>CM061141.1:114109019-114820224 GCA_030789695.1 Scilla litardierei
AACTTTGAAATTAGAAGTGTCTTGGAAAAGATTGTGGAGATTAATTTTTTTGGGGGAAAGTGCATTGAGAACATAAACTTTGAAATTAGAATTGCATTGGGAAAGATTGTGGAGATTAAATTTGGGGGAAAAGTACCTTGGGAACCTAAACTTTGAAATTAAAAGTGCATTGGGAAATATTGTGGAGAAGCATGATCCATTAAATTAAACAAAATAAAAAATTTAGTGTAAAACAATTTAGCGGAACAACAAATTAGCGTTAAAAAGCCTGAGGTTACGCTAATTTGTTGTTCTGCGCCCGCTAAATTTTTTAAAGATAATTTGTTGTTCCGTGCCGAAAATTTTTTATGCTAATTTGTTGTTCCGCACCAAAGGCGCGGGTGCCAAATTTATTGTTCGACGTCGAATTTGTTGTTCCGCACCTGCGCCGAATTTGTTGTTCCGCGTCGAAGGTGCCTGTGTCGCTAAATATTTTTACGCTGATTTATTATTCTGTTAAATTTTGGCTGTGGAAATAATTTTTCGGAGAACAAAGATTTCGTGGGGGAAATCTTAAATGAACCGTGCCCGCGAGCACGGGTTATGACGAGTATATATATAAGATCACATGGATACAAAATACAAGAATAACACCATGTGCACCAAAACGAACAAAATACATCATTCATCCATATATCATCACTACACAAAATAATCATCATACATGACAACAGTGAACTACTCAACCCTAACCAAAACAACCAAAAAAATCCTAGTCTAAGGGTGAGTGTCCAAAACAGCAACAACAGCATCAGTCAATGTGGATGACTGATGGATCAGAGGGACGACCAGACTGGCGAAACATCAGTCTGGCGGAGCGACGGGTAGGGCAAGCTCGAACCTTCTTCTTGGATGACGACGCACCCACGACAGAGGTTTCCGCATGACGATGAACGGGGGTCTGGACCTCAGAAGGCACAGGCACAGAGCCTGGAGGAGGGGGGGTCAGCAACATGAGCAGTATCCTCAGATGGTGGAAACAATGCCTGAAGTTCGGCAGGAATGGGGAACCCATGAAGCACGAAAGACTTGTACTGAAGCTCGAGAAGGAGAGTGAGCTTCTGATCCATAGAGGCAACAATGTTCTCGATCGAAGTGACACGGTCACACAGTTGAGCGAGAAGGAAATCCTCTAGATGAACAGACATTGGTGTATGTGGAGGTTGATTGGCTGGCTGAGAAGAGGGTTCAGCGACATTTGCTAAGGGAATAGGGTCACCAACCCGGATATACAAGAACTCCCCAGACGAAGGAGGCGAAGAGGGAAGCTGCTCAGTAGGTGAAGGAGAGGGTTCAGCGAGAAAGATGTTCAATGTTTCTCCTGACGACGAAGGACCAGTAGGATCCATGAACTACGAGTGACAGAAACTAGGTCAAGCAAGCGACGATAAACAAACGGGGAAGATACCTTAGACTTTTCGATCGACTGACGAGAGTCAATCGAGCAACCTATCGAAGGAAGGAGACAACGCCTCGGCTCGAAATAGTCGGAGGAGAGATCGACTGAGAGTTTGAATCGGAGGAGCCGATGCGATTTGTCAATCGGATGAGAGAGAAACTGATCGGTCGAATCGAAGGATCTCGGTCATATATCGAAGGGGCAAGTGAATCTGGGCCATTGGATCGAGAAATCGACGGCTCAGATCAAAAGAGCGAACCACCACATAAGGAGACAGTCGACTGATGAACAATAGTCAGTCGACTGGTTGAAATAATAAGAGAAGAGCTTAGGTTGACAGACAGTCGACTGTTGGGTAACATAAAGTCGCCTGTTCGTAAGACAGTCGACTGTATTATACTCATCAGTCGACTGACTGACAATCAATAAAAATGATGATAGAAACAGAGACTACTGACGAAATGGACATGCGCCTGATGACAAAAATGCAGTCGCCTGTTGATCCAACAGTCGACTGTAAAGTCGTCATCAGTCGCCTGGACGAAATATACAGTCTGCTGAAAGAGAAGATAGAGTAGGGCAGTCGACTGTCGAAGGAAAGACAGTCGTCTGTCCTGGTCCAAAAATGAACAGTGAGGTTAAAATCCAGAAGATATGCACAACTCACCCTAGGACCTATACTCTAACACAAACTCATCATAAAATCAATATCAAACGATAAATCATTTATTACACATAACTCTTAAGACAATCTGAAAACTCATGAAAACAACGAAATCTCAATAGCCTTTCTTAAAACCAATATATGATATATCAAATGAAGAGAGGCAACATGATGATACGAGTTCAAAATATGATATAACAAGTAATTTGAACTCCTAAATCTCAGATTCACCCATAATCCCTAATTCTCCACGCAACCTCACAAATGAATCTTCTTTAAGAGGTTTTGTGAAGATGTCGGCAATTTGTTTTTGGGTTTCAATGCATTCTTAGATCTCCTTCTTAGCTACATGATCATTGATAAAATGGTGTCTCACATCTATGTGTTTGGTACGAGAGTGCTGTACCGGATTCTTGGAAAGACATATAGCACTTTGGTTATCAACCATGATATGGCAAGTAACACAATTGACACCATAGTCCTTTAGAGTGTGTCTCATCCAAAGAACTTGTGCACATGCAAGACCCGCGACAATATATTCTACTTCAGTCGTGGACAATGATACCGAGTTCTGTTTCTTAGAGAACCAAGAAACTAGGGAATTTCCTAGAAAATGGCAAGTGCCACTAGTACTCTTCCTATCGGATTTGCATCCGACAAAGTCGGCATCACTATATGAGATTAACTCATATGTGCTAGATTAAGGGTAAAGTAACCCATAATCTAGTGAATGATTGAGATAACGAAAGATTCGTTTAACCGCAATCAAGTGTGACTCCTTAGGTCTAGCTTGATATCTAGCACACAAGCATACGGAAAACATGATATCGGGCCTCCCAGCAGTTAAATAGAGTAAGCTACCGATCATACCTCGATATAGATGAACATCTACATCTTTTCCGTTCTCATCCTTGTGTAGATGGGTTGTCGTACTCATGGGAGTCCTTTTGCTTGAAGACGATTCCATCCCGAATCGCTTAATTAGCTCCCATGTATACTTGGTTTGAGGTATGAAAGTCCCATCCTTCATTTGTCGAATTTGCAATCCAAGAAAATAGTTGAGCTCACCCATATGGCTCATCTCGAATTCATCCTTCATAGACTTAGAAAATTCTTGACAAAGATTAAAGTTAGTAGAACCAAATATGATATCGTCTATATAAACTTGAATTAATAGGATGCCATTTTCGTAATCCTTATATTTTATATATTCACGCACATTTTCTTTGTGATTTTCCGTTGTTTTCCGTCACTCCGTACCCGTTCTTTTGTGTTTTTTGTATCCTTTCACTTTCTCTGTATTTTTGTGCAAATGCAGGAATTTCCATCGTTGGGGACATACAAAGCAGATATCACGAGTCCTCGGAGCAACGGGAGGAGTCACGCGCTATCCAGAGGGCCAAACATCGAAGAAAACCAAGTTTCAGCCCTAAACCAGTCGGGTGGATAAAGCCACCCGATCGGTTGATGCATGCGTATCCGACCCAGACAAGAGCTGAAGAGAAGAGCAGCTCACCCGATCGGTTCAGTGATCGGGTGAGATCGACAGAGCTCTCTGTCTTTTTGGGCTTAATTCCAACCGATCGGGTGACATCTCACCCGATCGGTTCATCTGTAGCCGCATTTCTCAAATTTACGAACCGACGGCGCCACCCGCTCAGCTCACAGACCGGTTGAAGCTTCTGAAGCCCGATAGCCAAAACGACTAGCAGTTCACCCGATTGGTTGATGATTTAACCGATCGGGTGACCTCATTTTCTATATATAGTTGACCTAGGTTTTCAGAAACGAGATCCCCTTTGTATTTTCTGTTTTTGGGACTTGTGACGGCTGGAATTTTCTCTTGTTTTGTAAGTGTTCCGATTGTCTTGAAACTTTAATATTGTATTAATATCATTGCTAGCATCTCTCTTCTATTGCCTGATTATGATTTCAACCATTGAATTTCGTTTAGATTGCATTATTGCCATGAATTGTGAGTAGTTTCCATATCTGGGATTTTGGTGGAAACCCCTTCGTGGGTTCTCCCTAGAGCGACCATAGGAATATGATTTCGATAGGGTTTAGGAATTTAGATGGTTATGCGGGGTGTTTCATTGTCATTGGCGGGAGAAAGACCGCCTCTAACCGTCGGACCAAAGGGGAATAAAATTGGCGTTTGACTCCCTAGCCACAGCTCACGCCCTTAGCGTAGCATTGAATCCTAGCACGTGGAAACGGCAGGATGAGATGTTGGGAGTTATCGTTGCGAGCTTAGTGCTCCCGGAGTCGGTCGGTGTTAATGGACATGGGAATGCCCACCGACCGAACCCGGGTAGTCCTAGCGTATCATCCCGGGCACCGACCGGAATATCAGGCACATGTGACGCTAGTTATCACTCTTAGAGGCAACGTCTCACCACTAAACCCTAATATCCGATCGTCTTTCTATCCGTCGGTCGTAATAGAGAGGGCACATGATAGGGTGGAAACCGAAGTCCTGGATTCCTTTTTACATATTACATCCTTCGCATTTCCATTCTGTGACAACCTACCGATCGTTCGGGCTAGCTCACCCATCGCGTGAACCGGTTCCTTCTTGGCGACAAGCATAACACACACCTCCCTGAGTTCGACCCCCAAGCCATACTACAACACCGTACGCTTGCGGTTACAAATATTTAAATCTGGTATCCCCGATTCCATTGCCTATAGTGCCAAATCTAGGGGACGTCAAGCTTTATGGTGCCGTTAACAGGGAGTCAACGTGTTTGTTTTCTTTTAGGACCCTGTGAACCCTAGAGTCTAGTTCACATCCTCACCTCACGATAATTTTCGTATTCTACACTTTTTGATTTTGCCTGGACATATTGTATATATTTTTTGTATAGAATTGGTAGACTGTGTCGCCATACCGCCATCACTACTCCTCGCCTCTCCATTCATGCAACCCGTGCTATTAACGTGCTCTCTATCCATGCAGTTCTCCCTCTTTATTTTTCTTATAGGCTTTCGGCTCTACAACAAGAATGTTGTGTGTCATTTCGGGTGATATCTGGGAATATTCACACCACGTCAGCTGTTTGGCACAGAGCCTAACAGAATCTCTAAGCGCCTCGAGAATCCTATCCTTTCTGTCAGCTGCTGTAGAAAATCAAAAGAGGAATCATGATGTGCAGCAGCATCCAGACACGACAACTTCCTTTCTTCCCGATGAAGCGACGTATATTGACATACCTAGTTCCGAATTCAGTGGGGAAGAATTATGCACCTATGGGGAGTTTTGTCTGGAGGACTATCAGGCAGAGTTTATCGAGCATGTTGAAGAGGAATCAATCTATTCCTTGCAGACATCTATAGAGCACCCTAGATCTTGGGACAATGGGGAAGCTGAAAGTAGTGGTGGAGAACTATCGATTGTTGAGACCTGTTTTTGCGTTGAGGACTTCTACCCGGATCATTATCATGTACTTGAGAAAGACCCAGAGCCTTCCTCTGTTATCCCCTCTTTACCTTGCAAGGCTTCACCATGCGAAACCACGGGTGGAAGTGAAGTTCCGGATGCTAGCTTCCAGGAGACCCAGGAAGAAGTCCTTTCACTGGAGGATGCTCAGCTTGAAAAATATGTGTCATGACCTCAAGAAGTTAAGATGAAAGAGTTACCTCCGGGGTTGAAATATGAATATTTGGGAGAGAATTCGACGCTGACAGTCATAGTGAACTCCTCGCTGCCCGAAAACCAAATGACCAAACTACTTGGTGTCCTAAAGAGATTTAAGAACGTTTTCAGGTACGTAATCGAAGATTTAAAAGGAGTAAGCTTGGGGCTTTGCTCACAGGATATTGCTTGATGATGAGCAAGCCTCTTCAATTGAGCCACAACGGAGATTAAATACAATTATGAAGGAAGTGGTTAAGAAGGAGATAGTTAGGCTTCTCCATGCCGGGATCATATGCCCTATCTCCGACAGTCGTTGGCTTAGCCTGGTGCACATCATACCCAAGAAGGGAGGAATGACGGTCATTCGTAACGAGAAAAACGAGCTCATACCCACGAGGACCGTCACCGGGTATCGGATGTGCATCGACTACCGGAAATTGAACAAGGCCACAAGGAAGGACCATTATCCTCTGCCTTTTATTGATCAGATGCTCGAAAGACTGGCGAAGCACAACTACTTCTGCTTCATGGATGGATACTCTGGCTTTCTGCAAATCCCCATCCATAATGATGACCAGGAGAAGACAACTTTTACTTGTCCATTTGGGACGTATGCTTACAGGAGAATGCCGTTTGGGCTTTGCAATGCCCCGGCTAAATTTCAAAGATTAATGTCGGCAATCTTCTCTGATTACTCCTAGGATATAATGGAGGTTTTCATAGACGATTTTTTCGTCTATGGAATGGAGTTCGACTCATGTCTCCGCAACCTGACTAAAGTCCTGGAAAGGTGTCAAGATAAAAGACTAGTTCTGAACTGGGAAAAATGCCATTTTATGGTCCAAGAAGGAGTTGTATTGGGGCATGTTATTTCTTAAAGGGGGATCGACGTAGACAAGGCAAAGGTAGAGGTGATCGTAAAGCTTCCGCCTCCACTTAACCTTCGGGGAGTCCGTGGTTTTTTCGGGCACGTGGGATTCTACCGCCGATTCATAAAGGACTTCTCTAAGATTTCTAGGCCCTTAACTCAAATCCTCATGAAGGATACGCCTTTCGTCTTTGACGACGAGTGTATGGAAGCTTTCCGCCTTTTGAAGCAGGCCCTCATCTCTGCACCCATGATTCAGCCGCCCGACTGGAGTCTACCTTTCGAGTTAATGTGCGATGCCAGTGACTATGCAGTTGGGGCCGTCTTGGGGCAGAGGAAGGATAAAAAATCTACACGTTATATATTATACGAGCAAGACCCTCGACGTAGCCCAAAGGAACTATATGACCACGGAGAAGGAATTGCTAGCTGTCATTTATGCCATGGACAAGTTTCAGAAGTATCTTGTTGGTGCCAAGGTAATCATGCACACGGATCACGTAGCCCTCAAATACCTTTTGAGCAAGAAGGAGGCTAAACCGCGCCTCATAAGGTGGATTCTCCTCCTCCATGAATTCGACCTGGAGATCAAGGACAAGAAGGGGGCGGAGAATTTTGTCAGCGACCACTTGTCCAGGATGCCCACTCTCGATCCGGATGCTACTCCCATTGACGACTCGCTCCCTGACGAGCATCTCTTCTCCATCTCTTCCGTTTGGACTCCATGGTATGCCGACATCGCCAATTATCTGACATGTGCCATCGTCCCCCACAACGTGAGCTATCAGAAGAAGAAGAAATTCTTTCACGAGTTCCGGAAATTTTATTAGGACGACCCTTATTTGTACAAGACCTGCAACGATGGGGTGATACGAAGGTGCATTCCCAAAACAGAGGCGACCTCCATAATTTCTCATTGCCATGATCAACAGTGTGGAGGCCATGCGAGTGCTTATAAGACCACGGCAAAGATCCTCCAGAGTGGATTCTATTGGCCGACCCTTTTCAAGGACACCTACGCTTATGTCCAGGCTTGCGACAAATGCCAAAGGACGGGAAACATCTCCAAGAGGAACGAAATGCCTCAGCACTACATTTAGAAGTCGAGATCTTTTATGTTTGGGGAGTCGACTTCATGGGACCGTTCCCCTCGTCCTCTGGAAATCAGTATATCTTGGTAGCCGTGGATTATGTGTCTAAGTGGGTAGAAGCGATAGCTAGCCCTACTAATGATTCACGTGTGATCGCCAAATTCTTTAAAAACAATATTTTCCCGAGATTCGACGTGCCTCGAGTTTTTATCAGCGACGGAGGGAGCCACTTTATAGAGAAGAAATTCGAAGCTCTCTTGAAAAAGTACGGGGTGCAGCACAGAATCGGGCGTGCCTATCACTTGCAGACAAGCGGCCAGGTGGAATTTTCTAACAGAGAGATCAAGAGCATACTGGAGAAGACAATGGCTAACTCTAGGAAGGATTGGTCATCGAAACTTTCAGACACGCTCTGGGCGTACAGGATTACGTTCAAGACTCCGATCGGTACAACCCCTTACCGACTTGTCTATGGAAAGGCATGTCATCTGCCTGTGGAATTGGAGCACAAAGCATTTTGGGCCGTCAAGAATCTGAATTTTGACGCCAAGGAGGTAGGGATCCACCGACAGCTACAACTGAGTGAGCTTGACGAGATCCGGTTCAACGCTTACGAAAATGCCCGGATCTACAAAGAAAAGTTGAAGCGGTGGCACGATAAGCGCATTCTGAAGAAAGAATTCAAGGAAGGAGACTTAGTTCTCCTATTCAACTCAAGACTGAGGCTTTTTCCTGGAAAGCTCAAGTCTAGGTGGTCGGGACCTTACCGAGTCACCAAGGTCTTTCCGCACGAAGCAATTGAGATAATGGGAAGAGATGAACCGTTCAAAGTCAATGGGCAACGTTTAAAACATTATGCGATCAGCGAACCAACAATCTCTCCGGTCGGAATCCCAACGACCGATGGCTCATCTACAAATCCTCCGGACACGAATTGATCACAAAATGAGGAGTCGAGCTACCGACTATAACCAAGCGCTTCATGGAGGCAACCCATGTTCTAAACTTATATCGCTTCTCTATTTAGTATTAGTCTATTAATTTTTAGGGAATAAATACTGCTATGGGTATTTCTATCGGGAGACTTAGTTAATTTTTGTATATATGCAGGAAATTGCCCTCAACCGATCGGGTGATGCATCAACCGATCGGGTGAGCCGTATCTGAAGATGGCATGTATCAGTGCACCAGCCAACTGATCGGGTGGCAAAAGCGACAGACCGGGTGGAAGATCGGGTGAACCCGTGGAGCTCTCGGGAAATTTTGATGTTAATTCAACCGATCGGGTGATG
Organism: Scilla litardierei; assembly: GCA_030789695.1. Classification (NCBI taxonomy): domain Eukaryota; kingdom Viridiplantae; phylum Streptophyta; class Magnoliopsida; order Asparagales; family Asparagaceae; genus Scilla; species Scilla litardierei. Next base: position 114,118,013 of record CM061141.1, read on the forward strand.
TGAAGCTATGATCGGGTGGAAGACCGGGTGAAAACCACAGTGCTCTCGGGAAAATTTGTGAAGCGGTCAACCGATCGGGTGAAAACTCACCCGATCGGGTGACCTGTAGCTGCTGATCCGTAAAAATTTCTTCGAAAATGACCCATCCGATCGGGTGAACCCTTACCGGATCGGTTCAACTCCCCCTCTATATAAACTACCCCTCACCCGACCTTATTCACCCGATTTCCTCATTCCAATTTCACACGGCCCCTCTCTCCTTCTTCCAAATTGATCCCCCCCATCACTCCCCACTCCCCTAAAATCAAACCCTCACTTATTCCCATACTTCCCCACCATCAATACCCTTCCCATCGACCACATTCACCGAAAATCACCCAAACCCTAACCCTAGCCCCTAATTTTTGAAATTTCATTTCTTGACAGATCAGCAAGCGGCGGCTCCCCAAATCGCTCCCTCATACGGCGTGGGATATTTCGGAAACTTGGACTTGCATCATTGTTGGGTAACCTCTTTCCACTCTTCATATTTCTTTCCTTATATGCAATGTCTTGAATTTGTGTCTAACTGCTTCATCTGCTTTATCATCATCATAGACACCCTTCCCCACTTTATCACTCTTCCCCCATGTCATTACCATGTATAGGAAGGGAAAAGAGATTGCCTCATCATCACGCAGACATCCCCTACACGGCCCTTTTCCCCCATCATTCCTGGGCATTAACCCAACTTCTGAAGAGCAATCTGCGCGTCTTCACGCCCTGCTTCATCGCCCCATGCGACCTACCCTTTTCTCTGATTCCCCCACGCTCGAATCTCTCAGACTCTTTAGGGGCGTCAGCAAACTTTTTAGCTGCATTGGTTGCGATTTCCTTCTGCGTGCCCATGCACACACACACACACAGGAATCTCACACTCGAGTTCCTCAGTTCTCTCGAAGTGTCCGATTGTGGTTTCACTTTCCGCGCTTTCAATGCCAATTTTTCTATGAATTTTGCCGAGCTTAACAATTTACTTAATTTCCCTCACCCCGATCGTCATGTTGAATGTTCAACCTATGATCGGTCTGATATCTTTTCTTACTTTCGGTACAATGGTGTTTGGCAACAGTTCACCCGGTATACCACCTTTCCATCGGGAGCACTTGCCTCCTACATCATACATCCATATTACCGCTTCGCCCATTGCCTCCTTGCAAACACCATCTTTTCCCGTGTAGATGTTTCCACGGTGTCTAGGGATAAGCTTTTCTTTCTTTACGCCATGTCCCACGACAGGATCCATGGACATGTCCCTTTGCCTATAAACACCGCCCATTGGATCATCCACGAGATCTTATCTGTTAGCCGCGTAACTTCTGGATCTATCTGCTGTGGTGGGATGATCACTCTTATTGTCAGTTGTGTTTTGAGGCTTCCGCCCAACCTCCCAATTTTTCCGGGACGTAGCCTTATCGATCGCGATTACTTGATCGATATCGGTATGATCACTCCTTTCGGTGAGGAACGTGCAGTCTACCTCTATAGTCCTGACAACACTCCATTTGCCATCCTCCCACCATCATCTTCTGAGCGACACCCCATTCGCATTTCTCATCTACCGTGGGAGTTCTACCCGGATCCTTGGTATGCCACACTCGTACATTTTCCACCCTTAGAACCTCCTGATTGGCACCTGTGTGTCGGTTCACCCGGTGCCATCATTATCCACCACGATCCGCCGATAAATTTCGATCCACCAGTGATCCACCCGGTTGCCCCTCCTTCTCCTGTCGGCACACCCTCTCCTTCGTCTTCACAAGATTCTTTCGTCCACTATTCCCCACCCTCCTCACCATCTCCCTACCATTCTATCGACAGTAGCTCTGATTGACCTCCCATTTGCCATTATTTCTGCATCACCATGATCATATCATATTGCTAGCACTGTCATGTCCAGCTTGGGGGAAATCGATTTTTATGTGTGTTGTCGTGTGATTTCGTTATTGTGTGCCTGTTTATATGTGTCGTGCGGATGTGCTTTTCTATCTTTTCTTTTGTGTGTTTCTTTTTCTTTATTTTTCAATTTCTCTTGTGTGTTTTTCATGTTGTTTCATTATTGTTTAGTCGGTGCGTACTTTCCCCCCATTTTCATTGCCCTCCCGTATTCACTATTATTGTATTGAGGGCAATGCAAGTTTCAGCTTGGGGAAGTCGCACTTTGTGCGTCAGTTGTGTCTTTTTCATCGTTTTTGAGTCGTTTTCATCGTGTTTTTCTTTTTCTTCTCATCTTTTTGTCTCCCTCTCCTAGAGATGACCCCATATGATGAATTTACCTCAAAACTACACACACACCTAGCATTGCTGTGATTATCACTTTCACTAACCCTAGGAAGCCGAGTCCTGTTGCATTTCATGCTACGTGGGTTCACTTTGCTTGTATGTGAGTCATGTGTCGTGACTAGCTAGTGGTGTGCTTCTACTTTGTGATTTTGATTTATATACCTGTCCTTGGTTGACCCCTAGATCATCATGCTTTAATTTCAAATATGCGGTATTTGCCTCTACTGTATATATATATATATATATATATATATATATATATATATATATATATATATATATATATATATATATATATATATATATATATATATATATATATATATATATATAACGCTTCAATTCGCATGTGTCGGGACTCTACCAATAGGACTAGGATAACCCATTTAGCTTATGCTTTGATTTGCGAGAAAAACTTTCTTTTGCCCAAGTGTTTAGATTTCGATTTCTTTTTTGTTTTACTTGGTGCAAATCCCCTCATCGTGTACCGTTCTCCCACTTGGGAGAGTACACATATGTATAGCCCAAAATCCAAAAAATCCAAAAAAAGGAGAAAAGAAAAATCCAAAAAGAAAAGAAAAGAGAAAAGAAAAAAAATAAATATTTATAGCCAAAAATCCAAAAAATACAAATACCCAAAACCCAAAAAATTTCTCGTGTAAATATTATTCCTCTACCGTGAATAAAGGGAAGGCGAGAATTTGCACCGAGTGTTCTACTCCACACCTTCTCAACCTCCTTCTTTTCGAACACACTTGGCATATAAAATTTCTAACGATTATCTAGGCTATAGTGTGGTGATTTTCTAGTTCCTAGTGGTCAAGTCCCCGACGCGTGATACGCTTCAATTCTTATACTGTTCTCATGCATGCTTGATCTATTTATTCACGCTTATTCGAATTGAATCGATATTTGGGTCATTCCTTGGGTATGTGTATATGGAGCTTTATTGCACAATGTAGGTAGTAACACCGTTTGCTGGGACACGACCACACTCACTCGTGTTTCACCGCGTGGGACCACGACACTTGTTTGGACTCATATTCCTTGGTTTAGTGTTGTGTTTTTTCGTATACTTGCTTAGTGTGGTGTGTTTGATTTTGTTGGCCCTGATGGGCGATCTAGGATTTTGATTTCTCTTTCTGTTTCTCCCTCTCTATTTTCCCCTCCGAGCTCCTACTCTCACTCGTCTTCCTCGAGGACGAGGAAGGGTTCAGCTTGGGGGATTTTGACGTGCGTTTATATTTTATATATTCACGCACGTTTTCTTTGTGATTTTCCGTTGTTTTCCGTCACTCCGTACCCGTTCTTTTGTGTTTTTTGTATCCTTTCACTTTCTCCGGATTTTTGTGTAAATGCAAGAGTTTCCATTGTTGGGGACATACAAAGCAGATATCACGAGTCCCCGGAGCAACGGGAGGAGTCACGCGTGATCCAGATGGCCAAACGTCGAAGAAAACCAAGTTTCAGCCCTAAACCGGTCGGGTGGACAGAGCCACCCGATCGGTTGATGCATGCGTATCCGACCCAGACAGGAGCTGAAGAGAAGAGCAGCTCACCCGATCGGTTCAGTGATCGGGTGAGATCGACAGAGCTCTCTGTCTTTTTGGGCTTAATTCCAACCGATCGGGTGACATCTCACCCGATCGGTTCATCTGTAGCCGCATTTCTCAAATTTACGAACCGACGGCGCCACCCGCTCAGCTCACAGACCGGTTGAAGCTTCTGAAGCCCGATAGCCAAAACGACTAGCAGCTCACCCGATCGGTGATGCTTCAACCGATCGGGTGACCACATTTTCTATATATAGTTGACCTAGGTTTTCAGAAACGAGATCCCCTTTGTATTTTCTGTTTTTGGGACTTGTGACGACTGGAATTTTCTCTTGTTTTGTAAGTGTTCTGATTGTCTTGAAACTTTAATATTGTATTAATATCATTGCTAGAATCTCTCTTCTATTGCCTGATTATGATTTCAACCGTTGAATTTCGTTTAGATTGCATTATTGCCATGAATTGTGAGTAGTTCCCATATCTGAGATTTTGGTGGAAATCCCTTCGTGTGTTCTCCCTAGAGCGACCATAGGAATAGGATTTCGATAGGGTTTAGGAATTTAGATGGTTACGCTGGGTGTTTCATTGTCATTGGCGGGAGAAAGACCGCCTCTAACCGTCGGGCCAAGGAGGAATAAAATTGGCGTTTGACTCCCTAGCCACAGCTCACGCCCTTAGCGTAGACATTGAATCCTAGCGCGTGGGAACGGCAGGATGAGATGTTGGGAGTTATCGTTGCGAGCTTAGTGCTCCCGGAGTCGTTCGGTGTTAATGGACATGGGAATGCCCACCGACCAAACCTGGGTAGTCCTAGCGTATCATCCTGGGCACCGACCGAAATATCGGGCCCATGGGATGCTAGTTATCACTCTTAGAGGCAACGTCTCACCACTAAACCCTAATATCCGATCGTCTTCCTATCCGTCGGTCGTAATAGAGAGGGCACATGATAGGGTGGAAACCGAAGTCCTGGATTCCTTTTTACATATTACATCCTTCGCATTTCCATTCTGTGACAACCTACCGATCGTTCGGGCTAGCTCACCCATCGGGTGAACCGGTTCCTTCTTGGCGACAAGCACAACACACGCCTCCCTGAGTTCGACCCCCAAGCCACACTACAACACCGTGCGCTTGCGGTTACAAATATTTAAATCTGGTATCCCCGATTCCATTGCCTATAGTGCCAAATCTAGGGGACGTCACCTTAATGAAAAGTGTTGAATCAACTTCACCCATTTTAAAACCTAAATCCAAAAGAAAGGTTTTGAGTCGATCATACCAAGCTCTAGGTGCTTGTCTCAACCCATACAACGCTTTCTTAAGTTTGAAAACATGGGTTGGAAATTTTTCATGAATAAAACTGGGATGTTGAGAAACATACACTTCTTCATTGACAATACCATTTAAAAATGCAATTTTAATATCCATTTGAAATAATTTGAAATTCTTATGAGCTGCAAAAGATAAAAGCAATCTAATAGCTTCTAATCTAGCTACGGGGGCAAAGGATTCTTCGAAATCGATACATTTTTCTTGCAGGTAGCCTTGAGCTACTAACCTTGCTTTATTTCTTGTGATGATCTCATTCTCATCGGTCTTGTTCTTGAAGATCCACTTGGTACCAATCACTTGGTGACCACTTGGAAGAGGAACGAGCTCCCAAACTTCATTTCTCTCGAATTGCATGAGTTCTTCTTCCATTGCCATTATCCAAGAGCTATCCTCACATGCTTCTTGGATGTTCTTTGGCTCAATAGTAGAGACAAATGCGCAATGAGAGAATTCTTCAGTTATAGACCTTGTTGGAACACCCACACCAATATCTCCAATAATTTGCTCATGAGGGTGATTGCGAACGGTCGGAGAAGCTTTGGGAATACCTGCATCACTTGGAACATCTTTAACAATCTCATTAGTAGTGTTAGTCTCAATAATTGAATCAGTAATCTTGACATTACTAAGAGAATCACATATAGCATCTACACTATCATCAATAACATGAGGTGAATCAAAATCTTCATAAAATGATACGTGTAGTGATTCCTCGATCGTTGAAGAGGTTTTGTTGTATATCCGTTAGGCTTTGCTACGTGTGGAATATCCAACAAAAATTCATTCATCGGATCTTGGCTTAAATTTATCTAAGTTACCAAAGGTGTTCTTGATAAAATATTTTGAACCAAAAACTCGAAAATATTTAACATGAGGCTTTTTGTCATAAAATAACTCAAAACAAGTTTTGTTCATTCGGGGTCTCACTAGGATCCTATTGAGCACATAACATGTCGTGTGCACCGCTTCTGTCCAAAATTATAGTCCAAGATGACTATCATGGAGCATGGTACGAGCACACTCAATAAGAGTCCTATTCTTTCTCTCCACAATACCATTTTGTGGTGGTGCACGAGGAAAAGAGAAATTGTAAGTTATCCCAGTGTCATCACAAAACTTTGTAAAAGATTCATTCTCAAATTCTCCTCCATGATCACTATGAATAGTGATAATGGTGGATCCTAAGAAATTTTGAATCTTCTTTGCAAATATGGTGAACTCTTCAAAAGCTTCATTCTTATTAGTTAAGAATGAAACCCAAGTAAATCTAGAGAAGTCGTCAACGACAACCAATCCTTAATGAGTGTTTCCTAAAGAGGAGGTTCTAGTTGGCCCAAACAAATCTAGATGAAGTAGTTCTAGGGGCCTCTTAGAAGTAATGCATTCTTTAAGCTTGAAAGATGATTTACTAAGTTTACCTCTTTGACATGAATCACAAAAGTTTTTTCTTACTAAAAGCAATTTTTGGAAAACCTTTGACTAGATCATGATTAGCTAACTTATATAAGTACTTGAAATGAACATGACCAAAACGGCGATGTCATAATAGTTGTTCATTTGTATTTGCAACTAAGCAATGTTCTACGGTTTTAGGCAAGCTCAAATAATAAATATTTTTACGCCTAATACCAGTAAATAAAACATGTGAATTAGAATCAACAATTTCACACAATCCTTCTCCAAAGTTAATCTTGTAACCTTTGTCACAAAGTTGACTAATGGAAATGAGGTTGTGACACAAACCATTAACTAGAAATATATTAGTAATTAAAGGTTTGGAGGAGTTTCTGACTATACCTACTCCAATGATGGTTCCCTTTTGGTTCCCTCCAAAAGTGATCGTTGCACCATTCTTGATGCTAATCACTTTGGAGAGCAAAGAGGGATCTCCCGTCATGTGTTTGGAGCAACCACTGTCAAGACTCCATCCTTTCCTTTTAGAGATAATTTTACCTTTATTGCTCTCTTTCTTTCTCTTGGGTACCTACATAGTATACCATAAGCTTATGGTACCCAAATTTTGTTGGGTCCAAGGGGATTAGCCATTTGGAAGCCAAGTCCAAGTGGACTTCCACTTTCCAACATAATTACCATTATTAATAACATCATGAAAATAGGAATCAACATAGGCATTCCTATCATTTAAGCTAGTGTTCTTAGGACCCCAAATGGTGTATGTTTTGGGTGTCCTTTTCCTAATTGCATGCATAGTTGTTAGATTTCTATGTGGTGCATGCTTCTTAGGAACATGGGTTCTAGCATAAACATGAGGAGGAGGATATGCATTAGTCATATGAGGATTGAATGAAACATATGGGGCATGCATGACATGTGGAGGACGTGCATACATGTAAGAATGATGCGCATGAGCATATGTGTGTATAGGAGCATGTACATGAGTATTTCTCATGTGTGGATTTGTATGTGTTCGTGGGTGTGGATCATAGAAAGTGTCATGAGTATCAACTTGTGGAGTAGGAGATTTCCTACGTGCATGTATGTTGGTGTACATGTAAGCATGGCTTCTCTTTTGGTTTCCACCCTTAGTGGGTTTCTTGCCAAAAAGAAGAGACGGTGAAGTGGTGACTTTCTTGGTAGATTTGCTACATATAGTGTCTTTGACACCACTTGTGGATGCACTAGAGGATGGCCTCACAAAGTCTATTGTGACACTATTATAGGAGGTGCGAGCATTGGATGCATTTGATTCCACAAAACCAAGACCAACACAATGTGTGGCCGGAAATTGGGTTGCTAGCAAATCGTCCAATTGTCCTTTCCCCTTATTAAATCTTATAATACGGGAGGACATGAGCTCATATTTCTCCTTAAGAGAAGAAATAGTGGAATTCAAGGTGGATGCACGTGTGGTGAGCTCGTGCACTTGGGATTTGAGAGCCACATTCTCAATGCCCAAACTAGTGTTTTGAGATTGAAGATACTCAATCTCAAGATCGTTACTATCCACAATGAAAACACGATCAAGTTGATATTTGATGGACTCCACCTCTTTTCTCAACATGCCATTTTATGTAAGCAAACTTGCTTTCTCAATGGTGAGTGTCTCAACAATGGTGTCATTGTTTGAGATGCTACATATAGATGTGTTAGTTAGACTAGCAATCTTATTCTTAGCATCACAATATTTATGCATAATCTTTTGATATTTATCAAATAATTGTTCATTTGCAATTCTAAGATCATCCATTGTTACCTCGTCATCATCGCTATCTCTTCCATAAGAATCACTTGATTCGTCACTAGAATCACCCGTAGTGGCATCCTCTCGTGCCATCAAACCCATGAATGAATCCCTTTCATCATTGGAGGAAGAACACTTCGAGATGGACTCTTCTTGCTCCGCTAGCGTGTTCCATTTTTGATATGCCGTTGTTGCCTTGGACACATGCATAAGAATGCCTTACGTTAAATAATCAAGCAAGATGTCCATTACCTCTTCATTTTTCTCCATCAATTCTTTTTGCTCATTTGTCCATTCATGTTCAGAAGTGGTAGGTGCACGAAGGGGCTTCTCCACAAGCTTCCAATAATCATCATCAATGGATTGAATATATGCCTTCATCTTTACACACCAAATTTGATAGTTGGATCCAATGAGAAATGGTGGAGGCATTTGTGTGTTGTTGTTGTTGGTTGCCAAAGCTACAACCTTGCTCCGATACCAATTGTAAGGACCATGGCTATGGGAAAAACACTAGAAGGGGGGTTGAATAGTGTTTATGCAATTTAAAAAGATAGTTATACCAAATTAAATTCCTAGCTAACAAATAGTGCGGAATAGAAATAAACCCAAAATGAAACAAATGCAAACCCAAGGATGTTTCAAGGGTTCAGATTACCCAATTCACTTTCCGACATGTTCCCGGTAATCCTACGTCCCTTCCACCTGGTTAACAACCGGATACTCAAGTTAGAACCCTAACTTGAGGTTTCCTTAAAACCCCACTTGTAACAACCCTGCAAGTGAAATCAAAATACAATCGATTGACCTTGACTTCCACAACTTGAGAGCAAGCAAACCACTCTCACAAACCGAGAGTAAATCAAATAACTAAAGTTATGAAATACGAAATTGAGCAACACTTACAATCACCTATGCCTTGAAGTAGAACTTGAAGGAGAAGTGTGGTGTGGGTTGAAAGACTCTCTTAGAAGAGAGGAAAGCCCTTTCTCTTGATTGCACCAAATGCCTAAAAGATTTCTCTTTGGTTCTAGGTTGGAGAGCAAGAGATGAAAGATTGGAATTCTAGGGCTTTAGGATTTAAGAGCTTTTATCTTGAGAGAAAGAAAGATTGAATGACTTAGCAAATTGGTTCTTGAATCAATGAGTAACCTCTCAATGGAACAATAGAGGGTCCTTTATTAGGTTTCTCAAACCCTTCTAACTGAATCAACAAAAACCCCTCTGAAATCCGTGAGGAAAAACTCAACGGATAGAATCAGTTCCCGAGACAGTCGACTGTTGAAAAACTCACAGTCGACTGTTGTACAGTGACAGAGGGTATGTGAGAATTCATAACGGTAACTTGCCACGTGGACAGTCGACTGAAGAGGCATAGACAGTCGACTGTTGAACAAACAGGCGATGTAAATCCTACTACAGGCGACTAGCCGAAGCAGGGTAAGTTGAGGAATCTGAGAAATGTCTGGGAGAACAGGACAGACGACTGATAATAAAAAGACAGTCGACTGTTAAACTAAACGGGCGACTGTAATTCTTTCTATAGACGACTGTTAAGACCCTGACATTTTCCAGAGAGTTTAGTCAACAAATAGTCTCAAAGACAGACGACTGTTGTAGCATTGACAGTCGACTGTTCCATTGGACAGTCGACTGTAAATCCAACAATAGTCGACTGGCCAGATTAAACAGAGAAATAGAATTTGGGCTAAAGATAGACAGGCGACTAATTAACAAAACACAGTCGACTGTCACTTGGACATGCGCCTGTGAATCGTTCATAAGTCACCTGTGAGAGTTAAAGCTAAGAAGCCCAAAAACTAGACTAATAAAGTTTGTGCATAACATGCGACTGTAGAACAAAACACAGTCGACTGTTTTGAGACAGGCGACTGTAATACGTTCAGCAGACGACTGTTAAGAACTTGACATGCACAATCTAGATAGAAATGAATTGGAGTCTAAGGAAGGTTGATCTAATGATATCCTAAGACTGAAATGAAGATGTGTGTGTGTTTTCCAGCAAGGTTCTACTTCTAAGCTACATACTAGAAGAGAAATAAGAAAGTTACATTTGACGAGCTCTCTCTTCTTTCCAACGCATGAGCTTGAAGTCTTATAGGAGCTTCAATCACCATCTACGATTATCCAATACACTTCATTTTCTTTCCATGATCTTTGACTGTCATCTATTGCAAATAGATCTTCATAATAAGCTTAGGCAATGGATTAACTACAAATAGGGGATTAGTCACAAGTATTTATGTTTTCTCATCATTAACACCAAGTAGGGAGAAGTCCAATACTCAACAAGAAGAAGTATGTGAAGCCTTACCAAATCTAGTCTTATAAATTGCAAACATAGTTCCTAAGCTATGTTTAACCGTAGCTACATGTTCAGCCTGTGGAAATCCCATGTTTTCAGAATACATTTCTATTAAGCCAATTGCAACATCCTCCTAATAACGTGGATCAAAAATTTTAGTTAAGGAGTAAAGAAGAGGAACATGATGCCAATACTTAGTTAGTTTTATAGACATGTCTTGTATCATGGCATAATAGCAGTATTAATTTGTGTATTGTCTCTATGCTTAGATAAAGTTTCAGAAATTAAAAGTAACTGTTCTAATCCTAAAAATGATGTTGGGTAGTAAACCCCAAATAGTTTATTAGTAGCAGTAAAAAACATCAAAAAAATCATGCAGATGATCTACATTTAACCACACGAGTTCAGTAATGTCATAAACTAGGTCATGTTGAAGGTATGTTAGTGCAAAATCTGTAAGCTGCTCTCTATTTTTAATCATGGAACACAAAATTATATAAGTTGAATTCCACTTATGTGAAACATCAAATTTAAAGGCAAGGTATGGTCTCTGGCTAGTACGACACAGTTGTTTGTACGGTTGTCGCCTAGTGCCAGAAGTATGTATATACAACATGAGATTCCTAATTTTATCTAAATAAACTGAACAAGTTTTAAGTCCATCGTGAAATATCAAGTTCAAGACGTGACATGCACATCTTTGATGGAACAACAACCCATCCATATCGGGTGCCAACTTTCTTTTTAAACAACTAATTGCACTATTGTTATTAGATGCATTATCAAAAGTAACTGAAAAAATCTTTTCTGAAATATTCTAATCATGAATTATAGACATTATCATATTAGAAATAACACCCCAGTATGAGAATGCTCTAACATTCTAAATCCTATAATCATCTTATCAAACATGTAAGTATGATCTACAAAATGCGATGTAGCACATAAATATGAAGCTCCTCATTTTGTTGTCCAAATATCAGAAGTTAAAGCTATCCTAAAATTTAAGCTAGCAAAAGTTTCAATCAATTTGGCTTTCCCAGATTGAAAAGCTGCCATAGCATCTCTTCGAAGAGTGTTTCTAGGCACTCTTTTAAAGGCAATGTTAAGGGCCACTTGGTTAAACCGTTCTAATTCGGGGGCTTTCCCCATAACTAAATGGCAAATTCTCGGCATAAAACCAATCTTGCCATCTCTTTTCTCATAGTCTCAACAGAGTATGAGAAATTAGATAGAGATGAAGAAGATGCAGATAAATTTAATGTTGTTTTTTTAAAGCCTCTTTTTACGTGAGATGTTATGTGTCTCTCAAGGTGTGTTGTGCCGTCAGAAGGTTTGTAATTAAAATCTATTTTACATATTTTGCAAACTGTCCACTGTCCTTTGCCAGCGACAGTTTCAACCGTAAAGTTCTCCCAAACCGCAGATTTTTGTGATCTGGCTTGGGGTTGTTGTGTAGATGGAACAACATGAATAATAGTTTGTGCAGGAGTAGAAGCGTGTACAGAAGAAGTCTGTGCAGAAGTAGTATAAGCAGGTATAGCATTCTTGTACTCATACGTTTCTGTTTGTGACATATCATTATCAAAATTTGTAGCGACATGTATCTTAGGCATGTTTGTTTTCTTGTGTGCATGTATTTTACTTTAGTCGTCCGAGTGTTTCGTTCAAGTGTTCTTTTCTTCTACGTGTCAATCCGAGCGTGTCTCTGTTTTTGGAATTTTTCACTATAGCTTAAATAATTACTTTTAACTCTAACCCCTACTTATTTATAATGGGAAATTGAATCCCACCCATAAGTGGTTTTGATGATGAGCACACCAAATGGTGTTAGTGTACTAACTGCACTATAACTCAAGCGTGCAGGTTATGCGACGAACGGTGACTTTACGCATACTCCGAAGAAGCTCAACCACACTCGTGACGAAGACGAATTTTCTAGTTCTACATCAAGCACAAGATGAAGCTCGTGCTCAAGCTTAAATGAAGAAGGAACTCAAATTCAGGAGAAGTAAGCATCTACCGGATCAGCTTCCCGAAGGTCTTGTCTTAGTGTAGTGTGTGAGTTCTTAGGATTATGGTAAAGCCAAAGTAGATATCGCACACACACAAATAATTTCAAAAGCAAAATGTTTTAAATGTTTTAAATATCTTTTCAACTCTTGAGAGCAATAAGCTAGGCGATCCATTATTAGTAGTCAACCTCCAATACACCCAGGTGTTGACTACGTCTTTCAACTAGCTGAGTTTCAGAGAAAATTACTCTGGGAGTCGACTACCAAAAGAGGGTGTCGACTACCAGTCAGAAGTAGAACTTCTACTGAAATTCTCTGGGAGCCGACTACCACCTTGAGGGAGTAGACTACCAGCTGTCGTTTTCCAACGACTCTGCTTCCTGATTTCGCTCAATTTCCATATTTGCTTGAGCTGAAAGTCAAATGTTTTTGAAATTCAAATTCTTCTCTTAAAACCTATAAATAGACCCCTTGAGATTATTTCTAATATCAATAAAAAAACTATCAAATTATCTATTCTATATTGTGCTGAAATTCTAAAGATCTCTCGTTCTATTTGCTCTCACCGTCATAGCCAACTCTGTTTTAATCTCTGATCTCCAATCTCATTCTAAAGTTATTATTTTCTGAGATCTGATTTTTTTTGTTTGGCTATTTTTAAAGTTGTTTTCAAAATCATTGTTCTTAAATTTCTATTCTTAAAGGATTTTTGAAAAACAAACTTTCGAAGATCACAAAGAATCATGTTATATTTTTGTGTGATCTTAAGATTGATTTGAATTCTTTTTGGCCACGTAACACATTTATTTACTTTGGCTATAGAATTCTGGGTGTAATCCAAACTCCACTAATTTATGTGGTGAGTTGGAAACTTGTTTTTATTTGTGGATTCCCTTGGTTGTAATGGACGGGAAAATCCTGTAAGGACCCTGTCTATGAGGAAAACACTAGAAGAGGGGGGTTGAATAGTGTTTATGCAAATTTAAAAGGAATTTACACCAAATAAAATGCAAGCCAACAATATAATGCGGAATAGAAATAAACCCAAATAAGAAACAATTGCAAACAAAATTATGTTTCTAGGGTTCGGATTACCCAAGTCAACTCCCGACTTTTTCCCGGTAATCCTACGTCCCTTCCACCCGGAATCCTCCGGAGACTCAAGTTAGAACCCTAACTTGAGGTTTCCTTAAAACCCACTTGTAGCAACCTTACAAGTGCAATCGAATACAATCGATGTCCTTGACTCCCACAACTTGGGAGCAAGCAAAACCCACTCTCACAACCGAGAGCAAATCTCAAATAACAAAAGTTATGAAATAATGAAAACAACACTTACAATCACATATGCCTTGAAGTAGAACTTGAAGGAGGAGTGTGATGTGTGTTGAAGAACTTTCTTAGAAGAGAGGAGAAGCCCTTTTTCTTGACTGCACCAATTGCCTAGATGATAACTCTTTGGTTCTAGGTTGGAGAGCAAGAGATCAAGGATTTGGAATTCTTAGGGCTTTGGATTTGAGAGCTTTAGACTTTAGAAAATGAAAGCTTAAGATCAATGAGTAACCTTTCAATGGAACAGTAGACGCCCTATTTATAGGTTTCTCAAATCCACAAAACAGTTTGGGCAAAAACTCTTTTGGAATCCGTGAGAAAATTCTCAACGGATAGAAACTGAACCCACAACAGTCGACTGATGAAGAAACCTCAGTTGACTGATGCACAGTCAGCAATGGTAGGTAAGAATTCATAACGGTAACTTACCACGTGGACAGTCGACTGATGAAGCAAAGACAGTCGACTGTTAAACTAACAGGCGACTGTAATTACTACTACAGGCGACTGGCCGAGAGATGGTAAGTTGAATGAAATCTGGAAATCATGTAAGATAACAGGACAGACGACTGATGAGGATAGTACAGTCGACTGTTAATCAGAACAGGCGACTGTAAATCCTTATACAGACGACTGTCAAATACCCTGAGAATTTCCAGAGAGCTGAATCAATAAATTGGCTCACAGACAGGCGATTGTTGCAGCATACACAGTCAACTGGTCCAGGAGACAGTCAGCTGTATATTCAACATTAGTCGACTGGCCGTAAGAGGCAGATCAAAATAGTTTGGGCAGAAGGATAGACAGGCGACTGATTTACAAAACACATTCGACTGTCACTAGGACAGGCGCCTGTGAATCGTTCATCACTGGCCTGTGCGAAATAAACAGAAATGCTCAAAACTTGATTGCAAAAGCTTGTGCATAACAGGCGACTGAAGAACAAAACACAGTCGACTGTTTTTGAGACATGCGACTGTAAACTATTAAGCAGTCGACTGTTATAAACAATCCTTGCACAATCAACAACCAAATGAATTGGGGTCAAAGGACAAATGATCTAATGATGTCCTACGACCAAATGTAGATGTGAGTGAGTGCTCCATCAAGGTTCTGCTTCTAAGCTACATACTAGAAGAGATAAAAGAAAATTACATTTGACAAATAATCTCTTCTTTCCATCGTATGAGCTTGAAGTCTTCACGGAGCTTCAATCATCATCTACGATCATCCAATCCATGCAATTTGCCTTCAATGAACTTTGTGAGTCATCCATTGCTAGTAGATCATCATGAATAGCTTAGGCAATGGATTAACTGCAAAATAGGGGATTAGACACAAGTATTTATGTTTGCTCATCATTAAAACCAAGTAGGGAGAAGTCCAATACTCAACAAATTCTAGACAAGTCTAGGTGGTCGGAAATCCTGGTCAATGCTAGGTGTTTGGGAAATCCTAACGAGTGAAGTTAGGTACTTGTATTGCTACGGCAATAGTGGAAAATCTCGTACCGGATTGGTTGGGGACTGGACGTACCCAAGTTGTGGTGAACATGATAAAAATCCTTGTCTTTGTGTTTGCATTTTCTGAGTTTTTTTATATTCCCTGCAACAGAATTTTACTTTACTTATTGATACTTTGTATCTTTGTAATTCATTCTTTTATACAATTACAAAGTTCATTTATTTATTTCCGCTGTGTAGAGATATATTGCTTGTAATCTTATCTTTATAATATCTCATCGTTCAGCAGAGCTTTGCACTCAAACTCTCTGGGAGTCGACTACAACTTGAGGGAGTCGACTACCTGCTGTGAGATCACTCTGTTAACATTCTTTATAAGATTACTTTATTGATTAAGAACCAAGCGTAGATCACTCTACTTGGTTTCTTAGGCAACATTAGAAGGTTTTTTAATTGTGCTAATCAACGAACGAAAAAGTTTAATATTTGTACAACACTATTCAACCCCCCTTCTAGTGTTGTTTGCCATCCACAGGATCCCACACTTGGTATCAGAGCAAGGCTTCAAAGGCGATGGCATCAACATCCTTTCATTCTGAAGGACTCAATACCATGTGACCACCATTGTTCAACGGATCGAACTACACAAGCTGGAAGATCCGTACGAAGACTCACCTAGAGTCACTAGATATCGAAGCATGGACCGTCACCAAATCACCAAACAGTGCACATACTGACGTCGAGTTCGGAAAATGGTCTGTTGATGACAAAAAGAAAGCCAACCTCAATGCCAAAGCAATGAACGCATTGTTTTGCGTCGTGATAGGTAATGAATTCAATCGTGTCTCTCAATGCGAGACAGCATATCAGATATTGCATACTCTTCAGGTAAGTCATGAGGGACTGAAAAGGTAAAGGAATTCCGTATTAACATTTTGCATTCTAAATTTGAATCTTTCAAAATGGAAGAAGGAGAGGGTATCACCGATGTGAATACTCGTTTTACTAATATCACTAATAAGCTTGCAGGTCTAGGTAAGAAATTATCTGAATATGATCAGGTAATGAAGATACTAAGATCTCTCAGACCCGACTGGAAAGGAAAGACAACAGCCATTCGAGAAGCTCACAACGTGAAGGATCTAATCATTGAAGAACTGATGGGAAATCTCATGACATATGAGATAGAACTCGAGGAAGAGAAGAAGATCGAAGAAAAGCCAAAGAAGAAGAGACTAGCATTCAAATCCCAAGAAGAAGACTCCGACTATACCGACAAAGAGGACCATATTACCTTTGTCTCAAAGAACTTTAAAGAGTTTATTACAAGTAAGTATGGTAAACGCTCATTTCGACCTACTAACAGTATTATTTGTTTTGGCCGCAATAAATCAGGACACGTAAAGAGAGATTATCCCTTGGAGAAGAATAACCGAGACTCCAAAGATCATGGGAAGAACAAAGAGAACAATGAACGAAGAAGCGACAGAAGGAACAAATTCCGACGACCGAAGAAGGAAGCTTACACATCCTTCGACCAAAGCGATATCTCTTCATCCGATGAATCCTCATCAGATGAAAAAGACGAAAGAAGAGAAACAGCCCACGTGTATTTCTTAGCCTCCATGTCATCAAAGGTAAGTACCTTGCATGATTCATCATCTAGTGATAGTGATTCATCATCAAGAGATGATGAAGACATGGACTATATTGGAGCATATAAGGAGCTATGCAAAATACATGAAAAGCTCATAAAAGAACACAAGAAAACTCTTAAAATAGTTAAGAAAGAGGTTAAAGAAAAGGAAGAGATTATTAAAGAAAATACCATTCTAAAAGAAAAGAATGACTCTTTAGAAAAAGACATTCTTTCTTTGAATGAGAAAATTGAAAGTTTGAGTAATCTTCTCGTATCTATCAAGGACAAATACGACTCTACGATGAAAGTTATTGAAAATTTCAATAAAGGAAAAGAGAAACTAGATAGTTTAATAAATAATCAAAAAGCTTCATCTAGCAAAACCGGACTTGGTTATGATTCTAATCATTCCAAGAAACGTGCCAAGCATAGTAGGATGCATCATACTAATCAAAAATTTCTGAGCATCTGGATACCGAAGAACTTGATCGATCAAAAGCAAAAAAGGTACGCAACTGATTTTGTTCGTAGAGTTCATTTAAATAAGAATTATCGATATGTTTCTAATGAAGGAACTAAACCATATTGGGTTTGGTTTCCTAAACACTAACCTCTTAGACTTTATATATAAAGAGTACCACAAACGTTTACATTAACATGTACTCTAAAAACCAATGAGGAGGAACAGAACTGCTTCAAAACCGCCTTACGATGAAAATTGAATTACAGCACAAATTTTTTTTGTAAGTATTCATGTTTGCTTATATTTAATTTGCTCATTCCAAATACTTTTAAATGCTTATCATGTTTGCTATAAAAGTTTCTCTGACGCACACACTCTCGGGATGAGAAAACAGCTCAACGCAGCATGGAGTCGACTACCTCTTTCAAGGAGTCGACTACCAGAGTGCTGTACGAAATTTCTGGATTTGAGTGTTTGATTTTTTTATAACTCCTATTGGGTTTCCATTGAGTTATTGGGTTTACATCCAAAGGGTAACTTAAACCTAATAAGCAAAAATGATCTCAACCTTTCATCTCTTGATCTAAGGGCTACAACGCTTCATCTCTTTTCATCTCAAAGTTAAAATCCCCCAAGGTGAAAACCCTAGGTATCCGACTACCCCCTTTTCACCTCTCTTTGAAAGTTTTTTGGGCACTTTGAGTTCTCTTGGGTATTCATCTCCTCTCATCATCCTCCCAAGAAAATCACTAAGGTAAAATCATCTCTAATCTTCTCTTATCAACTTTTGTTTTATTTACTTCTTGTTATTCTTGCATTTCTAGTAAATCAAATTTTGTTTTATCTAGATGCCTTTCAAGAAAGTGATAACAAAGAAGAGGAAGGTTACTAATGAATCTCTTTCTGAAAAAGAAATCATTATACCATATCTTTTCAGAACTACTACTTTTGAGCATTTTGTCAAAATTTCGAATATGCAAATCCTTCATGAGAGGTTTGTCAAAATTGACCATCTTGAGAACTATGGCATTGATAGTATCTTAGAATTTCAAAACTTGGCCAATCTTTTTTCTT
Organism: Scilla litardierei; assembly: GCA_030789695.1. Taxonomy (NCBI): domain Eukaryota; kingdom Viridiplantae; phylum Streptophyta; class Magnoliopsida; order Asparagales; family Asparagaceae; genus Scilla; species Scilla litardierei. The sequence goes on from CM061141.1 coordinate 114,136,737, forward strand.
CTGAAAATATCTATATATGCTATCCTAGGCTTGTGCATCTTTTCTATGCCAACATGGATTATGATCTTACTAACTGTAGATTCATCACTAAAGTTCTAGACTCCAAACTTGCTATAACTCTCAAATCTCTAGGAGAAGCTTTAGGAATCCATTACACTGGAATGTTATTGGATAACATAGAGATGGTCGATGAGAATATTCTGGAGAAAATGTATTTGCCTGGAAGATACTTCCAAACAAAACTACCATGTAGCGATCTTCGCTATCATGAAAGAATTCTAGCAAATATATTGTCGTATAATATTACTCAGAAATCTGGAAGCCACTCTGTGTTATCTGAGAAGCAAGCGAAGTGCATTTATGCCATGCTAGGAAACATTCGTGTAAATTGGGCCAAAGTCATCATGGACTCCATCCTTGCATCTGCTTCTTCTGATAGACCTTCATCTACCTTAGCCCATGGTCTATCTTACCATCTTGTTTATTGGCTATAACATACATTTGGATAATGAAACCGAAATTCTGGAACCGGATCGCATTTTTGATGTACATGCTCTTGGCCGAATGAATCTTCATAATGATCTCGACCAGAATATTCCAGAGGAAAAGCTCGCTGCTGAAGGAGGATCATCATCCTCAAAGAAGAAAGGTAAAGAACCTCTTCTTATTGATACAGATGAAGAAGAGGAAGAGAATGATGGTGAAGAAGTAGAAGAAGAAGAACTACCGACATACATTATTGAGCTTCAAGATATGCTCTTGAAGATGATTGGGAAAATGAAGATTTCTCAAGAAAAAGGATTTGAAGTCCTCAACAAAAAGATGGATGATCTAAAGGACTTTGTGGCAAGCAGCAACAAGATGACGGATGAGACTCTGAAGTTGATCCTTGGCGAGATCAAGGAACTGAAGAAGAATGGAGGATCTTCATGAACTAATTCATTTGGTTTCTAAAACAATGGTTCTCTAAACACTATACTATTTTATGGTCTATAATAACTATACTTGTTATGGTCTGATACACTTATGGTCTGATTGTGCTTATGATTTGATGTCTTATGCAGGTTTTTATCATATTATATATCTTCATCTACTAACGTTGTTTTGCTAATGTTAAAGCTTGGTTGATTCTTGGTGAAATATTATATGTCATATTTTTGATTGTTGACAAGGGGGAGAAAGGTGGTGAAATGCAAAAATGTGAATGAATATGAATGAATATTGTTTTGCTAAATGTGAATGAATATTATTTTGCTAACCGGCTTTGATGCAGGGGGAGTACCGCATCTAAGTAAGGGGAGTAAGTTATTTCATTAAGTCAATATTCATTTAATGTACTTCATTTTTCATTTAGGTGTCATCATCAAAAAGGGGGAGAGTGATGGGAAATTGAATCCCACCCCTAAGTGGTTTTGATGATGAGCACACCACATGATGTTAGTGTACTAACTACACAACTACTCAAGCGTGCAGGTTGTGCGATGAACGGTGACTTTACGCATACTCCGAAGAAGCTCAACCACACTCAAGACGAAGACGAATTTGCTAGTTCTACATCAAGCACAAGATGAAGCTCGTGCTCAAGCTTAAATGAAGAAGGAACTCAAATTCAGGAGAAGCAAGCATCTACCGGATTAGCTTTCTGAAGGTCTTGTCTTAGTGTAGTGTGTGAGTTCTTAGGATTATGTTAAAGCCAAAGTAGATATTGCACACACACAAATGATTTCGAAAGCAAAATGTTTTAAATGTTTTAAATATCTTTTTAACTCTTGAGAGCAATAAGCTAGTCGATCCATTATTAGTAGTCAACCTCCAATACACCCAGGAGTTGATTACGTCTTTCAACTAGCTGAGTTTCAGAGAAAATTGCTCTGGGAGTCGACTACCAGAGGAGGGAGTCGACTACCAGTCAGAAGCAGAACTTCTACTAAAATTCTCTAGGAGTCGAGCACCACCTTGAGGGAGTCGACTACCAGCTGTCGTTTTCCAACGACTCTGTTTCTTAATTTCGCTCAATTTCCATATTTGCTTGAGCTGAAAGTCAAATATTTTTGAAATTCAAATTCTTCTCTTGAAACCTATAAATAGACCCCTTGAGATCATTTCTAATATCAATATAAAAACATTGTGCTGAAATTCTAAAGATCTCTCGTTCAATTTGCTCTCACCGTCATAGCCAACTCTGTTTTAATGTCTGATCTCCAATCTCATTCTAAAGTTATTATTTTCTGAGATCTGATTTTTTTTGGCTATTTTTAAAGTTGTTTTCAAAATCAGTGTTCTTAAATTTCTGTTCTTAAAGGATTTTTGAAAAACAAACAATCGAAGATCACAAAGAATCATCTTATATTTTTGTGTGATCTTAAGATTGATTTGAATTCTTTTTGGCCACGTAACACATTTATTTACTTTGGCTATAGAATTCTGGGTGTAATCCAAACTCCACTAATTTATGTGGTGGGTTGAAAACTTATTTTTATGTGTGGATTCCCTTTGTTGTAATAGACGGGAAAATCCTAGACAAGTCTAGGTGGTCGGAAATCCTGGTCATGGCTAGGTGTTTGGGAAATCCTAACGAGTGAAGTTAGGTACTTGTATTGCTACGACAATAGTGAAAAATCTTGTATCGGATTGGTCGGGGACTGGACGTACCCAAGTTGTGGGGAACATGATAAAAATCCTTGTCTTTGCGTTTGCATTTTCTGAGTTTGTTTATATTCACCGCAACAGTATTTTACTTCACTTATTGATACTTTGTATCTTTGTAATTCATTCTTTTATACAATTACAAATTTCATTTATTTTTTCCGCTATGTAGAGATATATTGCTTGTAATCTTATCTTTATATTATCTCATCGTTCAGCAGAGCTTTGCACTCAAACTATCTGGGAGTCGACTACAACTTGAGGGAGTCGACTACTGATTCGGGTTCAATATTACATATTTAACCCCCCATTTAGCCCTATTTTGTGCTCATGTGTTGCTACATTGTTCTCTAATTCATACGTATTTTCTACACATTTATTTATTAGATAAAACACACTATTTGAGCACAAAACAGCATTTAACGACGTATTTCTGCACTTTTTATATTTTTCCTAGCTTTGTCTCGACCTCACGATTCCAACGACTATTTATTTGTATTTTTCCGAGACCTGTGCTAATTACTGTGAATTTTTGAATGCAGAATACCATTTATTTGAAAATAAATAACTGCGCACGAATCTTGGCGCATGCGGTGGCAGCATCGGAGCGGCTCCCACCCAGATCGGACGGCTTGTAAATGCGGGCGACGTGGATTTTTTATGGCCGCTCGATCACGATCGAACGGCCGCGATTGCCCAATCGAAGCAGGCTGCAGCGGTTTATTTTCGAGCGACGCGGCCGTATCTGCACCGTCGGAAGATGATCGAACGGCGGAGATCGTTCCCGCCCGAAGAAACGCGGAGCGCGCGTCGTGGCTAAAGAAGAGCCGTTGGATTCTGATCCAACGGCGACCGATAACTCCAAAGCGATGCGGATGCGGATTCGAACGGCGCACGAATTTTAAAGTCCACGTGTCGAGCCCGTGTTCAATCCCGCAACGATCAACGGCTGAGAATTGCTCCGATCGAGATGAGCGGCTGGGATGAGTTCGGGTAGTGGTTTTGAACCCGTTAAGCCCAATAAACCCGCAATCTCTTTATTTAAGCGTATTCTAGGGTTTTGGGGCGTAATACAGCCAGATTGGGGCGTATTTTGAGCGTATTGGAGGCTCTAGGAGCCGTATTTCCCCTCTGAAAAATCTTGTAAAATTCCAGAGGCTTTTATTATTATTTCCAGAGAGTTTGAAGTCTTTTCAAGGAGAATTGGTGATATATTTCTTAACTTAAACCCCGTATTTGATGCTTTTCTCTTGTATTTTGCTATAATCTTGATGTATTTTGCTATGAAAGTTGTTTATTATTGCATGATGAGTAGCTAAATCTTATTTGTTCATGGTATGGCGTAGTTAGGGGCCATGATTTGTGTTAGTTTGGTTGTATTCCATGTGCTTAATCGTTAAACGTCGTTAAAGTTGTGATCGTTGTTCTTAAATCGCCTTTTTCATCTTCCAAAAGAAGTGATTAAGTTGATGATCACCCCAAAAGGGTGAGCTTTGATCTCCCCAAAAGGGAGTTTCATACCGTAGTTTTGATCTCTCCAAAAGAGAGTTTCATATCGTATTATAACTTTAGCGACGATCTTATTGAATATTGTGATTTAACCCCCAAAAAGGCATCTTCCGATGAATTGCTCCCAAAAGAAGAATTCGTTGAGTTATATTGGATATTTTCCCGGTGAATTGCTCTCAAAAAGAGAATTCATTGTGATATATTCATCAACCAAATTAATACGAATCATTGATCCTAACGAACCCATACCATGTGCATACTCTTTATAGATACTTTCATACACGAATTTCTTTGTTCGCATTGTTCACCACCATTAAAATCACACCATCACCATCATTTGTGAAGCGGTTAGTTTCTTTTCGTAGGATTTCTATTTGATTGGAATTGTGGTTGCAACAGATTTCTTCCCGTGGATTCGACATCTGGACTCCCAGATTTTACTACTTGTACGGACTCTTGCGCTTGAGAGAGAGCACCTTTTCGGAGCCCACCAAGTTTTTGGCGCCGTTGCCGGGGAGGAATGGTTTGTGACTACGGTTTATTTCATTTAGAGGACCTTCGGTGAGATCTTTCCACTTTACTGTACATAAACTTTTTTTTATTATTTTATTTTAATTTTTAAAAATGGAGTATATGAATTTTTATTGCACGAACAATCTGTATGATGCAAGGTACGCTAATGCACACAAACATAGGATGGAAAAGCTCAAAATTGTTAATTTTAATCAAATTGACTGTGAAACTTTCTTTCAGGCCTGGAGGAGGTTCACAGATATAGTATCGAGCTATCCACAGCATGGGTTCACAAATGAAGAGCTTATGGCGTCCTTCCTAGATGGACTACAACCACAGCTGCAAGAATTTTTGGGAGTCATGACGCCGACAGAGGCGTGGGAATACATGGAGTCTCTGCAAGAAAATGAAGAAGCTATGGATGAGACTTCAGAGAGCGATTCAACTGAGCCTTCGTGCCTTGATCAAGAAGAGCAAAGCGTAGACGTACCTTTGCAATCCTTGAAAGAGGACGCTTACCTGATTATTCAGACACAGGAGGCCACATCCCTTCAATTCCAAGAGAATTTCGTTGCTCGGAGTCGGCAGATTCAGAAATCCATTGAAGATCTTAATTTGATTGCCACTTGCTTAGAAGAAGGTAATGCTTTTAAAATTCAACTTCAAGATTCTAATACGAATTTATCTTCTATTGCAGGTATATCGAGCGAGACATGTCACGTTGATGACACAGATATAAATATACACATGGCAGAAAGTATGTGCAAAAGAGAGGACGAGCTAGCAATTTTGGATGAATAAGAGGAGGAGACAGCTAAGGACAAGAGTTTTGAGATTATCGCCATGGATTCAGAACCATGCCCTCCTCCAGTTTTTTCCCAAAATCATTTATCCATATCTCCATTGATCGAGCATCGTACCGAGAGTAGTGCAAATCTTTCAGGGAGTAGTCGTCAACTTGCTTTAATATCTTTCACTTATTTTGATGACTACGTGTGGAATAATTTTATTTCGAAGAATTGTAAACTAAAACGGATTGACGTGACTCATCTCTTGCAGGACACAGGTGGACATCTTATAGAGATGCTGGGAGTTACGTTGCTGGAGTCCAATTTAGTCATGGGAGGAAAAATAATCGCCGAGGAGCGCAAGGAGCAAATTGAACAACTTCCTCCACCATCAAAGATTCGGGATCCGCCATTTTATCACGGTGTGTTCTTTCCAGTAGTGTAGATTTTATATGCTTTCTAGGTTGCTTGCTTGAATAAACTCGTACCCCTTTCAACATTGAGGACAATGTCCATCTTTAGTTGGGGGGTGTGTACGAGACCTTAGGATTTTTTTGAGAAGAATAAATCACCAAATCTCATCATTTTAAAACTCCTTCACATGCCTCAAATGCGGATGATTATACATTGATTGTGTTCTAAAAATTGTTTGTGGCTTAAGTTAATTATTTTCCTTCATGTAATTACCGTTAATATGATATTCATGAAAATTTTCAATTGCCATGATTAATATCTCGAAATAGTTTGAATTCATTTCATGCATGCTAACGTGATGAAAAAGCTTAAGTATACACGATTTATTAGAAAAGTTTTCAAGTTGAAGAGGAATGTGGCCATGGTTATTAATGTTTATATTCAAAGAATGGGTGTTGGGTTACTTACAAAAGAAAAAAAAGAAAGAAAGAAAAGAAAAGAAAAATGAATGAAAAATGAATGATGAAAAATGAATAAGTATGTCACTAATAAATAACTTGGTTGGCTCGAGTAGTACAGTCCGAGGGGTCCTTCTTGGCCTAATGCCCTATGATCGTCTGATTTGGGAGCCATTGACCGGAAACTCACTCATTTGATGGAGCGATCCAAGTTATACCTTTTTCCGCAAATGTTGCTTGATGCGCGTTACGCGGAACTAATGAAAGAAAAGAAATGGTGAATATACTAAGCAACTTCAATACCCATATCTTGAATGATTGTTTTGATATGCCAATTCCTTGGAAACATGAAAACTAGAGTAAAACGCCGTGTTATACTTTCGCTTGCGCAAAACGATGCTTGCATGTTATTTATTCATACTAAATTAGAGAAAATATCATGTGGTTGATTTTGTTCATGGATGATGTATATTGATGGTCAAGATCATGTTGGAATGCGTATTATTGAGCCACGCCATGAGCAATTTGAAAGAACTTATTGTTTTATTACTCATCCGTATTAATCGCTCTTTTTGCTAGAGACTAGCAAATCGCTAGTTGGGGGGTGTGATTCGGGTTCAATATTACATATTTAACCCCCCATTTATCCCTATTTTGTGCTCATGTGATGCTACATTGTTCTCTAATTCATACGTATTTTCTACACATTTATTTATTAGAGAAAACACACTATTTGAGCACAAAACAGCATTTAACGACGTATTTCTGCACTTTTTATATTTTTCCTAGCTTGGTCTCGACCTCACGATTCCAACGACTATTTATTTGTATTTTTCCGAGACCTGTGCTAATTACTGTGAATTTTTGAATGCAGAATACCATTTATTTGAAAATAAATAACTGCGCACGAATCTTGGCGCATGCGGTGGCAGCATCAGAGCGGCTCCCGCCCAGATCGGACGGCTTGTAAATGCGGGCGACGTGGATTTTTTGTGGCCGCTCGATCACGATCGAACGGCCGCGATTGCCCAATCGAAGCAGGCTGCAGCGGTTTATTTTCGAGCGACGCGGCCGTATCTGCACCGTCAGATGACGATCGAACGACGGAGATCGTTCCTGCCCGAAGAAACGCGGAGCGCGCGTCGTGGCTAAAGAAGAGCCGTTGGATTATGATCCAACGGCGACCGATAACTCCAAAGCGAAGCGGATGCGGATTCGAACGGCGCACGAATCTTAAAGTCCACGTGTCGAGCCCGTGTTCAATCCCGCAACGATCAACGGCTGAGAATTGCTCCGATCGAGATGAGCGGCTGGGATGAGTTCGGGTAGTGGTTTTGAACCCGTTAAGCCCAATAAACCCGCAATCTCTTTATTTAAGCGTATTCTAGGGTTTTTGGGCGTAATACAGCCAGATTGGGGCGTATTTTGAGCGTATTAGAGGCTCTAGGAGCCGTATTTCCCCTCTGAAAAATCCTGTAAAATTCCAGAGGCTTTTATTATTATTTCCAGAGAGTTTGAAGTCTTTTCAAGGAGAATTGGTGATATATTTCTTAACTTAAACCCCGTATTTGATGCTTTTCTCTTGTATTTTGCTATAATCTTGATGTATTTTGCTATGAAAGTTGTTTATTCTTGAATGATGAGTAGCTAAATCTTATTTGTTCATGGTATGGCGTAGTTAGGGGCTATGATTTGTGTTAGTTTGGTTGTATTCCATGTGCTTAATCGTTAAACGTCGTTAAAGTTGTGATCATTGTTCTTAAATCGCCTTTTTCATCTTCCAAAAGAAGTGATTAAGTTGATGATCGCCCCAAAAGGGTGAGCTTTGATCTCCCCAAAAGAGAGTTTCATACCGTAGTTTTGATCTCTCCAAAAGAGAGTTTCATATCGTATTATAACTTTAGCGACGATCTTATTGAATATTGTGATTTAACCCCCAAAAGGCATCTTCCGATGAATTGCTCCCAAAAGGAGAATTCATTGAGTTATATTGGATATTTTTCCGGTGAATTGCTCTCAAAAAGAGAATTCATTGTGATATATTCATCAACCAAATTAATACGAATCATTGATCCTAACGAACCCATACCATGTGCATACTCTTTATAGATACTTTCATACACGAATTTCTTTGTTCGCATTGTTCACCACCATTAAAATCACACCATCACCATCATTTGTGAAGCGGTTAGTTTCTTTTCGTAGGATTTCTATTTGATTGGAATTGTGGTTGCAACAGATTTCTTCCCGTGGATTCGACATCTGGACTCCCAGATTTTACCACTTGTACGGACTCTTGCGTTTGAGAGAGAGCACCTTTTCGGAGCCCATCAACTACCTTCTGTGAGATCACTCTGTTAACATTCTTTATAAGATTACTTTGTTGATTAAGAACCAAGTGCAGATCACTCTACTTGGTTTCTTAGTTCTTAGGCAACATTAGAAGGTTTTTAATTATGCTAATCAACGAACGAAAAAGTTTAATATTTGCACAACACTATTCAACCCCCCTTTTAGTGTTGTTTGCCATCCACAGAATCCAAAAATTTAGCCAATCTCACACTCATTAACGCCTCCCTTTGGCAGATGAGATCCGAAAATTTCGGATGTTAAACTTATTACATTAATATTAATCATTTAGATTTTCCCTTACTCTATTAAAGAGTCCATCTTCGTCTTTCATACAGACTAAGCCCATCCCTCCTCCTTTGGCATCACGACCGCCATCCCCTCTCACGTTCTTCCTCCTTCCCCACCATAACGGCCTCTCCACTCCGACGAGGTCACGCCGAGTTCCTTCGCCACTCCGACGAGCCGTGAAGCCCCGAGGCAACTCGAGCTCCGACAAGCTCTCCCTGAACCCACGGTCACCACCGCCCCTCCAACTCCTCCATCCCATCAGATCACACCCTCCAGGTCACGCTTCCATCGTTGCTGATGTCGTGACGAAGCCACCAGCCCACCACCACCTCGCCGTCGAAGAGCAGCCGCCACAACGACAGCCCAAGGTAGTCGATGCAAGCAGCCCCACTGCCCTGAGCGCAATGCCAGCCACCCCAATGACCGCCAAGCCCGCTGCTGCGGCCTCCTCCTCGCACCGCCTTCGACTGGACTCCGTCGCCATCCACCGCGCTGCCCCTCCACCGTGAAGCAGCTGAACCCCGACAACCTGCAAGAACACAGCAGCAGCAACTTCCTCCGTTCGTTGCTGTTTCTCTCCGCCTTCGCAGGCGTCGCTACCGTCGCCATCAGGCTTCTGACGAATCCATCCGTCTCCCGCCGTCGTCCGCCGCCTCCCGCCGCTCCTAGCCACCGTCGGCGACGACACAAACGCACACACCCTGCGCATAGTAGTCGCGATTTATACGGTGGGAATGCACAATGTTTAGTATCTATACGTATATATGTTTATAAGTATATATGTATATAGCAAAAAATGTACCTAAGAACGTGCGCAGGTAGAATTACCTGCGCACGCCCCCTCTGTTCGGTGTTTGATTTAGAAACCCCGAACAGAGGGGGCGTGCGCAGGTAATTCTACCTGCGCACGTTCTCAGGCACATTTGCCCCATGTATATATATGTATATAAGTACATATTATAATATATATTAAAGGCTGATTCGTATTAAATTCATAATATATTGTATAGGCCTCAGAAAAATACATGGGAAGAGCCAGAAAATCCAGTTCGATGAAATATATGCATTGGCACTAGTTTCATCGCCAAAAGGCAACTACAATTTTCGTAGTAAATTTTCAAAGATAAAACTTAATATAGATACTTTCACTTTAAAATTGATATCTCAAAACTTTCACGTACACTGACATACGAGTAAAATGTATGTTGTACTACTAGATGTAACGGTCATGTTGACCCCCTTATTGGAAGAATTTCGACATCTGGGTTGTTCTAAATAAATCTTTTAAAATATTGAGAAAGAGTGAGGTGAAAGTTATTTTATAAGTTTTAAGTTAAACGAGTTATTAGTTTATATGTTCATAATTATAAATTAGTTTGAGTTATTAATATATAAAGTTAGTTTTATGATAAAGTCATTATAAATTATTTTCAGTTAATAATATGCTATTTATCTATTATTATGTTTTTATTATAATATAAATTTGTATAGCTAACTCGCTTTGTAACACATGTAAAACCATGTATCGCTACCGCGGATCGAACCGTGCCTTTCACGACACGTCGTATCGGTAACTCATCGACGTCATCGTACCCTAGCTATGGGTTTAAAAACTATAATAATGCATGCTAAAGTAGTTTCACTTCATTAGCAAAGTGTCTCATTTGAACAGTTAGATAAGCTTGATAAACTGCACGGTATCGTAAACGACTCGATCGGACTACGTGTCGTACTTGACTGTAAAATGTGACAATCCAGAAAATGACTCCTAAATTACAAATATGATAACATCACAGACACTTGGGGTTTTGGGGGTAACTTATAATAGCGAGTGTGCGGGAGAGACCAGTTCAGTCTTTGTTGTCCCGACCGGGTCCTAGCAACCACTTCAAAGTTCGTCGGTGACAAATTCACAGATTCGGATCACAGATTATTGAACAATTTTGTATTCACAGTTTTTAGTTAACACGGGTATGTGCACCCATGGTAAGAGATCATGAACTCTTGGTTGCTCACTGTATTTCGCATTATAAGTCACGATCTAGGCTCGACACAATTATACTCCTGTAACCTTGTCATCTAAATAATGTTTCATTTTTTTGCTGATAGATTGTGAATGTCATAAATCTGCAAAGCTATGTTTCTGCTCTATTTTCATACCACTATTGTATGCACTTTTACTTCTAATCTCTGATAGATTGCTATGCTTGTATAGTGTTTTAATTTCCATGCTAGAGATACTTTGAGTTACGTCTGATCCTGGCGATCCTTATTTTTGTGGTGGACCCGCCAGATACTTCACACGTTGACGAGGTGACACCTGAGTTGGCATACGATGAGCTTGCAGTTGAGTTTGACCAGGAGAACGCTGGTTACAAAGAGTGTACGCTGGTTACGAAGAGTGAGCGTGAGAGTGTTATATTATTTTATGCTTTTCGTTTCCAGAGTGTGGCTTGGTGTGTATTTGCATTCGGACTGCTCAACGCTCCCGGGCCCAGGGAGGACCGGCCCTCCCGTTGACGGGCCGGACGGGCTGGGCCCGGGAGGACGGGCCGAATGGCCGCCTTGAATTCTGGCAGCAAGTCGCTCGTCAATAACTTCTCTGTCCATCTCTCCATCGAAGTAAAAACCTCGAGATAAGAGTAAGAAAAACTAGGGAGTTGAAGGAGGATGAGAAAGGAACTGTCCTTGCTCGGTTGTGAGTAACCGTGAGCAAGACTGAAGAGAAGCAAGTCGCTCGCAACAACGAGCGACGTGAGGAAGGGCAAGTCGAATGAAGAGCCAAAAAATGCATGCTCTAACTATAGTCAAGCAACTTCAGTGTATGAATTCACTACCTTGCGTGAGAGCGAATAAGAGAAGGGGCTTCTTCAGATGAAAGGAATTGGAAATGGATTGGATGTCATCGCCAGGATCTCCTATCCCATCATCAGAATCTGACATTAGCAGCTTCAGCTTTTGATGGAGAGCATCCTCTAGAAACTCCTTCGTTTGGGGGTTGTTGTATCGTCATATGCCACCTCTAATCAATCGCTCAAGGGCCACTAGGGTCCTCTGATGGCTTGCTTTCTCTCCTGTCTATCCTCGTACCCCCAATTGGCTACCATGGGAACCTTGTTCGTTTAACCATGGGATCCATCGTTTCCATCTTTACCGGCATAATCCTATTCGTCCCCGGATCATTCACACCAAACTCCCACGTGTCAACGTCAAGTTGTATGCAGATGAGGTTCCCTTGGTTCTACCATCCACCAACTTTCCCGTGATATCTACAATTTCAGACGTTATGGATTCAGATGTTATGGATTCAGGCATACTTCTGCTCGTATATCTAACATTAATATACCTAAATTGTTTAGCATGACTTTACGTAGTATAATCTATGAAGAGCACCAACAACATCATCCTCTTCGACCTACATCCACCCACACATGCTAAACAAGAACTGGTTAGGAGAGGACAGGGTGACGCCCAACCTAAAACTCACCAACGTTCGAGTCAACATCCCTCTCCATGTGAAAATATAATCTAGGTTTCGTCTTGTAAAGATTGCAAACCTGTGTCCTCGTCGGCTTATGTTCTTTTGGAATATACTTGGAATCCTCAGCGCTGTTTTGCTACTGTTTAATGCTGGGTTTCTTTTGCGCAACTCAAAATAGGAATTCCTGGCCTTCGTTGTCCGTAAAATCCGTGGACAAGAGAATCCTGGCCTAGCTTCCCGCCAACGCGTCACATTTTTTTCATTCACCTCAACAATCCAACTGAACATGCCCTTACATGCTTTCATCAGTTGGGCTAGTCTCATGACTCTCATCTGAAAAGAACACGCTTGGGTAAAAACAAAACTGCCTAAGAGCACCCGCTTCTTAACCTTCACCCACGCGTACCAACTAAACGCTTCATGCGGATCAGCACACCGCATACCAAGAAACCCTAAAACAAAAAAACCCTTCGTTCATCATCCCTCGCCAGTCGCCGCCTCTCTTCTTCAAACCCTAATACGAGATCTCATGGCATTCGAGGTCGGCGTCGTCCCTTTCAACCCCGACGGCTGGGGCCCGCCGGACTCCCCATCCTCCATCTCTTCCGCCTCCGCCGCCGGCCCCCACTCCTCCCACGTCCCATTCGCCCCCTTCTCCCGCTCCGAGAAGCTTGGTCGGATCGCCGACTGGACCCGCAATCCGAATCTCTCCAACCCGGCCCGTGCCCGCGACTCGTCCTCCGCCTCCGCCTTCGACTTCGCCCTCGACCTCGACCCCAACTCGGCCGCCGCTCTCGACGCCGACGACTCCTCCTTCCGCCTCGTCGACGGCAAGCCCCCGCCGAAGCCCAAGTTTGGCCCAAGATGGCGCTTCCAGAACCGACCTCAGCTCCCCCAGCGCCAAGACGAGGAGGTCGAGGCCCGCAAGCGCGTGGCCGAGAAGGAGCGGGCCCGCCGCGATCGCCTCTACCACCAACATCACCGTTCCAATCAGAACAACCCCAACGCTGGCGGGGCCCACCACCGCCGTGACTCGCCGGCGATGAAGTCCAGCGTGGACATCCAGCCCGAATGGACGATGCTCGATCAGATTCCGTTCTCGACCTTCACTAAGCTGTCCTTTTCGGTCCCCGATCAGCCCGATGATCTGCTGGTTTGCGGCGCTCTGGAATACTACGATCGATCATTCGATAGGGTCAACCCCAAGAACGATCGCCGTCTTGAGAGGTTCAAATCGAGGAATTTCTTCAAGGTTACCACTACCGATGATCCGGTGATCCGCCGCCTCGCAAACGAGGATAAAGCTACCGTCTTTGCTACTGATGCTATACTTTCTGCCCTAATGTGCGCACCGAGATCGGTTTACTCCTGGGATATCGTGATCCAGAGGGTCGGAAACAAGCTGTTCTTCGATAAGCGTGATGGGTCACAGTTGGATTTGCTTTCCGTCAACGAGACCTCACAGGAGCTGCTGCCAGAGGCAAAGGAGGACATAAACTCTGCGCATTCGCTTGCAATCGAGGCTACTTACATCAATCAGAACTTTTCGCAGCAGGTCCTTGTGAGGGACGGGAACAAGATGACTTTCGAGGAGCCGAACCCATTTGCGTCCGAAGGAGAGGATGTTGCTTCGGTCGCTTACCGTTATCGTAGATGGAAGCTTGATGAAGATATGTACTTGGTCGCAAGGTGCGAGGTTCATGCTGTTTCCGATGTGAAGGGGCAGACGTCTTTCCTCACTCTGAATGCCCTTAACGAGTTTGATCCGAAGTATACTGGTGTGGATTGGAGGCAGAAGCTTGAAACCCAGAGGGGCGCTGTGCTCGCAACCGAGCTTAAGAACAATGCTAATAAGCTTGCGAAATGGACTGCTCAGGCTTTGCTTGCAAGCGCGGATATGATGAAGTTGGGCTATGTTTCTAGGATTCATCCCAGGGATCATTTCAATCATACTATATTGAGCGTGGTTGGGTATAAGCCAAGGGACTTTGCAGCGCAGATCAATTTGAATACTTCTAACATGTGGGGTATTGTGAAGTCCATTGTCGATCTTTGCATGAAGCTTAATGAGGGGAAGTATGTACTTGTGAAGGATCCTGCAAAGCCACAGGTGAGGATTTATGAGGTGCCTCCAGATGCTTTCGAGAATGATTATGTGGAAGAGCCACTGCCGGAGGAGGAGCAGGTTCAGCCACCAACTGAGGAGGAGGATGCCGAGAAGGTTATGGATGCTGTTGCTGAGGCAGAGGTGAACAGTCCATCTGATGAGGCTCAGTCTGAGAAAGAGGCTGGTGCTGCGACTGTTGCTTGAAGGGTATGCTTGCTGCCTTTCTGAATGCATCCATCGAGTTTTTTGGACATTACTCCCGTTGCATTTCTAATATAGTTTATTGTTCGCATCTTGAGACTCTAGTATTTTGCTTGTGTCGTCTTCAATATCGTAGTGTGTTCAAGACTTGTTTTTGTTGTTGCAAAGCAGTGAGAAGTTCCTAGTCATTAGGGACTCGAATTGCCATAAGGAGAACCTATATTTTTACTATATAGTTTTTTTGTCTAAATAAGCTTGTCTGTGCTTTTCTTTATTCTTGAGCTTGCACCTTTTGCTTCTTGATTAATATGTTGTGATATCTCTCTGCCCGAATGTGTATATTCTACCCAATGTGTTCCTTTCAGATATGCAACTGATGCATCTCTCATGTGTTGATCGCATACGGGAAGCATTGTTGAAGGTTGTTTTAAATACTTCTATGCAATGTCATTGATTATGTGTACAGTATGATGTATATATAAATACATATTACTTCAATGTTATGATTATGATGCTTTTTATGTTTGTGAATATTTGAAAATTTAAGCCAAAAGCTTTCATTTAAAATGACACGCTTGTTTCTTCTTCAACCTTGTTATTTTGAATTTGCATTGCCCCACCATTAAATCAAAACATGAGCTTTTGACTTTGCATCTGTTGTGGACCTACTAATATTAGTATTTGGATATTATATGTTTCTTGTGTTTGAAAGATAAATTTTGGAACTTTGGACGTTGGAAGGACTGCGCACTTAGCTTTGTGTTGAAGTTGCCTAGGAACCCTTTGCTTAATGTTTTAATTGAAAAACTTTATGTGCTCAAATTTTATGGTTTTAGTTGGAAGATGGTCGTCCATTTTGACCCAAGTTTGCATTCCCAAGTGCAGTGCTTGTGTTTTATTTTCTTTTGGATTATTAAAAGGGTGAGTTTCTGTATTGTATGCATGACATTGTGGACGTTATAAAGCTTATCTCCAAGAAATCACAGTGATGAATGTGCTGGGTTTCGCTTCTTGGTTCTTGACTTTGAAGTGCCATGTGGACATGTTAGTCACCAATGTTTATCCTGGCCGGGTAATCTTCATCTTCATGGCTTTGACATAGTGCAAGTCTGATTTGTATACCACAGTAATGATTGCTTATGTTGTGCGCAGACACTACGCTGAAAGTACAAGACAAATGGTTTGTTTGTATGATATAAATTTAGTACAAATATGATTTTTGTGTTTGATGTAGATAATACAAGTGAGGTTGTGTTAGCTACTGTATTGGACATCATATCTCAGACACAAAACCATGATAACTGCTCATGCTCACCATTAATGATCATGAGGTTTGGGGAGATTTCACCAAGTCAGATGAAATAGGGATGTTTGCAGGCAGTCTTATAATGTGATAACTTTATATATGAAATTATAGATCTTGCTGTATGGATGGCTACATGAAGCTAACCTTCAACCATTTCATGGTTTCATACTGAGAAGTACATCGATTTTTTGGTTCTTGCATGCATGAAGTGTTACATAGAAACCACTAAACTCACAGAAACAGTTCTCTTATTTTGTCTATAATATATTTTGAGTCTTAGATGTCTAACAGTATTTGTATATTCTTACTAGATTATTGTATAGAAACACAAAATTGAAACTAGATAATCGATGCTTGTCAGACCATTATCTGAACCATGTGGGACTATGAGAAATGTATTAGCCAGTGTTGGATTTTTGTTCTAGCAATCCCCTTTGGCTCTAGGACTATGGCTATGATGCGATTTGTTGGTCCACGCTCCTTTTGACAATCTATTTGCTAATTTGATCGATGTAATCCTTTTTTTCTTCCACTGCAGTGAACCATATAACAGTGTCAAGTGATTTTGAGTTATTGTAGTTGAAACATGCCGTTTTTTAAAAGCTATATGCAATACTAAGAGGATTTTTAGTATTTACCCCTAAATTAGTGAGCGAGAATGGGAGGAAAGGAGATGAAAGCAAAGCCAGTAGCCTTTTTTGAGCTCTCAAGACACAGTTAGGTAGATTTGAAATTTTGCTTGCTTGTGTTTGTTTTCATTTTTGTTTTCAAGTATCCGATGTTATAGTTATACACATCGAAAGGGGAAGGCATTCCAGGTAAGAATGGTATCTTGTTATTGGAAAATTCATACATTTCATACCTTGGTTCATAAACGAAGGAATTGGATACAGTGGCTCCTTAGTATTGAGAAAGCAGCTATCTATCATTTCTATCCTGGATAAATTTTAGCGCATTCATAATTTAAGAATGTCTTAAAATTCATAAGATTTGGATGTTCATACCAATAAATTCTTGAAAACTAATAGTTTCGACAATTGAGACTACATTTCAGCCTATAATAATGTGCTTTTGTCTGAAAATAGAACACGGTGTCCTACAGCAGTGCATGAATGTCTTTCAACATGGCCTGCTGCTCGGTAATATGGGAGTTGTTGCTAATACTCACAGCAGACCTAATTGCTGAAAACACAGCCCATTTATTTACAAGTCTGCCATTGAATATTATTACCCATACCCTCTTCACCTATTCCTCTTTTGTGAAACAGCAATTCCTTGGATGTTGGACGTTTAACCTCACATTTGCTGATTTGCATCTCCACTGGGTCAAAGAACTGCCATATAAAATGGTAGGCAAGGCTTGTTAGGATAGGAAATAAATTCTCAGAAACTGGAAACTAGGAATGTGAATGGTGCCCGAAAACATGGGAAGCCGATCTTTTCGGTAATTTTCGGGTTCGGATCTATAATTTATTTTAGGGTTCGGATCTATAATTTTGAACTCGGAGATTTTTCGGGTCAAGTGAGGGTATGGCTGCATAAAACATGAGAATCTGTTAATATATTCAGAAACACAATGCCAATGAACAAGCAATTGCTCAGATAGTATTCTCTTTCCACTCCTTCCTGAGAGGCGCGGGATTGAGACCCCCCCAAGTATAGAAATATAATTATAAATAGCAATGTGGAGGCTCGCTTGCTAACGTGGAATTTTCCTTGGTTTGCATCACGATCTCCACAACTCATGTATCATTTTAATCATATTTTGAAATATCATTATATTTTTTTGATAGACCGTTGAACCCTCACCCTCTCACAAGGGAGGGAGTGGAAATACCATTAAGCCAATTGGCTCTGATAAATCATTAATTTTCAAGTGAACTTCATGTGATTTTATTCGTACATCTAGCTGTTCATCTAGCTATTGCAAAACTGTTAAATTTATGACGTGTGGATGAACGAGCAAAACATCTTGAATTTATTTGAAAATTGATGGCACGGAGTTTTAGAATATGAAAATCAAACTGATCCAATGGATTAGATCTTTGAAAAAAACAATGGGAAATACTGGGATGGTTTTGACGGTAGCAAAGGAGGAAATTTTTTCCTTGGCTCGATGATACTCATTCTTCTTCATTATAAAATTTTATTATAATCTAGCTGATAAAACTGAAAATCTTTATGAGATTTTATTATAAAGATAAACTAGTCATTACCGGTGATCATAGGTCATGGTGCATCTAAAATATTCTCTCAAAAAAATTCTAACTCATTCAAAATCCCCCTCATATCAAAAAATAAATAAATTTTGTAGCATCATTTAAAATATTCCCTCCTAACAAATTTTTAATCACATTTAGACTATAATTTAAATTTAGTAGTTCACACGATATAATTTAGTTCTCCTAAGAAGTTTTCTTCTCCCAAAATTTAGTTCCATCTAGATATAGTTTTCACCAAAATTTAAAATTCTCTCCAAAATTTGGTTACATCTAGATTTAGTTTTTTCCAAAATTTTAAATTAAAATTTAGTTTCCCAACATGTTTAGTTCTCATAAAAATTAAAATTTTAGTTCTCCCAAATTTTATTTCTCTTACTTTAGTTTCCCAAAAATTTTAAGAATTTCCCACCAAAATTTTCACGAATCCTTTCTCAAGATTCAATCCCAACCGTCTTTCTACACATCCTTTTGTTCTAGTGAGCAACTCCATTCAAAAACATCGGCTTAATTTCGAAAAACTAACTCATATATCGACCCATCTGATCAGGAGTAACAATGCAAATTCAAGTCTAAATCCGAAATTTCTATCAGGTTCATGCTTTGGACCTTACATGAATCCGATCCGGATGCTAATCCAAATTCAAGTATAAATCCGAAATTTCTATCAGGTTCATGCTTTGGACCTTACATGAATCCGATCCGGATCTGACCCGTTTACATCCTTTGAAATCATTCACTAATATAAGCATTCAGCCAGCTTGTCATGGACTGTCTCTCCCTCTTCCTCTTCTTCCCCATGATACCTAGTATGCACTTTGTTGTTATTGCACATAACCAGCCTTTTCATTTTCATCTCATTTGTTTAATTTCCCCCCCCTCAGTCTCCCTTCATAGTTTTTTATTCTCTAAAACTTGTATTTTTTTGGCCTTTGGCAGTGATAGTGATATGTCTTCTTACTATGCCCCCATTGGCCACATAGTCCTTTAACAACTACACATCTAACTTTTCAAACTTTTCTTCTCTTATATATTTGAGCCCATCCTTCAACCCCTCTCATAGTTTAATTTCCTCCCCTTATTCCATTGCTTGTAGAATCCTAAATGCAAGCAAAACACTTTGCTCATATTGTTCTCTGCTATTCAATCCTCCCCATTGTCATAAACTTGATTTTGGGTACCCCGGCTTAGTGTTTGTCTTGGGGGGGGGGGGGGGGGGGGGGGGTTCTTCTTTTGATTAGATAAAAGTCTTGTGTAGGTTTGAATCATGTAAATCTGTCTTCTTCCTCATTCGCCCGTGCACAGCCGCCCATCGATTCTTTTATTGGCTTCACAATGAATTTATTAAACCCATGAATAACATCAGCATTGGTTGTGATCATGAATTTTCCATAGATTAGCCAACTCTTATAACCTGCTCCCTTGAACTGACCATTGGAAGAGTATACTTGTACAGCTACAAAAATATGTAGGTAGTCTAATTCATTTTTCCACCATTTTCTGTTCATCTCAAGCAAAAACTCTAGCTCAACATAAGAATGGAGGAGACCTTCGTACCGTTCCGAGGGATCAAGAACGATCTCAAGGGAAGATTGGCGTGCTACAAGCAAGACTGGGCTGGAGGTTTCAATGCAGGCATCAGGTACCAACTGTTGATGATTCCGTTATATTTTCTATGGATTCACTGCTTTTCTTCGTTTAAGCTTGATTCCATGATACAGGATCTTGGCACCCACGACTTGCATATTCTTTGCATCAGCGATTCCAGTCATCGTTTGGCGAACAATTGGACAGAGACACAAGTAATATTAGCTGAATCATATAGCTGTATCATGAAGTATCTGTCGATATATGGCCTAGTGACATAAAGCTGCTTTTTGATCAGATGGGCTCATAACAGCAGGTTCATGCTTTGGACCTTACATGGATCTGACCCGTTTACATCCTTCGAAATCATTGAGCAAATCAGGAGTAACAATGCAATTCCCATGAAAAAAAGGATGGTTCGGAAAATAGATCCTCAAGCTAAATTAGTGCAATGTTCAAAGTTTTTGGAGATTTACCATCACCCTTTGCCTCCATTGCAATAAGTTAGCAAAACATAACACTTGGTAAACTTAAAGAAGAAAAACAAAAGGGTCGATGATTTTCCTATCATATCAAAGCGAATTTTCACCTTTAGACTATAACTTCGATACATTCACTCCATACAAACAGCAACATGCTGAGGAATGCAAATGACAGCAGCCAACACATTCGACGGTATCAAGTGATAGGATAAGTTCATGAAGTATCATCTCAATATGTAACAGCCCATACAAATTGCCGGCCAAAGCGCAGCATGAGCACATGTTCACAAGTGAAGCAGCTGGCCTGCAACGATCTCATGTTATCGCAAAGTGTCAGGCGTCAACGAACCCTCGCATAAAATACATGTATTGAAATTGATTATTGCCTTGCATTGGACAACAACAAATGCAGGTGATACGAAGATAGTTGCAAATAGAGCACCCAGCAAGCAGAAATTCAGCTGGTGTTCATGTCCTCGGGAGCTGCATTGCCTCCATCTGCAGTCAGAAACAGAAATATTACATAAGAATAACGGAAGGCCAAAGTTATGTGTCTTCGAAAATCGAATATACCTTCAGCATTGGCAGAAGCATAAGCGGACCTCCGAGATCTTACTTGCTGCTGAGCTGTGGGCTAAAAACATGGGTAAAAGTAATTCAGTAACATATCCTAAGAGCACAGAGGTACAATAACAAGAGCTGCAAAGGAAACACCACAGAACAATGGAAGGAGGCTTCATATCTATGTAATCCAAATACCAAGTAAAGGCATCGATCAATGAAGATAATACCTGGAGTTTCGGGCGAAGTGCCTCAAGTGGTCCTTTGGGCTTCTCAACGGGCGATCCTTGCTACAAGATATCGAGGAAAAGGATCACATAATTAGATGATGAATCTTTGGACAACTTTCAGGTTGCTTTATGTTCATACCTTTCCTAAAGCCCAATCAGCAGAATCGAAGAAAGCACGCTCATGGTCCTGAAAATGTAACATTTTTTTATTAGCAAATAAGCGTTCTCCAAAAGAACCAATAAAGATCCATATCTCTTCAGCTCCATGTGGCTGTTCATGCTCATCATCAGATATAGCCAATCCAAAAGGGATATTACCTTGGATATGAGCGGCGGTTTTTTGGGTAGCATTCCTCCATACTTCTTTCTGAGTGCTTGCTCCTGTAAACGAGATAACAGGAGGGAGCAGTTGGCATAAAAACAATAATCAAGATAGCAAGCTTCGAGTATGTAAGAATATGTCAAAAACAATCCTACTAAAGATTGCCCCCATAACGGGAAAGAACTGCAGCAATACAAGCCGTCAAGCATTGTTGTAAAATAATAATGATTAGAAAAGGCCATAAGAACAGAACCTCCTCAGCAGGTGAGGGCATAGAGTTCCCCTCATTTTGGTCCATAGGCACAGGCCTCTCGTCTGAGACATGTTCGTTGGTACCAGGGGCGTTCATGTCTGCCATGATTTTTGACAGCTTATCTTACCAGGCAGCTGCAATGAAAAATAAGAAAAAGGCTTATATGAGAACCAGATGTATTTAGCAACAATCCAATATATGTACATGCACATCCGTTGCCAAATCAGAACATGCTCTCAATATGATGTGATACTAGTTAAAAATTATGTCAATTGAAGAATATTTGTAAACAGAACTGTATAGAACAATACCAAAACAGAAAGGGACAGAGAAACAGTCTAATAAGAGAGAAAAATAGCAAGGAAAAGTGAAACAAAAGGTCTTGATCTGACATCATGGATAATCAACCAAGTTTGGAATTAAACCGTCTCCTCGAAGGCAGCTGACAGAGGTGGAATCATAAATATGAATGCATTAACTTATCAGGACACAACGTGCGACGCTTGAGCAAATGTTAAAGTGTACTGACTACTGAAAATAAAACAGAAGTATCGTGACCAACATGATACATCTTCATGGTTGAAAATCAGTGCTACCTAACTCAAAAATAATGAAATTAGGTAGCATGAAAATAATGCAATTGTGTAAAGTTCAATCTCCATATATTATGTGGCAGACTGATTAACTTTTTCAAACATCAGCTGCAAAGTGTAAGCACGAAAAGAAGGGGAAAAAAATCCTTTTTGCCAGCATAAGTGCAGGCTGAAATAATATGCAGACTATCTGCAAATGTGATAGAAAATGCAAGCAATTCAGTACAAGCACAAGAACATCCACTTGAAAGTATGCACGTACTAGTATAGTATAATCTGAGGATAAAAGATGGTGAACCAAAAGTGAGAGGTAAGGAGGTCCCACAAATCAACAAAAAAACACGCACAAGACAAATAAGAAAGCAGGATCACCTGTGACAAGAACGAATTTTTACTAAATGTAACAAAAGATGTTTGATCCATAACCATAGTGACAACAATAGCAACGTGAATATACTGGCAGCTCGCGAGAAGGCCAGACAGTGGTGTATAAAATTCTATAGAAAACCCGAGCTGTAACATGCACGCCTAAAACACTGAAACCATAACAAGCTTGCCAAAGTAAATGTATTTACTATGGAGGACTCTACAGGACGTTGAAAGCCCTTTGATATGCAGTTCAAAGACATGGATCAACTAACCATTTTCTTTTACTTTGGCACACAGAACCTGTCACCAAAACTAAACTGCTATAGGTTGGCACCAAACAGTGACAGCAAGGTCCAGCAAAATCACGTGATACTGCATCTGAAATATTGTCTGGTAGGTTAGCTTTATTGTCAAAATTTTCAGACTTCGCCGAACGGAATTGTTTTAAACATATGGCATAATTTATGGTATTTTCAAATTCTATCATCATTGATTACATTATACTAATCTCAGGTTCCCAAACTTATTGATAATATACTTCCATATTAAGGAATGACCAGATGAAGATTGCCAAACCATGCAATTTTGGAGCAGTCTAATCCATGTTCTCAAATCTTTCTTTATGGACAAAAGTGAACCTCATTATCATGTTAGCAATGCAAGGTAGAAAGCTGATAGCAGCAAGGTGACCCAACTGACAAGGTCAAACAGCAGTGACATAGGATATCTTAGCGCATGTGATACTGTTAGAAGTAACATATCCGTAAAGTAGCAATTGACATTGATAGTTTCATTCATATTTTATACCGTCATCTTATCTCAAGAACTAAGTTGTGGCCTCCATCAATCTATGACTGACAATTTATTTTTGCAAAACAGGATGTGATGCCAACTGAAAAGGTAAGCTTCTACATTGCCAAAACTACTATCAAATTGAGCACACATCCCCTGCTTCCAAATAGCCTTTATAGACCCCCACAAAAGAAGGTATGAAGTGTAAGTTTGAAAGGTGACATGAAGCTCGAAGCGGAGTACATTATGAATTGTGTTGCATGGTCAAGGATGCAAACTTGACAATAAGCCATATTAGAAAAATAAGATTTTAATCATTTGGTGACATAAGACCAAGGGCTAGAATCAAAGGTTCAAAAGCCAATTAAACGTGACCATTATATTAGACGTCAGTCACAGAGCTACAATGGACTGCTGGCTATTAATAAAAGATAGATTGCACATGGTATGTCATGGAGAGCATGACATCTCCAAGCAGAAAATAACAAAAATAAGCTCCACATCTCACTTTAGCACATACAGTAAAATTTGAATGACAAGAAAACTAGAAGAGAAGGTAAACCAGGGCAGCTAAAAAGGCAAAGATACTAATATCTGGAAAGGAATATATGCTCACTGAAATCTTAACAGTAAGCAACAGAAATGATAAATTTTTGGGAATTCAACTTGATAGTAGGCCATATTCTCTCTGAATCATACATAGATCCGACGCCTATTTGGGGCAGGATTAGGTCAGGCTAAGTCCAATGCAAAGTGAAGAGGCACTCTCCTAGCTTTGATTCGAGACCAAAGACTAAATCTCCAAGGGATGTCCGTGGACAAATTATCTAAGGGAATAACTAAGGGAATTACCAAAACAATTCAAGCATTCCCCTCCCTAGCCGGTCCTAGCTATAAATAAATTACAGATTTGATAAATTTACAAAAAAACCCCATAAGTTCTTTTATTCCGAAAATGCCCCTGTTGAGTCGAAAACTCCAAGCCACATCATTACTCCGCCCTCAAAGAACCACATTATCCTCAAGGTGGTGCGTGAAGTGCGTGGACTGGCTATTCCAAGTGCAGGTGCTCCTAATCTTCCTCCTCGCCCGCTTCCAGCATTACCATGCCCTCTCCATCCTTCTCATCATTCACTATCAATATCTGCAAGGTACGGTCACCACACAGGTTGCCCAAAGAAAAATTTTCGGTGCACATGAAGCAGAATCCATTGGCACGCTTTTCTCGTATCTCATCCTTGGTCATCCGCCCCGTCTGTGGATGCTGCTCCCCTGTGGCTGCCTTCTGTCACCCTACAGGATCATGCCCCCGAAAAGAGGAACCTCACCATGCCCATCGAGCCTTCCTATCCACATTTAGTCGGTCCTACACCGTCCTTGCCAGATTCATCCGCTCGCGCAAATCCGCAGGCCTCTGGATCTTCAGCTCCGATCTGATGGTGGGCTCCAACCTCGTCATTAATCATCCCTCAAAGGACTCTCCAGACACCCCACGGACTCTGCTAGCCAGCATCTCGAATTTCTTGATGTAGCCCCTCAATGTCCCTTCATGCCTCAAGGCATACAGCCTATCATGTGTTGTGCATCTCCCCAAAATGCTCCAATAGGAGTGTAGTGAACGCCTCCCAAGAACGGAAAGGCCCATGCTGTTGTGTCCACCGAAACCAAGACAATACTTCTCCCTCCAAGCAGACCCCTACTGCCTTAAGCCAGATAGTCTCATGAATCATCGACACCTCAAAGTATCGCTCAACCAGTATATCCATGCATCGGGGTCCTCTCCCTCAAAGATAGGCATCTTCAGCTTCCTAACCCCGTTCTCCGCAAAGAACCCTCCATGTGGACCCCTCCCCTGCTGGCAGTCATGGCGGCACGACGACGGGGGATACGGTCCATCATAACCATAGTTCCATCCATCAGCTCCATCCCACGACGTGTCTCCCCAATCTTCTCCTCCTCCACGATCGGTCTCGTGGTATCTATTGTAGTCCTCGTAGGGCACTACGGAAAGGCCATGATATCCCCGCCAATCTTCAGAAGTTGCGACGTGAGTCTGCTGATATGTTTCAATCCCAAACCTTGTTGTTCGGCCCTGTCTGGGATCATTAAACCCTTCAGGATGCTGAAAAGTGACCGGCGGTAGCTGTCCTCTAGTCGGTAGACCCCCGACCAACTCTGGGGGTCGACAGGCCCCCGGGAACAAATCTGGGGCCGGCGGGCCCTCCTGGCCATGACTGGGACCTGGTGGCCCAAATCTGGGGCCGGGCGGCCCCAGAAGCAAATATGAGGCCGGCGGGCCCCTGGCTAAGATTGGGGGCCGGCAAGCCACCAGGATCCCTCTGCAGGGGGCCGACCAGTAGGTCTAGGGGGCCGGCCAGGCCGGCCACCCTGCAGGTCAGGCCGCCCCTGGGTCATCTCCCTAGGGTTCAGCCGGCCCTGTGGGTGGCTTCCGGGGCTCGATCGTCCTCCTGCGTCGCTCCTAGGGTTCGTAGGTGGATGTTCTTCCATTAATGGCTCATCTTCCTCCACGATGTAGTCGTCGGCGTCGGAAAGTAGCCCTTCTTCCAAATTTTCCAACTTTTCATTCTCCTTCGTCAAAGCTCACCCTTTTTGCTCCGGATCTAGGGTTTGGGCCATATTGACGTCTACCTTTTGGGCGAGCACCTCCTCCACACTTTGTTTCGTCGTCGACGCACTTTGATGGATAACCTCCATAAATTGCGCAAACCTCTGATCCGCAAGACTTGCTTGTTCTTCCACACCCTTCTTGATCCCTTGGATCTCGCCTTCAAGGCTTTCAAACCTTTCTAACTTCTCTTCCAACAAGTCGATTCTCTCCTTAGATCTCGTAGTGTCGTTGTGGATCAACACACTCTAATACCAAATTGATACGATTAGGGTTTTTGCGTAAGGCAGAGTTGGGATTTTTGGTGGAAGAACAAATAAAAATATGATTTTTATATAATTTCATATCTAAAAATAAGAGGATAAATACCCCCAATTCGAGAAGATGCACTCTCCTAACTTTGTTCTCGCTTTGATTCGAGAACAAAGCCTAAATCTCCAAGGGATGTCCGTGGACAAATTATCTAAGGGAATAACTAAGTGAATTAACAAAACAATTCAAACATCCCCCACTCCCTAGCCGGCCCTAACTATGAATAAAGAAAATTACAGATTTGATAAATTTGCGGGAAAAACCCCCATAATTTCTTTTATTCCGAAAATGCCCCTATTGGGCCGAAAACTCCAAGCCGCATCACAAAGCAAACCAACCTGACTTGCACCTCTAATGATTGGTCAGTCTCCGATGCAGTTATACTTGAAGATTTAACGTATTGCCCGGAGTCTCTAAGATGACACTAAATCAAATAGAAACCTAAGTAATATGGCTATCATATGCGCAATAAAGCGAACAAGGAAGGAACATATAGGTGAGCCATCCAAACTTATGCAAACGTTTTAAAGTATCATAAGGTAGACATAAGCAAAATAAAATACAGAAAATATTTTCATCTGAACCTAATGTCTAGTTTCTTCAATGTTAAACTCCAGAGGTCATGCTAATCCATCAGCAGAGATGAACTGATAATGCAATTCTAATTGAATGCGCATGTTGAGACTGACAATGAAACAAAGGAACAAAATATGCAAGGTGCATGGCAGTTACTTGAGATTGGATGGAGATAGGAAAAATCTTCAAAGACATCCTGACAAAATTCCTCTAGTATTCAAACTACCACATCCAGGTCAAAATAATTATATCAACTTAAAAGGCTATCGAATACAAATGGAGTGACAATAAAATATAGAGTTGATTTTCAAATCACATGTGACGCCTAAGCTAGGACTTCTAAAAGCATAATTCATCCTGCTCGAGATCCAAATCATGTTTTATACAGATTTTTACTCCTCCTAAAAGAGAGCTTTTCTTAAATCTTGAGTGTGTTAGGATCATTACATGCTTTACCACCCTTCTAGCATATAATATTGGAGACTTGCTTTCAGCTAGGGTGTGAACCTGATGAGATCATCACATATCAACGAAGGAGTCGCAAGAAGGATCGCTAGATGAAGAACTAGGCCAATGGCATTATTGTGAAGTTTTGGGCATTTTTGCAAAGTTAGGGTTTTGGAGTGGTTTTTTGTAATTTGGGCTAAAGCTGCTCTTATATGTTTGGGGTGTGGTTTCATTATTCTTTTATGCAAAACTTGAGTGTTAAACCCTAGCTTAGAAGTGTAGAACCCTAGATCAAGTGAGAGTAAGATTTCTCTTTTAGATTCAAGCTTGGAGAGTTGGTTTCCTCTCAAAAGAAGCCCTTGTCTTGTATTCCTCTCTGGAGTTATATAAAAATTTCATTTTTTATGTTCCAGCCCCTAGCTGTCTCATCAAATTGGTATCGGAGCGAAGATCCAGACAAACACGAGATCCATGGAGAAGAAAGATGCACTCGAGGAGAAAGTTGGAGAAATTGAAACAACCCTAAAGTAATCCATCAAGGAGCTACAACAAAGAAGTGATGAAAGATTCTTATCCTTACAGCAAAGAAGTGAGGAAAGGTTCTCATCTCTGGAGAGCATGTTCAAATCTTTCATGAGACTCAAGAGAATCAACGTAGCGAGGAGATGCCCAAGAACGACGAGGTCCGGGGAAATCTTTCAAATCTGAGCCGAAAGGAGCCGCTTTTAGACAGTGGGAAAGGGCAAATGGTGCTCATGGAAAACGTCTCACCAGAGAAAGACGACGAAGAGTGTGTGGGGGGCCATTTTCCCCCTCCTCCAACCTGGGAGGAAGATTCGACCGTGCACGGGAGAACCGCGCCCCCAAACCCTAACTGGGGCGGCGACGGTGCGTCCACGGGTCGCGCCGGGCCTCGCCTGGGTCCAGCGCCTTCGTTGGACACCGGTGAGGGTCCGGTAACCCACCTGGGGGTTCGCCGGACCCCGGCGATCAACTGGGGGCCTCACGAGCCCCTGACAGTTTGGGGGCCTCGCGAGCCCCCGGCGACATCCTGGGGGCCTTGCAGCCCCCGATAGTTTGGGGGGGCTCGCGAGCCCCCGACGACAGCCTGGGGGCCTCGCGAGCCCCCAGGGGGTCATCGGGGGGCACTGGCCCCGACGACTGCGCAAGGGCATCCTTTGCCCCCGGCGATGCCGCAGACGGGTGGCAGGACTCAACCGCATTCCCAGACGGGCGGGAGCAGTTTTCCGCAGCAGCAGGAGGGATTTTTGGGGAATTTTGCAAGTCAACAGCCTCCGGCTGCTTTCCAGGGAAGCGTCAGACCACATTTGGGACCCCCACGGTCCGACGAGGCATACATAGGAGATTTTGGTGACCGGCGACCCCGGGGGTGAACGATGAACATTTTCGGAACTACGGGGATGAGAAGGGAACCCGTTGGGCGCGACAGGCAATGAAGGGGGGGTCAAGGGGGGACCGTGTGGAGCTGGAGGACTCCCACAAAATGATTATCAACAATTCCACTTCGGTCAAACTAGATCGAGAGCGGAGCAAGGGATGTATGGATCCGAAAACAAGGTGCAGAAGCTAAAGATGTCAGTTTTCGACGGGGATGACCCACATGGATGTGTCTCATGCGCAGCGCGGTACTTTGAGGCCTATCAGATAGGGGAGAGGAAGAAGGTGCAGGCGTTGGACGTGTATTTGGAGGGGACGGCATTGTCTTGGTATTTGTGGAGGCAACAATGAAGACCGGTACAGTCATGGGAAAAATTCACATATTTCATGCTGCATCGCTTCAGAGACACCCAGGGCGGCGACCTGCGCGAGTAGCTCTTGACGCTGCGACAGGTGGACACGGTGAGAGACTATCGGGAGAAATTTGAGACACTTTCTGGCCGTATGAGGGGGATGATGACCGAGGAGACCTTGGTGGGAAGCTTTATGAAGTGGCTGAAAACTGAAATTCAGGGAGAGCTTCGGATGCAGAGGCCGAGTGGACTGCTTGAGACGATGGACCTAGCTCATATAGTGGATGACAGGATAGCAGCGGATCGGCGAGCCAAGAGAGCTTGGGGCAGGTCCGCTTTTCGTGGCTCAGCGACTCCAGGAGTGCAGCGGGCCCCTGCAGGGTGGTCCAGACAGGGGGGAGCTCAGGCAAGCAAGTAGTGGAGCAGCTGACCACAACCTAGTGGGCAGTTTTGACGCATGACAGAGGCAGAGATACAGAACAAGAGGGCGAAATGGCTGTGTTTTAGGTGTGACGAGAAGTATGCCCCAGGTCATCGCTATCGAGATCGTACACTCCAGGTGCTTCTGGTAGAGGATGAGGAGGAAGTGGAGGAGCTAAGCAAGAAAGAGGTGGGGCAAGAGCCATCTTATTTGGAGGTAGCAGAGGTGTCACTCAACTCTGTAGTATGGTTCACTCCGAACCATACTATGAAGTTGATGGGTAGAATCTCTGAGCAGGTGGTGGTGGTATTGATTGATAGTAGCAGGGGTTGCAGTTGGTTGACACATGCAGCTTTGGAGTGATGATGTGGATTGGGCAGGTAGAGCGGAGTAGGGGAGTATGTCGAGGCATGATTTTGACCCTCCAAAAGATACATGTGGTGGAGGAGTTCTTACTGCTCGATCTGGGCAGCACCGACGTAATTCTAGGCATGCGATGGATGCAGTCCTTGGGAGAAACGAAGACCAACTGGAAGTTGCTGAGGATGGAGTTTACGCATGGGAGAAAGGTGGTGACGCTTCATGGGGACCCCAGTTTGTGCAGGTCCAGGGTTTCATTAAAGACCATGGCGAGGGCTTTCCAGTCCGAAGGAGGAGGCTTCTTGGTGGAGCTGCAGGGCTTGGCAGTGGAGGCGGAGCAGGAGCAAGACATACCATGGGAGTTATAGCAAGTCTTATTTCGGTTTGATGGGGTGTTTTAGACGCCTCACGGGCTTCCTCCCTACGAGACCACGAGCACGCCATTGTGCTCCGAGAGAGTGTCGCTCCCATCAGTGTACGGCCCTACCGCAGGTGCAGAAGGGGAGAGATCAGGAGGATGGTGGACGAGATGATTCAGGCAGGGGTGATACAGCCGAGTGTGAACCCTTTCTTAAGCCTGATGTTATTGAAGAACGACGACAACTGGAGATTTTTGTGTCGATTGCCATGCATTGAATAAGGAGACGGTGCCAGACAAATTTCACATTTTCGTGATCGACGAGCTGTTAGATGAGTTGTATGGTACAGTGGTCTTCTCCAAGATTGACTTGAAGTCCGATTATCACCAAATCTGGATGAGAGATGAGGATGTGGTGAAGACTGCTTTCAGAACACACAAGTGTCACTATGAGTTCTTGGTCATGTCATTCAGCTTAACTAATGTCACTGCCACATTCCAGACATTGATGAACAATGTGTTTCGGCCCTACCTGATGAGGTTTGTTCTGGTACTTTTCGATGACATCTTAGTTTACAGTCGGTCAATGGAGTCACATGTGGAGCATTTGACGACCGTGTTGAGGGAGCTGCAGGAGCATCAGTTGTTTGCTAACCGAAAGAAGTGCACTTTCGCCCAGCGGAATGTAGAGTACTTGGGCCATATTGTTTCCGTGGAAGGCGTCGCAGCGGACGGTTCGAAGATAGCGGCCATGGTGGATTGGCCACTCCCTACCACACTACGGGCGTTGCGGGGATTCGCGTTGCTGGGATTCTTGGGATTGATGAGCTACTATAGGAAGTTCGTCAGTGGGTACAACACCATTGCGTGGCCGTTGACTGAGCAGCTGAAGAAAAACAATTTCCATTAGGAAGAAGAGGCCACTCAAGCTTTTAAGGCCCTAAAGGGTCATGACGAGCGTTCCCGTTCTAGCGCTTCCGGATTTGACCCGGCCATTTGTGGTGGAGACAGATGCGTCGGGCTATGGCTTGGATGCCATGATGCAGGAGAGCAGGTCTGTGGGATATTTTAGCCATGTGTTATCGACGAGGGCTCGGCTCAAGTCAGTTTATAAGCGCGAGCTGATAGCTATTGTGTTGGCGGTGCAAAATGACGACCCTATCTACTTGGCCGGCGATTCATAGTGAGGACAGACCAGAGAAGCCTCAAATACCTTTTGGAGCAGATGATGGTCACTGAGAAGCATCAGAAGTGGTTGACCAAGCTGCTAGGTTACCATATTGAGATCTAGTACATGCCAGTGATTGAGAACAAGGCAGCAGATGCACTATCACGGAGGGAGGTTCATTCACACTTGTCGGCATTATCAGTCAGTTTTGCTCGATTAGGAGCCCCAGTTGCGAGAGATTGAGGAGGATGAGGGTCTCGCCAAGATTAGGGCAGCACTACTACAAGACCCCGCAGCACGCCCTGAGTATTCGTTAGAGGGGCAATGTCTCTTGTACAAGGGGCGTTTTGGTAAACAGCACTAGAAGGGGGAGTTGAATAGTGTTATATGAATAAAAACTTTTTTACAAATGAACATCACAAAAAATAACTTCCCTTCCAATGTTGCCTGCTTTCTTCTCATCTGCAGGCCATTTCTCCATCTCGGTGATAGGCGTTGTATATTTGTTCTTCGTAATTGTCCAAACGTCTATGTCAACTGACTGTAGATAGATCATCATACGAAACTTCCAGTTGGCATAGTTCGTGTCGTCGAAAAGAGGTGGTCAAAGAGTGTTAAGTCCTTCATTGTGGATTGAAGTTGATTACATCGCTTAACCTTGCTTTGATACCAAGTAAGAATATTGCAACCAGTGCTTTAAGTGGCTTATATGAAATTCTCCTTTGATCACACAAAAAATATTGAATTAATTTGTTGTGATCAAGAAGAGATGTTTTCAAAAATCCTTTGAAGAAATATAAAGATTGAGAATAGAGGATTTTGAAAACACTTTTAATAGCTGTTAAGGCCAAAATTGACTGAGACAGTTGTCAAGCTGACGTAGACTTGAGATGCTGAGTCGGAGCCTCATCAGCAGTTGGAGTGGGACCCTCGGTTGGAAGAACCAGTATCGGGTGATGGTAGTTGATGATGTTGCGGTGCTCGATCGACCTTCGAGCAGCAGTTGTGTCGATCGTTCGAGGCTGGGAAGCTCGATAACGACCTTCGAAGCTGGATGATGACCGTCGATCTGCACCACAGGGACACGTTAGGGGGGTCGGATCTGGGTTCCGACTCAAATACCCTCCGATGCTTAAGTTAGTGTGGGAACTTAAGGAAGAGAGGGAGCTTGGTGCAGCTGAGATCGACACACGGAGGTTCATCTCAAGACTGGAAACGCAAGCTCGAATGTATATGAGGTATCAGCTGAGAAAGTATGGTTCTATGTCTTAGACCTCGTACCTTGGAATTGGAACCCTTTTACATTCGTTCTTTGGTCTATTTATAGGTAATTCCCCCTTTATTGTGTGTAACCGTCCCTCATTGATTTGGGCACGATCTTCTCCGGGATTCGAGTTAACGGATGCATATTTACTTCGTCCCATTAACTTTCCCCTGAATGTTAGCGCCAGCCCAACGGTCGAACGACCCATTCGTCTGACTCGGCGGTACCCCGCAATGAGCGGGGGTATCTGGTTGCGGACGCCAAATGGGTCGGGTATGCGGATACTCCGGTTGGATTCGTACCCGTGTACTAACAATGGCCCCCATCATTCATGCCTCAGAAATCACGCTGATTAATATCGAATGATGAGTAATCTCCTTAAATGCGCACGTGTTTCGAAACATTTGATTTGATTTGTGCCGCCAAAACCCTTTCACCTTTTGAGCGATCTCTGCCATTTCTCATGGCTGGCCTTGGACACTTGTCGTGCATTGGACGTCAGCCGGTTGGATTCCTTCATATAAAAAGGAAAAGAGAGGAAGAAGAAGAGATCTTTCTGCTTCATCTTCTTCCTTGTTCCAAAAGCTTGCTTTCAGCGTCGCCTCCCCGGAGATCGCATGTTCCTTTTCAAGGTATCCCCCTGTCTGATTCTGATTATCTTTAGGTTCGGCAGATATGTTTGCTCCGGTCATACTGAAAGAGCCGACTTACGAGTAGCTCGTGGCGCGCCTCCGGCCCTCTCGATGAGATGAGGTTCCTGAAAAGGGAAAAGGAGTTTGGATTGAGCCAGACCTTCCCATTCGCCGAAGGGATCGGAGTTTGAAGGTTCCTGGAGTCATCTTAGATATGGCCCCTAAGTTTTCCCTCGATCTGACTACTGAGATTTGGCGAGGTTGCTTCTGTGATCCTTTTAGGGTTAGAGTGCCTAATTCAGATGAGAGAGTGTATTTCCCACGAAAGAGTGATGTTGGGATGTATCTTAAAGCTTTTCGCTTAGGACTCCAGTTCCCCCTTCACCCCTTCATCGTAGAAGTTTTGTGCTCTTCGGAGCTTTCCATCTGTGGACTCGCTCCTCGGGCTTTTCCTTCCTTGGTTGGCTTCATCGAGTTATGCGAGCTCTGTGGAGTCCGTTCGACTATTGGTTATTCAGGTACTTCCGGATAATAGCCGACCTTCACCGAGTGTAGTACCACATTGCTGCTCGCCCGGACACGAGGCTCATATACGACCTTCCAATTGCCGACCCTGTGTGGAAGGATACATTTGTGTTTGTCGTCCTTCCCGATCTGGGACCGTTGCTCAATGGTTTGAGTTCTCCAAATCCTGAGCTTGCGGAGGAGTCCAGGTTACCGTCGGAGGAGGTCAGAGCCAGGTTGTCGCCAGGCGAGGCTGAGGCAGTGAAGTCCCTTCTGGGTCGACCGAGCCAAGAAAGGTGATTCAATATTTGTTGGATGATCACACGTTAAAGATCTTTCTATGGAGCCCGGGTAATGTATCTCGACTCTCTGTCTTTATCTCCACCACTCACGATAATTATATTCGTTGACTGTAGATATGACTAACGAAAGTCGACGAAGTGGTGATTTCGGTATGCACCGAGTTTGGAGGGAGCAACGGAAGAAGAAGAGAAGCATTGAAAGGTCGGGCGTCCGTGCTGAAAGGTCCAGCTCTCGGTCTCCTCTCCCAATCAATTAGAGCTCTTCTTCCGAGGGAGGGGAGATTAGGAAGACGTCCAGGCCCTCGTCTCGAGCCTCCTCGAGAGAGGCCTCCAGCCAGGCCTCCGTAAGGCCCGCCGTGCACCTAGCCTCCGTCGTGGTTGCAGAGCCGCAGGTGGTGATCAACGTCGACGTCGCCGATGATGCTGAGCCGACTGAAGCGGTCGGCCAGAAGAGGGAGATGCCCTCCCATGGGGAGGAGGAATCTGAAAAGAGGAGGCGAATGGAGGAGGATCCCTTGGGGAAAGGCATGTGGTCGCTCCTCTCGAGCCACAGGGGGGGTGGTGGAGACCCCTTCGGCGTCTCAGGCCCCCGTGACGCCCCTTTTGGATCAGTGGCCCTGGGACGACATTGTATCGCCCGTTCCGTTGGTCGGCCCGATCCCTGCAAAGTTCGATCGAGCATTACTGCTCAATCGGCTTTCGTCTCGATCATCTGGGACGGTACAAGATGACTTTCACCTGCCTACATTCGTCATTGGAAAGGAGGAGTCGGCCATGCTGGATTTCGGGACGACTTGTCGATTGGTGGAGAACTGGATTCTCCCTATGGATCTGGAACTTCTGCAAAGGTTGAACCTCGAAAGGGTGGCCAACTTTTTTGTGGTGAGCGGATACCAGGTACGTCACCTGAGTCCTTGTTTATCGTCGTCCGAGTAAGTCATTCTTTGACTACCCCTTTTTTGCAGATGTCCGTTCTCGGAGCCGTGCTGCGCCGTCAAATTACCGACTAGATCAAAGAAGGTCGGCGGGTGGTGGACGCAGAGCGCAAAGCGTTCGGCCTCGAGGCTCGGTCGAAGGAGGCAGGAGGCCCTGTGGAAAGCTCTCACGGATAAGGAGGCAGCCGAGTGGGCGGCTGCGGAGGCTAAGGACAGCCTCTCGTCGCTATCAGACCTCTACAAATCTACCGAGCTTCATTGGCGGTTGGAGAGGTCTCAGCTCGAGACGGAGCTCGACGCCTCTCGGAAGGAAACAGTCGAGCTTCGAAGACCGTCATCTTCAGCTTCTAACACTGCTCTCAAGTCCGAACACTCATGGCCTGCTCTCCCCTTCGACTGGTCGATGTGAAAGTGGTGATAGGCATTATACAGAGCCCTTACATCTCCACACGAACATCTTCTTGCTCCCCCATGGTGTCCCTAATCTCCTTCGAGCCAATCGGATATTCCGCCTCCACCCTCGTAGTCCTCATAGGCCTCCCAGTGTTTGCCACTCTCACATGCCTCTCGCCTAGATCCACGGGGGCCTCCGTCTCCGAAATCAGACCCTTAACCCCTCAGATGGTCCGCGACCGTGCTCCGTAGTCTCGCTGACTCGCCCGGGCCCACGGCTCCCCAAGATGGCTGTCGGGGGGTCGTCGGGCCCTACGCCCTCCTCCCTGGGGTTCGGCTGCCCCTGGTATGCATGTCGGGGGTTGTCAACCATTTATGTTCTCTCTGGAACGGTGCGGCCACTGGAGAAGCCAATAAGGCTTACTGCCACCACCCAAGGCCTCTAAGGGGTGTGGCAACCCCTGGCGAGCTTGCAAGGGGTCATTGGCCCCTGCCGATGACTCCCGGAGGTGACGGCCGTTGGCAAGCTCGCGGGGGGGGGGGGGGCGTTGGTCCCTGCCGATGGTTCCCAGTGGGGGGTCGGCCCCTGGCAAACTCGCAGGCGGCCCCCTGCCCGGTGGGTTAGCATCCACTGGCGAACTCGCAAGGGGCCGCCGTCCCCCCAATGGTTCTCAGGGGGTCGACGGCCCCTGGCAAATTCTCTGTGGGCCGCCGCCCCCACCAATGGTTCTCAGGGGGTCGGCGGCCCCTGGTAAACCCTCTGTGGGTCGCCGTCCCTGTAGTTATGCCCTGCGGGTTCAAGCAGCACCCCTTCTGTATCTGAGAAGCCAATGTCGACAATCTCAGCAACCTTGTCCTTTCCCTTGGCCAAAGCCCGCTCATTTCACCTCGGATCTACGATGAGTTCTTCATCTTCTCTTAGATCTGGGCTTGATGAATTCTTTTTCTCAGCTCCGAGGCTTCTACTCAACTACTCCACTTGTTTCCTCAAGGGCTCCAGGGCCAAAGCAAGGTGAATAGGGATTTAAATGTTGATTTGATTGGAGAGCCTCTCTTCCATCGCTAGCATTCTACGATCCATCATAGCAAACGTTTCATCCGTAGATCTCCTGAGCTTCTCGATGTCAGAAGTGAATTTTCCCTCCAATGATACCATCTTTCTTGTTGTGGGCATAAGGATCTTGCTTTGATACCAATTCGTTAGAAAATATAGGGTTTTGGAAGACGAAAAATTAGATTTTTATATATGTGAGAATGAGACATGGATTTCTTTCGATAAGAAACCAACTCTACAAGCTTTATATCTAAGAGACAAAGCTTAACTCTCACTTATCTCGGGCTCTAGACTCTAGAGTAAATCAAGGGGTTACTCTCTTGATTTTCAGCCTGAAGACAATAACTCCTCTCCCAAATACATATATAGGACAGATCTGTCCACAATTACAAATACCTCCCTAGAAACCCCAATATTCACAAAAATGCCCAAAAACTTCACAAAAACGTCCCGGCTAGTTAGCCCATCTAGAAATTGCTTTGCGCCGTCGCCTCTGATATGTTAGGATCTCAACAGTATGAAAGACCGTGAATCATGGTGGAGATAGTCATAGCTAATATTCAAAGAATCAGGCACACAGGTTGGATCCTATTGGATTACAAGTCAATGTGCTGTTGTAACTCCAATCTATCTCACAAGCACTCATGCCAAGAAGGGCAAAGAAACATAAATAATGCAAAGAATGAGACTTCAGGTCATTATTGTAAAGAAAACAGATGGATAGACAGTTAAATAAAATTGATTCAAGAATCAAGACCCCAGTATGAATTTTTTTCTTTGTGGATCATCCCGATTTTCGTGGATATTAACCAAATATCCATGAAAGATATGGGCATTTTTTACTCCAGAAATTTGGCTATGATGATATAGCCACCACAAGCCATTAAACTCTTAACAAATTTTTCACAATCTTTCAGGTCAATGTAGAAGGTATAACTAGAAGAATTTCAAACAACTAAAACTCATAAAATTGAAAGATAAGATGTAAACAATATAGTTAGACTATAAATTCAGGTTGAAACATGTATTGATAGTTGTGACTTGAGGAAACCCATAACTTTCTTACTTTGACATGGCACATGGTTTCAGAAATAGACACTTCTAAATTCTATTACGAAGACGTGGCTAGATATGTGTACTTTGTTAATCAATGTGTATTGAGAAAATTGTGGACACTGAAGTGTAATTAACATGTGGAATAACCGAAAATAGTAAGATGCCTTATAAAGCATCAAAGCAATATGTAACGAATGCGACAGATCTCAAAGTGATTGGACAGGAGTTGATGGCACCCTCAGGAAGATCTAATAACACTAAACTGAAACTGAAATTTTAGCTAGGAACCAAGAAATCAGATGCTCAATTTATAACCTATTAATGAATCAATCCAGAAAATAAGCAAGGATCGCCAAAGATCTAAAACTTGATAAATAATTAAGTGATGAACAATAAGAGACCAAGCACATGTAACTAAAACTTAATATTCAAGCAAAAATTTAGAATAGGCAATAGGTTAGAAGCAACACAAATCAACAAGCTATACGGGTGGAAGGCAGAATCTTCATGTCTTCCTTACTTCATAAGTCTCCCCTTCAAAGCTAACTTAAGACAACCTCATGCTCCCCTGGAAAAATTGAATCTCATGCAGCGCCACCAAGATGATCTAATTCCGGCCTCCAATTCTAGATCATGATGGTTGCCATATTAGACTGAACAAAACAAATCAACTCTTCGTGCTTTTAAAAAAGATAAAAATGGATGTTGCAAAAAATAATGACTTATAAATATTAGAATAAAGAAATGATGTCTAAAAATTCAGCAATAGCTTTTGTATTTATCTTGGAATCCATATGTACATTAACCTTACACTTACCAGTGAAAATGGTTGGGTGGCTGAAATTAGAAGATGACATTCAGCTACAACTAAGCCACTTTCTAATAATGGCATAGCTGGTTAATTTATGGTCATAAAATTTAAGGCCAACTTGACTAGTCAAGTTTACTTAACTGGATACTGAAAGCAGCGTTCAAACATCAACTTATTATTGATTGCATGCTAGTTCAAATGCAAACCGAATGTGACAAAGATTTACTGTGTGACACAACCTACTCAGAAATCTTGAAATCTTCTACAAAACAATTGCTTCGAGGAACGGTTTTGGACAAAAATAATCGATTTCACACGCCTTAAAAACTTCAAAAAGACCAAGAAATTCAATATGAAACCCTTTTCACCTTGTGTCAGCAGTTCCTTTTTGTAATTTACGGTTTTCTTTGAATCCATCCCTTCACAAACCATAGGAAAGTAGTTACAACACTTCGGCTTTCTGTGTAGGCAATCATCCCTTTTTTGACTTGCTGACAACAAAGTCCAGTAATTTGCAAGCTAACGATATTTAACAACCATTTGCCCGTATTGTGAACCCTGGCCTCCCCCTAGGAACCTAGCATAGCCCATTGTAAGCGGTAAGTGATGAAAACAGGTACAAAGAAACATCAGATGAGACTATCAAACATATTTGGTTGGGATTGACCCTAAAGGGATTATCTCAACAAGCCATCCCAAGTCTCAACGGCAACTTATCGGCTTGCTTAATCATCTTCTCATTGATTTCACATGCGGTTTAAACTGATAAAAATTGGGACTGATGATCCAAGTTATTCAGAACTTCCAAATGCCATCTTCCCTAGTGATACTGATCCATACAAGCATAAATTTGATTACATACACGATACAATTTGCAATTAAAATCATACTCAAAACTCATTTGAACATCCGAATTAAGTCCCCCAATCTCAAAATCCTACTTCCATACAATAGATATCTCAAAAAATTCCCTAAGGTGAATCAAATATCGAATTAATCCCATTCATGCTCTACGCAACTCTTCACTCCAAGTGATAGTCTTACAAAATTCGCAAAAACCATAGGAACAAAAAAATTTCCCTTTTTTTGTCGTGTGATTATATCTAATTTGAAATTGGAATCCAGGATCAAATGAAAATTCATGAATTAATTGTGTCAAACAACAGGTCTAATTGGATCCTTACCAAAAAATGCTAATTTAGCGACAGATCTAAAAATCAAATCAGCACCTATTTATACAGATAAAACAGTGTAACAAGCCAACTAGAAATAAAATCAAAGATAGAAGATCAAAATAAAGGTTACCTTTTTCTCTCGAAAAATCGAATCGGCTAAAAGGGACTTTTCTTTTTGTTTGCTCCTCTCAGCTCAGAGCGACGAATGAAATAATCAGATAGAGAGAAATACATAAATATTTGAAGCATGAACAAGGGAATAAATAGAAAAATAGAAGAAAGAGAAATACGAAATATAATATTTATTTATTATAGTAAGAAAGTGACGAGAGACTGAGCGCGCTTTGGCGTGTGGGGGCATCAGAAAGCTAACGGTGATGGAATCACGTGCGGCGCGACTGCCGCATGGGTGGGCCCCGCAGGCGGGGTTTGGTTCGAGGAGAGAGTAATGCTAGTCACGTTACATATTGTCCCGAAGATCAAACATTTCATAGTTGTGATGGCAGTAATCACCCTGTCGGACTGGTCCGTTCCGACTCGATCCGGTTTTGACCTGTCCCATCTCGGCCTGCAGACGGATCGGAAAAAGCTTGGGCTTTGTATGCAACCCGTTTTGTCCCGGCCCGACCCAGTAAATTATAGAGGTTCTAAAAAAACCTAACTATTTTGACGCGGACCATGCAGGTCAGTACATAACCCATAACTCATACTATGTTTCACTTTCTCTCAACTGGGCCAATTCTCAATTCACACTTACCAAATAAATCACAATTCTCCTCATTCCCAAATAAAACTTTTATTTGGGATTCATAGGGATGGCAGTAATAACCTGACCCGACCGGCCCGACCCGGTTTGGAAAGAAACTACCCACCCCACCCTGACCTAAGACCTGCTCCGCCCCGGTCTGTAGACGGGTCGGGACAAGATTTGGTAGTTAAATAACCGCCCCAACCCGCAATATTGACATTCCCATTTCATAGGGGTTGTGCTATATACACCTCCAAAAAGGATGTGTTTGTACTATTTTTTAGTGAATGTATCTTCTAGTACAGATCATATGCCTTTATTAATATGGGATTGGAGAGTTCATACATAGATATGATACAATCTTTTGAAAGAGATTATAATCTTATCATCTCACAATATATTCTATTTATAACGTTCCCCATTATCTTGCCATAAGTGTGAACTCTGCTCATGAATACTTCGAGATTCTGGGCATCATATGAGTATCACAAGGAGTGGATACTTCAGGATACAATGTTAATGTGATTTGCATCGTTAAAACCTTTCGCTATAGAAAACCACGTGAGAAAATCCATATCTAAGGAAAAACGTATAAATTCCCTTTAACTCCCTCTGAGCTGTACAAGCCCTTAGGCTTTCAGATCTCTTAAGCGCCTCATTCAAATCTTTTGCACGAACTTCCTGAAAGTGTCTGTATGAAGTGACGTAGTGAACATGCCCGCCAGGTTTTCACTAGATTGTACTTGTTTTGACGTCGATCTCACCATCCCTTTGCTATCATTTGTTCAGAAGAATTTAGGAGAGATGTGCTTTGTTCTGTTGCCTTTGATGCAGCCTCCTCGTAACTGGAAAATGCAAGCAGTGTTTTCCTCGAACATAGTGGTAGGCTCAAGGTCACCAGTTTTCAATACAGTCGTCACAAGGATGCGATGTACAACTGAGCGTAGCAAAACACATTCTTTGCTTACTTCATGGATATCAAGAATTTCTTAGTGATTGGATGAGGTTGTCGTCATGGTCTACTTGACAGATTTCCAGGAAATTGTCATCCCACCGTAGGTAAACACGTACCATGTTTGCGACTTTTCATTATGGGGATCAAATTTGTATCATACATCTACATAACCAAC
Source organism: Scilla litardierei (assembly GCA_030789695.1). NCBI lineage: Eukaryota > Viridiplantae > Streptophyta > Magnoliopsida > Asparagales > Asparagaceae > Scilla > Scilla litardierei. The sequence continues at coordinate 114,178,231 of CM061141.1, forward strand.
AAGTGTGGATGATGATTCTTTTTTGTAAAACAAGCCCAAATCTGTTGACCCTTGGAGGTAGCGCAGAAAATGCTTAACCCCGGTCCAGTGGCCTTTTGTGGGCACTGCATTGTATATGGCTAGTAAACTCTCTATAAAAGCTATATCGGGATGCGTGCAGTTAGCCAGATATAAAAGTGCTCCAATAGCACTCTGATAAGGGACTTCTGGACCAAGTATATCCTCCCCTATTCCAACAGACGGAAGGGATCTTTATATGCATCCAATGAGCGTATTACTATAGGTATACTTAATGGATGACATTGGTCCATGTGAAATCGTTGTAGTAATTGCTTTGTGTATATGGTTTGGTGTAGCAGGATTCCATCTTTTAAATGTTCAATCTCTAAGCCAAGGCAGAATTCTGTTTTGCCTAGGTCTTTCATTTCAAATTCTTTTGTCAGACTTACATATATCTCAGTGATCTCTTCAGTAGATCTTATGAGATTCAAATCGTCTATGTAGAATGCAATTATTACGAATTATGTTCCCTTTGCTCTGATAAAAATGCAAGTGCAGACTTCATTATTGTAGAATCCTTATTGTACAAGGAATTCGTTGAATCTGTTATACCACATCCTACCCGATTGTTTAAGACCATATAATGATCTTTGTAGCTTAACTGAGTAGACGTCTCGATGTCTATCTTTTAAATTCGTAGGCATTGAAAAGTCGTCAGTAAGTTTAATGTATATCTCTTTATCAAGATTTCTGTATAGATATGCAGTCTCAACATCCATTAGTAGCATATCTAATCATTCATTTAAGCTTATTAAGAAGCGAAAAGTTATCGCATCTATTACTGGTGAGTATATTTCTTCATAATCAATGACACGTCTTTGGGAAAAGCCATGTGCTACAAGCCATGCTTTGTAGCACACGATCTCATTATTTTTATTTCTTTTTTTTGATAAATACACATTTATATCCCACAGGTTTGATACCATTTGGTGTCTGGACTATATGTCCAAAGACTTTGAGTTTCTTAAGCGAGTCCAACGCTGCTTCTATTGCCAAATTCCACTTTGGCCAATCATTTCTTCATTTTCTTTCAGCAATGGAATGTAGATCATTATCATCGCTGCTTTCAGCGACGTGAATGGCAATAAGAAACACGAATTCATCGTCGACTGTTGTACTCTTTTTGTCCAACACCTCCCTTGTACGTACATAGTTTAATGATATTTCAGTTTCTCTCGGCTTTTCCTCTGCAATGGATTCTGGGAGAGTGAGGGAATGGACATGAGATCATTTTCCTCCGGTGGTATTATACCAAGGCCTCCGGGAGTTTTTTCTTGGATTTTGTCCTTGGAGCCTGGTGGTCTGCCTCTTTTTAGTTGAGAAACAACCACTTCTGCTGGTGGTGGATTGTATCCATTCTCAGGGATGTCAATCCTAGCTGGAGTATTTACAGTAGGGATGTGTGATTTGAAAATCTTTTGGTTGTCAGTAAATGAATCTGGTAACTGAAAAACAATGTTCTTAATGTGAAGGATCTCCAAGATCTCATCTTCATATTGCTTAGTTAGCGGATCATAGTGAGTTAATAATTTTGTATCCCATAATATTATTTATGAAGATCTAGATTTTACAGAATATGGGCCTAAGTTGGGGAATATTGTCTCATCAAATTTAGTCTTCAAGACGTGCCTTGAAAGTGTCCCCCGTTTGGGGTTCTAAGTATCTTATTATGGAGGATGAGTCAAATCCTACATAGATCCATAGATGATATTAAGGACCCATTTGTCTCCTCTATGGTGGTGCTATGGGGATATAGGCTGCTCAACTGAAAATTCTCAAGTGAGAGATGTTAGGTGGTATTACATATGCAAGTTGCATTGGAGAAAGACTCTGACCTCTAGATGGTCTGATTTTTATTAAAGAAGCATCATGCAATATTGCATGTCCACAGGCAGTCACTGGCAACTGGGATTTCATTAATAATGGATGTGTAATCCATTAGAGTCTTTTATTAGTGACTCTACCAACCCAATTTGGATATGAACATGCGACACATGATGTTCAATTTCTATCCCAGTTGCTTGAAAATATTATTCAAATGACCGGGAGATAAATTCCCCAACATTATACAGACAGTTTTTCTTTATTTGATTGTATGGCAAATGCGCCCACAATTTTATTATTTGTGTCAATACCTTTGGAAAAGCAAGATTGCGGATCGATAGTAGACACACATAAGAATATTTTAAGGATGCATCAATCAGTACCATAAAATATCGAAAAGGCCTACTAGGGGGTGGATTGGTCCACATATGTCTCCTTGTATTCTTTCGAGGAAGCTTGGAGATTATTTATCTACTTTTAGTGTATATGGCATTGTTGGGTTTTGTAGGACCCTCATGGCATAATTCTATGCTCGTATTACGTCGGACGGACGATAGAAGCAGTAAACATGCAGCGGAAAAAACATTAAACTATTTAATGATAGCCCTAATGAATAAATAAACCCTAGCCAGAAAAATTTACTCGGCTGCCCATTGATTCGAGCGGGATCTTCTTCGAGATTGGTAATAACGGCTGCACATTTACTCGGTCTCATTAACTCCCCCCTGAGTATTAGCGAGAGCTTAACGGTTGAGTGAGCCGTTTGTTTGACTGGGCATTACTCCGCCTTAATGACGGACTTCGGGTCGTGGGCACGAAATGGGTCGGGTATCTTGACACTCTTTCATGATCCGTACTCATGCACTAATAATGGCCCACGTCATTCGTGTCTCAGGAACTGCGCCGATTGAGACCGCATGATGTGTAATCTCATTAAATGTGCACAGTTTTCGAAATGTTTGATTTGAATTGTGCCGTCAAAAACCTTTTGTTTCTGAATCGATCCTCACCGCTTCTTGAGGCCGGTCTCAGACACGTGTCGTTCATCGACCATCAGTTGGTTGAGCTTCTCCGTATAAAAGAAAATGATGGGAAGAAAAAAGATTTTCTTGTTCCGCCTTCATTTTCATTTCGAAAGCTTGATTCCTTTGTTGCCTCCTTCAGAGCTTGCTTGATCCTTTAAGGCACCTTTCCTATCTGATCTTGACTCCTCTTTAGATCAATATAGACATGTTTCCACCGGTTAGGATATAGGAGCTGGCTTACGAAGAGCTCGTGGCGCGCCTTCGACTTACCCAACGCTAGGAAGTTCCTGGTAAAGGGAAAGGAGTTCGCATTGAACCAAATCTTCCCATTCGTCGAAGGGATCCGAGCTCAGAGGTCCCCAGAATGATTTTGGAGATTATGCCCGAGTTTTCCCTTGATCTGGTCGCTGAGGGTTGGTTGGGTTGCCTCTGTCCTCCTTTTAGGGTTAGGATGCCCAATTTGGACGAGAGAGTTTGTTTTCCCTAGGAAAGTGAGGTTGGGGTGTATCTCAAAGATTTTCATCTTGGGCTTCGCTTTCCTCTTCAGCCCTTCATCATAGAGGTCTTATGCTCTTCGGGGCTTTCTCTTTGTCAACTTGAACCCCAAGCCATTCCTCCCTTAGACGGTTTCGGTGTGCTTTGTGAGCTCTGTCGGGTCCGGCCACCCATTTGGCTGTTTAAGTATTTCTTCTGGATAATATTCGATCCCCGCAAAGTGTGGTATAATATCGTTGCTTGCCTGGTAATGAGGCGCATACATGATCTCCCGCTTTCTGGTCCTAGTTGGAAAGACAATTCCGTGTTTTTCGTTCTCCGTGACCTAGGACCGATGCTCAATGGTTGGAGCTCTCCGAGACTTGAGCTCGCTGAAGAGTCGAGGTTAACATCGGAAGAGGTCAAGGCCAGGTTGACGCCGAGCAAGGTCGAGGCTACAAAACTCCTTCTGGGTCGACCGTGGCGAGAGAGGTCGACTTCGTATCTATTGGATGGCCATCGACTAAAGACCGTTTTGTGGAGTCTGGGTAATGCATACCGCTTCTGTGTCTTTATTGCAATCACTCACGATAATTATATCTGTTGTTTACAGTTATGACTGACGGAGCTCGTAGAAACGTTGACTCTGGATTGGGCCAAGTCTGGAGAGAGCAATATAATAAGAAAATGAGTACTGAGGGATCAAGCGCTTGGTCTCCCATACCCATCAGTCAGAGCTCTTCCTCGAGTGGGGTGAGGTCAGGTAGACCTTGAGGTCATCTTCCAGTGCCTCTTCAAGGGAGGCTCCGAGTCGAACTATCGTTCGCTTTGTTCTGTCCCTTGCATCCATTATTGTTTTGGAGCCGCTAGTGGTGGAAGATGCTGATACCATAGTGGTTCTTGAGCCCACTGAAACTGTCAGCAAGAAAAGAGGCACATCCTCTTACAAAGAGGAGGAGTCGAAGAAAAGAAGGTGTGTCGAGGAGGCAAACCCTCTGCCTTCACCAATGGCAAAAGGTCGGGAGGTGGCCCCTCTCGATTCTCAGGGGACGACTAAGACCCATATGGCTCCTCTTTTGGACAAATGGCCATGGGACGGTATCGAATCATCTGCTCCCTGATCGTGACCGAATATACACCCGGAAAACGACTGTAGTCTTACCGCAAGCGCACGTCGTAGTGGCGAGCGGGTATCGAACTCAGGGAGGACAATTGACAATACTCTATTTTGATCACCTAGCTATCGATGAAATAATGGAATGGTTTTGATAATAGTGTTACAATCGTTCAAATAGCAAATAGAATTCAATATAATAAAGCGTCTAGGGACATGAAATCCCCACTACGGATCGTCACTTATCCTTGTGGATCATGAATCTCAATGTTGCAAGGCTTGAATGTAGGTGAACTAGTCGCAACTTAATGTAGAACCAAGCTCACGCTCTCGCGCTATTGCCGGTCTATAGCAACGTAGATTAGGGCCCACTCTCGTGCAAACCCTAACCTAAGCCGCTAGCATGAAGATCGACATCATCGTCCAATCACACCTCGAGCCCACTCTCGTGCTAACTCGAGCTACGATCTAGGTTATGATAGTTCGTATTCGTCCAATCTCTTGCAAACGAATATTAGTATAGATTTATAATAAAAATCCTAGCTTTGGTCCAATCTCTTGCAAACCAAGTCTAGAGAATCTCGATTATAAACCTAAATCGAATATCTAGGCTTCCCATCAATTAGAATCCAATCTCTTGCAAATCCCAATCGATGGAAATTCCTAGCTATTCGTAATAAATCAATCACCACCTAACCTTTTATCAATCCTAGCAACTATTCAATTCATTCATCACAATTCAAAGATCGGATCCATAGGGTTCATCCACATGCCCTAGAACGACGAAACTACTCACAATTCATTATAGAAATCTCAGAAATAAAGCAATAGATCAAGGCACAATTCATTGTAGAGAGAAAGCAATTCATAAAAATAAGAGTTTTAGCAAGAAAGAACAAACCAAATTGCGCGTCTATGATCTCCAGCTGAGATTTACAAAAGGAATAGCCGTCAAAATAATATTCAAGTCTCTCCTAAAACTAGGAACAAAACTAGGTTTAAATACAAGTCAAATTCGTCCAGAAATTCCTGACAGAATTGCCCCTGCGCAGCCCAGAAAACCCAATTTGCGTAGCAGTCGGACTGCGTTACTCGGCCGAGTCATGTCACTCGGCCGAGTGACAAACCCAATAATAAACAGAGAATCTGGGGGTTTCGGGGGTCTGTCACCCTGTTCCACTCGGGCGAGTGGTCTTCTTCACTCGGCCGAGTGAGCAATCTTGCTCGGCCGAGTGGCTCTTCTCCAAATTTCCAGTAAGTTGGCCGCTTCTCGGAAGAAAATCCATGTACCACTCGGGCGAGTGGTCTTCTCCATTCGGCCGAGTGAACTTTCTTGCTCGACCGAGTGAACTTTGAAAATTGGCAGTACGTATCCGTTTCACTCGGCCGAACGCAGCCCGTCACTCGGCCGAGTGAACTCTCTGTTCGGTCGAGTGAGCAGCTTCTGGGCTCTTTTCTTCTCCTCCTCGCCTCCTCGTCGATCCTATCGAATTTATTCCTCTTTCGCTCATCCTCTAGCGCTGCTAACTCCTCAAATAAGCTGTGGGCAACGCTCCGGTGTGCGTGAAAGTCCCTTAATCTCATTTTCGCTCCAGATCACTCCATATCTCCTGAAATACGACAAAAACAAGAAATAGTGAAAAGCAACGCGATATCGTCGAATAATCGTGGAAAATGCAATATGGGCGATCGAAATGACATGAAAACATGCAGAAAAAAGGTGTAAAATAAGGAGCGATCAAAATCCCCAAGCTTACCTCTTACTCGTCCTCGAGGAAGATGAGTAAAAGGCAAACCCGGCGGAAAAATAAGGAAAAAGGAAAAAGAAGATAGAAAAGAAAACGAAGAGACAGGTGCTAGATCATTTTCTCAGGACGTGGACTTGCTTACTCAAATAGCATACGGTGAATAAAAACATGCCGCAGATTTTTACCTCAATATCATGATCTTATAAGGATGCATTCGATATAGAAACCCAAGAATATCAAAATAATATGAAATATGAAATCATTCTAGAATTAGCATCGTCTGAGGCATCTAAAGTAATATACATAATCATAGACCGCAAACTTTTCAATTGATAGCTTTCTATTTGGAGTATAAGAGGTATCACACAATATGAAGCAATAAGAATAGAAAGGCGGGGTTTTCATGAAATGCATGCCAAATTTCAATTCCTGGACTTCGTAATACTTTTAGAAATCTCCCCGAGTATAGAAAATTACCTAGCTTAGGCTGTCATGCACAGACAAGTAGTCGCTCTCTCACACATCATTGGATCCTCTCCCCCAAGCTTATCCATAAGCATGGTGGCATCAAATAAAACAATAAGACTTTCCCCATTTTTGAAGCTCCAAAAAATAAAAAAATAAAAGAGGGAAGAAAGAAAGGAAGAAATGAGATGGGATCATGTAGGAACTTCTTTTCTGAATCTCTTTCTTCTTCTTTTTTGTTTTGTTTTTTTTGTAACACATATATACAATAAGGATTCCAAATCAGAAGATAGAGAGATAAGCATATATATTTTTTGCTTTTTGATATTGGGGTGTTGAAGCATGGACTTTATAGCAGGGGAAAGATGCTAATATAAGATTCGCTAAAGGGAGATTCACCAATGATTATAAGTATAGAAATGATGTTCAAGACATGTGGAGAAAGAAAAATATGCAACGCTCAGTTTACTCTTTAGAATGTGCACGACAGCTTTCAGCAGAGTAATGTAATCTACTCAGTTTGAACTCAGAAAGTAAACTAATCAAGTCATATCAACATGGCATACATTCAATCAACCTGAAAGTGAAGCGTACAATTTTCATGCAAAAAGAAGTGATAGCAGACAACAAAGCAGTACTCCAAATATAGGCAATCAATGCGTGAAGCTTGGTGTGTTTTCTATGAAAAGTATACAATATAAATCATCAGACTCAGCTAATAGTAGAATTTCATTCACATTCATATAATGAAGGTGCAGGTTACTATTTCGAATGCAAAGCAGGACATAGCATATGATATCTGAAATAAAAACGATGGCATGACAAGATAATATGCATATAGAGATAAGCTAATTCCACGTCATCATCATCATAGAAAATTCATCTCTAGCCAAAAGGGTAAAAGAAATAAAGATAAAGGAAGAATAAGAACTACTATACATATGCAGCACACATAAAAAGTAAGAAAACGTGATGCATGAGGAAAAAAAAATGAAAAAGTGTGTGAAAATAAGTGTAAAATAAAGAAAGGTGAAAAAAATGAAAAGTGCGTGAGACACTCACTCCCCCAAGCTAAACGGCACAGTGTCCTCAATGTGCAAAGTGTGGCACACCGAGAGATAAGATATGGGTGGGGTGGGTGAGGATGCATGCATGATAAAGTATGAAAATAAAAGAAAATGAGATGGATATGCAGGTGATGTATGCAGAGATCAATATCGTGCAATATAAGTGTCCCCAGAAATACATCCTCTCTTCCAAAATGATATAGACAAATATGAGCAAAAAGTAACCAAAACGTGTGTGGAGGAGGGGGTGCAAAATCAGCAGACAAAATGACAGCATAGCAGCAGCAAAAGTATGAGAGGCATCCAGATGTGCATAAGTGGGTGGTGGAGCACCAACACCGTCCTGTGGTGGAGGTGGTGGAGGTGGCTGCTGGGTAGTGGGACGCGGAGCGACAGGTGACGGCTGTGACAGTCGCATAAGAATCTGGTTCAGGCTAGCCTGAATACCAGGAAGTAAGGCGACGTGAGACTGTACAGTACTAACAGTAGCGGAGAGAGCCCGGAAATCTCCTCTGAGCCCACTAACAGCCCCCTCAAGAGCACGCAAGTGCTGAACTAGGGTGTCGGAGGGAGGTGGAGCAGAGGGTCGAATAGGTGGGGAACGGGGCTGCCTCACACGGCTACCGTAGACGACTGGTGCAACTACCGGGTGGGGCTGTGGTGCTGTGCTCACTAAAAGACGCTCAGCCTCTGTGGGAGGCTGAGACGCAGGAATGGTCGAAGAAGAAGGAGCAGCAGCAGAAGCTGAAATGGTGACAGAGGGCGAGGAGGACCGAGAGGTCGCTGACACAGAAATGGGGACAGACGTCACGACACTCTCGATGAAGACAGCTGCAGTGGAGATGGAAGGGTCGACGACTGGGGAGGCCGTGAAGTGTGCAGAAAATGACTCCCCAGGGGTCGAGAATAAGAAAGTGGATAGGGTCTCCACTGCGGAAGCAAAAGAGGGCTCACCGCTCTCAATAATGGTGGTGGGACACTCAGGGCTCACAGCAGAAATGTGATCGATGGTCATCAGCACAGAGGAGGAGGAGGTGGTGGTGGACTCAGTAAGTGTACTCCCGACACCGACAAAAGTGTGGACAGAGGTGTCGAGAGGTGCAGGCTGAGGGATCTTCGGGTCCAGAGGTGGAAGGAGGGGCTCCTGCTGAGCGCCCTCAGGCTCTAGCACGTACGCAGCCGGGATGAGGATGTCCATCGCTGGTATCCACTCCCCTCCTGCGGGTCCAATATGAGTCCGAGCGGGGCTCGGAAGAACCTTGTAATCTGCGCTAAAAGGACCGTGCAGCCATACCCAGTGGTGCTGACCATGAGGACGCAACATCCTCATATGGGCCATAACGTCAACAGAAAGGGAAGTGGGGCCGGGGGTCGCAGCAAACCAGCTGGTAGGTCTACTCCGCACATGGGAGCCAGAAGGGTAATGAGACCGCCGCAACAGATAGGCGTCTTGGCACCGACAGAAATAATGGTTCGGTCTATGTACCAACTAGCTATGTCAATCTGAACTGCAGAGAGTAAGACGTCTCCACCTCTCTCGAAGGCCCTCACTCGAGTCATCGCATAGAGCATGTACAGCTCAGGCGTCGACATCGCCCCCAGCTCATACCTCGCTAAGAAAGTGGTCACCATAAGGCGCTGTGCAATGCGAAGGCATGGGTGGAGGATAGTGGAGGCCTTGGCCCAGCTAGGGTCAAAGGCGAGGGGCGATCCAATGATACGTGTCCAGAAGGCGTGGGCATCAAATGACGGCGGGGGATGTGCGTGGGACTATAGGCTCGGTCTGGGTCCGGGACTGGGGGCCACTGAAAATAGGCTCGGAGCATGTCGAGAGTGATCTCGCACTCACGATCCATCAGTCGGAAAGAGCAACCCCAGGAGTCCTAGAAATAGAACTCAGAACCTCTAGTGTCGGACGGATGTAAGTGTCCACCGACACCGACAGAAAGTCACGCCACCCCACGTTTTCATACAACTGGAGTAGGCCCTCAAGTACCCCTAGGCGCTCAAAATCTACAAGGTGCGTGAACCTAGAGGGTACGATCGAATGATGGGAGATACGCTCAAATCTGGCGCGGTGCGTGTCATCTCTGAACGTAATCCCCATCGTGTCGAAAGCGGGGACGGGCTGTGCCGGTGGAGGTGGAATAGGTGCGGTAGGAGGTGGAAGTGTGGGTGGTGGCGGGCTAGGTAGAGGGGAGTCCACCCTAGCGGAAGAGGAGCCATGATCGCTGGTCCTCTTCCGCTTGGAAGCGGTGCCTGCGTGCACGACCTAGTGCGTGGCGGCATGTGAGCCGAGTGCCGTGCCTACCCGAATGCGAAGTGCTATATATAAGGAATGAGTGTACCCGAACACGACGCGAGTGCAAGCGGTGGATGCGTGCGGAGAATCGCCTCCTCCGAGAAGCTCCAAATCATCTCCTGTATCTCCCCCAAGCTAGCCTGAAACACAAATTCACAAATCAGCAATGAAAATCAATAAGTATGGGGTAAGATTAGGAGTAATAGATATAAATAGAGATTAATTTGGATTTGGGGTTGAGTTGGGCGTACGAAATGGAGAAATGGAGAAAAGGGGAGATTTGGGTGAAATGAGGGACGCACGGCGGGGGGGAGAAGCGACGCAGGCGACGGGCGGTCGGCGTGGAGGCCGACGAGGGTCGCCGACTCGGGCAGGGGGCCCGTGCTGCTCAGGCGAAGGAGAGGGCGATTCGGGCGATTGCGGGGGAAGTCGAAGAGCTCGGGGGGAAATTTGGAATTTTAGGAATTTTCGGGATTTAGGCCGCGACATTTCGAATATATATGATAAGTCACTCGGCCGAGTGACGCGTATACTCGGCCGAGTGGCTCAGTTAAAAATATTTCGAAAATTTTCCGTAAAACTAGCGACTCGGACGAGTATATCTTACCACTCGGGCGAGTGGACAAAGGTCACTCGGCCGAGTAGCAAGGCCACTCAAAGCTTTTAAGTGCTAAATAGTGTCTGATTCACTCGGTCGAGTGACAAAGTCACTCGGCCGAGTGGCATATAAAATACAGAGAGGGGTTTTTCAGAATCTTCCCAGATCAGTCCCCTACTCGGCCGAGTAGGGTCTTCACTCGGCCGAATGACAATGTCACTCGGCCGAGTGGGCTGCTAATTTCAGCTCCAACTCTCTGTTTTTGCTCTACTTTCTGTTTTTCTTCTCCCCGTCAGTTTCTTCCTTCTTCTGAGGCCTGAGCGCATTCCTGGAGCGCTCTCCATTGTCAAGGTCATCCTCCATTCAAATGGTTTCTTGTTCTCCATCTCCTGTCATGAAAAATAGAGCCCGTTGTCAGGATTTTCATCGACTCTTGACTCTAAACACTAACAAAGATCTAAAACAAAAAATAAAAGGAAAAATTCAATATAGAAATAAGATAAAACCGTCGGGTTGCCTCCCGACAAGCGCTCGTTTAAGGTCTTGAGCTCGACCCCTTAAGATACACGTTTAATGCTCGATGTTCGTCGCATGTGAGATGCGCGCGTCAAATTTTTCGGGAAGCCCACTTGGATTTGGTTGTTGATGTTCATAGGCGTTCCTCTGCTCCCCTTCATCATGGGTGGTAATGGGGGATGAGTCCCCCAAGCTTGAGCTTTTACCGTCCTTTTTCTTTGCCGGCGGCAATAATTTCTTGTCCGGTGGGGATTTCTTCATATTCTTCACCATAGAGAGCTTACATAGCTCTCTAATCTTTACGACATCAGCGTCGTCTTTTCATCTTCCATAGAAGGATCCGGCGGGTCTCCCATCATCTCGTCATCTTTAGAAGATTGGCCCTCTTCAAGGCCGTCATTGTGCGAGGTGCCGATAGCATATGGCATAGCATCGTCAATGACCTCGTCGAGGAGGTCCACGTAATCGACGTCCTCCAGCCAAGGCATGTGCTTCATCGCCTTAGGAATGTGGAGCTCAACTTCAATATTGCCAACGTTTAAGGACAAGGTCCCTTCCCTCATGTCAACTATCACACCGGCGGTGGCCAAGAAGGGGCGTCCAAGAATCAGCGACGTATCGCCCTCCTCCTTAATGTCCATTACCACGAAGTCGCACGGCAAGCAAATTCCTCCCGGTACTTGTAGCGGTATGTTCTCCGCAATTCCAACCGGCCTAGTGATCCGACCGTCCGTGAGTTGTATCCTCATATCCGTCGCCTTTAGGTCGGTCCCCGTATTTAATTTATTAAACATCGTGAGGGGCATTAGGCTCACGCTTGCTCCCAAATCTACCAAAACTTTTTGTAGCGGGACTCCTTCATGCGTGCAAGGAATTCGGAAACTTCCGGGATCTTTAAACTTTGTAGGCGCTTTCTCCTTCCGGGTAAACCATGTACCTTGCTCGGCGAGCATGATCTTTTCCTTCCGCTTCTTTCCCGCAATCAAGTCTTTTAGGAACTTAGCATAAGACGGGATTTCTATAATAGCATCCAAGAAAGGAATATTCAAGCTCACTCCTCGCAAATACTCCAGAAATTTGGCGAGCCGCTTCTCAATCTTTACCCTCGCCAACCGTTGTGGGAAGGGTACCGGTGGCATGTAAGTGCGCTCCTTTTGTGGCTTATCAATTTCAGATTTTTCAACGTCGTTTGGCGCTTTTGGGACCCTCCTCTTCATTTACCGGCTCCTTGTCATCCAAAATTTCTTCCCTCAGCTCCTCGGTTTGAATCATGGCGGGGTAGTGTCCTTCCCACCCCTTGTAGTTACTGCCACAACCGCATTTATGTGGCCGGTATTGCTCCGTGGGTTTTTTTCCGGTTGAGCCGGCAATTGTTGAGTGTTCTTATTGAGCAATGCTAGTTGCTCCGATAATTTTGCCACGACGGTGTTGAGAGAGTCTTGTTGGGCCGTCAATCTAGCATTTATCTTCTTTTGTTCGGCCATGAATTCTTCAACCTCGCTTCATGTTCCAACCTTGGCGGTGCTTGCGGTGGATTAGGAGCTCTCCATCCTTGATTGTACCCCGGTGGTCTATATGGTCCCGCTTGTTGCCTCAGTGGAAAGTTTTATTGTTGTGGCTCTCTTGGTTGATATTGCGGTTGTTGTGGAGATCGGGCTTGTGGTTGTTGCGGTGGTGGATTCAAGGCTCCATCATTATTAGCATATGAAAATCCCGGATGATTTCTCGTAGCCAGGTTTGCCCAATAATCGGTGCTTCCCGCAACATATTGAACTTGCTCTGTAGCTCCTTCTCCTTGCTTCCCTCCAACAAACATAACATGAGCTTGGTCTTGCCAATCGCTCATGCTTCCTCCCGGTGTAGAAACGGTGGGGGCTCCATGCGGTTCACTAATCAACTTCTCCAATCTCTCCACGACCTTGTGAAGAGAATCAAACTTTGTAGAGAGCTCCGCTACGGCCTTTGCCTCATATATACTTGCCGACTTCAAGGATGACGAAGAATGTCCCCTCTCGTCGCCCCATTGTTGGTTATTTGAGGCCATCTCCTCGAGTAAGGCCGTAGCATCATCCGGCGTCTTTGACAGAATAGCTCCATTGGCGGTTGCATCAATTATTTGCTTCGTGCTTGGTTGCAATCCGTTATAAAAGCTATGCACAAGCTCCCATGCCTCAATACTATGATGGGGACATTGGTGTTGGAGATCCTTGAAACGCTCCCATGCCTCATATAGAGTTTCCTGAGGTCCTTGCTTGAAGGACATGAGCACGCTTCTTATCTTGATAGTCTTGGATGGCGGATAAAATTTGTTAACAAATGCGACTGCCAGCTCATCCCAAGTAGTGAAGATCCCCTCAGCTTGCGTCCTCAACCAATATAATGCCTTGTCTCGAAGAGTAAACGGGAAGAGGCGCAGTCGAATAGCGTCAACCGGCACGCCAGGCATCTGGAAGGTGGCACATTTAGCCAAGAATGATTGCAAATGGTAGTGAGGGTTTTCATGTGAGTTTCCATGAAATGGGTCTTGTTGCATCAACACTACTAGTCCAGTCTTCAGCTCAAAATTCTTATCGGCCGCCAACTCTGGCGTGGCTATGGAAGAGGTGGTAGAAGTGGTCTTAGGTCGTAGCCTATCTCGGATGGAGACAAGCCTAGCCATGCGCGCTGCTAACTCCTCTGGTGTTTCCGGCGTGCCCATTTGATTTTCCTCTATAGCAAATCTCCTCTCAGCTCTAAGCCTCCTTGTCGTACGCTCGATTTCAGGATCAAATAATATATCTTCTTATGACGCCTTCGATCTCGTGTACATGCACAGAAAAAGAGAGTCTAGATAGAATTGTTAGCACAATAGAGGAATAAGAGAGTTAAAAATAAAAATAAAAAGAAATAACTAAGTAAAGAAAATAAAATACCGTCGCCTCCCCGGCAACGGCGCCAAAAACTTGATCGCGACCGGATATACACCCGGAAAACGACTGTAGTCTTACCGCAAGCGCACGGTGTAGTGGCGAGTGGGTATCGAACTCAGGGAGGACAATTGACAGTACTCTATTTTGATCACCTAGCTATCGATGAAATAATGGAATGGTTTTGATAATAGTGTCACAATCGTTCAAATAGCAAATAGAATTCAATATAATAAAGCGTCTAGGGACAGGAAATCCCCACTACGGATCGTCACTTATCCTTGTGGATCATGAATCTCAATGTTGCAAGGCTTGAATGTAGGTGAACTAGTCGCAACTTAATGTAGAACCAAGCTCACGCTCTCGCGCTATTGCCGGTCTATAGCAATGTAGATTAGGGCCCACTCTCGTGCAAACCCTAACCTAAGCCGCTAGCATGAAGATCGACATCATCTTCTAATCGCACCTCGAGCCCACTCTCGTGCAAACTCGAGCTACGATCTAGGTTATGATAGTTCGTATTCGTCCAATCTCTTGCAAACGAATATTAGTACAGATTTATAATAAAAATCCTAGCTTTGGTCCAATCTCTTGCAAACCAAGTCTAGAGAATCTCGATTATAAACCTAAATCGAATATCTAGGCTTCCCATCAATTGGAATCCAATCTCTTGCAAATCCCAATCGATGGAAATTCCTAGCTATTCGTAATAAATCAATCACCACCTAACCTTTTATCAATCCTAGCAACTATTCAATTCATTCATCACAATTCAAAGATCGGATCCATAGGGTTCATCCACATGCCCTAGAACGACGAAACTACTCACAATTCATCATAGAAATCTCAGAAATAAAGCAATAGATCAAGGCACAATTCATTGTAGAGAGAAAGCAATTCATAAAAATAAGAGTTTTAGCAAGAAAGAACAAACCAAATTGCGCGTCTATGATCTCCAGCTGAGATTTACAAAAGGAATAGCCGTCAAAATAATATTCAAGTCTCTCCTAAAACTAGGAACAAAACTAGGTTTAAATACAAGTCAAATTCGTCCAGAAATTCCTGACAGAATTGCCCCTGCGCAGCCCAGAAAACCCAATTTGCGTAGCAGTCGGACTGCGCTACTCGAGTGAAACATGACTCGGCCGAGTGACAAACCCAATAATAAACAGAGAATCTGGGGGTTTCGGGGGTCTGTCACCCTGTTCCACTCGGGCGAGTGGTCTTCTTCACTCGGCCGAGTGAGCAATCTTGCTCGGCCGAGTGGCTCTTCTCCAAATTTCCAGTAAGTTGGCCGCTTCTCGGAAGAAAATCCATGTACCACTCGGGCGAGTGGTCTTCTCCATTCGGCCGAGTGAACTTTCTTGCTCGGCCGAGTGAACTTTGAAAATTGGCAGTACGTATCTGTTTCACTCGACCGAACGCAGCCTGTCACTCGGCCGAGTGAACTCTCTGTTCGGCCGAGTGAGCTGCTTCTGGTCTCTTTTCTTCTCCTCCTCGCCTCCTCGTCGATCCTATCGAATTTCTTCCTCTTCTGCTCATCCTCTAGCGCTGCTAACTCCTCAAGTAAGCTATGGGCGACGCTCCGGTGTGCGTGAAAGTCCATTGATCTCATTTTCGCTCCAGATCGCTCCATATCTCCTGAAATACGACAAAAACAAGAAATAGTGAAAAGCAACGCGATATAGTCGAATAATCGTGGAAAACACAATATGGGCGATTGAAATGACATGAAAACATGCAGAAAAAGGTGTAAAATAAGGAGCGATCACTCCCTTGGTCGGCCCGATCCCCTTGGAGTTCGATCGAGTTCTGCTAATCAACTAGCTCTCGTCTCGTTCCTCTGGACATGTTCGAGGCAAACCTCATCAGCCACCCTTCATCATCAGGAGGGAAGAGTCGGCACTGTCGGACTTTGGGACGACTGCTCGGTTGATGGAGAACTCCATTCTCCCTCGGGATTTGGATCTCCTTCAAGGGTTGGACCTCGAAAGGGTGGCCAACATCTTCCTGGGAAGGGAATATCAGGTACGTCGTTTGCCATTTGTCTATTAACTCGCAATGAGGCCGTCTCTGACTGATATTTTCCACAGATTTCCATCTTTGGCGCTGTATTGCACTGCCAGTCCATCGACATAATTGAAAGAGGACGGCGAGTGGAGGCTGCTGAGCGCAAGACGTCCGAGCTCGAAGCCTGGATGAGGAAGACGGAAGAGGATCTGGAGAGAGCCCTTGCGGCCAAAGTAAAGGCCAAATGGGCAGCTGTGGAGGCCAAAAATAGCATCTCGTCCATGTCTGACGTCTGAAAATCTGCTGAGATTCAATGTATGATGGAGAGGTCTCAGCTCCAGGTGGACCTCAAATCCTCGAAGAGGGAAGCAATCGAGCTTCGAACCAAAGATTTCGACTCGGAGAGGTGGGTGGAGGCTGGCAAAGCGTAGGTAGCTGAGCTCCAAGCCAAAACCGTCGAGTCTAATAGAGCCTGCCACGATGCATAAGGAGGACCTCACGACGAAGATTTCCAGAATGTCTTCATGCCGAGGGGTGCTCCTCCCTCCTAGACATGGTTTTATGTAACCCTTTTGTTTTAAAAGGAAAAAAAGAAATTTTGAGGTTTTCGGTTTCTTCTTGTTGCGGGTCAGATCCGCACACAATGAAATTTGTATTGATGTGGGGAACCAAGGGCACGATGGTTACATGTTTATGGGGGATGACGATGCCAACTGCGGTCTGAGGATGATTTGAGGATGAAGATCTTGAGTTTGCCCGTTAGATGGAGTAGGTCGTCCTCTAGTTGATGAAGGTCGCTCACCAGTTGACGAAGGTCGCCGCAGGTCGCACGTCCATTGGCAGCTGGGGCAAACTTCCTGCATGGTGAGCAACCCGCCAGAAAGGTTGGGTGGGCTGTCCGTCCATAGCCCCTCCTATGCTTAAGTCAGTTGTGACTTATGTGGAGAACGTCGGACATGCAGGGCGATCTTAAAGGTAGATCGGCACTGGCGTGGCGGACTGGTGTGGAAGGTGTGAATATGTGGAGGATATTCGGCCTTAAATGTAGGTAGATGTGTTAGAGGTTTTGACTCACCAACTAACCAACCAGTCTTTTGTTGGAGGAGAGGGGGTATTTATAGGGCTGAGAGGCAGTTGCTTGCCATCCTGTCAGTTGTCAAATCAATCTAGCTGGCACTCGAGTGGTGAAGCGATAAGGTGGCGAGCGGTGTCAGAGATATTTTCTGCATTGATGGTATCAGGAGGTGTCAGGTGCATTAATGAGATGCGAGTGGCAGCCATCAGTTCTTGCCCTTAACCTCTAGCATTAATGGAGGGGAGGTAATGCTACGTCACCCTGTCAGAGATATTTATGCTTGGTCGCCCTCAGGACGAGCCATAGATTGGTGATTAAGCTCGGTTCCTCCGGACGATGCTTCTTGTTGGAGGGTAGGCGAGCTTGTCCTCGGCATGGCGAGCTTCTAGGTCGCACCTGCGGGCTTCTTAGTTGACCTTGGAGGCAAGCTTGGCAAACTGGTCCTCATTGATGAGGATTGTTGATGAGTCAACTAAGCCAGCTTTTAGGGCGTAACAATTGCCCCCAACATTTAGTGCGGACGATCTTCGGCCAGAGGAGACAGTGAACGTTGAGTAGACACGTTAGCAAATTTTTAGAGAATCTCTTTGTACCTTTTGTTTGGTAGCGAGCTTCGTAAGCATGGGAGACCTATCGAGGGTGCAGCTCGTAAGCCTGCCCCGGAGTTTGAGCATGGCGAGGTTCTCTGTAGAGATAGATGGGCCGTAGCCAACCACGTATTTATCACTCCGGATTGGATGTCGAACTGCCACAGAGGTCTTCAAGAGTGCGGGTATAGATGGGTCGTAGCCGACCCCGCATTTATCACTCCGGATTAGATGGTGAACTGCCACGGAGGTCTTCAAGAGTGCGGGTATAGATGGGCCGTAGCCGACCTGACATTTAAGACTTCGGATTGGATGGAAAACTACCATAGAGGTCTTCAAGACTGTGGGTATAGATGGGCCGTAGCCGACCCGCATTTATCACTCTGGATTGGATGTCGAACTGCCACGGAGGTCTTCAAGGGTGCAAGTATAGATGGTCCGTAGCCGACCCCGTATTTATCACTCCGGATTGGATGGCAAACTGCCTCAGAGGTCTTCCTGAGGGTCGAATTTCGGGCCGGAGCCCTTCTTCAAGCTCCTATCCGGTTTGGTTAGCGAAGCCCGGCATGCTATGGGTAGCTACACTACGACCTGCCACGGAAGTCTTCCTGAGGGCAAATTTCCGGCCGGAGCCATTCTTCAAGCCCCTGTCCGGTTTGGTTAGCGAAGCCCGACACGCTATGGGTAGCTGCACCACGACCTGCCCCAGAAGTCTTCCTGAGGGCGAATTTCGGGACGGAGCCCTTCTTCAAGCCCATGTCCGGTTTGGTTAGTGAATCCCGGCACGCTATGGGTAGCTGCACTGCGACCTGCCCCGAAAGTCTTCCTGAGGGCGAATTTCGGGCCAGAGCCATTCTTCAAGCCCCTGTCCGGTTTGGTTAGCGAAGCCCATCACGCTATGGGTAGCTGCACCGCGACCTGCCCCGGAAGTCTTCCTGAGGGTGAATTTCGGGCCGAAGCCCTTCTTCAAGCCACTGTCCGGTTTGGTTAGCGAAGCCCAGCACGCTATGGGTAGCTGCATCGCGACCTGCCCCGAAAGTGGTTTGTGGTGAGTTAAATTGCCTCCAAGAATCGGGCCGATCTCGACTTATGATTTCTCGCACACAAGAGAGAATTCGAAGAGTGTGTTAGTCGAAACGTAACGACACGGGTCGGAGATAGAATAAAACCTGGGATGCATAGTCGACCCGATCTCGACATGTGGTTTCTCGTACACAAGAGAAAACTCGAAGAATGAGTTAGTCGAAACGTAACGACACAGGTCGGAGATAGAATAAAACCTGGGCGCATAGTCGACCCGATCTCGACCTGCGGTTTCTTGCACACAAAAGAAAACTCGAAGAGTGTGTTAGTCGAAACGTAACGACAAATGTCAGAGATAGAATAAAACCTATTTGGGTGGGGGCGCAGTCTGGAAACCTGCCCCGGACCCATGGGCGACCTGCCGGGGGAGGATGGCCTTCGCCGAGGACAACCTTCACCTGAGGGCGCCCTCTCGAGGGTGCAGTTTTGAAGCCCGCCCTTGGGTCTCCGAGAGGGAAGGATCAAGTTACGCAGCCTGACCCAAGCCCTTGGTGACCTTTCGGGGGTGTAGCTCGAAAGCCTACACCTGATCTTTACTACGAGGTAGCTCGCTCTCTTCTCCGGTTTGGGTAGCGAGGTCTGACCTGCTACGGGTAGCGAGGCCGCGACCTGCCCCTGAGGGCTTCAAGAGGGGGTGTGTGGATTGTGGACCTTCCAGCACACTTGGGGGTCCTATGCCCCTGGCGTATTTCGGGGGCGCAACACGTGGCCTGTGTAGTGCCCTGTGGTAGCTACTGCACACGTACTAGAGGGGGGGGTGAATAGTACTTAAAATAATCAAGATAGTTATTCCTAATTATTGTGCAATGAACAAATGACAATGCAGAATTAAACAACTATCAACAAGAAATAAAACATACACAAACAAACAATATTACTGGGTTCGGATCCACCCAAGTCTCCCCGACTTGTTCCCGGTGATCCTACGTCCCAACCACCCGGATCCCCTCCGGATACTTGAGTTAGCAACCCTAACTCAAGATTTCCACTAAACCCACTTGCGGAAACTCCACAAGTGCAATCGACCTACAATCGATTCCGGTGAATCCCACAACCCGGGATCACTCAAACTCTCACAACCGAGAGTGTACAACAATTCAATGAAATGAAATGAAATAAACTCTTACCTTACAAAATCCTATGCCTTGAGTATACTTACCAAATTAGGGCAATGATGGATTTTGAGGAGAGAATGTCACCAAACCGAATCTCCACCAATAAGATCAGCGATCGAAGGCTAGGATGGAGGATGGTGACTTTGGATCAAGCTCTAGGCTTGGAAGGCTCACAATGGAGAGAATCTCTCTTGAGGAAATGGCTCAAAGAGTTGAGGGAGAGATTCTTGTGAGGAAGAGAAAGCTTTAGAATGGAGTTGAATAGCTTCTCTTAGGTTTCTTCAAATCTCTAAAATGGCAGCCTTGAAACTTATGAAAGAGCCCCTCCAACTATATATAGGATAGAGGAGAGAGGGAGAGAAAATCGTTTCAAGAAAAGCTCCAACGGCTCTATTCTGAACCAGACTAGTCAGTCAAAGAAGGATCACTGACCGACTAGTTCATCAACTAGTCGGTCGGTGATACAACGTAGACCGACTAACGGTTGAACAGCCAAAAGGTCGAAGTACAGGCAAAGACACTAGTCGGTCTAAGAAGACTTGCCGACCGACTAGTTTCACAACTAGTCGGTCGGTGAATGTTCTTTGACCGACTAACGTCGAAATGGAATAGGTTGACTTCAAGTTGACTTAGTCGGTTTAAGAACAAATGCTGACCGACTAGTTTCTCAACTAGTCGGTCGGTAAACGTTCTTTGACCGACTAACTCGAAACAGTAGCTCAGGCTGAAAATGACTGTACACAACTAGTCGGTCTGAGAAGGACTCCTGACCGACTAGATCGTCATCTAGTCGGTCGGTGACTCTTCTTTGACCGACTAACTGTAGACAGGGAAAGAGCTGAATATAGAGAAGGCAAACTAGTCAGTTCATGTAGAGTTGCCGACCGACTAGATCGTCATCTAGTCGGTTGGTGACTCTTCTTGAACCAACTAACATGCACTCGAAGCCGAGGGAAGAAGCGATAGGCTTCGGGAAAGTTTCTAATGGCTTCTATGAATATCCTAGCTCTAAGATATGAGCGAAATGAAGATTATAAAGTAAGTCCTACTCAAGGCTTAACATTCTAATCTATGAAGCTAGAAGACTATAAGATAAACCTTACGAGCCGTCTTCAAAGCTTCAATCTTCATCCCTCTTGACTTCCATATTGCTCCTTGAGCTTCAACGAAGCTCCAGGCACATGATCACGCGTATTGAGAAGTCTTGAGGCGTCGCTTTTGATGTTCGTAGTATTTTGGTGACGAGCTCCATAACTGCGCTCACAAATAAGTTAGTATACATTATTTATGTTTGCTCATCATCCAAAACCAAATCCGGGGAATCAAATCACAACATTCTCCCCCTTTTTGGTGATGACAAACCAACATAAATAATAATCAATAATAATGATTCAATTGAAATTTACTTACTCCCCCTGCATTGATGACACGTTAGTTCCATATTCAATAATAATCATATGCATCAAGCAGCGAGGGAAGATATGAAATATGAACCACATATTGACATATAGGATCTAAATCCATTTTATATCTTTACTCCCCCTGAATCTAACACATCAAATTAGATTCATGGTAAATTCCTTTGAATTATTAATTAGCACATTGTCATTATTATATCTCTCCCCCTTTGGCATTAGCAAAAAGAGCGGGAGGAGACAAAATCAATGGCTAAAAATAACGCATGGGAGTCGAAGAATACGACCAAGGCCCAAAATAACACCAATGCAAAATATCAAATGCAAAATACCGAATAAAAGCAAAGCGTGTCAAGGAGACCAAAGTTGAAAACCGGAAACCGAAATCATCAAATCATCGACGAAAGTCAGAAAACGAAACCACCAAGCCATAGGCGAAAATCGAAACACGAAATCATCAAGCCATAGGCGAAAAACGAAATCCGAAATCATCAAAACTCAAATCGATTTCACTAATTGAGTTTTGAAACATACTCTCCAAAATCAATAGAATGCATGGAAAACAATTCTATGTTTCCATAGAAAGAATTCTATTAAATCCATAAAATCGTCGAACGACGAAATCAACATCAGAGACAAAATAATCCGATGTGCATATCAAATGTAGCATGCAAGAATGTTATGCCAAAAATAGATAGAACATCATATAACCATGGCATATACTAATCTAGCATACCAAATGAAGCAAAGTGATACCAATCGTAATATATTCTACAAATGCATACCTATGAGAATCAAAAGTATGAATATACTTACAACATTATGCTCCCCCTACTTTGGTGCATCACTTAAGCACCATCAACTCCAATCGAATGAAAATCCTTGCAAATCCCGGAGTTGGTAGGGTTGGTATCTCATGGTGGATTTAACCTAGAGAATATCATTTTGGTATCCAAAAATCTTTTTGGATCCTATGGGTTAGGCAATAAATTTAGCTAACTAAATTCAAATTAAATGTAACCCATACAAACCACAATTGCTTTGGTACCCATAAAATGAAATTTAAACTTATGGTACCAAGCAATGAAGGGTCAAAGGAAACTAACCCTTCGGAAACCAAGTCCACGAGGAACTTGATTTCCCAACATAATCATCATTCAAGATAACATCATTAATAAACGATTTCACATACAAATTCTTATTATGCATGCTTGTGTTCTTCGGACCCCAAATAGTGTAAGTCTTGGGTGTCCTAATCCTATTGGGAACATGCATATGTTGTTGATTTCTATGTGATGCATGTCGTGGGTAAGCATATGGAATTCGATGCAATGGTGCATGATGATAATTATTCATATGAGAATGAGGATGAACATATGAATGTGGAGGAACACGTGCATGAGTGTGTCTCATAAGGTGTGCACGTGCTCGTGGGTGCGGAGCATAAAAATCATCATTTGTGCTAACATGTGGGGTAGGATGTGTGTTCCTACGTGGCATGGTATACATGTAAGCATGACCCTTCTTTGGAGGTCCACCCAAAGTGGGTTTCTTTCCAAATGGGGGCGTGTTCCTAGCGGAAGCACCATTGGTAGAAGATCTACCCATGACGTGTTTACTTCCACTAGTAGAAGCATCGGAAGATGGCCTAACAAAGGTGGCGGACGATTTGGATGACTCTCCCAACTTATACCCCAAACCAATGTGATGATTGGCCGGAAGTAAGTCATTTAGGATATCATCCAACTTGCCCTTACCTTTGTTGAATTCATGAATTCGGCCTAATGTGCTCTCATGCTTCTCGGTGAGAGAATGCAAAGAAGCATCCAAAGTGGACACTTGCGATGCGAGAGCACAAACACGTGACTTGAGATTTTTATTCTCAATACTCAAAGTTGAGATTTGAGACGTCAAATCCGCTATCACATGTTCATCCGAATCCTCGATATGAACATGCTCAAGTTGAGACTTGAGATTTTCAATCTCATTTCTCAACCCATCAACAACGGTGTCGTTGTTGACGATGAAAGGCTTGGGCGAGTTTTTAAGACTATCTAATTCATTTTAACTTAGTAGCCATATTAGAAAACTTATTCCAAAGTTGTTCATTGGCTATTCTAAGTTCATCATTGGTTACCTCTTCGCCTTCATCCTCGCTTCCATCCTCGCTTTCATCGGAGGAAGTCTCTTCATCACGATCCTCTTTTCCCATGAAGCACGTGTGAGCATTCTCCATTCTTTCATCGTCCGACTCTCCACTTGAGGAGTCGGAGTCGGTGAAGGTACCTACAAGTCCTTTCTTGTGCTTTCTCGACTTGTCATGCTTGGATGCCTTCCACTTCCCCTTATGTTTGTAGAGAGGACAATCCGGCTTGATATGTCCTGGCTTATTGCATTTATAACACACGGGAGTAGAAGCATTAGTCGAAATAAATTTTGATTTATGATTCACCTTACCTTGTCGGAAGAATCGGATGAATTTCTTTGCCATATTGGCCAATGCTTCCATGTCCAATTCTTCGTCCTCTTCTTCTTCCGAATCTTCATCATCGGTAGATGGAGCGGCCTTGAATGCAATCGTCTTTTTCTTTGGCTCCTCTTGCTTCAAGTACGCCTTCATCTTTTCCTTCATCCGGATCTTACTCTCCTTGCGTACCTCATAAGACAACAAGGTACCCATTAGTTGTACGACAGTATATTTATTCATGTCATTACCTTCCTCGATGGCGTAGGTACGCTTCTCCCAACAAGAAGGAAGTCCATCGATTATCTTCGAGACTTTCTCCTTTTGGGTGTAGGTCTTCCCAAGAGCTTCCAAGTCGTTTGATATATCCACGAAGCGAGCGTAATATTCCTTCATGGTTTCGCCCTGCTCCATATGAAACAACTCAAATTCTTTATTAGCAACGACGAGTTTAGAATCTTTTACCGTACTCGATCCTTCGTGCAATATGAGGAGTTGGTTCCATATTTGATATGCACTCTTACATGTGCATATCTTGTTGAAGTCCTCGGGCTCCAACGCACAATTCAAGGCATTCATTGCCTTGGCATTGGCAACTTCCGCGGCGACCTCCGCGGGTGTCCACTTCGCGAAATCTTCTTGGGAAGGCTCGACATACTCCGTCATGGTGGCTCTCCATAGTGAAGCGCTCCGGAGGAAAATTTGCATCCGGCATTTCCAGTACCCGTAGTTGGTACCGTTGAAGTGTGGAGGCCTGACAGAGGATAGTCCATCCATAACTGAAGAAGCTCCATCGTGGTTCTTGAAGACGTTATAGTCGTTGTTCGTCATAGCTTTGAACTTGTAGCTTTAACCTTGGCTTTGATACCAATTGTAGTGCCCTGTGGTAGCTACTGCACACGTACTAGAGGGGGGGTGAATAGTACTTAAAATAATCAAGATAGTTATTCCTAATTATTGTGCAATGAACAAACGACAATGCGGAATTAAACAACTATCAACAAGAAATAAAACATACGCAAACAAACAATATTACTGGGTTCGGATCCACCCAAGTCTCCCCGACTTGTTCCCGGTGATCCTACGTCCCAACCACCCGGATCCCCTCCGGATACTTGAGTTAGCAACCCTAACTCAAGATTTCCACTAAACCCACTTGCGGAAACTCCACAAGTGCAATCGACCTACAATCGATTCCGGTGAATCCCACAACCCGGGATCACTCAAACTCTCACAACCGAGAGTGTACAACAATTCAATGAAATGAAATGAAATAAACTCTTACCTTACAAAATCCTATGCCTTGAGTATACTTACCAAATTAGGGCAATGATGGATTTTGAGGAGAGAATGTCACCAAACCGAATCTCCACCAATAAGATCAGCGATCGAAGGCTAGGATGGAGGATGGTGACTTTGGATCAAGCTCTAGGCTTGGAAGGCTCACAATGGAGAGAATCTCTCTTGAGGAAATGGCTCAAAGAGTTGAGGGAGAGATTCTTGTGAGGAAGAGAAAGCTTTAGAATGGAGTTGAATAGCTTCTCTTAGGTTTCTTCAAATCTCTAAAATGGCAGCCTTGAAACTTATGAAAGAGCCCCTCCAACTATATATAGGATAGAGGAGAGAGGGAGAGAAAATCGTTTCAAGAAAAGCTCCAACGGCTCTATTCTGAACCAGACTAGTCGGTCAAAGAAGGATCACTGACCGACTAGTTCATCAACTAGTCGGTCGGTGATACAACGTAGACCGACTAACGGTTGAACAGCCAAAAGGTCGAAGTACAGGCAAAGACAACTAGTCGGTCTAAGAAGACTTGCCGACCGACTAGTTTCACAACTAGTCGGTCGGTGAATGTTCTTTGACCGACTAACGTCGAAATGGAATAGGTTGACTTCAAGTTGACTTAGTCGGTTTAAGAACAAATGCTGACCGACTAGTTTCTCAACTAGTCGGTCGGTAAACGTTCTTTGACTGACTAACTCGAAACAGTAGCTCAGGCTGAAAATGACTGTACACAACTAGTCGGTCTGAGAAGGACTCCTGACCGACTAGATCGTCATCTAGTCGGTCGGTGACTCTTCTTTGACCGACTAACTGTAGACAGGGAAAGAGCTGAATATAGAGAAGGCAAACTAGTCGGTTCATGTAGAGTTGCCGACCGACTAGATCGTCATCTAGTCGGTTGGTGACTCTTCTTGAACCAACTAACATGCACTCGAAGCCGAGGGAAGAAGCGATAGGCTTCGGGAAAGTTTCTAATGGCTTCTATGAATATCCTAGCTCTAAGATATGAGCGAAATGAAGATTATAAAGTAAGTCCTACTCAAGGCTTAACATTCTAATCTATGAAGCTAGAAGACTATAAGATAAACCTTACGAGCCGTCTTCAAAGTTTCAATCTTCATCCCTCTTGACTTCCATATTGCTCCTTGAGCTTCAACGAAGCTCCAGGCACATGATCACGCGTATTGAGAAGTCTTGAGGCGTCGCTTTTGATGTTCGTAGTATTTTGGCGACGAGCTCCATAACTGCGCTCACAAATAAGTTAGTATACATTATTTATGTTTGCTCATCATCCAAAACCAAATCCGGGGAATCAAATCACAACAGCCTGCCCCGAATCTTTGATATGGAAGTGTCGAGATGCGTAGCCCGTCTCCAGCCCTTGGTGATCCTTCGGGCGTTCAACTCGGAAATCTACCCCAGATCATTGTTTGCAGCAAGGCAGCTTGCTTTTTATGGTCAGGCCGACCCTGATCTGGGGATTTTTCTCACCAGGAGAGTTTGAAGAGGACGTGAATCAAAACTTAACGATAGGTGAGAGAGAAGGAAGACCTATATTTTCGCGTCCCAGGTCGTCATGCGAGGGCTCAAGCCCTAAGGCGCGTAGTCGTCCTACTCGAAGGAGCTTCAATTTTGGGGTTGGAGCTTTATAGAAGTGCTTGTTGAGCAGCAGCTTCTTCATTTAGCCGCCTATGTTGAGCGGCCTCGATGTATGCATCGAGACGTCTTTGTAGAGCCGTTATCTCTTCGTTGTGCTCCTTTTTCCAGGCGTTCGCCTCTCCTTTTATCTGGGGGGTGAAGGCTATGCCTCACATTCTGGGGAGGGGGGACGGTGGATGCCCCAGTCCCACCCACACCCCAATCGTTCATCACCTTTGTAAAGGCTTCAAAGCCTTGGTGGATAGCACGTGCCGAGGCATGAATAGCCTCAGCTGTCCCCTCAGGGGGTACATCTGCCAGGGAAGTTCCTCCGAGAAGGTGTACCTTGTCCTCTATGGTATGTTTGCCACTGTTAGGAAAGTGTTGAAGTGTATGTGATTTGTCATGGGTGTGACCCTAAGTTCCCACAGACGGCACCAACTGTTGCAGGTCAGATCCGCACACAATGAAATTTCTATTGATGTGGGAAACCAAGGGCACGATGGTTACAGGTTTTGGGGGGATGATGAGGCCAACTACGGTCTGAGGATGATTTGAGGATGAGGATCTCGAGTTTGCCCGTCAAATAGAGTAGGTCGCCCTTTAATTAATGAAGGTCGCTCGCCAGTTGACAAAGGTCGTCATAGGTCGCACGTCCATTGGCAGCTGGGGTGAACTTCCTGCAAGGTGAGCAACCCATCAGAAAGACAGGGCGGGCTATCCGCCCATTGCCCCTCCGATGCTTAAGTCAGTATGTGACTTATGTGGAGAACGTCGGACACGGATGGCGATCTTAAAGGCAGATCGGTGCTAGCGTGGTGGACTGGCATAGAAGGCACGAATATGTGGAGGATATTCGGCCTTGAATGTAAGTAAATGTGTTAGAGGTTTTGACTCACCAACTAACCAGCCAGCCTTTCGTTGGAGGAGAGTGGGTATTTATAGGGCTGAGAGGCAGTTACTTGCCATCCTGTCAGTTGTCAAATCAACCTAGCTGGCACTCGAGTGGTGAAGCGATAAGGTGGCGAGCGGTGTCAGAGATATTTTTCGCATTGATGGTGTCAGGAGGTGTCAGGTGCACTAATGAGACGCGAGTGGCGGCCATTAGTTCGTGCCCTTAACCTCTAGCATTAATGGAGGGGAGGGGCAGCTACATTACCCTGTCAGAGATATTTATGCTTGGTCACCCTCAGGGGTGAGCCATAGATCATCGATAAAGCTCGGCTCCTTCGGACGATGCTTCTTGTTGGAGGGTATGCGAGCTTGTCCTTGGCATGGCGAGCTTGTAGGTCGCACTGGCGGGCTTCTTAGTTGACCTTGGAGGTGAGCTTGGTGAATTGGTCCTCATTGATGAGGATTGTTGATGAGTTATTTGAGTGGGCCTTTATCAACTAGGTCGGCTTTTAGGGCGTAACACTTCTATTTCCAAGTTTCATTTGAGTGTGCATGTATGGCCCCTCAAGATTCAACTTTCAATTTTCTGAAAATCGATGGTAAGTTGGGTCGTTGATACGTATGGCATATTCAACCGACAAGTATGATTTTTAGATCATAGATCATGGGGCGATCCTCATACGTTTCGTCCAGTGGTGAGAGCGAGGCCCCTTCGACTTACGGCTGACGATGGTCGAGGGTTGTTCAGTGGCGAGGTGCGATCCCTCGGATTACGGCTGACGACTAGGGTCGTTCGGTGGCGAGGGACGAGGCCCCTTCAATTTACGACCGATGGTAGTCAAGGGTCATTCAGTGTCGAGGGGTGATCTCTCGGCTTACGGATGACGACTAGAGTCGTTTAGCGGCGAGGGGCGAGGCCCCTTTGACTTACAGCCGACGGTGGTCGAGGGTCGTTCAGTGGCTAGGGGTGATCCCTCGGGTTATGGCTGGTGACTAGGGTCGTTCGGTGGCGAGGGGATATGTCCCTTCGACTTACGGCCGATGATGATCGAGTGTCGTTCAGTGGCGAGGGGTGATCCCTCGACGTACGGCTGACGGTTAGGGTTGTTCGATGGCAAGGGGCGAGGCCCCTTCGACTTACAACTGACGATGTTTAGAAATCATTAGAATGATAGGAAAAACGATTCACTTTGTATTTATCATAAATTGGCATAAAATAAAAACAAAGGTAAGTTTTGATCACCCAGTGTATCTGCTATGACTGGTATAATCATTGATAGTACTTCCGCAAATGCTCAATATTTCAAGGGTGTGGCAGCTCCCTGTCATCCAGCGTAGTGAGTCGATAAGGTGGCCGGGCTGAGAACATCGATCATCTTGTAAGGGCCTTCCCACTTCGCAGCGAGCCTCTCTTGTTTGAGAATCTCGGAAGTGAAGATAGCCTTATGTAACACCAAGTCGCCTATACGAAAACTGCGCCCGCATACTCTGGAATTGAAATATCGGGCCATGCATCCCTTTGTTCAATGAGGGTCGCCAAGGCTCGTTCGCGAACCTTGTCGACCAACTGTAGGTTGAGCTCGAGTCTCTCTGAGTTTCTCTCCTCATCGTAGTATTAGAGGCAGAGCGGTCTCTCGTTAACCTCTACTGGGACGACATCCTCACAACCATAAGTAAGCATGAATGGTGATTCACCTGTTGAAGTTTTATGGGTCATTTTGTATGACCACAATATATCGGGGATTTTTTTCTGGCCATGTTCCATCGAGCTCGGCTATCCTCTTCTGCAGGGGCCCGAGGATGCATTTATTAGTAGCCTCTGCTAGTCCATTGGATTGAGGATAGGTGACAAAGGCGAAATGCAGCTTGATCTTCAACTCGGAGCAGAAGTCAC
The DNA here is from genome assembly GCA_030789695.1 of Scilla litardierei. NCBI lineage: Eukaryota > Viridiplantae > Streptophyta > Magnoliopsida > Asparagales > Asparagaceae > Scilla > Scilla litardierei. Next base: position 114,207,789 of record CM061141.1, read on the forward strand.
TGAAGCCAGCGCTGTCGAATTGTGTCCCGTTGTCTGTCACAATGGATTGAGGGATGCCAAACCGACAGACTCTAGATTTCCAGACGAAGCTTATGACTTCCTTCCAGGTGATTCAGGCCAGGGGCTCTGCCTCGATCCATTTTGTGAAGTAGTCGATCGCCACTATCAGGAATTTCTGTTGCCCGCTTGCTTGCTTGAACCGATCGAGGATGTCCAATCCCTATTTAGAGAAGGGTATTAGACTGACGATGGGGATTAGATCAGTTGGAGGGGCTGAGTTGATCCTTGAGAACTTCTGGCAAGTCGGACGCTTCTGCACATACTCGACCACATCTTTGAACATGATCGGCAAGAAGTAACTTTGCCGTACGGCCTTCAAAACTATTTTATTCCGCAATGGTTCCCGCAATCACCCTCATGGATCTCCTAAATCACATAGAGCGCTTCCTACAGGACTAAACATTTGAGGTAGGGGAAGACGTCATACCTTGTCCATCGTCTTTTGTACAATGAACCGTCTAGCAGAACGAATTGGTAGGCCTTTCGTGCCTCTACAAGGTTGGTCGGCTTCTCTCCTATGTTTAAGTATCGGATTATAAGATCCATCCAAGTGACCCCTTGTTCGATGCTCAACAATTCCTGTTGCAGCACACTGGGGTGTGGCAGATGTTGCACATACACTGATCGACCGAGTTCAGCGGGATGACACGAGCTTCGAAAGGGTGTTGGCTCGGTCATTCTTCGACCTTCGTATATGGTGGATCTCTACTCGTCTGAACTTGGCGAGCTCCGCTTTCACAACTTGCATGTAGCTCTGCATTGTGTCCTAGCGGGCCTCGAAGCTCCATTCAATTGATGGACGACGAGATTGGAATCACTGAGTAGTTGGACCACCTTCGCTCCAAGGGCTCGAGCCAACCAGAGCCCGTTGACGGTGGCTTCATACTCCGCTCCATTATTCGTGGTTTGGAAACTGAAGCAGAGAGCATACTCGAATATGTTACCCGCTGATGTTTGGACAATTATTCCGGCCATGCTTCCGGTTTGAGTGGCCGAATCGTCTACTTGTACGATCTACGTTCCCTCGTCTTCAATTGTGTCGGTTGACAAATTGAGACCTGTCGATGATGAAAAGGTAGCATCAGGTTGTATGTTAGTAACATGTACCTCTTCCGGCGGGTTGTCGTCTTAAGTGAGTTTGATGATGAAGTCGGCGAGAGCTTGCCCTTTGATGGCGGTCCTTGGCTTAAACTGGATGTCGAATTCGCTCAGTTCGACTCCCCACTTTGTCATTCTCCCCGAACGATACATCCTCTTCAAGGTCTGCTCTAAGAAAGTATCGGTGAGGACCAAGATGGGGTGCGCTTGGAAGTATGGTTGTAGCCTCCTCGTAGATTGGATCAGTGCAAATGCCATCTTCTTTATTCTGGAGTAATTTACTTCTTCACCTCGGAGGACTTGGCTGATGTAGTAGATAGGTCGTTGCACTCCCGAGTCTTATTTGACGAGTGCCAAGCTTATGGCCTCGGTGGTAGTGGCCAAATAAATGATGATTTGGTCATCCTTATCTGGTTTGGTCAGGAGTGGTGGGCTACGGAGGTACTCTTTTAGTTCGGAGAAAGTTTTCTTGCAATCTGCATCCCATTCAATGACCCTCTTGCCATTTGCGGTGGATGCTATCGCCTTCCTCAATACTTTAAAGAAAGGAAATGATCTCTCGGCTGACTTAGACAAGAACCGGCCCAAACCGGCTATTCTCACATTCAGTCTCTGGAGTTCTCTGATGGTTGAAGGCTATTTCATCGCCACGATCACCGCGATCTTATCAGGGTTTGCCTCGATCCCTCGGCTCGTTAGCATGAAACCGATGAACTTTCCCGATCGAACCCCAAAGGTACATTTGGCAGGGTTCAGCCGAAGGTTGTATCGTCGGATCTGTGCAAATGTCTCTCGGAGATCTGCAATGTGATCCGCTGCCTTCTTCGACTTGACCAGCATGTCATCAACATAGACTTCCAGGTTCTGCCCGATTTAAGCCGCGAAGACTCTGTTCATCATACGTTGGTACGTGGCCCCTGTATTCTTCAATCCAAGTGGCATTTTTGTATAATAGAAAATATCTCGATCGGTTATGAAAGAAGTCATTTCCTCGTCTTTCGATGCCATTTGGATCTGGTTGTAGCCTGAGAAAGCATCCATTAAGCTGAGGAGCTCATAGCCCGAGGCATTGTCAACCAGATGGTCGATCTGGGATAGGGGGGAGCTATCCTTCGGACAGGCTTTGTTGAGATCGTTGAAGTCGACACACATTCGCCATTTTCCGTTCGCCTTCTTTACCATCACGACATTCGAGAGCCAATCGGGGTATTTGACCTCTCAAATGAAGTCTGCCTCCAGAAGTTGGTCCACTTCCTCAATTGCGGCCTTCATCTTTTCACCTCACATGTTCCTCTTCTTCTGCTTCATGGATTTGGAAGACGGGTCGACTTCCAGCTTATGGGATATTACCTCAGGGTTAATGCTGGGCATATCCCTCGTAGACCAGGCGAAAATGTCTGCATGGTCTCTCAAGAGAGCGATCAATTGCTCCCTTAGGTCGACAGGGAGCATCGACCCAATGGAGACAGTCTTCCCTTCTTCTTCAGAGATTTGGATGTTCTCTATTTCTTCAACTATTGTGGGTCGTTGATCCTCGTCTTTGGGATCAATGGGGTCCATCTGCCCTACACTTCTCAAAGTGGTAGACAGAGAGTAGCACGACCGAGCTTGCTTCTGATTCCCTCTCGCCTTCCCTGACCCCTTCAGGAGTCTGGAACTTGATCATTTGATGGAAAGTTGAGACCACTGCTTCTGTACGCTGAATTGATGGTCACTGCTATGAAATTGCTCAGGCGAGTGACTTGTCGTAGAAGCGTACCTAGGGTCACCGATAGAGTAATGATGCTTGCTATTGGGGCAGAATATCCGGTGAATCCTACAAGAGGTCCTGAATAAGGCCTCAACTCCATTGAGGATATCCTCATTCTCTCTAACGTGGTGAAGAAAAGCACATCGCACGAGCTCCCAGTGTCGATGAGCAATCTCTTCACTGTGATCTCGTTGATAGTGGATGTGATGACGACGGAATCATCATGTGGTAGTTCTACACCCTCTAGGTCTTCGTTTGAGAAGGATATAAGAGGTGTAGAATCTCTGGGGCGCTTTCGTCCCACGGATATTGTCATCAACCTTCCAGCATAGGAGCTTTGGAGTGAGGTTGATAGTTCCAGGTACGGAGGTCCTCCCATTATCATGTTGAAAGAATTGATGCTGGGAGGTGCCAAGGCATCATCGGAGGGTATTGATGGGTGGGTCGACATGGTCGAGATGCTTTGTTGACGGGATGTCGACTCAGATTTCCCATAGACTGCGCCAAACTGTTAAGGCCAAAAATGACTGAAACAATTGTGTTGCTGACGTGGACCCTTCCTGATGAGTAGAAGCCTCGTCAGCAGGTTGAGTGGGACTCTAGGTTGGAAGAACCTGGGTCGTTAATGGATGATGGATGACTTTCAATGCTCGATCAACCCTCGAGCGATCTGTATATCGATCGATCGATGCTAAGAAGCTCTGGAACCACCATCGCATAGGAGTGAGGCTCGTAAATCTGCACCACAGGGAAGCATAAGGGGGGACGGATATGGGTCCTGACCTAAATCCCCTCTGATGCTTAAGTTAGAATGGGAACTTAAGGAAGAGAGGGAGCTTGGAGCAGCTGAGATCGATCCACAGAGGTTCGTCTCAGATCTGACGTCGCAAGCTCTTTTGTGGAAGAAATGTAAGCTGAAATAGTAGAGTCTATCTATTAGATCTCGTACCTTGGAAGTTGGAACCCTTTTACCATTGTCTTTTCAAGTATTTATAAGTGGTGCTTCGGTGATTGCGACTAACTGTCCCTCATTGATTCAGGCGGGATCTTCTCCATGGTTGGTGATAAAGGTTGCCCATTTACTCGGTCTCATTAACTCCCCCCAGAGGATCAGCGGGAGCTTAACGATTGATTGAGACGTTCCTTTGACTGGACATTACTCCGCCTTAATGACGGACTCCGGGTCGTGGACATGAAATGGGTCGGGTATCTTGACACTCTTTCATGATCCGTACCCATGCACTAACAATGGCCCCCATCATTCGTGTCTTAGGAACTGCGCTGGTTAAGACCGTATGATGTGTAATCTCCTTAAATGCGCACAGTTTTCAAAATGTTTGATTTGATTTATGCAGCATAAAACCTTTCATTTCTGAATCGATCCTCACCGCTTCTTGAGGCCGGTATTAGACATGTAATTAGAAGTTGGTTTCCATGAGGTTGTCATGCCATAGCTTGAGTGTGCTCAACAACTATAACACGGAACATATAGTTTCCAAACTCCAAAGTAAGGAGGGATATGATTGATCTTGAAGAAGATTTTTGACGTATTAGACTAGATTTAATCTACGGTTTCACATAATAATAATTCGTACCCTTGGTTCAGTGGAACACGGCCATGGATTTGCTAGGCCTGGATCACTATCCCCAGTCGAGCTAGGGTGATCCACAACACTAGGTAAAAATGCTAGACCGGATCATGATCCGTTAAGGATTTGAATTATTTATATGTGTTGATTTGAATTATTTATATGTGTTAACATCGATTAAAATGTCTTCATTAAAATTAGTTAATCCTATCAACTGGTTGAATCCTAAAATTCAAAATAATTAGGATTGGTTAATAACTTTTATTAAGTCCTTATCAACTATAAGGAATGAAGTTTAAGGTGCTATCCTAATCATGTATTAGACAATTAAATAAGTTTAAATCATAGCACAACAATCTAAAATTATCTTATAATTATTAGACAGCATTTAAAGGCTAACCTAAAAAGGTTTTCTTGTGTTATCAAATAAGGAACAAGAATTAACATAACCATTTAAAACTAGCAACTTAAGATTATCACATAAAATTAAGTAACTCCAATTTTTTTCCAATAATTATCACATAACTATTACATGTTTCTAATAAACATTATATGCATATTATATCATTTGCAGAATTAGATCATGGTAGTTATGGCTCTGATACCAATGTTGTGTTTTGTAGGACCATCAGGGCATAAATCTATGCCCGTCCTACGTCAAACGGACGATAGAAGCAGTTAACATGCAACAAAAAAATCATTAAACTATTTAATGATAGCCTTAAGGAATAAATAAGACCTAGCCAGAAAAAACTACTATCTTGGGGTGTGTCGACCATCCCCAAAAATAGATCTAAACTACTCAACATTATATGAAAGCAAAAAAATGACTTACCCGGAACTTCGTTTCTGCAGAATACAAAGAGTCGTTTTCAGAAACTTTCTTTCGTTCCCCGAAGCAAGCCGCCTCCATGCCTCCAAGGCTGGACCACCTAAAGCGAGCCAACACCGCGCCTCCAAGCCAATCACTCGTCGAAGAAAGTTTCACTTGAGTACGATCCACGTCAAAGACTTTGGATCGGATCCAAACCTCATCGCCGTCCTGCTAGGACTCGAACAAAGGATCAGAGGAATTTTAGAAGAGGGAATAAATATTAAGTCTTGCTACGAGCATGCTCAAAAATTTTCGGAGCTACTCAAAGCAGAGACTTGGTGCGAGTTTCAATGAGGAGGGATGCCCCTTACTTATATTGGGAGCCGGCCCCTCCTCCTCTGCTACAAGCAATGAGGGACTATTCATATAAGATTTTATGTTTAATTTTATAGAAGTCCAAACTTCTTAAATTAACCATTAATCCATTTTTGAGCTTCGTCCTTGAAATAATATATCAAATCAAAGATCTCGAGACAACGATCACATAGAAGAAAACGACCAACGATCACTTAGAAGAAAACGGCATTCCATTTCGATATCATTTGAACCTTTAAATGTTGAAAACACTTTTAAAAATCGGGTTTACGAACAAAACAGCCAATGCATGCATTGCGAGGAGAAATGTGCATGTACAGATATGCCACGTGGCGCGATCTGCACATGCCGCGTGGCGCGTGCCCACTCTGGGCGCCGCCCGCGTGCATCGCACGCAGGTTTTCCCCGTGGGTCGGACCCACATTAGCGGGTCCGACTTGCTATCTCCTGGCGGGTCTGACTCGCCAGGCGTGGGTCAGACCCGTTAGCCCTCTAAGCTCCTTAGATTTGTTGTTTTTGCGTTTTCGAACTCATTTGAGCTCCGATTTGAACGTAGTTTCTTCATATGGTTTTCTCAGGAAGTCCCCTTCGATACCATGCATCGTTGTCAACATAATACCAAGTATTAATTATACATCATATGTAAAGTTCCCAATGCTAAACTTATTAGTTTAATCTCACAACTTGTTTGTAAGCTAAATTATTCCAATGCATCAGATGCATTCCTCTTTACATTCTTCCTATTACTAAGACGTAAATCCTACTCGGTGTGAGAGCCTACAGCCTGATCCTACTATAGGTTGGGGCTCAAAACCCCTAGACGACAGTGAGCATGAGCAGCGGGTGTCGTACCTGTTTCGACATCATAATTACGTGGTTGGCCCATTGACTAAAGTGTTGTCAAGATCACTCTGACTGTGTTGGTGATGAATATCACAGGTTTAGTCCCTCCATCATAACTATGTCACTGCATAGCCTAGGGTATGGTAAACTATCAACCCTACTAGCTAGCACTGGCCAGCATCATTCGGTCTTTGGTATATACATGTTGTACTTCCTACAACATACATTGGCCAAGGTTTTTACCAAAAACCGTACTGTGCCTGTGACACTAACTTCTCATGAACGGAAGAGATGAATCCTATCTTGATCACTACTTACCTCGTACGCTTGAAGTGTCACCCAACCTAAGACCTTTTAGCAGGCCTTGCCTTGAAGCTAGATCATATATCTAAGTGACACCGTTCACGTACAGGTTTGTACAATGACCTCAAGTCTTAAGGACCAACTAGCCTATCATCACTAGAAAGTTATTAATGACAGATTAGTTAATATTAACATTTAATAACCTTTTATTGGGTCATTCAGTGGACTCGTTCTCCAATGAGCACTTGTGTCTCGTCTCCGACTTTGCCAGGTCGAATGATTATGAGATCATCAAGACAAAGACACAATGGTCTGTCCGATGTCCTGATATCCTTTTCTCGACGCATCTATGACCATGAACGCTTTAAGACTCAAGATCCTATTGGTCAAACACTTCTCATAATCGAGATCTCTATTTAGATACGTGTATGACCTTACTATGAGTCTAAGGAAATTATCTAAGTAATTTAATAAAAACATCATAACAGAAATACTTAGACAATTGATACCAGAAAGCATACTTCATTCATGAACAAGATGTTTTACATAGATTAAATTACCTCGAGGGCATACATCTCTCAACAGGCCTTGTAATTAGTTTTTCCTTATAGCAAGGGATGCAATGGAATTCGCACTTTTGAAGAAAATTCTGGTTCTTCAAATCATGCACATAGGATTGGGATAAGATGTGTTCCATCATTACCGATCCAGGGTGGCCAAGTCTATCAAGCCAAAGTAGAAACCTGGATGATATCGGGTACTTCAGGTGCTCCATCAAATTTGATTCATCTCTCCGAATCTTTGTATGGTATAGGCCTGATGAAAGGCTCTCAAAACGCTCAAGTATGGATTTGACTCCTTTTTTGAGACGTCACATACAAATATTCTTTTTTGATTACATTTGTAGTTTCTAAGTGAAATCTATTTAAACGGATGTTCTTGAAACTTAATAAATTTCTTTTTGAGTTCGGAGAAAATAATGCATCCTCTATTTTTTGTGTACCATTTGGGAGCAACAATGTTGCATTCCTTGATCCTTCAATTATGTTTGATGGTCCTGATATCGTATTTACCATGCTATCATATGGTATAATGCTATAAAAATAGCATTTATATTGAAGGATTGTATGTGTTGAGACACGGTCTACGAGGCAGTCATGAGAGTAGTCCATCTATTAAAAGATGAAACATATAAGCACATTTCATTTAAAAACGCAACTACTTTATTCAATAGCACTCTGCATAGTTAGGAAAAACATAAAGAGCTCTTAATAAAATGTTTTTAACTAAGATAAAAGGAAACTAATCAAACAAATCATCTTTCTCGAAATCATCAGTTGTGAACTGGACTAGAGTATGGGTATGGTTGGCCACCAGATTTGTTTCGGCTTTATTCTTCAAGCTCTCTTTGTACAAATCTTGTAGGTGTCGCGGAGTTCTGCACACCTTGGACCAGTGTCCTTTCATGCCACAACTATGGCACCGATCTTCTCAATCCTTTCTTGGTGGAGGCGTTTGATTTCTATTGTTATCATTTCTGCGCCATGTGAACTTCCACCTCCGTTCATTTCTGTTCTGGTGGACATGCACTCTAGCCCTTTTGTTTGGTCCCCATTTTAAAATTGTCCTTTCCTTTTATTGTTATTCTTCTTCTTGGAAGAAGATGCGTTGTGGGCTTCTGAAAGAGGGCCGTGCCAAGGGGACACAAGTTATGAGTATCAAGGAAAAGCTATCTATTCTATTCAGCCATTAACAAGCATGCTAGAAGCTCAGAATACTTAGTGAACTTTCGTTCTCGGTATTGATGCATTAGTATTGCATCTTTTTCATGAAAATATGAGCAAGTCTTTTCTAGCATGTGTTCTTCTTTTACTTCTTCACCACACAACTTCAGCCGTGAGGTGATGCTGAACAGAGCTGAGTTGTACTCAGATATGGACTTAAAGTCTTGGAGTCTAAGATTCTCTCATTCATAACAGGCCCTTGTAAGTATAACATCTTTCGGATATTTATATCTTTCCTCAAGGGCGGTCCACAGCTCTAGTGGATCTTCGACCATAACGTATTCCACCTTTAAGGTCTTGTCCACGTGGCAATGTATATATATTTTAACTTTCGCTTTTTCAATATCCGTCGCAGAGCTATCTTTTTTAATTGTTGCTATAAGGGATTGAGCTCGCAGGTGGAATTTGACATCCATCTGTCAGCTTAAATAATTCTTCCCTGATGCATCCAGAATTTGGAAATCGATGCTTGCGATTTTTTCTATTTATCTAGAAAAGCACAATTTTGCATGAACTAAGAATGTTGGATCATGTGGATGGCAAACAACACTAGAAGGGGGGGTTGAATAGTGTTGTATGAATAAAACCTTTTTCACAAATGAACAACACAAAGAATAACTACCCTTCTAATGTTGCCTAAGGAACAAAGTAGAGTGATCAAGGAACAAAGTAGAGTGATCTACGCTTAGTCATTAATCAACATGATGATCTTCAAATAAAGATAAGATGGTATACCAACAATGAAGATCAAAAGAGTAACAATAATAGAATGGATCTCATAGCGGAATGAAATATAGACTTGATATAACTAAGATAATAAGCAAGAAGATAAGCAATAATAGAATAACACGAGATTGCAAATGACATATACTTAAACAATAAACAAGTTAGCATAAAGTAAATGACAAGAGACAATCAAAGAAAATTCACAAACAGAGACAAAAGATTTTATCCTGGTTCTCCATTGGGGTACATCCAGTCCCCGACCATCACAAATCGAGATTAAATCCACTATTGCCTTAGCAATACAATTACATAGCTTCACTTGCTATGATTTCCAACGACCTACCTCCACCACTAGGATTTCCAACCACCCAGTCTCAACTAGGATTTACAATACCACCACCTAGCCTTAGCTAGAATTTCCAACACCCTTATCTCCAAGGGACTCAAAGTAAGATCAGATCCAATACACCACAATGAATTAGTGGAGATTGGTTTTTACACCCAATAATTCTATAGCCAAGAAGATTGTGCAATTGTGTTCTATGTGGCTAAAAAAATTATCCTTTGATCACACAAAGAATATTAGTTGATTCAATGTGATCAAGAAACTTTGTTGCTTTAAAATCCTTTTAAGAATATTCAAAAATAAAGTAAGAAGGATTTTGAAAAACAACTTGTAATAGCCAAATAAAATGATCTTAAACTAAGATATACATATAAGCACGAGAATAAGATCAGAATTTTAAAAGCTGTTGGCTATGAAAACTTGAGAGTAATGAAAATTGGAGAGCTTGAATGCTTAAGAGAGTTTTGAATTTTGCTCAAAGAATAATTGGTGTGCTAAAGGGTCTCAATGGCTCTCTATTTATAGGGCTAAAAAGAGATTTGAAATAATTCAAATTAGGTTTGCCTTCAGCCCACAAAATCGGCTAAGAATAAATGAGAGAGTAATGAAAATTCAAAATTCTCTTAAGCAAGAGAATAAGATCAGAATTTTAAAAGTTGTTGGCTATTAAAACTTGAGAGTAATGAAAATTGGAGATCTTGAATGCTTAAGAGAGTTTTGAAGTTTGCTCAAAGAATAATTGGTGTGCTAAAGGGTCTCAATGGATCTTTATTTATAAGGCTAAGAAGAGATTTGAAATAATTCAAATTAGGCTTGCCTTCAGCCCACAAAATCGGCTAAGAATAAATGAGAGAGTAATTTGAGAAATTCTGGTTGCACACAGCTGGTAGTCGACTCCCAGAGAGTTTTCAGGGAGAAATCAAAAATTAGGGTAGTTGACTACTGGGTGTCTATAGTTGACTACAAGTTGAAACTTAGCTTACTAGGGAAATTTGCTCTCAAATAAGTTTAGAACAAGTTTAAACCCCATTTTAGAAAATCATTTAGTGTGTGTGCTTATTCTACATTGGCTTTGACATAATCCCAAGAGAAAGAAAAACAACTCACACACTAGACTCTGTGAAGAACTTGAAGCCATGGTTGAGCTTGAGCTAATTGCATAGCCTTCACTTTAATTTGAGCTCCTCTTTAGCTTTAGCTTGAGCACAGTCTTTGAGCTTCATCTTCGAGCTCCAGGCTTCAGCTTTAGGCTCCTCTTGAGCTAGAGCTTCAGCTTCTCTTGTGCTTGAACTAAAGCTTTAGAAATGATCGTGGAATGCGAGCTCAAACCATCTTCATCTTCTATGTGTGTAGTTGGAGTCCTTCTTCTAGGTATATGCTTCGTTCTTCGAGTAGCTTGTTGCACAACCTACACACTTAAGCAATATGATTAGTATACATAACATTTGGTGTGATCATCATCGAAACCACTTGGGGTGGGACTAGATTTCCCAACAAAGAATACTGAAACAATAAGTCATGCAGAGTTAATTTTAAATGAATAAGCTAATTGATTGGATCGGCCAGTCACCACATAAAAAATAATGTCCCAAAGTTCAGATATACAGTCCATTTTACAAAAAATGCAAAATAAATTAGAACTTTGGAAACCACATGGGTCCCATAAAAATCTTCTTCTTCAAAAGTTGCTTCCGCCTCCATGGAAATGGTCATCGGTCTTGAGCATTACATTTTTGTTCCTTACTACAATTTCTCTCAAAAAAGAAAAGTGCAGGAAAAGTACAATGTAAGATTAAACGGCTGATCCAAAACCACAATTAGCCATTCATGCAAAATTTGTGCTCAGAAAATATGTTTATAACACATCACATGCATCACAGATTCAACAGGATAAATAAAGTCATCATATTTAATGCTTAATAATTAATTGGATCACGGGGGTAACATCATGCACCGTTAGGTTAGGTAACTAATGACAGAGCGGTTGCATGATCATCATAATTATTAAGCTAATGCTCACACAAATAATCATAAAATTTATCCTAGAATTTGTGACAGATATTGTAATGCCCCGCTCCCCAAGATATTTGGGAAGTACGAATCCGTCCCTAGTATTTCCAGAGCAGTGAGTGTTACAAGGAAAGAGAAAGAAGGAGAGAGTACGAGAAGAATATGCAGGTCACTGCGTACATGCTGGGAAGTACAATTAATGCTCTAACATAGAAAACAGAAGACATTATAAAAATTCCAACATTCATTTATTATTAATACAAAGGTACATCTTTTATACATCATCTCAGCTCCCAAGTACAAAGTGGAAAATAGAAGAAATCCCAGAAAACCCCCAAAAGACAAAAAGGCCCACACCGGCACACCTCACTCCCTAGACTATCCTGAGAACCAACTGAAGAGGCTGTCCTCTACAGACTTTGCCTCTACCACAAACTGGGAGCTAACTCCTGAGGCAAGTCCAGCTCTGTCAGCATCACCTCTAATCCTAGAAAAATAAATGGAGCACGTCAACACGTGACCCAGTAGGAAATCCTAACATCTCTAGGTAGAGGGCCGGTCTCAAAACTGTACCTAACCAAGGGTCTAGCTACTGGTGATAATCATGGCAATCAAAATAAATGCATAAATGTAAAGCTGGAACATCATAGGCTTTTGAGCCATCGGGCCAGCACTCGAGATGACTCGTCCAACGAACGACTAAGGCACACAATGCCCACGTAAAGAAGCTTGACACAGACTCAGTCAAGGCATACTCTACAGTCGCCCGATGCACTCCCCCATTATTCGAACGTGAGATTAAAGGTGAGTTCATAAATAACAGGAGCGTGGGCGAAGTTTACTCCTATTAAATGGGGAAGATCATGACACCATAATGGGCGACCGTTATCCCTCCCAACATCACTGAAAAGACCGAAGAGGTCTATAAATACAGGAAGGTTCCAATCTCCAAGGTACGAGATCTAATGCATAGACTCTACTCTTTCAGCATATATGTAATGACCGAATGTGTAAAATACTGTATGTATAGAAATTTTGTTGTGCGTATAGTAATTTCATACATGTAGGGCTATCAGGTGACTATGATATGCGATGGGTATATGAGTGAATGCGTGTGATTGGGTAGTAAATCGAAATTATTGTTGGCATGCGAACAGTGTTTATTGGCGTGCTTGGCGTTTTTCGTTGGTGAGCGTGTAAAGTGAAACGGTATATTCATGACAACTGGTGATGCTGAGATAGTTATTAATGGATGACAATATTATTACTGATGTTTGGTTGTTATTTTTGGTGATGTGGTATTATTTTTGGGTGTTAGTATTTTTCTTATAATTAATGTTGATTACTATTATCTGACTATTGCGGAGGCCTTAATTCATTTTGGTGGCTAGAGTTGGGCTTGGAATTTTGTTAGTTGATATTGATTGGGCTTTAATAGTTGGGCTAGACTAATAGATGAGAGAAGGGGGTTTGATTTAATTGGGAATGGCAAACTTGTAAATACCATATCATTTCTTCTTTCTACACCATTCCTTTTTAATTCTTTCTTTTTTTTCGAACTCCCTTCTTCTTCCCCAAGCCAGGCCGACCCTCTCCCCCCAAAATGAGCTGCTGCCGAATTCTTCCCCCCTCAGGCCGAAAATGGAGAAGAAGCAACAAAAGAAAAGCAAAAGAAGAGAGATCTCTTCTCATTTCCCCTCCCTTTCCTAATTCTTCTTCTTTTTCCTCTATTCCCCTTTCAAACTCCCCTCCATTGGCCGTTCCCTGATGGCCGAAATCAGCCATGGCCGAAGCCCAGGTCTGAGCAATGGAGAGAGAAAAGAATAGAAGAAAGAAGAGGAAGAGGAGAAGAAGGCCCTAACACATTTCCCCCAATCTACACTACCATCCTCTCCAATTTCCCACCACCCCATGGCCGAAAATTGTCCCCTTCCCATGGCCGAATCATTACTGGGGGTGGAAGAGAGGAAGAAAGGATATGGAGAAGAGAAAGAGAAGAGGAGAAAGCTAGGGTTTGGATTATTGAGAACTTGGAGATGAATTCATGGGGGAATTCCAAATTTAGGGCTTTGGGATTGAAGATGGGATTGATGGCGGAGTCATGAAATTGAAAGAGGAGATTAGGGCTTGGTGATTGAAGCTAAAATTCATGGCGAATCATGCAATTGGTTGAGGAATTTTGATTCTCCAAGCAAGGTAGGCAATTCATTCCCCATTTAGTATGATTTGCTCATTTCAATTTGAATTGGGGATTCATGAATTGATGGTAGCCTGACCGGCGCCCCGTTTACGGTTTGTGCGCGGTGTCGTTATACCGCAAGTGCACGGTTAGTGTAGGGTGCGAGTTTATCGAACTCAGGGAGGTGGATGGCTTGAGTGGCTACTAGCCTCGCCTAGGTCGTGTGCTAGCTACGCGAATGATATGGTCGAAGTGTAGAAATAAAAGAAAGAAATGAAAAAAAGACACGAAATGAATCCCCGCTAACACGGGCTAGAGCACTCATGACACTTGGCATTAGACTTGACCCAGGGTGAGACATTGCCCCAAAAGGTGGTACCTAGAGTCCATGGCCCGATATTCCGGTCGGTGCCAAGCACGCTAGGCCTACCCGGTTCCGGACGGTGGGCATTCCCATGTCCATTAACACCTTTCGCAACCGGGAGCATTAAGGCCGCAATGATAACTCCCAACACTTCGTCCAAGCCGTTCCCACGCGCGAGGACTCGATGTCTACACTAGGGGCGTGAGCTGTGGCTAGGGAGTCAACCGCCAAGTTTATTCCCCCTTGGCCCGACGGTCAGAGGCGGTCTTTCTCCCGCCAATGACAATGAAACACCCCCGCGTAACCCTAATGGCCAAATAGGTCGAATGTGATTTCTAGCGATACATCGAAGCGGATCTTGACTGGACAAGCACCGGACCCCAACCCCCAACACATCTAGTGTGTTGTCGTACGAATTGGACCCAGATCGCTAGAAATCCCCATTGACACATTTCATCGAACACGTGCCATGCAACCAAGTCTAATGTAAATTTCCAAGCAACAATCCTACCCTAACCCGTATTAGGGTTCATCAAAACTACTCAATGGTGAATAACATATAAACGAACAACACAAAAGACATATAAACTTTCACCATCAAGCAAAATAAACACAATACAAACAATGGAGAAAAAGAGAGGAAAATACTTATCTTGAGTTGAATCGTCAATCCAATACAAGACTTATTGAGCAAAAGACCTAATCTAAACTAACCTAGAACTCACAAGAGAAGGGGGGGGGGGGGGGCAAAAAGCCCTAAAAACTCCAGGAGATCCCCCCTCAAGTCGGCCAGCCTCGTGTATTTATACCCCCACTTCGAAACCCTAATGGTTCGGGTCCGAACCCGCAGGAAAAGCGCCACCCGATCAGTTGACAAGTCAATCGATCGGGTGATCTGTTACAAATAGTAAACAGAAAACAGCGGACTTTCACCCGGTCATATGAACCGGTCGGTTGAGTTCTTGGAGTGACCGGTTGGATCTTGGCGCCATCGGGTGAAGGGATCGGTTGGGTGCCCGTGTCTCGGCTCCTCAGCATCAGCTACAGATGAACCGATCGGGTGAGAGTCACCCGATCGGTTGGAATTTGGCTTGAAAAGACAGAGAATCAGCCTCGTTTGAACCGGCCTGTGAACCGGTCGGGTGACATTCACTTGAGCTCCGGCTGAGACCGGGTGGTGCACGCGTGCATCACCCGATCGGTTGGAGATGACCAACCGACCGGGTGAGGGGCTGAAAGATGTAATCTTCGTCGTTTGACCCCCTGGATCACGCGTGACTCCTCCCGTTGCTCCGGGGACTTGAGATATCGTCGTTAAACGTCCCTTACACGGGCAATCTCCTGCAAACATGGAGAAACAAAGAAAAGTGAAAGAAAACGAGAAAATACGAGAAAACGAATAAAAGACGGCGGAAAATACGGAGAAACACAAAAGAAAACGTGCGTGAATATATGAAATATAAACGCACGTCAAAATCCCCCAAGCTGAACTCTTCCTCGTCCTCAAGGAAGACGAGTGAGAGTAGGAGCTCGGAGGGAGAAAATAGAGAGAAGGAGAGAAAAAGAAAACTCTATATCCTAGATCCCCCGTAAGGGCCAACAAAATCAAACACGCCACACGAAGCAAGCATACGACAATACACAACACTAAACCAAGGAATGTGAGTCCAAACAAGTGTCGTGGGCCCACGTAGTGAAGCGCGAGTGAGTGTGGTCGTGTGCTAGCAGATGGTGTCACTATCTACGATGTGCAATAAAGCTCCATATACACATACCCAAAGGAAGACCCAAATATCGATTCAATTTGAAATTGCGGTGAATATTAGCTCAAGCATGCATGAGAAGAGTATAAGAATAGAAGCGTATCATGCATCGGGGACTCCACAGCTAGGGACTAGGAAATCACCACACTATAGCCTAGGTAATCGCTAGAAGGCTCCTATGCCAAGTGTTTTCGAAAACGATGGAGGTTGAGAAGATGTGGAGTAGAACACTCGGTGCAAATTCTCGCCTTCCCTTTATTCTCGGCAAGTAGGAAAAAATATTCACACTGGAATTTTTTTTGGGTTTTGGGTATTTGTATTTTTTTTGAGTTTGGGCTATACAAAATTTTTCTTTTCTTTTCTTTTTGGGTTTTTCTTTTTTTTTCTCTTTTTTTTTGGATTTTTGGGATATTGGCTATACACATGTGTACTCTCCCAAGTGGGAGAACGGTACACGACGAGGGGATTCGCACCAAGTAAAACAAAAAAGAAATCGGAATCTAAACACTTGGGCAAAGGAAACTATTCTCGCTAATTAGAGCATGGGCTAAATGGGTTATCCTAGTCCTTAATTGTGGAATCCCGACACATGCGAAATGAAGTATACGATATATATAGCATGCATATAGAAGCAGACATTAGAAGCAAATACCACATATTCAATATCGAAGTATGATAATCTAGGGGTCATTCTTGGACATGTGTATAAAGTAAAATCACAAAGTAGAAGCACACCAAATAGTTAGGCACGACGCACGACTCACAAAAAGCTAAGTGGACCCGCGATGCTTGAAATGCAAGAGGACTCGATATCCTGGGGTTAGTGAATGTGATTATCGAAGCTGTGCAAGGTGCGCGTGTGACTTTCGTGGCAATTCATCATAGGGTTCATCTCTAGGAGAAAGAGATAAAAAGAAGAGAAGAGAAAAAAGAAAAAATAAAAAACACGAGAAAAACAACACAAAAACGAAAAAGAAAGACTCAAATGGCGCACACAGTGCGACTCCACCAAGCTGAAGCTTGCATTGCCCTCAATGCAATAGTAATGAATACAGGAGGGCAATGAAAATGGGGGGGGGAGGGAGTTACGCACCGACACAAAAAAATGAAAAACACGAAAAACACACGAGCGAAACTAAGAAATAAAGAAAAAGAAACACTCAAATAAAAGGTATAAAACACGACAAAAGAACACCTAGACACAGACACACAACAACGACACACGAAAACATGCACATAAATCGATTTCCCCCAAGCTGATCATGACAATGCCAGCGAAACGATATGATCAATGTGATGCAGAAATATGCAAGGGGAAGATCGTAAAAGAAAAGAAAGAAATCAAAATGCAGGAGAGACGGTGTGCTCATTCTCCTCGGATGAGGATGAGGGTGAAATGATAGAAGGGCACGACATGAAGGGTTATTAAGATGCAAAAGTAAACCCTAGATACGCTCCCCTCGCTAATGAGAGGAGACGACACTGGATGGAAAAGACAGATAAGGGAAGAAGCAAGCGGGAAAGGCATACCTCAAGGAGCACCAATCCCCCACGGCATCTATCCGCACGAAGCCGACCTATGGATAGAAAGAAAGATACAGGAAAGGAAAATGAAATAGGGTTAGTTTGAGATACGCGGACGGGGAGTACGCAGCCGAACAACCGCAGGGGCTTCCAGCAGTGATAGCTAAACTAACCTACGCCTAAAACCTGGAGCATCAATCGGAAATCAACGTCGGATCCCGGCTATCTGAAAAAGGATACACCTGAGCATAGGCGGATCCAAGATCTGGAGCGGGGCAGGTAGCTGCTCTAACTGCTCCTTCTGTGGCTCCGCCAGAAGCGCTGTGCCACGTGTGCCAATGGACCCAAGCAATGCACCTCCAAGCATCCCTCGTAGGTGTCCACCTGTGACCTGCAAAGGACGAGGTGCATTAGTCCATGGCAAGAAATTATTTCCCGAAATAAATGTAGCCCAGAGATAATCATCGACATAAGATGGAAAAATAATAAACGGGTGACGAATACTCCCTGAGAATGGGTCACTATCCTCTGTACTAGTGACGACCGAATTCTCGCTCTCCATGAGAAGTGTCTCTCCAGGTAGTGACGCACCGTAACATACCTCAAGGGAAGTAGATCCTGTGTCCTGCGAGAGATATGGCGTGTCAAAAATATATGAGTCTAAAGAAATAGGACGTGAAAAGCGAGACTCAAATGTGGAGTGAGAGTGAGTATGAAAATCTCCCTGAATAGGGGCAATATGCTCAAGTAGATGCTCAGCCGCAGAAGAAGTGGAGCGTGACGGTAGAGGTAGATGTGGCTCGGGCTCCATGAAGTGGATGATCGTATCCAAGCCCTCATGCACATCATCCTCGACGATATGCTCATGCTCCTCCATCTGCCCGATGTCCCGAATGACATCCTCATGGTTGACCACCGACCAAGGAGGAAGCTGTGACAGAGATGGCTGTGGAGGTGGATGTGGAGCGAACCCCTCGTATGTGGTCGTGGTGTCCTCGTCCTCACGCACATCCTCCTCGTCGGTATGCATAATCTCTGTAAACTCCTCAGTGCTCTCATAGGACTCATGTGGGGTATCCAAATCAAGACAAGAAATCTCTCCCACAGATCCTAGATAAATCTCCCCATCCTCACTATCATCATCAAAAAATGCTTCGTCATCCAAGTGGTAGTGATGGAAAAATGGGGTATCGGCTTGAGATGTGTCTATGGTGGCCGATGGCATGGTGGTCTCAACCATGAAAGTGGGTATATCCTCTCCTTCATCCCCTCTCCTCGGTGTCAGCTCGATGATTGGTACCATTAAGTTTTGTAATATTTGGCCTTGGTTAAACATGGCACTTTCAAGGAGAGACACGAAGCTTGATTCTTTTTGCGTTTGTAGAGGGGTATAAGGTTGAGGAAATGGATGGGAGGTGTTTGGGCTAAGGTTGTGGGAAAATGTTTGGCCTTGGAGTGGGGGAGGCTCTCAAGCGTAAATGGGCAATCATAATACATGTGCCCCACCATCCCACAAGTCTCACAAACCACAACTGAATAAGGATCGTATCCTACCATCTGAGCATCGAAATTTGATCTCCACATGGTTTCACCAAAGATACCTGGACAACAAAAATAAGAAAACTAGAGAGGAGCGTCAATAGTACAAGAGAATAACAAAAAGATAATATAATGGTGGGGGAAAAATTTCTTGGTTATTGTAAATTTTTTAAAAAATAAAAAATAAAAAAAGAAAAAGAAAAATTTTTGTGTTTTTATGCGTAGTCTAACGAACCCAAGCTAAGCTAATATCAAGCCGAACGCCTCCCCGGCAACGGCGCCAAAAACTTGACCGGCGCCCCGTTTACGGTTTGGGCGCGGTGTCGTTTTACCGCAAGTGCACGGTTAGTGTAGGGTGCGGGTTTATCGAACTCAGGGAGGTGGATGGCTTGAGTGGCTACTAGCCTCGCCTAGGTCGTGTGCTAGCTACATGGATGATATGGTCGAAGTGTAGAAATAAAAGAAAGAAATGAAAAAAAGACACGAAATGAATCCCCGCTAACACGGGCTAGAGCACTCATGACACTTGGCATTAGACTTGACCCAGGGTGAGACATTGCCCCAAAAGGTGGTACCAAGCATCCATGGCCCGATATTCCGGTCGGTGCCAAGCACGCTAGGCCTACCCAGTTCCAGACGGTGGGCATTCCCATGTCCATTAACACCTTCCGCAACCGGGAGCATTAAGGC
The DNA here is from genome assembly GCA_030789695.1 of Scilla litardierei. Lineage (NCBI taxonomy): Eukaryota > Viridiplantae > Streptophyta > Magnoliopsida > Asparagales > Asparagaceae > Scilla > Scilla litardierei. The sequence goes on from CM061141.1 coordinate 114,227,546, forward strand.
CACAATGATAACTCCCAACACTTCGTCCAAGCCGTTCCCACGCGCGAGGACTCGATGTCTACAATAGGGGCATGAGCTGTGGCTAGGGAGTCAACTGCCAAGTTTATTCCCCCTTGGCCCGACGGTCAGAGGCGGTCTTTCTCCCGCCAATGACAATGAAACACCCCCGCGTAACCCTAATGGCCAAATAGGTCGAATGTGATTTCTAGCGATACATCGAAGCGGATCTTGACTGGACAAGCACCGGACCCCAACCCCCAACACATCTAGTGTGTTGTCATACGAATTGGACCCAGATCGCTAGAAATCCCCATTGACACATTTCATCAAACACGTGCCATGCAACCAAGTCTAATGTAAATTTCCAAGCAACAATCCTACCCTAACCTGTATTAGGGTTCATCAAAACTACTCAATGGTGAATAACATATAAACGAACAACACAAAAGACATATAAACTTTCACCATCAAGCAAAATAAACACAATACAAACAATGGAGAAAAAGAGAGGAAAATACTTATCTTGAGTTGAATCGTCAATCCAATACAAGACTTATTGAGCAAAAGACCTAATCTAAACTAACCTAGAACTCACAAGAGAAGGGGGGCAAAGAGCCCTAAAAACTCCAGGAGATCCCCCCTCAAGTCGGCCAGCCTCGTGTATGTATACCCCCACTTCGAAACCCTAATGGTTCGGGTCCGAACCCACAGGAAAAGCGCCACCCGATCGGTTGACAAGTCAACCGATCGGGTGATCTGTTACAAATAGTAAACAGAAAACGGCGAACTTTCACCCGGTCATATGAACCGGTCGGTTGAGTTCTTGGAGTGACCGGTTGGATCTTGGCGCCATCGGGTGAAGGGATCGGTTGGGTGCCCGTGTCTCGGCTCCTCAGCATCAGCTACAGATGAACCGATCGGGTGAGAGTCACCCGATCGGTTGGAATTTGGCTTGAAAAGACAGAGAATCAGCCTCGTTTGAACCGGCCTGTGAACCGGTCAGGTGACATTCACTTGAGCTCCGGCTGAGACCGGGTGGTGCACGCGTGCATCACCCGATCGGTTGGAGATGACCAACCGACCGGGTGAGGGGCTGAAAGATGTAATCTTCGTCGTTTGACCCCCTGGATCACGCGTGACTCCTCCCGTTGCTCCGGGGACTTGAGATATCGTCGTTAAACGTCCCCTACACGGGCAATCTCCTGTAAACATGGAGAAACAAAGAAAAGTGAAAGAAAACGAGAAAATACGAGAAAACGAATAAAAGACTGCGGAAAATACGGAGAAACACAAAAGAAAACGTGTGTGAATATATGAAATATAAACGCACGTCATAGCCCTAATTGTTGAGAAAATTGAAATAGGATTTGTGGCTTGACGATGGAGCAACGGAGAGCTTCATGACATTGGGAGAGGTAGGAGTCTAATCCTTACTCATACGGTTGATTCCATTGCATTTTAGTTCAAAGCTTGCATTTTTAGGGGTTTTGATGAGATTGCTTGTCATGGAGAATTCGGTTGATTTCATACGTTGGATAGAGTAATTTGATGCCATGAATATGTTGAAGATGCACATGAATGAATTATTTCAGTAATTGCGTGAAATTTCCCTTTACGTGAAATTGCCCTCATATTGAAAATGTTCCTCTTGGGATGTTGGAAAAATTAGCTTTCTAATTCATTTAGAAAATCTTGGGATGGTTATAATGGTAAAGAATTACTTTTATTTGGTAATTGTCTCACTTGAAGAATCGGAATTGCCAAATAAAAGGTCAAATTACCTTGAGTGCCAACTTGAACTCATTAATCATTAATTAATTAACTATTGATTGCCGACATGAAATTGCCTCGCTTGGGAATGTAACTAAATTAAGAAGAGAGTATGCTTTGCCTTTGGGTCGCTACATCAAGTTTGTGAAATTAAATTACTCATGGTGCGTCTTGTTAATTATATATAACGTGTGGAATTTGATGATGCTATAATTTAGTCCCATGATGCTCTTGATTGCCTTGTCCCCACAATTGTGTGAAAGTGCTCTCTTTTGGATGTTGGAAGTCTCATGATGCAATTTGACGCTTGTTACATTAATTTGGAGAAGTTGTTTTCTTCTTAGTGTGTCGGAAGCCTTGTTCTCAATTCCTTGGTTTGGAACATATGAATCAATTGATAATGAACAATTTTGTAAAGTTGGCTATGGATAGTTGCTACATGCATGATGCAATGGATTCTATAATATATTTGAATGATTTGTGCCGCTAATTAAGTGGAATAACTCTCATTTAGCATGTCAGAGTTATAATTGCTCGCATTTTTGTGAAAATTACCTTCATTTGTGAAAATACTCTCTTTTATGAAATGACCCTCATTTGGTTATAATGTGTGAATGAAATTGTTCTCCTTTGTTTCATTATTTACATGGAATGGCTCTCATTTTTGGAATTTGGGGCATTATCCTTCCATTTGTCTTGTTTCATAATTTATATAAATTGCTCTCCATGGAAAGTTGAAACCATTATTATTGGTTTAATTTCTCTTGTAAGAAAATGAGCATCATGTGAGAAGGACTTGTGATGTGAAAATGGCTAAATGTGTTGTGGGATATATGCGCAATAAGGAATGCGCGAAATGATGTGATTAGGACACGAGGTGGAGTGCACGGGCATGGACAAAGTGCCGCGGTAGGAGGCAGGTGAATACGCCGTTGGCTACCTCTTGATCCATTAGGTGACTCCACGTTGATAACGGAGTAGAATCATTTGCACGTGCACTCCGACTCATTCACGGGATCCCCATTACATTGCAGTGCATCGCATTATTTGTGATTCATATGCATCATGGCATCGTTGAGCATTTGGGTGATTGGTGGTTAGATTTATGTGATTGCTATTTTATGGGAATGAAAGTTGCCATGAACACTTATATGTTGAAATGGTTGTATGTTGGAAAGTGTGCTATTTGGTGGTGGGAACCCTTAATGACCAAATTTTACGCGTATGAAACATGAAATTATGTGAACAATAAAGTGGGTAGTTTTTATTTGTTGTAGTGAGTTATTTGATGACATGCTTATGATAAATGGTGCTCTTGATGCTATTGAATGTCTTCCTTCACTCTTCATGGGTAATTGCGTTCATTTGTAACCCAAGTGCAAGTGGGCACCTTTGTGTCGTTAGTCCTTTTCATTGGTTTAAATTAATGGGAACCTGGAAATCCTTAGTGAATTATAGGCAAATTGCCCTCTTTTTCATGCCAATTGTGATCCTTATGAAAGTTGATGCACTTATTATCGCTTGACTGAATTCGTTAAGTTTTAGTTGGTCATTTCTTCTTGGATCATGTTCGAGTTACTAACTTCATGACAAATTGTGTTAATGAGAGTATAGTTGCGTACTCTCCATTTTACGTGTAAGAATGGTTGCTAATTAAACTTGCCCATGAGTTTTGTAACGGCTGGTTTTTGTATGATAAATATTATTTATATCTATATGCAATTGTTCGTCTTCTTACGTTACTTCACCGCGCTCACATCTTAGTATAGGATCACTCTTGGAACTCATTAGGATCATCCCAAAGCTTCCCGCTTCATTTTGGCGACTTCCTGTGCAAGTTAGCCGGTTCACGTTGAGGAACCGACCGACTAGATGTCCATCTAGTCGGTCAACAACTCCTCATGGACCGACTAGTTTTTGTCAGGCTTTTTCCTTGAGTTACTATTTACGCTTAGTCGGTCTAAGTTCAACCACCGACCGACTAGTTATCGAACTAGTCGGTCAACACCTCTTCGCAGACCGACTAAGTACAGAGATCATTTTTCGCATCAGGTTACTGTTTACCGTTAGTCGGTCAAAGAACGAAAACCGACCGACTAGTTGACGAACTAGTCGGTTAGGTATCCTTCTCTGACCGACTAACCTTCAAAATATATTGTTGACCATTTTCACCCTTTAGTCGGTCTATGAACACTGGCTGACCGACTAGGTTGCAAACTAGTCGGTCGACGAGCCTTCACAGACCGACTAAAACTATAAATTTTTCAATAACCCTGTTCACGGTTTGGGTTTTAGTCGGTCACAGTTATACGACCGACCGACTAGTTCCCAAACTAGTCGGTCGACCGCCCTTCTCTGACCGACTAGTTGACCCCGAAACCCTAATTTTTGTGCTAGCCGCCGTTTCATTTTCTTATTTAAACGGGGCTTTCTCTTTCATTTCTTCTGATTATTTTCAGTCTCCCTCTTCCCCAATCATACTCCCCTATCACCCACGTCCTCCCCTTGCTCATTCCTCCGTCCTTGCGCCTTCCATCTTCCCCAAAAAGCTCTCCCTCTCCTCTTTTCCCTTTTCTTTTGCCCTAGCACGGAGTTCTCGTCTCAGATCCAGCAGCAACGACGCCGAGATACGCTGTAATCTTCACCACCACCGGTGATCAACATTCCTCGCTGCACTACCCGCGGCCTAGGAATTTCTGGACGACGCAAAGCTTCCACCTTTCCAGATTCGACGCCGGATCTTCGTGCAATCGTCAATTTCAGGTTGGTGCCCTAAATTCATAGTAACCCACACCATAGATGATCAAACCATAATTAAAATCAGCAACCTAATCAAATTAAATTTATTTTCCGCTGATCTTTAAAACGTTGTGCAAACCGTAGAAATCGACGAATGGACATTATGCATGTACACATAGGATAGATCGTCGATTAGGTTAATTGTATTAAAAATGTGATTTTTAATTGAATAGGATAGTCCCGATAATCTAGACACGACCTTAATAGGGATTAATGAATCGTGATCTGACACCGTCGCCGTGTCACGATTTTCAGGCCCTTTTCCGCCGACGAAACGATTGGACGAGGCGTACCAGGGAGACGACGCACTCGCCACCACAGGCAAGTGTACCACTTGCGTTCTTGGCCATGTTTAGGCCTTTATCTTGTTAAGATTATTATTTTAGAAACTTGAGAACCGGACGTGAAATGATAGCGTCCGGGACGCCTTCGATGGCTCAGATTTGACCATGAAAACTTAGTCCAACAACAACAAATTCTGACATCATAGGATTGACATGCGTGTGCGTGAGTTGTGGACACCCTAGTACAACCCCTTCCTGTGTTGTCGTGTCTTGTTCCTTCCGTCTGCACAGCCCGCTGGGCAATAGGGCACTCGCCAAGCCAGAGCGAGTGATCCCTTGTACTAGTTCACAGCCCGATGGGCAATTGGGCACCTGTCAAGCTAGAGCAGGTGATCCCATGTACCGATACACAGCTCAGAGAGCAATTGGGCACTTGACAAGCTAGAGCAAGTGATCCCATGTCTTGTCACGATTCTTGGGGTTATGGGGTAGGGTTGAGCGTGCAAGCGGCAAGAGGGATTGATCCCCCTCGAACCGAACAGGCGTGAACCCTTTCGTTTCTTGTCTTGTCTTGTCTTGTCTGGCTTCCTGTGTTCTGTCTTGTCTTGACACCTGTAGGCTAGTCCCGTAGTCCATAGCACTCGCTGTGACTACTACTTGTTTTGTTTACTTGTCTGTTGTGTTCCTTTCTGTTGTTGAAAACCTCAGCATGTTAATCAACTAGTAAAATGTTGTAAGTAATTGTTACACTTGTAGTTTGGTCTAATCTTTTCTTGTAGACCTTGCCTGACGTACATTTCCTTCTTTTGGTGCTGTACGTCAGGGATTGAGCCAGAGTACGTGGAGGAGACTGACTTACAAGCCGACGTGGAGCCAGAGAGCGTTGATCCCGAGTACGACCCTGAGGAGGATCAGAGCTAGAGACTTTTAGTAGCAGTTTCCAGAGGTGTTATTATCCTTGTTGGGTGCGTAGCACCCTTTATGTTTCTTTGTTTAGGTTGGGTGCTTGCACCATTAGATTTACTTTTCTGCTGTTGTAGCCCTTCGGGCGTTGAGACTTGGTACTTTGATATGTTGGAATAAAATTTGTGATGTTCTTTCCTTCTTGTACCTTTATTGTTCTGTACTAATATGCAGGGACCTGTACCTTCGTCTTGGTACCAAACAGACGCTTATTGGGTCAGGGCTCCTCAGCTCTGGCCTAAGCGGGCCTCGTCACACTCCGCCTCCGCTGTTTTGGGAAGCGGGGTGTGACAGGTTTTAGTGGTAGCCCATGCAGGTCCACGTCCCATCTTTCTGTAAGTACAGAACAGTAAGAGTAAGGACATTCACTTTTTATATTCAAACATTGTACGAGTCTAACCTTCGTCTTTCTGTCAATAGGATGGCCGGACGACGCGTTACCCGATCGGGAAACTTAGGCGATGGAGTCCCGGAGGACCAGGGCGGAGAGTTCCGTCAGTTTCTGGGTGTGATGAGGGAGATGCTGGATGTTCAGCATCAGCTGGTTCAACAGTCCCAGCGTGCTGCCCAGGCTCCACCTGTTGCACCACCTCCACCTCCGTCGGCTCCGCGAGCTGCTCCAGGAGTGAAGCAGTTCAACGAGCTGCAGCCGAAGACCTTCTCTGGGAAGGAAGGACCTCTGGGTGCCGATGAGTGGATCCAGAGCACTGAGGAGAAGTTGGTTGCTGTGAAAATTCCTGATGATACCCGTGTGGAGATAGCTAAGATGCAACTGACGGAGAATGCGAGGAACTGGTGGCGCATCGAGGAGAGGCGTCTTGAGAAGCCGGTGGGATGGAAGACCTTCAGGTCTATGTTCAAGGATAAGTATTTCACCAAGTCTGCTAGGAGGGAGCTGCTGAGCAAGTTTATAGGCCTGAAGCAGGAAAATATGACCGTCGAGGAGTATGAAGCCGAGTTTGAGATGCTGAGCCGTTTTGCCCCGCACATGGTGAAGAAGGAGGAGAAGCGAGCTGATCGCTTTCGTCAGGGACTGCGTCCGAAGATTCAGGCTTCGATGTCTTCGGCGAGTTTCTCGACTATGAGGGAGGTGCTTGATGCTGCAAAGAATCATGAGCTCATAGCTCTTCTGCCTGACCCGCCAGCTGATAAGGGGAAGCGCCCCATGGAGCAGTACCGGCCACCTGCTAGGCCGGCGATGAGGCCAGTCCAGACCGTGCCGTTTAAGAGGCCTGGAGCACCAGTGCAGTAGCAGAGCAAGGGTCCGTGCCATTTCTGCTGCAAGCCCGGTCATGTTCAGACCAACTGTCGGAGGAAGCTGGGACTGTGCCTACTTTGTGGAGATGCTTCGCATGCTGCGAAGGACTGTCCTAGAGCCCGCACTGCTGTTGTTGGAGCGCCAGCCCCGTTGCAGATGAGGGCACCTGCTCCGGTTCAGAGAGGACCTGCCGTTCGTGAACCACCCTTGGTACCACAGAGGTAGATGTACCAGCGAGCAGTGCAGCCTCCGAGGCCGGCCTATACTATGACTGCTGTGGAGACTGAGGAGCTGGATGGAGTGATTGCAGGTAACATCTTGACCTAGTCTTTTCATTTCATAATTATATTGTATTGCTAGTCTTGTTAGTGTGTTTGTTTGTCTGATTGTTAGAGTAGTGTTTGACCTTGGACCCTTGTTTTCTTAGGCACCATTCTCGTGTTTTCTCACCCCGCTTTGGCTTTGTTTGACTCCGGTGCATCTATGTGCATCTTATCCCGGAGGTTTATAACAAGGCACTTCATTCCTACCCATACACTTCCTAAGTGTTGGGACATCACTACTAGGAACGGAGTAGTGACGGTGAATCTGGGATGTCGGTCGATTCCTTTAGTGGTTAGTGGACATGAGCTATATGCAGATTTCATCGTCCACGATCTACCACATTTCGATGTCGTCCTCGGCATCGATTGGTTGGGAGATTTCCACGCATCGATCGATTGTCATAGCAAGAGAGTGGTTTTCCAGATTCCAGGTCATCCGGAGTTCGAATTTCGAAGCCGAGACGAGTCGCTTGGGCCCATCAGATTTTGGTCCAAGCCGAAGGTGCCGGTGATAGCAGCGTTGCAGATGGAGATGGAGATTGACCGACCAGCGGTTGTCAGAGACTTTGACGACGTCTTTCCAGAGGATATCTCGGGTCTGCCACCCGACAGAGCTTTAGAGTTCGGTATCGATCTGATACCGGGTGCGCAGCCGATATCGAAGGCGTCGTATCGGATGGCCCCCGCTGAGCTCGAGGAGCTGCGGAAACAGTTGGATGAGTTGTTGCAGAAGGGTTTCATCCACCCTAGTGTGTCACCGTGGGGTGCACCTGTATTGCTTGTGAAGAAGAAGGATGGGTCCCGCAGGATGTGCGTGGACTATCGAGGATTGAATGCTGTCACCGTGAAGAATAAGTATCCGCTGCCGCGCATCGACGACATATTTGATCAGCTGGGAGGTTTGAGAGTCTTCTCGAAGTTGGATTTGAGGAGCGGATATCATCAGTTAAAAGTTAAGAAGGATGACGTCCCGAAGACAGCTTTCCGGACGAAGTACGGGCACTATGAGTTTGTGGTGATGCCCTTCGGCGTGACCAATGCTCCAGCTGTGTTCATGAACCTCATGAACTTGATTTTCTACGACTTCCTGGATAAGTTTGTCGTTATTTTCATTGACGACATTCTTATTTACTCGAAGTCTGAGGAGGAGCACAGCTGTCATCTGAGGACAGTGCTGGAGACGCTGAGGCGACACAAATTGTATGCCAAGTATAGCAAGTGCGAGTTCTGGCTGGACAGAGTCACGTTCCTGGGACATGTGGTGTCTGGTGATGGCATATCTGTGGATCCAGAGAAGGTCAGAGCAGTCAGAGATTGGCCGACCCCGCAGTCAACATCCGACATCAGGAGTTTTCTTGGCCTAGCAGGCTATTATCGGCGGTTCATTAAAGATTTCTCGAGGATTGCGGAGCCGATGACGAAGCTGACAAGAAAGGATGAGGAGTTTCTGTGGTCTGATGCTTGTGAGGAGGCTTTCAGTATCTTGAAGGCAAGGTTGACCACGGCACCAATCTTGACGGTACCGGATCGGAGCGGAGGCTTTGAAGTTTATTGTGATGCCTCGGGGAAGGGCCTGGGATGCGTTTTGCATCAGCATGGTCACGTGGTCGCGTATGCTTCTCGTCAATTGAGGACTCATGAGAAGAATTACCTGACGCACGATCTGGAGTTGGCAGCAGTGATCTTTGCACTAAAGATTTGGAGGCATTTCTTGCTGGGTGAATGTGTGAAGATTTTTACAGATCATAAGAGCTTGAAGTACATATTCACGCAGAAGGAGCTCAACATGCGTCAGAGACGATGGTTGGAGCTCATGGCTGACTACGAGATAGATTTGCAGTATCATCCGGGGAAGGTGAACGTTGTGCCGGACGCTTTGAGTAGACTTCCCACGGCTATGGTGTATACTGCTGACTGGAGGATTCAGCAGGAGATGAAGGAGATGGATTTGGATGTTGTCCTACCTGGTGTGGTTCATACTTTCATGAAATTACAGATTCAGTCCACGATCGTGGATCGGATCAAGGCAGCACAGGCAGGAGATCCGAAGTTGCAGAGGATCAGGAGGCAGGTTGAAGCTGGGCTGCGTGCGGAGTTCGTGATTCATGAGGATGGTTCGCTGCGGTACGGCAGCAGACTCTGCGTACCTGCAGGTGATGTTCGGGAGGAGCTTTTGAGTGAGGCTCGTAGCTCTCCTTATTCTATACATCCTGGTGGCACCAAGATGTATAAGGACCTCCGACAGAATTACTGGTGGATTGGCATGAAGAGGAGTGTGGCACGGAGCGTTTCCAAGTGTTTGGTATGCCAGCAGGTGAAGGCCGAGCACCATCGTACTGCTGGGTTGCTGTAACCGCTTCCTATTCCGGAGTGGAAGTGGCAGCATATTACGATGGATTTCGTGACTGGTTTACCTCGGACCCTGAAGCAGAACGACGCAGTCTGGGTGATCGTAGATCGGTTGACTAAGTCTGCGCATTTCATTCCTTTCCGAGTGGGCCAGTCTACGGAAGCTTTGGCGAGGAAGTATCTAGAGGTAAAATTTCTTCTTTTACTTCTTCTGATTTTTCCTTCTTGATTAGTTGTGACGTAGGCCGTGTACGTGCAGGAGATTGTACGCTTACCCGGGGTCCCCGTGAGCATCATGTCTGACAGAGATACGAGGTTCACATCTCAGTTCTGGAGAAGTCTGCAGGAGCATTTGGGTACGAGTCTGAGTTTCAGCACGGCGTACCACCCGCAGACCGATGGCCAGTCCGAGAGGACTATTCAAATTCTGGAGGATATGCTGCGAGCTTGCACACTTGATTGGAAGGGATCTTGGGAGGATCATCTCCATTTGGTGGAGTTTTCTTATAACAACAGCTACCAGGCGAGCATTGGCATGGCACCGTTTGCTGCCTTATATGAGAGGAAATGTCGATCGCCACTGAGCTGGGATGACGTTGGAGATCGGGAGCTGTTGGGTCCAGAGATGATTGTTGAAGCTGTGGATGTCGTGAGAGACATCAGGGAGAAGCTCAGAGTTGCGCAGGATCGCTTTAAGCATTGGGCGGATGCCAAGAGGAGACCTTTGGAGTTTCAGCCTGGAGAGCACGTCTTCCTGAAGATTTCTCCGAACCGCGGAGTTATTCGTTTCGGGAAGAAGGGGAAGCTGAGCCCGAGGTACATCGGACCTTTCGATGTGCTGGAGCGTGTGGGAGCAGTGGCCTACCACCTTGCTCTACCACCATCCTTGGTGGGAGTTCACAACGTTTTCCACGTATCTCAGTTACGTCGGTACGTCAGTGATCCGTCGCACACGGTGGATTTCTCGGAGATCACGGTCCGTCCGGACCTGACCTATGACCAGCAGCCAGTGCAGATTTTGGACCGTCGACAGAAGCAGTTGAGGAATAAGGTAGTCGACCTGGTGAGAGTGATGTGGCATCACGGATCGCCTGGAGAGTCCACGTGGGAGAGGGAGGATGAGATGAGAGAGCGTTACCCTCACCTATTCTGAAAGAAATTCCAAGGGAGGAATTTTCTTAAGGTGTGTAGGATGTAACGGCTGGTTTTTGTATGATAAATATTATTTATATCTATATGCAATTGTTCGTCTTCTTTCGTTACTTCACCGCGCTCACATCTTAGTATATGATCACTCTTGGAACTCATTAGGATCATCCCGAAGCTTCCCGCTTCATTTTGGCGACTTCCTGTGCAAGTTAGCCGGTTCACGTTGAGGAACCGACCGACTAGATGTCCATCTAGTCGGTCAACAACTCCTCATGGACCGACTAGTTTTTGTCAGGCTTTTTCCTTGAGTTACTATTTACGCTTAGTCGGTCTAAGTTCAACCACCGACCGACTAGTTATCGAACTAGTCGGTCAACACCTCTTCGCAGACCGATTAAGTACAGAGATCATTTTTCGCATCAGGTTACTGTTTACCGTTAGTCGGTCAAAGAACGAAAACCGACCGACTAGTTGACGAACTAGTCGGTTAGGTATCCTTCTCTGACCGACTAACCTTCAAAATATATTGTTGACCATTTTCACCCTTTAGTCGGTCTATGAACACTGGCCGACCGACTAGGTTGCAAACTAGTCGGTCGACGAGCCTTCACAGACCGACTAACGCTAAAAATTTTTCAACAACCCTGTTCACGGTTTGGGTTTTAGTCGGTCACAGTTATACGACCGACCGACTAGTTCCCAAACTAGTCGGTCGACCGCCCTTCTCCGACCGACTAGTTGACCCCGAAACCCTAATTTTTGTGCTAGCCGTCGTTTCATTTTCTTATTTAAACGGGGCTTTCTCTTTCATTTCTTCTGATTATTTTCAGTCTCCCTCTTCCCCAATCATACTCCCCTATCACCCACGTCCTCCCCTTGCTCATTCCTCAGTCCTTGCGCCTTCCATCTTCCCCAAAAAGCTCTCCCTCTCCTCTTTTCCCTTTTCTTTTGCCCTAGCACGGAGTTCTCGTCTCAGATCCAGCAGCAACGACGCCGAGAGACGCTGTAATCTTCACCACCACCGGCGATCAACATTCCTCGCTGCGCTACCCGCGGCCTAGGAATTTCCGGACGACGCAAAGCTTCCACCTTTCCAGATTCGACGCCAGATCTTCGTGCAATCGTCAATTTCAGGTTGGTGCCCTAAATTCATAGTAACCCACACCATAGATGATCAAACTATAATTAAAATCAGCAACCTAATCAAATTAAATTTATTTTCCGCTGATCTTTAAAACGTTGTGCAAACCGTAGAAATCGACGAATGGACATTATGCATGTACACATAGGATAGATCGTCGATTAGGTTAATTGTATTAAAAATGTGATTTTTAATTGAATAGGATAGTCCCGATAATCTAGACACGACCCTAATAGGGATTAATGAATCGTGATCTGACACCGTCGTCGTGTCACGATTTTCAAACCCTTTTCCGCCGACAAAACGATTGGACGAGGCGTACCAGGGAGACGACGCACTCGCCACCACAGGCAAGTGTACCACTTGCGTTCTTGGCCATGTTTAGGCCTTTATCTTGTTAAGATTGTTATTTTAGAAACTTGAGAACCGGACGTGAAATGATAGCATCCGGGACGCCTTCGATGGCTCAGATTTGACCATGAAAACTTAGTCCAACAACAACAAATTCTGACATCATAGGATTGACATGCGTGTGCGTGAGTTGTGGACACCCTAGTACAACCCCTTCCTGTATTGTCGTGTCTTGTTCCTTCCGTCTGCACAGCCCGCTGGGCAATAGGGCACTCGCCAAGCCAGAGCGAGTGATCCCTTGTACTAGTTCACAGCCCGATGGGCAATTGGGCACCTGTCAAGCTAGAGCAGGTGATCCCATGTACCGATACACAGCTCAGAGAGCAATTGGGCACTTGACAAGCTAGAGCAAGTGATCCCATGTCTTGTCACGATTCTTGGGGTTATGGGGTAGGGTTGAGCGTGCAAGCGGCAAGAGGGATTGATCCCCCTCGAACCGAACAGGCGTGAACCCTTTCGTGTCGTGTCTTGTCTTGTCTTGTCTGGCTTCCCGTGTTCTGTCTTGTCTTGACACCTGTAGGCTAGTCCCGTAGTCCATAGCACTCGCTGTGACTACTACTTGTTTTGTTTACTTGTCTGTTGTGTTCCTTTCTGTTGTTGAAAACCTCAGCATGTTAATCAACCAATAAAATGTTGTAAGTAATTGGTACACTTGTAGTTTGGTCTAATCTTTTCTTGTAGACCTTGCCTGACGTACATTTCCTTCTTTTGGTGTTGTACGTCAGGGATTGAGCCAGAGTACGTGGAGGAGACTGACTTGCCAGCCGCCGTGGAGCCAGAGAGCATTGATCCCGAGTACGACCCTGAGGAGGATCAGAGCTAGAGACTTTTAGTAGCAGTTTCCAGAGGCGTTATTATCCTTGTTGGGTGCGTAGCACCCTTTATGTTTCTTTGTTTAGGTTGGGTGCTTGCACCATTAGATTTACTTTTCTGCTGTTGTAGCCCTTCGGGCGTTGAGACTTGGTACTTTGATATGTTGGAATAAAATTTGTGATGTTCTTTCCTTCTTGTACCTTTATTGTTCTGTACTAATATGCAGGGACCTGTACCTTCGTCTTGGTACCACACAGACGCTTATTGGGTCAGGGCTCCTCAGCTCTGGCTTAAGCGGGCATCGTCACACTCCGCCTCCGCTGTTTTGGGAAGCGGGGCGTGACAAGTTTGATAGAATATGAGTTTGTTTGGAAATTGTTGGGAAAATTGTGAAGTTGGTGAATAAGACGTTGTAAGTTGCATTTCCTACATCAAAAATCTTGAAGTGGATTATGTTGGTTCTTAATTTTAATGCAAGCCCATTCCTTCAAGGCGCTTCTCTTATGATTCTTGATCATTGTTATATTTTTTTCTTATGAATAAAGCAGGTTTCTTTTCAATATTATTTATGTTGTATTTGGAAAAGATTGGAAAATACGAGAGAAACTCTGCTGAAATTTTTAAAAACAATTCCATGTTTAAAAGAAACCCCATTTGAAAAATAGATGAAAGAAAATTAGTAAGCCTTCAAGTTTATTAATATTTATGTCGATTATAACTTAATGCAAATTTCCCTAGCCGTATAAAGATCTAATGTTTGGGTAGAACGGGAAAGGTTCCATTGCATAATTAAGCTTACATGTGAATAACGGCTTATGGAAGGTATGCATGGTGTAAGCAAGATATAAGGGGATCGAGTATTGTTGCGTTCTTGTACTTGATAAGTCATAGTCACTCCTCTATTTGTAGCATTCACTTTGTTTTGCAGGTTATCCTTGCCGCAGGTACGTGTCTTGTTAACGATACCATTAACCCTTTTATTCAGTGAATTGGTCATGATGTGCCATGAGGTATTTTTAGTTGTTGCATTAGTGCCTTGCATGCTTTTGCTCCATGAGAGTTGGGTTTGGATATCCTACTGGGTCACGCTGTGACGTGTCCTGTTGTTATTTTTCAGGTGTTGGATCTTGGAGTCAGAGGCCCACGAGCACAGTTGGTTGGATTTGAATGTGGGGGTGAGTGTGAGAGAAATCTGGGTGTGTTAATGTACTTGGGTGAGTTGGGTTATGTATTGTATATGATATTTGGAATCGATGTTGTATTTGAACAGTCTATGTATATATTATACCTGTGTTTGGAGTTTGTGGCTCTTTTGTATTTCTGTGATGTCTGGAATACTACAGGTACTATCCCAGCAGTGCGCAGTGGGCCTGCTTGAGTTTTGAAATTTTGTCTTTCTCTCCGTAGCACCCGTCTCTTCGGGAATACCTGATACGGATTCGTACTTATCGGGTATCTCCGGGAGCAGGGTGTTACAATATACTTCTTCCATTAAAGAGCTTGCAAGGTCAAATCTAAGGCGAACCTCTGTGGGTCGATCTCATTTGCCCCTAGCTCCCTCTCTTCCTTAAGTTTCCGTTCTAATTTAAGCATCGGATGGGATTTGGGTAGGGACCCAGATCCTACCCCCCCATGCTTCATTGTGGTGCAGATCTACGAGTATCGTTATCGTATGAAGGTCGATTCAGTTCTTCTCAGCCTCGATCAATCGATACACGAATCACTCGAGGGACGAGCGAGCATCGTAATTCAACCCTCATCCATCAACGACCCTGGTTCTTCCAACCTAGGGTCATACTCAACCAGCTAACGAGGCTTTGACTCCACAGAAAGGGTCCACGTCAGTGATTCAACCGTTTCGGTCATTTTTGGCCTTAATAGTTTGACGCCGTCTGTGTGAAGCGTTAACTATCTCGACATCCCAAAGCATTCGAAAAGCTATGTCGGCTGGCCCAAGCAACATCGGACCGAACCAAGGTCTGGGTGAGAAACAAAAGGAGAATATCGTCCAAGTGGAGGACGCATTAGATTCCACCTTGCCATCAAAGCAACCCGAGAAGGCCACGAAAGAACCTAAGGTGTACCAGAAGCAATTCGACCAGTTTTCAGAGCGGGTCGACAAGAGTCTCGGTGTTTTGGTGACCCTGATATGCCAAAGCTTGGGAGATCCACCACTCACAAATAGGCAAATACTGCATCCAACTCTGACACCAACTATAGGCGCAGTCATGCTCAGGGATCAATGAGATCCGAGAGCGGATCGGCGAGAGATCAGCCCCACTATACAACTACCACGTCTCACCAATACGGCGAACGGGGGATTGAAAATTGTTATTTCAGTCTCCAGGGAGAACCCATTCATTCCAACTATATGGAAGTGACCTGCCACATCCTGGATCAGGTAGTATATGTAGGAATATGATGCCCTCAAGGCCATTTATTCCTGTGTGAATAGCACAAACATCTTGTTCGAAATAACAGTAAGCTGTTTGGTAATAATTTATCTAAGTTATATTGTAATGTAGTTAACATTAGATATGAACTTAGGTAAAGTCCTGAGACTTTATGCAAGGTCAAACGGGTATCGAGATGAGCATCTCGATCATGGAGAAATGTTTGACCGTCTGTAGCATAAGTCTGAAATGGTTCATGGTTGAAGATGTTTCGAGACAAGGATATCGAAACATCGGATAGACCATTGTGTCTTAGTCTTCACCGTTTAGCGGTGGCGATGATCTCATGAAGTGCAAACTAACTTGATTTTAATTAACTCATCATTTAGTCCCACATCGGATTTTGAGAAAAGGGGAGAGTCCGCCGCCTATATAAATAGGGGTCTCCCCCCTTTCTCAAAACTCGTCCCAAGCTCTAGATCTGAGCGGCTCTCGTAAATGTTGGAGCACGCTCGGATCTAAGCTTAAATAAATATTTCTCTATCTCCCTAAAATTTCTGCCTTACTCCTGCGGGCTCTAGCAAAGCCACAAAGGAGTTCGGATTCTGGATCTGAAATCTTGGCGGAGGTTTCACTCGCGTGAAACTTTCTTCGGCGGTTGGTTGGCTCGGCGGCACGGGAATTGATCGCCTCGGGATGCGGAGCGGTTCGAGGAGCGGTTCGGGGAGCGGTTCAAGGAGCGGCTCGGCGTGGGACGGGAGCAGCTCGGAAGACGGCGCGGAACATCTCGCCTGCTCCAGGGCTGAGATTCCGGGTATGTGATTAAAGTAGTTTATTAGCAATTAGTTTAGTTTAATCGCAGTAGGCTAGATCCTTCTTGGGATGGTCAGATCCATCCCAAGTCGGCATAGATCTTGGCATAGGGTCTTGGACCTTAGGGCTAAGTTAAAAATAGTTTTAACTGCATGTTAATTAGTTGACATGGTTTTTCTTCCGCTGCTATCTTTTTCTGTCTATGTTCCGTCCGACTTAGGACGGGACTAGAGTTTTTGTGCCCTAAGGGACCGCGAATTCCCCTACAGTGGTATCAGAGCATAGGTTTGCGTAGCGATCTAGGTACTGCGATTTGATTAAACGTGTTAATGCTTTTAAATACTTTCAAAAGTTTTTAAAGTTATGAGATAATATTTTAAAAATGTTTTAGATGTTCAAAAATTCTTTTTGATAAATTTTGAACATGGAAATTTTTAAAAAATGACATTTTAAAATTTATGTGATAATTTTTAAAACCAATTTTAAATCTTTTAAAATTTATGCGATAAGTTTAAATTGCCTAAAATTTTATTTGATAAATTTTTAAGCTTGAAAGTTTTAAAATGATGTTTTAATTTTATGAGATAATTTTAAAACTTATTTTAAAGATTAAAATTTTTATGCGATAAATTTTTTTAAGTAGCATGCAAATTTATGATTTTAAAATTAAGTTTTTATGAGATAAAAATAAAATAATTTCAAAATCATATTTTAAATTTAATTGTTAAATTTATGTTTGCATGCAAAAATTGTTTATGCGATAAACTTAGTATATTTAAATGTTAAATAGTTATGCACTATCTTTATGCGATAAATTAGTGTAGCTTTATTTTAATGGCTTGACAATCTTGTCCCTTATTTGATAACACAAGACAACCCTTTTAGGTTAGCCATTAAAAATGATTAAAATTTATTACTTGAATTTTAATGACATGCTATGCTTTAATAAATCATTAACAACAATATTAAAGACCTAATTCCTGATTAGGGTAGTCCTTTAAATGAATTTTCAAATTCTAATTGTTATAATTAATTTTCATTAAAGGACTTCGCTTCTAGCGTTGTTAATAATTTATTAAAATCCTAATAACGATTAGGGTAGCACGTGAACCTTATAATTGATAAGGACTTAATAAAAGTTATTAAACAAATCCTAAAAATTTTGAATTTAAGGATTCAACTAGTTGATAGGATTAATTAGTTGTTAATAAAAGCTGTTTAGTCTATGGCATACATACAAAAATGACAAGCTTAATTCAATGGACCATGATCCAGTCAATGTGCTTGGCTAAGAGTTCTGGGTCAACCCTTGCTAGTCCAAGGGGTAGTGATCCTGGCTTAGTCAATTCCCTGGCTGAGTTCCGCTGGACCGCAATGTCGCGAATCATGATTGTATGACACCCTGGACTATATCTAAGTCAAATACGTTAATGATCTTTTTCAAGATTAGCCGTAGCCCTCCTTGTTTTAGGGGTTAGCAACTATAGGGCCTGTGTTATAGTTATTGAGATACACTCAAGCTGTGACATGGCAACCCTGTAGAAACTAACTCCTTAAATACATAAGATGAAATCTTGACTAACCCTAACCGTTGTCTCGTACCCCGAGCGCCGGCGTAAGTTAAGTCAACGATGTAGTCTGACTTGATGTAAGTCTAAGACCTGACCCAAACCGACGTGTCGTGCATACACCGAGCTGAGGGGCAAGTCAGGCTAGACATGAAAACAAGGGTTCGACTAGACTAGACAATGTGATTTGGATGAGCACACTCATGATCACGAATGGCTAGGGGCAAAAACCGATTAAGAGAGTCATATCCGATATGATCGATGAAGAGTCATCTTCCGATCGCAGAGTCAATCAACTTGTTGAGCTACACTCAAGGTTGTTTAGACTCAAGGTGATTGGAACTCTTACCCATTAATTTTTAATTCGATTAAATCGTTCGTTATTAAGCTTTAAAACGATCGTAAAAATAGTGGGAGGATATAGATAGATAAAAGCCAATCTACCTATATTTAAATATTGAACATATGCTAAAACTAGGGCAAGACCATGTTTATTGTAGGAATTAAAATGTAATATTTTTAATAAGTTAAATGGTCAATAAGTTGATTAATTGAATATCAAGTTAAATTCTAATTGATAGAATTAAAACTATATTCTCGTTGACATTAAATGACCTTCTAAAGAACAGACTTAAGAAATTTGATTTCATTAAGTTCTGGGTCCAACAAATAAATTAAAGCTACATGTCACTCGTCTCTATATGAGGCAGCTTGAACATATAGGACATTCAAAGTATGTTTCTCCCTACAACTTGTCGAGCTACCCTCAAGGTTGTATGGACAAACAATTTTGATCCGTAAAGTTCGAGAATTCGATTAAACCGTTTGAGTCGAATACGAGTGCATGAGAGGTGCAAGACTTTGTATCCCAACCGGATCTTGAGACAAGCAACTTCTTGAGCTACACTCAAGATTGCAAAGCTCAAGCGTTTGGATACATAAGTTGCTTGCATAGCTATTTATTTATGTTGATATCTAAATGTGATTTAGAAAAGGAAGAAGGCATTCCGGAAAGTCAATCGAGTTAAATAGTTTAATTTATCATTAGTAAAGGCATAAGTAGGAGGAAATGAAAATGTGACATATTTTGATGTCACGATTTCAAGATAAATTGTTATACAAAAGACATTTAACACATTTTGACGAATGTCGTCACATTGCTTCTGAAGTAATGTTTTGTGTTAAGTAATTTGTAAATAACTAAATATATATTAAATGTTAATATAAATAAACAAGATAGTAGCAAACTTATATGGTAAAATTAGACTAGGCCGTATCTAGAGATTAAGCTTCACAAGTCACATAAAGAGGGGTCTGACCTCTCGTATTATGAAGTCTACGGACACTTGTGAGTCTTAGCCTCTTAGATACAATGGCCGAAACCCATCTATGAGACAGTGGGAGAATGAGTTGTCGAACTCAGTCTAGTACATACTGATGTACACGAGTCTAGATTAACCAAAATAAGTTATTCGTATGTTTTATTAAGACACGTGTTCTTGAAGAAACACAAGTCTGATAAAATAAAGAACGAAATGCCTAAAGTATTTAAACTGATTCGATTAGATCGAATGGTCAAATACTTAGCTAAATGAAATCTTGTGTAATTAAAAGAAAATGTGATTTTCTCTCAGGTCAAGTCTGTTAACACATCAGAGTGTTAAAAGGTATGAATCACACTTAGTTAGACTTGGTGTGATCCATAAATAAGTGACTCTGAGTTAACTCCTCCCTCTGGGTTAAGTCCCAAATAGTAATGCCTAGGTTTTGATAATGTTCTTTGAGGACATTATCAATAATATATTCAATAAATCAATCGTAAGGAAGTTGTATCATTACTCGAATCTCGTGAGACGGATTGTCGAGTTAGACATCATAACTGATGATGACTCAGTCAACTTCTAGGACAAAATTCGGAGTAGTAACTCCGATTTAAAACTTGATGTAGGTCCGTGTGCGTAAATAAATTTGAGAATTTAGTTTACGTGCGCAAGGAAAATGTTTCCTCACTTTTTGCAAGTAAATCTTTAAGTTGAAAGATTGGTGTAGAAAGAAAGTAGTGCAGTACAGTCATGTTGGACGAGAACGGTTTTCATCCTAATTTCTTTAAAACGGATTAGTTGAAACCGTCTCGCCAGCAGATGTGTACAGATCTACTCGAACCAAGCTCGATGTAAAACGTTCATGTTGACCATGAAAATTTGAGCATTCACTTATAAGTTCGTTTTTCTAAATATGATTTAGACGGACCAACTTATATGAATTGGCCAGATAGTTTTCAAGGTCAGTGGGAGCGTGTAAATTACATGCGAGACATCAAAGAGATGGAAGATATATTTTTTGATTAAGTAATCAAAGAGTTTGATTATTTATCAGAAATGAATATGAACCATTTGAAATGACCAATAACTAATTTGAAATTATTATCGTAAGATACGATGAACTGGATAAGATCCAGGGAAATAAAGTATTATAGATTCCGATAGACCAAGTGAATTATTTGAATGAGATTCAAAAGATTGGTCTAAACATAAACATAGAAACCCCTTAAGTCTATAGTGTAGACGGTTTTAGCAGATCCACTCACGAAGGCTCTACCACATGAAGTCGGGAAAACTTATGTGTAAAAACGATATAAGATACCGAGATAAATGGGCCTGAGTGCAAGTGGGAGATGTAGGAATATGATGCCCTCAAGGCCATTTATTCCTGTGTGAATAGCACAAACATCTTGTTCGAAATAACAGTAAGCTGTTTGGTAATAATTTATCTAAGGTATATTGTAATGTAGTTAACATTAGATATGAACTTAGGTAAAGTCCTGAGACTTTATGCAAGGTCAAACGGGTATCGAGATGAGTATCTCGATCATGGAGAAACGTTTGACCGTCTGTAGCATAAGTCTGAAATGGTTCGTGGTCGAAGATGTTTCGAGACAAGGATATCGAAACATCGGATAGACCATTGTGTCTTAGTCTTCACCGTTTAGCGGTGGCGATGATCTCATGATCGCTTGACTTGGCGAAGTCGAAGACGAGACACAGGTGCTCATTAGAATGAGTTCACTGAACGATCCACTAAAGTTATCATATGGTTATATTGACCAATCTGTCAGTGATAACTCTGAGTGATGATAGGATAGTTGGTCTTTTGACTTGAGGTCATTTTGACAGACCTGTGCGTGAACGGTGCCACTTAGATCAATTGACCTAGCTTCGAGGCAAGGCCTGTCGAAAGGTCTTTTGATTGGGTGTCACTTGAAACGTACGAGGCGAGTAATGACCAAGAGAGGATTCGTCTCTCCCGGTCAATGGGAGTTAGTGTCGTAGAGTTAGTTCGGTCTTTAGTAAAAACTCTGCGCAGAGTATGTTGGAAGAAGTCCAACATTAGTTGACTAAAGATCGATAGAAACTAACCGGAGTCAAGTTATTGGGGTTGACAGTTTGACCGTACCCCAGACTTGATCCGAACGACATATTTAAGACGAAGAGACTATAACTACGGAATTCATCACGGAAACAGTCAGGTGGTCCCGACAATACTCATGTCAATGAGTTAACCACATAATGATGATTCCTGAAGCAGGGACGGCAACCACTGCTCGTGGTCACTGCCGTATAGGGCTTCGAGCCCAACCTGTTGTAAGGGTCAGGCTATAGGGTCTCACACAGAGTGTAACGCTTCGTCTAGTAATAGGTAGAAATTAGTTAGGGAGAATATTTTGCATTTTGATGCAAGGGATGAAATAATTGCATTTGATGCAATATGATAATTTAAGCTTAGATAGGGACTATTTTGCATTTGATGCAAAAATGATTAAATCCGTATTAAATTGTATAATACAATATTTAATAATATAAACGCAAGGAAAAGTTCACGGGTAAGACGGGAATGTCCCGGTCTAGACCCAGGTTCAAACGGCATCCAAATCGGACACCAAATGCTCAAGTTAGAGCCAAAACAGCCCAAAGGATCAGACCAGGTCAGACCAGGCTAACCCAGACCAGACTAGGTCTGGCCTGGGCGCCTGGCCAGACCTGGCTGAGCCAGGTCGCCTGCCCAGGCGCCTGGGCCTGCGCCCAGGCGGGCCCGCCCAGGCGCCCTGGGCGCCTGGGCGCTGGCCCAGGCGCTGGGCGCCTGGGCCAGGCCCAGGCGGGCCCGCCCAGGTGCCCTGGGCGCCTGGGCGCTGGCCCAGGCGGGCCACCCAGGCGCCCTGGGCGCCTGGGCGCCTGGCCCAGGCCCGGGCCAGGCGCCCAGACTGGGTGCACCAGCCTGGGTGCGCCCAGACCAGGCGTCCAGCCTGGTCTGGGTTCACCCAGTTAGCCTGGTGGGTCCCACAGTTGCAAAAATTCTGCCCTAGGGCAGAATAGATATGACGGCTCAGTTTTTGTGAAAAACTAGCCTAGGGCTGATCTTTGGACACTCAATTGGAGAGTCAAACGAACTCCGATTGACGAACCGTTTTTTCCTATGCGTTCACCGTTGAACGCTTGTCGCATTGATAGGTTGTATCAATCCTGAAGCTCAACGGTGAGTGAGTTAAAATTCACGGAAGTTTGCACTTTGTGAAGTGCAAACTAACTTGATTTTAATTAACTCATCATTTAGTCCCACATCGGATTTTGAGAAAAGGGGAGAGTCCGCCGCCTATATAAATAGGGGTCTCCCCCCTTTCTCAAAACTCGTCCCAAGCTCTAGATCTGAGCGGCTCTCGTAAATGTTGGAGCACGCTCGGATCTAAGCTTAAATAAATATTTCTCTATCTCCCTAAAATTTCTGCCTTACTCCTGCGGGCTCTAGCAAAGCCACAAAGGAGTTCGGATTCTGGATCTGAAATCTTGGCGGAGGTTTCACTCGCGTGAAACTTTCTTCGGCGGTTGGTTGGCTCGGCGGCACGGGAATTGATCGCCTCGGGATGCGGAGCGGTTCGAGGAGCGGTTCGGGGAGCGGTTCAAGGAGCGGCTCGGCGTGGGACGGGAGCAGCTCGGAAGACGGCGCGGAACATCTCGCCTGCTCCAGGGCTGAGATTCCAGGTATGTGATTAAAGTAGTTTATTAGCAATTAGTTTAGTTTAATCGCAGTAGGCTAGATCCTTCTTGGGATGGTCAGATCCATCCCAAGTCGTCATAGATCTTGGCATAGGGTCTTGGACCTTAGGGCTAAGTTAAAAATAGTTTTAACTGCATGTTAATTAGTTGACATGGTTTTTCTTCCGCTGCTATCTTTTTCTGTCTATGTTCCGTCCGACTTAGGACGGGACTAGAGTTTGTGTGCCCTAAGGGACCGCGAATTCCCCTACAGTATACAGGGTTCCCCCAGGTTATAACCCTCTCAATCTTGCATATGGATATGAGAGGAGAGATGAGATCCCAAACCGATCTTCGGGATCTATATATGTACAAGGCGGGGAAGGGTGATCCATGCTCATCCAATCTGTGCTTCGACAGACCCCCGTTGAAGGATAACATCACTTCCGCACCTTCTCTCCCGAAGTTCAAGCTCCCTGCCTTGCCAGCATACGATAGCAGAGGTGACCCGTGGTCGCACATCCACAAGTACTTGAACGTAATGCTGCTTCACAGGGCCGATGAACAGTACCTTTTGCCGAGTTTTCCATGCTACCTTATTTAAGAGTGCGGAAGGCTGGTACGAAGGATTACCCGACGGCTGTATCGGGTCATTCGATGAATTGGCTGATTTGTTCTGCAAGCAATTCGTCGCAGGTCGACGTCCCAAGAAGAAGTCCTCCCACCTCTTCATGTTCAAGAAAAATGAGAATGAGTGAATCCGAGCCTTCGTTCAACGATTCAACGACGAAAGGGTCGAGGTAGAAGAGACGCCGGATGTAACTGTCATAGCGGCGCTCACTCAAGCGGTGCAGAACAAACACTTACGAAGGGCACTCCACCAGTTCCCACTTAACAACCTCGTAGAGATGTTCAATATAACCGATCAGTTCATCATCTTCGAAGAAGCGGAGGAACCGGCCGAAACTACTGGGAATGGCACACCCGTCCGTCGTGGAGACACCAGATGGGAAAAACCAACTCAGGAGACCTCTCGCCATGAATCTCGAGACAAGAAACCGAGAGAGAGAGGATCCCTCGGAGCAAGGAACGTTTACAAGGCCAAGCGCTCCCAAGACGAAGGTCCTCGCTTATGCCCCACAAGAAGAGCTGGTCCAAGAATCAGCCAAAAAGGGAAAATATGAGAAGAGGAATGACCTCAAATTATGCAAGTACCACAATGACTATGGGCATGATACCAACGACGGTTAGACACTCAAGAAATAGATCGATACACAGGTCAAGCATGGGCATCCCAAAAACCCGGCTAGCGATCAACCTAGTAAGGAGGGGCCCTCGAAACAGAAGGGCAAGATGACAGGGTCACCTGTCACCAAGGTAGTCGACTAGCAAGCGTTTAAGCTCAAGGTCAAATAAAAAAGGCATGGGACAAAAGCAACTCCGACGAAGTTTGGAAACACATGTACGCTCTTTATTTTTTATTTCCTTCAATAAAGCATGTTTTCTCATCAAGTAAAGTTTTGCATCCTTTTCGAAACAAAGCATTCATGAATTTTACGAAAGCTATCACATCAAGCTCCCCACTAAAAGGATCTGATCCCTGGGGAAGCCTGGATAAGCTGAATTCATATCGATGAAACTCATGTGAAAGACCATGATGCGTCGTCAGCCGTAAGTCGAAGGTGCCACCCCTTCACCACTGAACGACTCTCCAATGTGTCGTCTGTAAGGATCGCCTTACCTTACAATACTAATAACAACACACTAGAGGGGGGTGAATAGTGTAATGGTAATAAAATTGTCCAATTAAAATTAAACTTGCAAATGTAGAATAATAAATGCAAGAGGAAAAAATTGACACAATCAATCCAAACGCAAACAAAAGATTTTACACTGGTTCCCCAAAACTTGGGTACGTCCAGCCACACCAATATTCACTATAATCCCACAAAGAGAAGTGAATACAAATCTCACAAGGAGATACCCCACCAAGAGGATTTTGCCCTACACAAGGACCCAACCAACCCTACACGAGGGTCAAACTCCCACCTAGAGAATTACTAACTCCCACTCAGAGAATTAGGGTTAGCCCTACACTAGGACACCAAACTCCCACTAAGAAAGTTACTCCCACAAAGAGAGCTATTCCCACAAAGAGAATATCCTAATCCCACAAAGAGATAAACTCCCACAAAAAGAGAAAGACTAATTTCCACAAAGAGAATTAGTGTTACAAGAATCACCAAGTAAAATAAATACTCTTACCTATGCCTTGAGATGCTTACTCATAGATGAATGCAAGGCATGGAAGAGGATCTCCAAGTGTTGAGATATGCTTGAAAGCACTTGGATGATTTCCCTTGAGCTGGACTTCAATGCATGAAGATGAATGAGAGCTCAAAGAGGGAAATTGAGAGAGTTTGAGAGTGGCTTATTAAACTCTTATGATTTGCAATTGCATCAAGAAGTTCTAATGAACTCAGCACACCCATATATATAGGAACCCCATATCAACCCTCAAACCCCAAGAAAACAAACAAAAGCACAAGACAACAACTGCTAGAAATTGGGCGAAAACGACACCGACAGTCGACTGAAGATCAAATGACAGTCGACTGATCAACGGATAGAAAATATCCAATGGCTATAATCTGAGCCAGGACAGTCGACTGATGAAGTTGATACAGTCGACTGTGAATAGGACAGTCGCCTATAAAATCTTCAGCAGGCGACTGCTGTAGGGGATGGAATAAAACAGAGATCTGCACTCTTTCTCTAGATAAGCATACAGGCGACTGATGACAATAATACAGTCGACTGAAAAATAGTCAGGTGACTGTAAATCCTGTATCAGTCATCTACTGCAGGAGATGGAGAAAAATAGAAAGAGGCAGAAATTGCACTTACGCTAGTCAGACGACTGTTGACCAACTCCCAAGTGACTGTAAATATACAGGCGACTGTGAACTATGCAGCAGTCGACTGATGCGAAAAGCTCAAGTAGAATCAATAGAAATGTTGACTTGAGCAGTGCATATCAGTCGACTATAGAAGGATCGACCGGCGACTGGAAATCACCCAGTCGACTGTAAATCCCTCATCAGGCGACTGATGGAAAGCCAGAGACTCTAAATGAGTCTTTGGACAAGATGAACCTATTAGGTTGGATTCTATGATAATCCTAAGGCTCACTAAGATGGTTAAATGCATATGCATGAATGAGTAGACCATCTATCAAGGAATTACATTAACCTAGACTCAAAAGAGAGAGAAAGCAATAAAGAAAATATTACATGGATTACATTGCTTTCCTTAGAGTCTAAGTCTTCAATCTTGATGCCTTGATGCTCTCCATCATCTCCAAGCTTTGGCACCCCTTGAGTACAAGCTTTGGCCCTTCTCCACTTGATGTCCATCCTTGCACCAAGTGTTTAGTCTCCAGAAATGATATTCTAGAAATGAACTAAGAGACTAAAACAAGAGAGTCATTAGCAACAAGATAATGTTGTGATCATCATCAAAATAAGATTGGTATGAAACATCAATACTCAACATCATCAGCCGTAAGTCGAAGAGGCCACTCCTTTTCCATTGAACGACTCTCTAACGTGTCGCCAGCTGTAAGTCAAAGGGCTACCCCTTCACCACTAAACGACCCTAACGTATCGTCAGCCGTAATTCGAAGGGCCCCCCTTGGCCACTGAACGACTCTCTTGATGCGTCGTCAGCCGTATGTCGAAGGGGCCACTCCTTTGCCACTGAATGACTCTCTAACGTGTCGTCAGCCGTAAGTCAAAGGGCCACCCTTTTGCCACTGAACGACCCTAACGTATTGTCAGCTGTAAGTCAAAGGGGCCACCCCTTTGCCACTGAACGACTCTCCTGATGTGTCGTCAGCCGTAAGTCAAAGGGGCTACCCCTTCACCACCGAACGACTCTCTTATGTATCGTCAGCCATAAGTCGAAGGGGCCGCCCCTTCGCCACCAAATGACTGTCCTGATGAGTCGTCAGCTGTAAGTCGAAGGGGCCACCCCTTCGCCACTGAATGACTCTCTTACGTATTGTCAGCCGTAATTCGAAGGAGCCACCCCTTCGCCACTGAACACCCTAACATATCGTCAGCCGTAAGTCGAAGGGGTGACCCCTTCGCCACTGAACGACTCTCTCACATCATCGGCTATAAGTCAAAAGGCCACCCCTTTGCCACTGAACGACTCTCTCGCGTCATCAGCCGTAAGTCGAGGGAATCGCTACCTCGCCATAGAATGGAGTGGTCTACTTCTAACATGATTCAACGGTTTAACCCCGATCATCTTGGGCACGGGTCTAACCCATCAAAAGGGGCCATCAGGCATTACAACCACATGGTATAAGTGATGACAAACAAAGAGATACAATGACAAACAAAGAGATACGAGTCAATTTGTCTGGGCCGAACATTACAAAATTGTTTTTGTTTATGTATCAATTACCCCTATATATTTGAAAATTATATCAGGGTAAAAGGAGCATCAAGATTCTATGGCTGGCTAGGCCCTTGATCTCCAACACGCATGTCAGCAGGCTCTTGGTCTCCCGACGCATCAGTGCCAGCATCGTCACCTGTCGTGGTGACGACTTCACCGGTAGGAGCGGCCTCCCCCATGCCTTGACTCAGATCATCGTCATCGAGATCCGAAAATAGCATCAGGATCCGGTCGATCTTAGCCGAGAGGTCAGGGAATCGATCCTTCACTTCCGATCGACATCGCTCGTAGCCTTCCGTGTACAGCTCGTCGAAATCGAGCAATGAATCTTTAAATTCCTAGACCGCCCTCTTCGTAATGGCCCTGGCGTTGGATCTTTCCTCCAAGAGAGCTCTCTCCACTTGCTCTCTCAAGGTGACTTGTTCAGCCTCCCTCTTGTGAGACACGCGTAACTCATGCTCGAGCCGCTGAATGTCATTCAGTCTCAATTTGCACAGAAGCCCGAGGCAAGCCAGCTCAGCCTGAGACTTCTCCACGGCCAACTTAACAGCCCCCAGGATGACTTCGTGATCAGCCACCACCAGCGCACGTCGACGTAACACAGCAGTGGCCACGAGGGCTTGCAAACAAAGCACGATAGTTAACATCCATGCTTGCATCACCTACAAAGGAGGCTGGTGAAATAGTTACCTGAACATTAGCGTGGAAGGCATCGACACAAGCCTCTCTTAATCGACCATCTCCACGACAGCCCTATCCTATGGAAGGGTCACATTCTCAGCAATCCGAGAGGCGGTCCCGCACTTCAGAAGAGCAGAATCGTCTCGCCTCATCGAAAATTCCATTTGAATGTGTTCCTCCGCAAAGCCATTGAATGGAGTCTGAGGAGATTGACTCTCTAGCAAAATCGATCTGAATTCATCAGGGATGTCTTCAGACAGTGACACTGGAGGAAACAGGCCTCCCCAAGGCCAGAAATCCTCGTGTAGAAGAAGCTCCAGAGGGACCCGGGTCTCCCGCCGAGTCTCCCTTTAGAAGAGTTCCCCGCTCTTGTTGAGGAATCTGCTCTACGAATTCAATCGACCCAGATGGCTCTGAGTCGCTAAGCTGAAGTCGGCGCCTTTTCTTTCTCACTTTGCCAGCAACCACCTCAGGTTCGATGGAGGGCTTCTTCTTTTTCTTCTGCTGAAGACGGGCTACCTGAGTCGCACACTCAGCAGCAATGGGTCGATCCTCCGATGATTGAGCCGTCCTTCCTCCAATAGAAGGCACCCGAGGAGATAACATGCTCTCCTCAGCTTCTCTGATAGAAGCCTCAACTCCCTCCCTCAGCGCAGGGTCCACCTGGTACTCGAGATCGACCATACCTACAGAAGGAAAACATGTTGAGTCAAAACGAAGATTGAATAGGTGGCGGGCACGATTGAATCGACCTTTCGTCCATATGGTCTGGCGCAACACCAAGTTGGACCACAGCCACTTCGACTTCCTCACATTCTCTGGCAGACTCATCAACTCATCAGTGGCTTCCTTCTCAGCTCCGGACAAAGACTTGTCCTCGACAAGGCCTAAGTCAGGGACACCCCATCCGGTGCAAAAGCTTGCCTCTCCTTGGAAGACCACGAACACAAACTCCTCCTTTCATTTGAGATTAGAGGAATGGATGTCATCAAAAAGCTTCCTAACTCGACGGGCCGTTATCGTGTACCAGCCCAGAGTCTTGAGGGGAGGAATCATGAAGAAATGATTGAACAATCTCAGCGAAAGTTTAATTCCCTTCAACACACACAGAGTGATGAAGCCTACCAGTGCACTTATGGCATTCGACATCAGCTGGCAGAGAGAAAGGTTCAAGGTGCTCAGAAGGTAGCGCATGAAAGGATGCATAGGAAATCAAAGCCCTCGTTGGAAGGCTTTGAGGTATACCACAACTTCCCAGTCACCGGGACGATGAACCCTCTCGTCCATCCCCGGCAACCGGATCTGATAGTCAATATGGACGTAATTCCTCTGGTATTCAGGGATCTGATCAGCCCCGACTTTGGATCTCAGATTGGCGAACAAGCCAGGCTTCATAGCCCCCTCTTTGTTCTTCTGTATGACTGTAACCAAGATCCTCTCAGAAGCAGGAATAAAGGATGAAGCCATTTTTCCAAGGATGAAAGCTAAAATTAGGAATGACGAAGATATCATCTTCAAATTTCCGCACTGGAACCATCTTACACTTACGAGACGGCAGAGACAAGATAAAACACGTGTCGAGATTCGAAGCTCTAAGCATCTTGGATTTCGAACCGGCGAATCATCCAAATCAACGAAGTGGGCGTTTTGGCGCCTAAAACTTGAGTATTAATTTCTCGACTGTCGTGCCCAATTAATGCGATGTAACGTCGCTTGACCCCAATGGATAGACTCTGTAGGGTCGTGTGACAGGGGCCATTGTTAAGCCATCGAGCTGACACTCGAGATGGCTCGTCCGACGAACGACTAAGGCCCATAAAGCCCACGCAAAGAAGCTTGACATAGATTCAGTCAAGGCCCACTCTATAGTCGACCGTT
Organism: Scilla litardierei; assembly: GCA_030789695.1. Taxonomy (NCBI): domain Eukaryota; kingdom Viridiplantae; phylum Streptophyta; class Magnoliopsida; order Asparagales; family Asparagaceae; genus Scilla; species Scilla litardierei. The sequence continues at coordinate 114,257,633 of CM061141.1, forward strand.
GCACTCCCCCACAATTCGAACGTGGGATTAAAGGCGAGTTCATAAATAGCAGGAGCGTGGACAGAGTTTACGCCTATTAAATGGGGCAGATCATGGCACCATAATGGGTGACAGTTATCCCTCCCAACGTCACTGAAAATACTGAAGAGGTCTATAAATACAGGAAGGTTCCCATCTCCAAGGTACGAGATCTAATACATAGACTCTACTCTTTCAGCATATACTTCTTCCATTAAAGAGCTTACGAGGCCAGATCTGAGGTGAACCTGCATGGGTCGATCTTAGTTGCCCCTAGCTCCCTCTCTTCCTTAAGTTCCTGTTCTAACTTAAGCATCGGAGGGGATTTGGGTTGGGACCCAGATCTGACCCCCCTGACGCTTCCTTGTGGTGCAGATATACGAGTCTCGTTATCGCAGGAAGGTCGATTCAGTTCTTCTCAGTCTCGACCGATCGATAAACGAATCACTCGAGGGACAAGCGAGCATCGTAATTCAACCCTCATCCATCAACGACCTTGGTTCTTCCAACCTAGGGTCCTACTCAACCAGCTGACGAGGCTCCAACTCAGCAGAAAGGGTCCACGTCAGCGATTCAACTGTTTCGGTCATTTTTGGCCTTAACAACAGGCATGTACTGAGCGTAAAAATAAAGTACTGCAAAATTGATATGCATAAAGGAAACAGACGCACAATAAATGAACAACCACAGATGATAATTCAAGGAAATTTCTTAGAACAGTATTCTTCAAATCCTTTTCAGTTATAAGTGTGATTCGAAAACCTGAGTAAATCGTAGGACACTAAGGAGCTGGACTTCTCCTAGGATAGGTGAATACAGTGTTACCCCTAACAGCAACACGAGCACTGTAGGGGCCTCTCGTAACTCCTGTCGGAAGTGAGATAATTCTCGGTTTTTCGGTAAAATGGAGGAAACCATCAGTTACCTAATGGTGCATCACAGGTACACCACCGGCCTCTCCAACTCTAGCCAACTCCCTCTTTCGGGAGTGCGGGTGAGAATTAAATCCATGTCCACTCCTTAATCACTACAATTTACACGTGTTTCCCCCAAACCCATATCTGGAATGCTCACCTACTTCGAAGTAGACTCCAGGTTATTACACTCGGGTGCTCACTGAGCACCATAATTTAATAATTCATGTTCATTATTCACATTGCACATTTCCATTTCTATTTATGAAATCACATCATGTCTTTAATTTCGGCGGTCTTATTTGTCGCATTTCATTTCTCATCATTTCACCGATGTCGTGTTTTAACACCGATCATCGCATTTCCATTTCATACCAAGATTATCACGATGCTCCATTCAATACAATAATTTCATGAAACATAAACTTTAGCCACTAGTATGAACCATGACATATCAACATTCAACATTGAATTTGCTTATTCATTAACATGAAGCTTTAATGAAATAAACATATAGTCACATGCATATTTATACTAACATGGAGCATACTAACCACTAGCATATGGATATGACAACAAATTTAGGAACATATGAACATGATACCTACACTAGCCTGACATAAATATGGTTACAATTACACTAGCATATTAACATATAGAATACTAACAATGAACTATTAATTAACATAATTTGACATACTAACATAATACTATCAAAACTCTCGCAAATGGACTTCGACATGACATATAGACACAATGAATATACTAACATTAGCATAAGGATATTAGTATGGCATATGAACATACCAATGGAGCAATTGCATATCAACATACTAATGAAACATGGCATAATTGATGACATACTAGCATGCTAAACGAAACATGGCATACGAGCATAATTAATGACATACTAGCATGCTAAATGAAACATGGCATACTAACATAATTAATGACATACTACCATGCTAAATGAAACATGGCATACTAACATGATTAATGACATACTAATATGCGAAATGAAACATGGTATATTTAATGACATACTAACAAAATTAGTGAACATAGCATACTAACATGACCATGAACATATTAACATGACTAATGAAGCATGGTGTACTAACATAATAAATGGCATATCATGCTAATAGGAACATTGGAAACCTATTAACCCACTAGTATTAATTTAAGTATATGAGCATAAACATATGGATATCTTAAGCATACTAATGGAGCTTTTTGAGTTAACATGAATACTAGTATGAGAGCATGAAAATTATGGCAATATGGACATTGTGTAATTCCTAAAACATTTACATGCTACAAATCTACATGTGACAAATTTGCAAAAACACTTTAAGTACTACAACATGGATTTACTATGGTTAATATGGCATGAACCATTTTAACATTAATCACTATTTTGCAAACTAGAATCTCATTTTCCATAGCCTAATTATCACACTAGAATCCTACACCATTCTAAGAATGGTATCTAGCTAGAGTTGTTAGAAATCCTACCTTAATTAACTCCTTCCTTCAATCTTAGGCCCTTCTTATTCCTTGAAGACCTTAAGCTTCCCTCTCTCAAGCTCCTAGAATGACCAGCTACACCCAAATGAAGAAAGGAAGGCTACAGGGGTGTGCAGAGTGAAGGTGGAGTGGCCCATTGGGTGTTCAGCCTCCATGAATTTCAATGGTGAGGTTCTCTTCTATTTTCTTTTCTTTTTCTTTTCATTTTTTCTCCTAAAATTTCCCCTTCTAATCCTTCTCATAATCCTTATCACCCCTCCAATCCTCCCTAGCTTGCCATGTGTCTAGTGTTAGGTGGGGATTAAGGGCTAAGTGACACATATGACATTATGTGGCTTGATTAGAAAATTGAGGAATTTACTTTTAAGAAAAATTGGTATACACTAAATAATACCACATACACCCTTAATACAAGTATTTTCATCCATATACTTCTTGCTTTTTAACACAAGTGATGTTTAAAATTATTTAAAAATAATTTTTGGCTTTATAAAAATTAAGAAAAATTATTAAAATTACCCACAATATTAATACACACGAATACGTCCCTAAATACGTATATTATACTCGCACTTATTAAAACGGGGTATTATAGATATTCGTGATATAGGGCATATAAATATGATCATAAACACACGCATCATATATGATAATATGCTAGTAATAAATTGTGCGCATGGGGTCAATTCAAATAAAACTGAAAATTCCCTTGTGTAATTTGTTTGAAAATAAAAATAAAATTTTCCCTTTTGTACCGCCTTTTTATTCCCCAAATATCCACATTTATTCCCATGTTTTCCCATGTATTTCCCCCTAATTTTCCCCACTTATTTTCCCTTTTATTTTATGCCCAAAGCCCCCCTTTTATCCTTTTTCTTTTCCTTTTCTTTCTCTTTTTTATTTTCAGTTTAGGCTGAGGCCTGCAGCATGGCTGCGGGCAGCAGCCCATTTGCCCCCTATTATTTCGTCTGCGGGTCGAAACTTGCAGGTCGTTGCCTTTTTTTGGTGTTGGGCCGAGGCCCGCAGATATATTGTTTTCCTCTTTTTTTGGTGTTGGGGAATTTTTTTTATTTGCTTTTAGGCCAGCGGCCCATCAGGGTTATGGGGATCGGTGGGGTTAACAGCCGCCACTCCTCACGGTGGTTCTGCATCATCAAAGGGGACAGGGGTAGGGGGTATGGTTGTCGTAGGTCGGCAGTAGGTGCAGACGACGAGGGGCCGTCAGTGCTAGGGTTTGATGTATATATATTTTTAAAAACCCCTATATTAGGGCTTCGTTGCCGCTCTGGGCGGCAGCATACCACCATCGCTGGGGAAGCAACAGTGCAGGGGGTGGGGGGCAAGCCTTTCGGTGGCATGGGTGTTACCGACCGATCGTGTCGTTTAATTATTTTTTTGTTAAACCCTAGATGGGGTTTTGCTGGCGCTGCTTGCAGTAGTGTGCCTCCGCTGTGAGGAGAGCAGCGAGTCAACGGGGAGAGGGGGAAGAGATGATGGTGGCGGTGGTGGCCGTTCTCCCCTAAGATCAATGGCGAGGAGCCGCCGTCCTACCCAAAATTATTGTTGTGTGTTCAATCTAGGGAGATGTATATCATAGTCATCATGATCAAGATAAAAAAGAATTGCATCGTTTCTGATATACCTCAAGGATCGAAAAAGACGAGAGCATGGAGGTGGATGACATCAGCGCACGATGGATCAGCCATCTCGTTCCTAGATTTCACAACGAACGGGGCTTCAATCTCAGGGAGAGAGCGTTGATAATGTGTTGTGAACGTATCTTCTATGAGAGACCACATGCATTTATTTATAGAGAATGTGAGAGTTCATACATGGATATAATATAATCTTTTCAAAGAGATTACCATATTATCATCTCACAATATATTCTATTTATAACAGTTACATCACGTGTATCCTCACACTCTTTCTTCTATTATTTTTTTCATTTTTGGCAATAAACAGTACATACACCCCCTCTTTTGGGGGTGTATATAACACAACCCTTTCATTCACAAATTTGCCATTATATTAATACATATTCTATCTTTAAGTAAAATTCCAATTCTACATTTTTCTCTCTTCACTCCAACACATCTCTCCTCCTCCCCCCTCCAACACTGCCATTGATGACACTGCATCTCCACTACCTCCTTCCATCACTGCCTACTCGACGCCAACTCCTCCCGCCACCTACTTGATGTAGTTGTTGCTCCGTTGCTTGAGTTCTAAAAAAAGTCAAAATAGTTGCTCAAGTTTTAATATCCAAGCAAGAATTTTGAATCTTTTTGACAAATAATTTGTGGCATTCGGGCCTATATCCTCGAGCATCACATATGGTGCTTGGGCCTATATCCTCGAGCGTCACATATGACACTCCGTCTTGAAAATCCGAGCAGTCGATTTTTTAAAAGTTTGTTTGATTTTGTTGAGTTTCGAGTTTCTTTATGTTTAATTAAAATGTTAATAGATTTTTTTTGGATTAAATTAGAATTGTTAGATTAAATTATTTTTTTTGAAATTTTTTGGGTTTAATTCTAAGATGAGGAAATAGAGGATGAAGAAGAAGAAGAGTTGGAGAGGGTGGAGGAATTGGATGGAGATGCGGCAGAAGCATTGAAGTTGGAGGTGGAGGAGGGAGATGAAGAGGATGTGTAGATGGAGGCGATGGAGGCGGTGACATTGACAGGAGGAGAAAAGAGAGAAGTTGAGTAAGAAATGGATAAAAATGTTATGAATGGTATTATTTAGACCCATCATAGACATATGTAGGGCTTATCCTATACTGGAGCAGATTAGGAGTTTTTATCCCACATAAACTATGTATCCCACAATTGTATGAACTCTTCATGTTCCCCTATAAATAAAGGCATGATGTCTCCCACAGAAACACTTCACAACATGTTACTAGCACGCTCTTTCCTATGAGAGAGAAGACGTGGCACGAAAGCTTTTGCGGACGACGAATGATTAGAAGATCGTCGATTCTCATAAATCGAAGGATCAAAGGACATTCCGGTGCAGGCGTACGACGAAATCAAAATATTCCTTTTGATTTTAAGGTATTCATACAAAAACATTTCTCTAAAATTATCATAATCATGATTATTGTACACTTTATCTATATTTTGAGATCGGAACATGTATTGAAACTGGAAAACCCAAAAAAAACAAAAAAGGGTACAACTAGGATAACACATAAGTTCAATCCATTCTCTTAGTTTATTTGCATAATTTGGGTGGTCTCCCACTCTTGCAAAGCATTCCCCCAAGTTCACATATACACTCTCATTCTCGAAGACTTCTGCTAGAGCAAATTTGAATTTTGAAAGGCAACTAAAATAGAGAAGACCGACCCTCATTCTTTTCGTATTAGATAAGCAAAAAAATTTCTTGATGTCACCAGAAATGGAACAAACCTGATTTTTCTAACCGAAGGAATAAGAACTAGCACAAGCTTTGTTCAGGCCATAAGAAAGTGAGGAACCCAAGGGGTTGCACTTAAAGGCTGCCACTTATTTATTCAGGGGAAGCAAGAAATAAAGATTGGAATTACTAATTCAAAGATCTGAGTTGGTTGAACACAAGAAAAACAATCTTTATTCTTCCCCACCCACCCCCAGCTGCGCGGCGGTGAAGCGCAGCCGCTATTGGTGGCAGCACATACAATTCTAACCCTAACGCATTACATAAATGGGTCAGGTGAGCCACACATGCCCACCCGCGAGACGGGCTTCAACCCATCTCGAGGACAAAAAAAGATAAAAAGGGGCAAGGGAAATGAGAAATATAAATAATTAAATTATGTGGGTTTGTTCAGTTTTTCCATTTTTTTCTTCCGATCAAGACCCTATTGACCTGGTCCATACTGAGGGGGGGTTGGGGGTGGGGGCTCCCCCCCCCCCCCCCCCGCACCGACTATAAGCGGCTCGAACACGTAGCCTACCGCTAACCTCCCAAAAATTCCTTTTTAGGTCGTATTCCCGAGAGATTTAGCGGGGCAGGTCACATAATTCAAGGCATACAACAAATATTATTAGTGGACATATAACCCTGAGTATAATATAATTGCATGATTATTAATTCTGTTGCCTATTTCTTTAGAATTATATATATCTACGAGGTATATTATCTGACATTCTTCTGTGATATAATTGGCTTATTTTTGTAAGTATTTGCTTAATAATTATGAGGATTCAGTGATCGCTCTGTCATTAGTTTCATAACCTAACAATGTATGACGTTTCCTCGCGGTCCAATTAATTATTAAGCATAAAATATTTGAATTTTCATACCATGTGAAGATTACATGTTTGATATGTGATATGTGATGAAAATGTTTTGAGCACAACTTTTGGATTAATGGCTATATTGTGGTTTTCGATCGGCCTTAGTCCCACTTTTATTTTCCTACACTTTTCTTTTTTTAAAGATAAAAATGTAGTGAGTAATATAATGTAATGCCTAAGACCAATAGCTACTTCCATGAATGCGGAGGTCACCTCTGATGAAGAAGATTTTTATGGGACCCACATGGTTTTCAAAATTGTACCTTTTTCATTTATGTAAAAGGAACTGTATAATTTGGATTGTGGACATCATTTTTTAGTGGTAGACTGGTCGATCCACACAATTAGCCTATTATCTCTATGCTTATTCTGCATGAAATGTTTTATCCTTTTCATAAATTGATATACAATCATGCAACCGTTCTTATAAATAATTATATATAATGACACATGTCGCAATTATTGTTTTTGTTATGAAGCATCAAATCTGGGGGAAGACCCCAGTCCTTTATATATAGTAGAGGGAGAGCTATACATGGATGAGATACAACTGATATGATCTTATATGTAGATACGGTCTTATTTTATAGATAAGGTAGAATCTTATCTATTTACAACACTCCCTCTTATCCAGCCATACGTGGGGACTCTGCCCATGAATGCTCCGTGATTTTGAGCGTCATATGAGTCTCACAAAGGGGTGGATACTTTAGAATCCTGAGTTGATGTGATTTGCCTCGTTAAAAATTTGGTTATGGAAAACCCTGTGGGAAAAAGCCATAGCTAAGGAAAAATAGTACAAATCCATCTAACTCCCTCTGATCTGTACAAACCCTTAGGCTTTCAGATCTCTTAGGCATTTTTCATCACTCCTATTTACAACATTCCGAAAATATACACAGATTACAAATATGACTATCATTAAGCAGCTGCTAAAACCAAAGACTCTATAGAGGTGTTCTTTGTTTCGTCGCCCCTGATGTGGTCTCCTCAAAAGTGGGGTAAGCAAGTAGCATGGTCTTCAGATTATGTGGTCAACTCTAAAAAACCAGACTCTGTCCCAATCGTCACTGGATGTGATGTACCATCAGGCACACTCAAATACACCATTAGTTTGTTTTTGGAATGGTGAGAATCTCGGATTGATAGGATGATGTTGCCATCATAGTTTGCTTTGCAAATCTACTGTAGATGGCCATCCCACTATGGGTACCCAATCTATGATTTCTCATTATAGGGGTCGGACCTGTAGCCTGCATTTGCATAAGCATGGAGGATAATTCTTTATAATGTAAGCCCAAATCTATCGACCCCTTGGAGGAAGCACAGAAGATACTTACCTCCAGTCTAATGGTATTTTTAGGTGCCTAACTGTCACTAGCTAGTGAATTTACTACAACTGATATATCGAGACGCGTGCAGTTAGCCAAGAGTGCACTGATTTCACTTAGATAAGGGACTTTAGGACCCAGTACATCCTTCCCCTCTTCCAGCGAATGGAAGGGGTCTTTTTGTACATCTATAGAGCGTACTACCATAGGTGTACTTATTGGATGATAATGATCCTTGTAATTTCTTCAACGCACTCTGGGCGAATGAATTTTAATGTAACATGATTTTTTCTTTTAAAACAATAAATCTGTGAGCAGTGACGTAATTTATTTTGCCTAAGTCTTTCATTTCATGTTTGATAGTCAGGCTTGAACAGATATTTCGATTTTCTATTCAGGAGATCCGATGAGATTTAAGTTGTTTACAACCATGGTGTTAAATCTTGTCCTTTGCTCTTTATACAGATGCAACGACAACCCTTAGTAGGAATCCTTGCTTTACCAAGTGATTCTCTTGGTTATACAATATTTATTATTCTTATTATTCTTCTTCAATAGAATAGACGTCCAAAAGTATATTCAGGCATTTAAGGAAATGTGGAATTTATCTTTATCAAGATATCCATAGAGGTATGTTGTCCCAACATCCAATAGCAGCATATCCAAAATTTCCTTTGCCAAATAGTAATGTATTCGCAATGTATAGCTTAGGGAATCTGATGCATCATTTATATATGAGTCATGCTCATTTTAATTTGTTTATTCCCCAGTTTCAGCGAAAATATCCTTAAGCTACAGGTTATACCTTATATCATATGATTTTGTACTTATTTTTTCTTATTTGTGCAATACTTATTTTGCCCACAGGTTTGACACCTTTTGGTGTCTGGACTTCAGGTCCGAACACTTCACGTTTTATTAGCAAGTCCAGCTCATCTTTTATTGCCTGGTTCCATATTTGGCCAATCTCTATGTTTGCATTTTAGGAACATAGTATGAAACGATATTATATAATTATCATCGCTTTTGCGATGTATGTGGCAATATGATACGTGAATATATTATCGACAATTGTATTCTTTCTGTCCAACACCTCCCCAGTACGTACAATATTTATTTTCATTTCAGTTTTTCCCGGCATTTCCTTTACAGTGGATTCCGGGAAGGGTGATGGTATGGACATGAGCTCATTGTTCTGTGGTAGTATTGTCTCAAGGTCTCCATGAGTTTTTCTTTTTCTTCGATTTTTGTCCTTGGAGCCTAGTGGTCTGCCTCTTTTCTGTTGAGGCACAGCCACTTCTGTTGCTAGTGGATTGCATCCATTCTCTGGGATGGCAATTCTAGCTGGAGTATTTACAGCAGGGATGTGTGATCTGATAATCTTCTGGTTGTCAGTAAATGAGTCCGGTAACTGTTTATTTTTAGGATCTTCAAGATCTCATCTTCACAGTTCTTTGTTTCTGGATCATAGTGGGTTAATGATTCTATATCCCATGATATTATTTGTGTAGCTCCAGATTTTTCAATATCTGGGCCCAATTTGGGGAGATTCGTCTCATCAAATTCACAGTCTTCAAGACGTGCCATGAATGTGTCCCCCGTTTGGAGTTCTAGGTATATTATTGAGGGTGAGTCAAACCCTATATAGATACCTAGACGACGTTGATGACCCTACTTTTGTCCTCTACGATGGTGTTATGGGGATATAAACTGCGCAATCGAAAATTCTTAAGTGAGAGATGTTCGGTGGTATTCCATATGCAAGTTGCATTGGAGAGAGACTCTGACCTCCAGATGGTCTTATTTTTATTTTTAATGCAGCATGCAATATTGCATGTCCTCATGCATACACCAACAACGGGGATTTCATAAGTAATGGATGTGCGATCCATTGGAGTCTTTTTATTAATAACTCTGCCAACTCATTGTGGGTATGAACATGTGGCACATGATATTCAATTTCTATACCAGTTGCTAGGCATTATTCTTGAAATGACCGGGAGGTAAATTCCCCAATATTAACCAGACATATTTACTTTGTTTGGTTGTCTGGAAAATATGCCAGCGACATTATTATTTGTGCCAATAGCTTTGGAAAAACTAGGTTGCGGGTCGATAGTAGGCACACATACGAATATTTTTAGTATGCATATATCAGTACCATAAAGTATCGAAATGGACCACTAGAGGTGGTGGATTTGTCCACATATATCTCCTTGTATTCTTTTGAGGAAGCATGTAGATTTTTTGTCAACTTTTAGTAGAGATGGCATTGTGATTAGTTTTCCCTTAAGGGGTGCAAGGGATTTCTCCCTTCTGAAGAATCTTCAGGTTCTTCATGTCATGCACATAGGATGTGGATAAGACGCGGTGCATCATAACCGATCCAGGGTGGCCAAATTTGTCATGCCGAAGTAGAAACTTGGCAAGTATCGGGCACTTCAGGTGCTCTGTCAAATTTGCTTCCTCTTTTCGAATCTTTGTATGATGGAGGCCTGATGAAAGGATCTCAAAACGTTCAGGTATGGATTTTACTCCTTTCTTGAGACGTTATATACAGATATTCTTTTTCGTTCACATTTGCAGTTATAAGTGGAATCCATTTAAACGGATATCCTTGAAACATAATAAGTTTCTTTTTGAATTCGGAGAGAATAATGCATCCTTTATTTTTAATATATGTGTCATTTGGGAGCAACAGAGTTGCGTTCCCAGAACCTTCAATAATATTTGATGCCCCTAATATTTATTGGGCTTTCATACGCTATGAAGATAACATTTGAATGGAAGGATCGAATGTGTTAATGTATACTAAGCAGTCATGAGAGCAGTTCATATATTAAAAGATGAATCATATAAGCACATTTGATTTCAGAAAAACAGTTTCACATTTATTTGTACTTCATTCAATCATTCAGATAGCTCTCATAACATTATTTTTCAAAACAAAGATTTAAATGGCTAATCGAACAAGTCGTCTTTTTCGAAGTCATCAGCAGTGAACTAGGCAAGAGCATTGGTGGTCGCCAGATTTGTTTCAGCTTTCTGCTTTAAGCTTTCTTTAAGCAAATCGTGTATGTGCCGCGAAGTTCTGTACACTCTAGACCAGTGCCCTTTCATGCCACAACTATGACACTGGTCTTTACATTCCCTTTTAGGTAGGGGTGCATCATTTCTATTGTTGTCATTTCTGTGCCAAGTGAACTTCCGCCTCCCTTCATTTCTTTGTTGGTGGACTTGTCCTCTGGCCTTTTTATTTGTCCCCCTTTGTGATTTTCCTTTTCGTTTATTATCTTTCTTCTTTTGAGAAGAAGATGCGTTGTGAGCTTCAAGTAGGTGGCAGTGCCAAGGGGCGCATGTTATGAGTGGCGAGGAGAAGCTCTCTATTTTGTTCAGCCATGAGTAAACATGACAGCAGCTCAGAATACTTAGTGAACTTTCGTTCATGGTATTGCTGGAAAGACGTGTACGTCTTGTTGAGTATTGATTCCCCGGATTTGGTTTTGATGATGAACAAACATAAATATCGTGAACTAACTCTTTGTGAGCGCAGTTATGGAGATCGTCGCCAAATTCTACGTACATCAAAAGCGACGTCTCAAGACTTCTCAAAGCGCGTGATCGTGTGCCTGAAGCTTCGTTGAAGCTCAAGGAGCATTATTGAAGTCAAGAGATTCGGATTGAAGCTTTGAAGACGGTTCGTCTAGCTTATTTTATAGTCCTCTAGCTTCTTTTCGTAGAATGTTAAGCCTTGAGTAGGATTTACATTATAATCTTCTTAACGCTTATATCTTAGAGTTAGGATTATCTTAGAAGCCCATAGAAACTTTCTCGAAGCTTCATGCTTCATCTCGCGGCTTCTAGTGCACCTTAGTTGGTTCAAGAAGAAGAACCAACTGACTAGATTGTCATCTAGTCGGTCAGTAATCCTTCTTGAACCGACTAGATCTCCTTGCTCAATTCAGCATCTTCACTGTTGACCAATTATTCGGTCCAAGAAGGTTCACCGACCGACTAGTTGTCAAACTAGTCGGTTTGGAATCCTTCTTAGACCGACTAGTTATACTTTCACTTTTCAGCCTGAGCTACTATTTACAGTTAGTCGGTCCAAGAACATCCATCGACCGACTAGTTGTGAAACTAGTCGGTTGGAAGTTGTTCTTAGACCGACTAGTTCTCTTGTGTTCAGCTTATTGTTTTTCAACTGCTTAGTCGGTCAAAGAACACTCACCGACCGACTAGTTGTCAAACTAGTCGGTTGGCAAGTCTTCTTAGACCGACTAGTTCTATATCTCCTGAACTATCTTTCTTGGCTGTCAACCTCTTAGTCGGTCCAAGAAGAATCACCGACCGACTAGTTGCCAAACTAATCGGTCAGTGATCCTTCTTAGACCGATTAGACTGCTTCAGCAATAGATCCGTTGGAGCATTAAATGCACGAATTTTCCCTCTCTCTTCTCTCTATCCTATATATACTTGTGATGCTTCTTCATAGCATTCAAGGCTGCCATTATTGAGTTTTAGAGATCAAAGAGAGAGCATTTAATTCTCATTTTCCAAGCTCACTCATTTCTCACAAGAATCTCTCCAAACTCCTTGAGCCCTAATTTCCTCAAGAGGGATTCTCTTCATTGTGAGCCTCTCAAGCCAAGAGCTTGATTCAAGGTCACCAACTCCATCCTAGCATTCAATCGCTGTTCATCTTCTTGGAGCTAGGGTTTGGTGACATTCTCTTCCTCAAAATCCTCCTTGCCCTAAAATCGTAAGTTTACTCAAGGCATAGGGTTTTGTTGGTAAGCATTTCATTGTTTCATTTACATTGATATTAAGTTTATCTCTCGGTTGTGAGAGAAATTTGTGATCCCGGTTTATGGGAGTCACATTTCATTTGTGTATGATTTGATCTTGTAGTGGTTTTCTACAAGAATTTCATAGTGCAAATTTGAGTTAGAGGTTTCTAACTCAAGTATCCGAAGGGGATCTGGGTGTTTGGGACGTAGGATCACCGGGAACAAGTCGGGGATACTTGGGTGGATCCGAACCCGTTATATCGTTTGTTTGCATTGTCATTTATTGTTGTCAATATTTTCATTCCGCATTGTTGGATGAGTTTGCACGATAATTAGGAATAATTACTCTTGATTATTTTAAAGTACTATTCACTCCCCTCTAGTACTTGTGCAGTAGCTATCAGGGCATTACACGTCTTTTCCAGCATGCGATCTTCTAAGACTTTTTCACCACACAACTTCAGGTGTGAGGTGATACTAAAAAGACTGAGTTGTACTCAGCTATGGACTGAAAGTCCTGCAGTCTCGGGTTTTCTCACTCATAACGTGTCCTTAGGAGTATAACATGTTTTTGATGTTTATATCTTTTCTCTAGGGTAATCCACGGCTTTAGTGGATCTTCGACCATAAGGTATTCAACCTTTAGGGTCTTATCCACGTGACGACAAATATAAATAATGGCTTGCACCTTTTCAATGTCTATCGTCTTTCCATCTTTTGTTACAGCAGAAACAAGAGATTTAGCTCGCATGTGAAATTTAACATCGAGCTGCCAGCTCAAATAATTTCTCCCTGATGCATCCAGCACTTCGAAATCAACGCTTCTGATTTTTGCCATTTTATATAGAAGATCACAAATTTGCATGAATTAATAATACGTAAGAACACTTTCATGCGGAGGCGATTTTTAAATGAATAAGCTAATTGCGTGGATCGGCCAGTCCCACATAAAATAAAAATGTCCTAAAATCCATATTACAGTCCATATTACACAAATGAAAGCGGAAAATTACAACTTTGGAAACCTCTTGGGTCCCATTTTTAAATTCTTCAGCTTCAAGAGTGGACTCCGCCTCCATGGAAAGTAGTCATCGGTTTTGGACATTACATAATTTTATAACCACAATTTTTCTCAAAAAGAAAAAGAAAAGTGCAGGAAAAGTGAAATGTGTGACTAAACAGCCAATCCAAAACCACAATTAGCCCTTCTTGCAAAAATTTGTGCTCATTAAACATTTTCATAACACATCACATGCATCACTGATTCAGAATAGGATTAACACATAAATTTAAATACTTAATAATTATTCAGACCACGGGGTGATGTCATATACCGTTAGGTTAGGTAATTAACGGCAGAGCAGTCGCAGGATCTTTGTAATTATTAAGTTAATGCCACACAACTAAGCATAAGTTTATCCCAGAAAATGAGCCATAAAAATGTGATGTCATGCATATAAATATGATCCTAAAGATGGTATCATATATTAAAAATATGCAATTCGTTGTGCATTAGGGGCTAATTCAAATAAATTTGAATGATGACCAAATTTATTTATTCATTGTAAAAGGAAGTAAGTTTTCCTTTTTATTCCCCCATAAGATCCCCATAAATCCCTAAATTCCCCCATTAAATTCCCCATTTATCCCCCCATTTTTCAAAAAAATTCTTCAATTTTTTGGCTCCAAAAACCCTTTTTATTTATTTATTTTTACTTCCACTTTCCATTTCCTCTTTTTTTTCTTAACCAAAGCCTGCAGGCCTGAAGCCCGCAAGTGTGCTGCGGGCTTCAGGCCCACAGCTCCACCTTTCTCTTTCTCTCTTTTTTTGAACAAAGCCTGTGGTCCAGAAGTCCGCAGGGGGGCTGGGGGCTTCAGGCCTGTAGCTCTCTCCTTTTTTGTGCTTTATTCGCCTTGTGGGCCGAAGCCCACAAGTTACTGTGGGCTTCGGCCCACAGTGTTAAAAATGTTTTTTTCGTTTTATTTGATTGTGGGACGAAGCCCACAGGTCGCTGTGGGCTTCGGCCCACAACATTTTAAATTTTTTTGTTATTGGGCAGCGGCTAGGGTTAGCCATTACCACCCCCCTATGATTACAAGAGGGTGGCGCCGCCACCATGAGGCGGCTAGGAGGAGGGGGCCGGGCACCGCCGTGAGGCGGGCGAGGGGGGTCGGTCACCGCCTTCGGGGCGGGCGAGGGAGGCATACGGAGTCGTCGTCCAAGATATTATACCATTGCGACGATTAAAAATCAAGTAACGACGATTAAAAATCGTCGTTTTTAATTTAGTAAAACGATTTCTAATCCAATATTGCGAGATCGATGAATGATTGTTCATAATCATGATAAAAATAGAATTTTTAAGATAATACCTCTAGATCGGTCCTCCAGATCTAGCGAAAGTTGACGAAGCCTACGCGTGGAAGGCGAAGCCCTCGCGTGGAAGACGAATCGCTCGCATGGAAGACGAAATCCGTGCGTGGTAGACGAAGCCAAGCATGTGGATCTGCATCTTCTCCTTGCTTTCACAACGAACGAGTTTTTGGAATTTTTAGAGGCTCGTGTTGATAACGTGTTATGAAGCATCAACTCTGGGGGAAGACCACAGTCCTTTATTTATAGTAGAGGGAGAGCCATACATGGACGAGATACAACTGATATGATCTTATCTCGTAGATACAGTCGTATCTTATAGATAAGATATAACCTTATCTATGTACAATAATTTTTAAAATTTTGAATAATTATTATCTATATTGGCAATTGGACCCGAAGTTCAACTGAAATGTCAATACCCCTTCTTACCTTATAAAATACAAGTGAATGAATGCAAATGGATAATGCGAAAGTCATTTTTGCCATCTTCTAGACACAAGACTTAAACATGAGCATCTTGTGGTAAATAGATCCCGCAAGATCTATGGGCTAATTACAGACCGATATGGACACCAAAAGGATGCTATATCACCACTAAGTGATCTCACCTCATGAGGCATGATTTTTTAATCTAGCCATGAGTAATAATTTTGTTTTGAAAAATAATAATAATATCATGCCTGAAGTCGTGGCTTGATAGAATAAGTGAGAAATATATGATAATGCTTGACAATTGCGCCCTTGTATTTGCCCCCCCTATGAATGTTTCTTCTTTCACAGCCGAAAAGGAAAATTAAAAACTGGAAGAATAGAAACAGGGGGAGCTCACACCATAGTATCCGTCTCCTTATGGCGGCTAATGTTTCTTCTTCCAGAAAAATTTATAAGATCTGGAAGATAGATACAGGTGGAGCTCACGCCTTTGTTTCTGTCTCCTAAATGAGATTAAGATTTCTTCTTTTCGAAAAAGTTATAAAAATGGAAACATGGAGAGCACAGAAACTACACGGAACAACAAAAGAAAGGGGGATGGAAGATAAAGTATATCTCGAAGAGGAATAGCAATGGCTAACCGAGTCCAATCCCAGAAGGCCTGGCAAAACCCATATTGTTATTACAGTATGCAAAGCAAATTGCATGATTTAATAAGCTAGTGTAAAGACGAAAGCAGAAATAAATCTAGCGATCGTATACTTAGCTATTCTTCGAGCATATAAATTTTTTGAAGAAGTAATAATTTGCTTGACTAGTTGCTAAAGTATAATTGACAGGAGTATTTTTGTCTACATGTTATAGGTTGCAGTAAGCATACTTTTATGCATATGAAATATTTTTCTTACATGCCATGGTTTGTGATAAAATGGTTATGTTTTTACGCATTGAAGTATATGTTGCAATTAAATAGTTATATTTGCTATAAGTATGATTTATTTTACTAAGGGAACTTGTCAAACAAATTGTGGATAACTTTACAATCCACATGATCCTTCATGACGCTTGCAATCAAAAGCATCTCATCTTAATGATAGTCTCGAAGTACTATCTTGTGACGTCTGACTTGAGGATTAAGCATTGCAAACATGTAAACTACTGAACAAAACAAGAGAATGCCCAATACTCTCAGAAAACATGGAAAAAGAAACACACCAAGTTTCAAGAATATTCGTTGATACGAAATCAATATTGAAACTGAAAAATAAACACTGAATATTTGTATTTAATGACTCAAGAAAATTAATGGCTTGAAGACCACAGTTGATCGTTTGAATGTACATTTAAAAGGTTCATACCATACGAAATTCGAAGAATGGAGCAAATTTAACGGAGCATACAAATGTGCCCAGACTCGTATAAGTTTATACTTTGATACGATTGGTTTAGACACCCAGGATCGATGATAATGCACTCCATGAGATCTCAATCTTATGACTATAATCTGACGAACACGAAGATTCTTCAGAAGGGTGAATCTCCATATCTCACATACCAATTATGAAAATATCTCCATTAAAAATGAAATAATGAGTCTTTTTCCTTGAGAGCATTTAGGGATATTTATGGACTTTTCTACTCTCCAAGAAGGGCCAATAAAGTACATTACCGTACTTATCATTGTATCATCTAAACGGTCATAAGTAACCCTATTATTCAAAGAAAGAAGCATACCACTAGACGAAATCCTCTGCTAGCATGATATCTTATTTCTATTATAAAATCATAAATGGGATTGCAGTCACATTGCACTTTGGCAGGGTTTGCCAACCACGACCATTTTAACCTGTGTTCCAATTTGACCGGGGTTGCCAACCCTAGCCAAAAACAAAGCCGCTCAGTCGGCATCAAATCACCACTATGTTCGTTGACAAAAGTTGGTCGATCTCGCTAATTATTTTTTGGGGTTGATTTTGCTAAATTATTTTTAATTTTTGGCCATTTCTGAAAAATTGTCCATATGTAAATGTACTAGAAATAACCAGTGCATTATGTGCACAAGAACCAGAAAACCACACCCGCATCATGTGGGGCCCACATACAGTGACAATAGAGAGGAGTGGGCGTTAGTGTATGTATTGTCTGGGGTAAAAGAGAGAAAACATGGAGTTAAAGTGCAAAAAACCGGGGAGGAAACGGGGGGGAAAACCCAATAACAAATCAGTGGCCGAGGATGGGTTTCTTGTAATGTTAACGGCTGAATGACAAACGTGAAAATAGAGAGAAGATGATGGTGGTTTTGGGGGTGCCCTTTGGGTATTTCAAAGAGCAATGGCAGAAAATTAGTGAGCCTATGGTTTTTTTTGTGAGAGTTTAGGTGGCATCGTAGGTGACATGCTTGTTTGGCAATTGATTGTCAGATGGAACAAATATGCCACATGAGACAAACAATCACATGTAACAACCTTCTCAGTATAATATATGATATTTGCTAGCATACAAGGGAGCAAAAGGCAATTTATATTCAAAAAAAAATCATAACCACCCGTTAATTTATAAACGAGTGTGATCATCCCTGAACCGTCTACAGAAAGATACAAATCCTTTTCTTCTTTCTTCCTCTTTCTTCCTTCTCATTGATTCCTTCATCGTCGCCACTGCCGTCAGCTGTTGTCCTTGCCATTGTTGACCATAGAATAAAGCTTTTTTTTAAAAAATAACCTACCAATGGGTTAGCATTTAAATATGCTTTAAGCTTAATGTTGACATCTTATCCTCCCTCATTGTGTTTATCCTGAAGAACATATTCTGCTGATCACCAAAAGCCAGCCTCCGGAAACTCTCAGAAGCACGACGAGAGATACCATGGAAGACGAAGAAGAAAGCTGTGATCGGCTGAGCAATTTGCCGGAGGCCCTCCTGACAACGATCCTCTCCCTGATCCCAACGAAACAAGCAGCGGCCACGTCGATCTTATCGAGGAGGTGGAGGCACCTCTGGCGCTCCGTCACCCACCTCCAGCTCCTCCACGAGAACCTCTTCCCAACTTCAGACGACGACGATCGATCAGCCATCGAAATCTGGGAGTCCATGCTCAACGCCATCGAGGTTTCAGTCCTCGGCCCAATCCGCGGCTGCAGGATATCATTCAATCCTTCCAGCCACTCCTTTGACAGTTACATTCCTCGTCTGAATACATTCCTCCTATCGCTGATTGGCAAAGGGATCAAGGAGCTATCGGTTGTGAACAGAGGCGTCGGATGCTATGAGCTGCCCTCGCAGGCTTTCTTCTGCTCGACATTGGAGAGGCTAGAGCTCGGCAAGTGCATGCTGTCGATCCTCCCACCACCTTCGGCGTCAAACTACCTGAGCAACATCAAGAGTCTGGTTCTCTTCAGGGTTTACTTCACCAACGATCAGTTCCAGCAGATGATCTCCTGCTGCAGGCAACTGGAGAGCCTGAAGGTTGACTGCTGCGTAAAGGTGAGGCATCTCAGGATCTGCGCGCCAAACTTGACGTCATTGGAGGTTGGCACATTGAAGCGGATACGAATTTCGTTGAAGGATGTTGATCGTCTGAGACGGGCTGGATTCAAATTCCAGTTTGCATACGATAATGCCTATGTTCAGTATTGTGATGATTCCAGTCGAGAGGAGGATGGCAATCAAGCAAGCAAGCTCATCCAGCTGCTCATGGATCTCTCCCACTGCCATCTGGAGATTCTTTCCTTTCACTTATGCATGGCTTTCGCCGAGGTAAGCTTTTCTTACCATGACAACATAAAAGTAGACATCATCAAAACACTCTATGCTTCTTTGATCAAAATAATATTCGACAGAAAAGAATGGCATCGATAGTAATTGCAAATTCCGCTACGGATAAACAAGCCATATCCTAACGCTTTGCATAAATTGTAGAAAGCATGAAAGAACATACCTCATTGATCGTGCAGTGAAATCAGAATCACATCATAGCATCATGACCTTATCACCTTGTTCGTTCTTGGTTACAGTGTCTTCAATGGCAGAGAGAAGCCTTTCCTCAAGCCCTGTCACCACAGTACCATTTGAGATCAGTAAGGAAGCTGAATCTTGAAATAAGCTTAAGCAATCTTCAAGCGGCCACTTTCTTATCTTGCCTGCTCAACAGCTGTCCAAATCTACATGAGCTCAGAATTCAAGTATGTTAGGATTATCAACTCCGAATTTCAATTCAGAATACTGC
The DNA here is from genome assembly GCA_030789695.1 of Scilla litardierei. Lineage (NCBI taxonomy): Eukaryota > Viridiplantae > Streptophyta > Magnoliopsida > Asparagales > Asparagaceae > Scilla > Scilla litardierei. Next base: position 114,277,539 of record CM061141.1, read on the forward strand.
TAATGTTACATGACTCAATTGGAATCATGCGCTTCGATTTGTTTATGCAACCAGGATAAGGAGCATTTGGATACAGCAGGCAATTACTGGGAGAACCAGAGCTCTCCCAAGTGTCTGACAAGTCACCTCCAGATCATCCAAATAAGCGGAGTTAAGCCGCAAAGGAGCTATTGGATGGGATTCCTCAAGTTTATGATGGTGAATGCCTGCGTTTGTCGGAAGATTAGTATTCAATTCTCCGATGACTCATGTAGCACGGAATCAGTGGAGCAGAAGATGAAGATGTTCCAGTGGGCTAGTCCACTTGCAATATTGGAAATAAAGCCTAGCGTATCAAATTCTTACTAGTTGTGGATTGCTTGATTCTTCCATTTGGCATGAAAACAGAAATCACTTTGTTTTTCGACATCCTATGAGATGTCCTAATCCCGTCTCACACAAACGCCCGTGCATGCACACGCACATGTGTGGATATCTATGGTCATGTTGTCTAATATACTCTAAAGACCATATTTGCTTTTTACCTAGCGAGATAAGTAAGTAAAAGACTAGGAAGATATGTTAACTATAATTGATATTTAAGCCATGGGATTTACTTCAGACATATGGTATGTGTTTTATCTTTCCTCCTACAGCCTCAAACAACTTAGAAAACTCAGAAGCACTTCTCCCACATTTTCCCATATCCATGTCAATCAAGGCATTGTATGCTCTGATGCCTAATGCTGCATAGGAACAGAAACAGATACAGCTTACATCCACCCGTCTTTTGACAAGTATCAAACATATAACTAAACAATCATGTGATTTGTGGCTGATCCTATAAGAAACATTGGTATGATTAAACTCTGTTATGATACAATAATGCATACAGAAAAGAACCAAAAACCTGAGGAAGTCGAAGCAACCCTTAATGCTATATTTGGTTTGAGAGAGTTGAAGAAAGAAAAACAAAAGGAAAAGGAAATAGATAGAGAAGGAAAAGGAAAGAAAAATGAGATTCTTTTTCTTGTTTGGTTCATGCAGAAAATTGTAAAGTTAAGCATACGGAAAATGATGAGAAAACAAGTTCTCTTATTTGGTTCATAATGAAAATGAAAATGAAAATTAGACAGCAAATTAATTCTTGCTAGTTCCCAAAACATTTACATCAAACCTAGCACTACTTGTCATCAACAACAACAAAGCGCTCACCTCAACATAATTGAATTCTAACATGAAACAACAGCATACTCGTCTCAATAAAAGCAGATATTAACCAATATGTGAAGTAAAAAAAGTTAACATTTGTTGTTGAATTAAACATCAAAGTACTTTTTGTTTGGATTGAGCCATCCCTTGAAGAACCAAACAAAAAAAGGAAAATCCAAGAAGTAGAAGACAAAATTACAAAATTACAAAATAAACAAACAAATAAAGAGGAGAAGGGAAAGAACTAACCAATTTTGTGATAATAATCAAGTGAAAATTAGAGAATATCCAAAAGAAATGAGAATGGATCCTATCTGTTCAATATCTGATTGTCTCCGTTCAGGATCTGACAATCTTCAAGGTTGTATAGCGGTTGTCTCTTTGCCGAGATGAAAATGGTGTGTGAGCGATCTGAAAAGGTCAGATGTGCTGAAGTTTGAATGAGATTTGAGGTGATGAGATCTTGTGAAGTTGATAATCATTGGTGATTGAAAGGAGATGGAGTATCACGGGTTGAGTGAGAGAGACAGCAGATTCACTGGGTTTTTCTCACTCTTTCACTGGGGTTTAGCAGGGAAAATAAGGAAGAAAATTTGCTACACTTGTTTTTTTTTTATTTTCTCACTTTCATTTTCTTTTTTTTCCTAACCACACAATGAAAAATGATTTTCTCACTTTCTTTTCTTTTCTTTCCCTTGCTTTCAAACCAATCGGAGCCTAAAATAAAAATCAAGTGTCACATGCAACATTCCGAAGAAATCTAGATGTACAAGAGGCTCTATCCAGTTGTGGACAATCCAGGAACTCCTAAAACATTCAAGCCACGTCCTTTCTGCTACCATATTTTAAGCATTCATGGCTATAGTGATATGGAGATTAAGGAGTAACAAAAAGTTGATGTCTGTGTTCAGAGGCTGTAAATTGTGATGTGCAACACAAAGTAAAAAAGAACAAGAAATACATGACTAATATTTAAACAAGTAAATCAAAAGCAAATGATAGCAAGCATCCCACAGGGACATGATCATAGAAGGAAGGCATAGTTTCAAGAAAACAATTTTCTCCTTCAACCACATTTGTCCAAATGAATATCAAGTTGAATGCGACATTTCACAAGGATTGATATATGTGATGAATGAACCTCATTGGTTGACAATGGCCATGGCATCCGTGACTTGTAGTTTAACAACAATCAACAGTGTTTTAAATTGATTGTATTACAAGCCCTTGTTTTCAACAAATAAAAACAGAGTAAATGTGCAGTGGGAAAAGAATATTAGGGAAAAGAATATTAGGATAGAGATGCACACAAAGGGACTGTTCCTGCACGGTCAAGAAACTTCTGTAATCCCCCTTTGTATGATGAAGATGTGCCCTTGCAAAGTGTATTATGAGTATTCATGTTGCATCTTACTTTGGAAGTGTAGTGAAGAATGAGAGCATAAATAACCATCATTAATTTAAATGAAGCAGAGGGAAAGGGCATGTGGGTTTGTACCAAGGTTTAAAAACTCAGTTTCTGTTTCAGACCCTCCTTCGGATAAAGCTTCCGCTAGTTTTAAAAGTTTCGCTTGGAATTTTGATTCCGGTTCTGGTGTAAGCTCACAACCACAATACACATCACCATCTCAAGATGTTTACATGTGCAGCAATTAAGCAGTATTCAACCGAGTAACCCAAATATTAATTCAACTCAGTAAGAAAGTCATCGGTTTAATGTTAAATTAAAACTATATCCAAAGTTATATTAAATATATACCATGTTATGACACATTAGGATTTATTGAATTAGTGCTCAATGAAAATAGGATGAAGATGATATTATAAATATTGACATTAGATTTCCCATCTTTCTGATATGGATGGGGGTTCGTCGAACATGGACGGTGCGACGAATGCGGAGGGTGCATCGAATGCGGACGGTGCGTCGAACATGAAAGTGATCTCATTTGAAAAGATTTAATGCGAGAATCGTGTCATTTAACGTGAGAATAATATTAGGACTTTATTTGGTAATATTTTAAATAGGAATGGTGATTTAGTCTTTTTGACTAATTACCTAATTAGTGAGAGTGTTATTATAAATAAATAACGGTGGAAATGAAAGGGGGAGAAAAGATGTTGAGTTTTTGCGAAGAATAGGATAGATCCCTTTAGATCTAGTAAGAGATCTAGGCTTTATCTAGAATCAAAGCTAGGAGAGCGGTTCACCTCTCGAAAGTGTCCAACTTTATCTTTGTATGTCAGTTTTTATCGATAAAAATCCATCTTTTCTCACCCAAATCTCTTCCCTAGCCCTAAAAATCCCAACTTTCCCATAAAGCCCCATCTTTCACCCAAAAAACCCATAAAATCATATTTTTATCCTAAATCCAGATCCGGATAGCATCAATTGGTACCGGAGCAATTGATGCAATCCGGATCTGGATTTAGGATAAAAATATGATTTTTATGGGTTTTTGGAGGTGAAAGATGGGATTTTATGGGAAAATTGGTATTTTTAGGGTTGGGGAAGAGATTTGGGGAAGAAAAGAGGGATTTTTATTGATAAAAACTGAAATACAAAGATAAAGTTGGACAAATTCGAGAGGTGGACCGCTCTCCTAGCTTTTATTCGAGATAAAGCCTAGATCTCCTACTAGATCTAAAGGGATCTACCCTATTCTTCTCAAAAACTCAATATCTTTTCTCATCATTTCCTCTCCTTCATTATTTATAATAATACTCTCACTAATTCGGTAATTAGTCAAAAGGACTAAATCACACTTCCGATTTAAAATATTGCCAAATAAAGTCTTAATATTATTCTCCAATTAAATGCCACGATTCTCGCATTAAATCATTTCCAAATGGGATCACGACCGCATTCGCGCACCGTCCACGTTCGATGCATCGTCCGTATTCGTCGCACCGTCTGCATTCGTCGCACTGTCCACATTCGACGAATCCACATTCGTGTCATTACTCCGCCCTTGAAAAATCCACATTGTCCTCAAGGTGTCGCATCCAGTCCATGGGCTGTGCTACTCTGAATGAACGTACTTGTTCCCTCCAGGGTCAAAAGGCCACCCAAGGTCTTCGTCATCTCCAGTGTACCCATCAGAAGATCAGTCGCACCCAAAACACCGCATCCAAGGCCTAGTGAGACTTCCAGCTGCAAACTAGGGCCTAGACCCCCTGAAAAGTTCCCCAGGGCACGTGGGCCTCAAGACAGCCCGCCCGAGGGTTCGCCCGAGTCGGGACGGCCCTCTGGGAGGTCGTCCGAGTCCAGTAGCCCTCAAGTGGGCCAGTCGCGTCGTCATCCTCAGATCTGCGTCGTTGTTCGTCTTCTTCTCTAGATATAGTAGATCTACGCTTGAAATCTTCAAATCTGGTGCTGGATCACCTTGTGAATGGAGCTCCTCGCCGAAAGGTGCCACCTTTGTTCTCAGATCTGCGTTGTTGGCCGCCTCTTCCAGATCTGGTAGATCTGAAATCGTGGTCTTCATATCTGGGCAGGCGGCCTCCTCGTGTCGACGGCGACAGTCTCGAGGTATTCGTAGATCAGCTTTATCAACTCCTTCATTTTCTTTATCGACTCCTCCAAATTCTTCATCACGGATCTCAACTCCTCCATTAAGATCCGAACCACTCTGATACCAGATGATGTGATCTGGATCTGGATTTAGGGTAAAAATATGTTTTATGTGTTTTTGGGGTGAAAGATGGAGTGTTTTATGGGAAATTTGGGATTTTTAGGGCTAGGGAAAAGATATGGTGGAGAAAATAGGGATTTTTATTGATAAAACTGAAATACAAAGATAAAGTTGGCCACTTTCGAGAGGTTGACCGCTCTCCTAGCTTTTATTCGAGATAAAGCCTAAATTTCCCACCAGATCTAAAGATATCTACCATATTCTTCTCAAAAACTCAACATCTTTCTCTCCCTATTTTCTCTCCTCCGTTATTTATAATAACACTCTCACTAATTAGGTAATTAGTCAAAATGACTAAATCACCCTTTCTATTTAAAATATTGCCAAATGAAGTCCTAATATTATTCTCCCATTAAATGACATGATTCTCGCATTAAATCATTTCCAAATGAGATCACGTCCATGTTCGTCGCATCGTCCGCATTCGTCGCATCGTCCGCATTCGACGCATCGTCCGCATTCGACACATCGTCCACGTTCGACGAACCCACATCTGTATCACTTTTCTCCTCTATTTTTGAACATTTTTTAGGTTTTGACATTTTCAGTCAAAACTAATCAAAACTAGCTGAAACCAAGTACGCTTCGACCGAAACGTGGCAAAATTGAAACCATAAGTCACTTCCGGACCGATATTTGACGGAAGCATGACAAAATGAGCATAACTGACACAAACGGGCAAAACTTGTTCCTTGACTGGTATTGAGTTAATCATATGTTGCTCACACTAAGAATGTTAAAAAACTTAATCGCATGCCACCAGAACGTTCCATGCACCTCTGTATAATTGGCAAATAAGACGGCTTACCTATTACCATTTCACATGCCTTCCCCCTCATAAGGAATAAAGAATTCGATACGTACATCCTGCAAAAAATGGAGGGAGAGTGCATGTGCAACATTTACAGAAAATACATGATCCACCTAGTTCTATTGCACATGCCACTGTAGGTAAATTTATCCTTAACTATAATGTAAGGAAAGGGTAATAAGATGTGGTTTACCGGTAATCTTACATGGTGGTTTATTATTCATATGAGCAACTTAGACTAGTATTCCTTTCATATACTAACGAGAACTAGATCTTGCTTTATTTAACTCCAAACATCATCTTCTGCTATCTTTATTTGACTTGATTGCTTAACATTAAGTACTTCTGTAATGTTATGGCACTGCTAGAAAATCTGTACACCTTGGATTTTGGTTGGGGAGGAGGATGCACATTTCATAAAAGGACAATTTTTGCATTTAGGCTAATTTTTTAAACTTATTTAAAAAATCGACCAACTTATAAACTATTTAGCAAAACAGACTAACTTCTGGGCTGGCGCGTGCGGGGGGTTGTTTGGGGTTTGGACGCGGTTTCAAACCGCGTCCAAATTGAAATTTGGACGCGGTTTGAAACCGCGTCCAGATTAACACCCCTTCACAGCCGCCAGCGCCCGGTCTGCTTCTTTCTTCATTCTTTCTTTCTTAGTTCTTCCTCCCGAGCCAAAAACCCTAAAACCCACGTATTGTCCTTCTCCGTTCAGGAAGTGAAATCTAGCTCTCATCAAGTAGTGACAACCTTGAGTAGGTATGATTTATGTAAATTTTTTTCATTAAGCTCTTGATTTATCCCAAATTTCAATGGGGTTTAGGGTTGATGAAATTTTATATTGGCTCTGATCTAAAAATTAGTATTCGTGGTTAAGCTAAAAAATTTATTTTGTATTGTATATTGGCTCTCCAAATGTACATGAAATGATAAAAATTTAGTTTGTAAGATAAAAATTTAAGCTAAAATTTTAGACCAAATGCCATGTATTGGAGTATTCGTGTGTCATAATCAAAATTTTAGCATACAAAATTTCATGGAATGCCATGTATTTATTGATGAAACATCAATACAAAATTTTAGATGAAATATAAATCTTTTGTATGCTAAATTTTTTCCTATCAAATGCCATGTATAAAATGAAATAAATTTTAAATGAAACACCAATTCATGTTAGTTGATTGTAACATTCATCATTAACATCAACATCCAATTTTTTTCATCTTATATATTTTTTCTAGCAGATATGGACCCGGGACCTGTTTCAGATACGGTCTTGAATGAGCAGGCACGACATCGTTCAGCAAATATCCAGCCTGGACAGGTATGAACAAAACTAGTGAATTAATATTTTACGCAATGTATCTTTCTTCGTAATTTTGGATGAAGTATATTAACAATACGTATTTTTTGGTTGCAGGCGGATATTATTTTGGTAGTTGACCACACGAGGAAACATACCGCATGGGTTTTAGATGAGCGGGCATCGCACTATATGGAAATTGCCAGGCTTGATGTATGTGCGAGGTTGAGGTGGATACGGTTGGATTGGGCGTTACTTTCTGCATTGGTGGATAGATGGAGGCCCGAGACCAATACATTCCATCTCCGTCAAGGTGAGATGACGATCACATTGCAGGATGTGTCAGTCATCACGGGCCTTCCTGTTGAGGGCATTCCTATATGGAGAATGACAACCCGTCCCAATTGGGCGGAATTGATGGAGCGACTCCTTGGACAGGCATCCATAGAAAACCAAGGAGCTAAGGTAAAACTGAGCTGGTTGCGAGAGACGTTCATGGAGTTGCCTGCAGAAGCCACCCCTGAGGAGATTCGGCAATATACTCGAGCATATATTTTGCATATGATAGGCACATTATTGGTGCCAGATCCAAGTAAAGGGTCGGTGCATCTCAGGTGGTTGACAAAGATGGAGCATATAGAGGCCATTGCAGATTATTCATGGGGTAGTGCTGTTCTTGCTCACCTATACGCAGAGCTAAGTAAGGTGGCAAGAAGGGAAACAACTGGGTTATACGCATGCTCCACCTTGTTGCAGGTATACAATTTGAAACTTAAGTTCATTGTAATAATTTTTTATATAGTAACAGCCACTGACAATTTCAAATTCACAGGTATGGTCATGGGAGAGATTGCATATAGGCAGGCCGACTTGCGCCCAAGACATATTGGATGGCACCCTCCCTTTAGGATGCAGGTGGAATGTGCCATTATCATTCAGAGAAAACCCCCAGCGGCAACTGGATTTTTATAGAAACAAGCTTGACATGTTAGAGCCTACGCAGGTAAGAAGTTGTAAATTTTATACATTGATGTGATGACCGATGGATTATTATTACGAAATCTGATGAGTTATTCATAATTTTCATTTCCTTTAGGTGATCTGGGAGCCATATCTTCAGAGATATCAAAATCTTCCTGATTTATGTGTTTTAGAAAATCAGAGCTGGCGTGCGCGTGTACCGCTAATTTGCTTTGATGTATTGGTGATGCATGTCCCAGATCGTGTTATGCGCCAATTTGGTATCTCGTAGCATATTCCAGAAGCGGTTCCAATAATGCCGGTGAAGACCGGCATGAACCCTAGAGCATGGAATGAAGCCACTGTGCAGCCCCTCATGTAGTGGTACAACAGGGCTGCACATATTGTTGAGCAGTGGGATGCTGTCAGTTTAGATGTATATATGGAGTGGTATTGGAGGATCACACGGCGGTGGATATATAGTAGGCAAGAACCCCCGTATGGTTACATGCCTCGTGGTCCAATCGAGCGGGAAATGGTAAATAGTAGTTTAGCATTAAAATGTTTGTTTGTTTATTTTATACATAGGTTTCTAATATATATTTTATTCATATGTTTTGCAGACTGACGCACTCAGAATGTTAGAGGATATGTGTACACGGGCTTACGAAGCACGTGACCCAGAGCAGATCCTGCAAATTAGGGATAAGATTGGACAGGTACTCCGCGGTACACGACATAGAGGTGAGGGTGCACGAAGACAAGAGCCTGTCAGGGATGAAGCAGGCACAGCTCAGCAGTATCAGCCAGCTGGGGATGAAGGAGGCACATCTCAGCAGTATCAGCCATCTACCGGTGATGAGGCTGGCACTTCTCAGCAGCTGCAGCCATATACCAGTTATGATTTCGGTATGTATCAGCAGTATCAGGCATACCCCGGGTATGAAGGCGACCCATCTCAGCATTATCAGTCATATACTGGGTATGAAGCCAGCACGTCTCAGTCTACTCTGCCGTATACCGTTGTCCCTGAAGCTGACCCATGTCAGCAGTATCTGGCAGACGAGCCACAGCAGCAGACTCTGGCAGACGAGCCACAGCAGCAGACTCTGGCAGATGAGCCACCGCAGACTCTGGCAGACGAGGCACATCAGACTCTGGCAGAAGAGCTACATCAGACTCACGTGCATGAAGCTGACACTTCCGTGACACAACACACCCAACCAGAAATGGAAGGGGACACATCAACTCAGCGAGGTCAGTTTCTCACATACAGGCGTGGGCGGTCTCTTATGAGCAGGTTTTTAAAGAGGCGGCAATGACTGTAATAGAGCTATTTTCGTTGTGTTTAAATCTGTCGAAATGTTATTTACTTTTGGAATGAAATCTGAAATTTTATTTTCAATGTGTTGAAATATGGCATTTACGTGGGTTTTATATGTTTAAGCTACGTGGAATGAGAAATGAGTTGGATATATGTTGTATATGCGATAGGTGTGTGATATATGTCATGGGAAATGCGATATATGTGTGTGCTATATGCGAAATGTGTTGGATGTGTGAATGGCATGAGATGTGGGAATGTGAAAGGGGATGGAAGAGTGGTTTGGGGCTGGCAGCAGCAGCAGCTGCTGCTGCTGCTGCTTATGATTGCACAGAAACTGTGCAATCTGTAAGCTGCAGGCAGCTGTCCAGGGAAGGGCAATATTGGCCGCGGTTTCAAACCGCGGCCAATATTGCGTCCAGACTTAGTGCAATCTGGCCGTGGTTTGAAACCACGGCCAGATTGCACTAAGTCTGGACGCAATATTGGCCGCGGTTTGAAACCGCGGCCAATATTGCCCTTCCCTGGACAGCTGCCTGCAGCTTACAGATTGCACAGTTTCTGTGCAATCATAAGCAGCTGCTGCTGCTGCTGCTGCTGCCAGCCCCAAACCACTCTTCCATCCCCTTTCACATTCCCACATCTCATGCCATTCACACATCCAACACATTTCGCATATAGCACACACATATATCGCATATATCACATATATTCGATTTCATTCCAAAAGTATATAAGATTTTACATATATCTCATATCCATCACATATATCACGTCGTATCCATTACATATATCTTATAGACTCACATTCACATATATCAAAAATACGATACATAGATTTCAAATATTACACGACATGGAATTATATACCTTCATGCACGCGAACCTCCTCCTCGATGCGATGGAGCCCTAGAACATTGGCTGAAGTTAGTACACAAGTATTTTCATAAAGACTAAACATGAAATGTGAAAAGGAACTTACGATGTTGTGCGTAGATGATTTTGGCAACGTGATTTCTTATGACCAAGCTGATGACAATTGGTGCATCTATTCTGCATGCTTCCTTCACGTGGACGATCCATTTCTCCCCGAATCCTTGTCGATCTTGGCCGACCGGGTTGTCTTCTTTTTTCTGGAGGAAGTAAACTGGGACCATCCCACTCCTTCCAGTACCTTTCATCAGGTATGGGGTGAAATTCTGGGATATATGACAGTTGATATTTACTCACACTATACCATGGTGAACAAAATGGCCAATATGATATGTTGGCACCATATTGCTGTCTTGACGTTGCGGCGATCACATGGACACATGGCATATGCTGAAGCATAGGAATGTTGCACGAACATGTGCAATGGTCACCTTCTATCGTCACGGTATATGCTTGTGCATTTGTATCCACCACCTGCCACTCAAAGTCACCAAATCTTGTGATGTAGCAACACCTGGCTGCCTGCACACGCGCACCAATAATGTTCTCGGTTTTTGGGGTGAAAGTGGTCGTCCAACGGAGTCCATCAAGCCGCCGATGATAGAAATACTTGTTTAATCTATAAAAGGTTCTTGCAATCAACGATTGTATCGGAAGCGCTCTAGCTCCTTTAAGAACCTGATTGAAGCTCTCCGAACAATTGGTTGTCATTATACAATAGCGTCTACCGCCATCTTCGTGGTTCGCCCACCTCTTTGTATCTGCCCCCAAGTTTGTAGTAATCCAATCATCAGCTGCCACAGACTCTTTTCTAATCTTTTCACGAAAAAAATTATATTTCAACAAGTCTGATGCATTGCCAGCTTCCCATAGGTTATTTTCCAATGTAGCTGTTCGGAACCCTTTCGCCATGTAATTTGCAATAACGTGGCGCAGACAATACCTATGGTGTCTAGAACCTGGCCATCCCTCTCGTAGTGCTCTCGGAATACCTTTCATTCTATCGGAAATGAAGGTAAGCGTTCGGTTTCTACGGGCACTCGGAATCAACTCATAGATGCAGCAGAAAAACCACTTCCAATTTTCAACATTCTCAGATGATACTACTGCAAATGCCAACGGAAATAGGCCCCCATTTGCATCCACACTTGTAGCCACCAGTAAGCACCCTGCATATTTCCCATACAAATGTGTGCCATCAATACTTAGGACCGGCCTGCAGTGTTTGAACCCTTCAATTGATGGTCCAAAAGACCAAAACACTCCTGTAAACAATGACATTCTTGGCCCGATAGTTTCATATGTAATTTTATACACTGTTCCAGGATTGCTTTCCTTGATGGCTTCTAAGTACTGTGGGAGCCTCTTGTATGACTCCTCCCAATCCCCAAATATCCTCGCTAAAGCTTTCGATCTAGCCATCCATGCTTTGTGATATGATATTCTGATGTGTAACATGGCATGAATGGCATCTTGTATTTCTGCAGGTGTCATATCAAGCTTGGTCTTCACCTGGGGCATAATTTTGTAACTAATGAAAGATGATGTGGCTTGACTATGATCAGTATTTAGAGTAGGATTGTTGAATGTGTGTTCATCACCTACTTTTGTTATCTTGAACCTCCCAGCTGTTCTTTTTCCCACTGCTGCATAAACCCTCCAAGGACAATTCCTACTCCCCTCATCTTGAGTATGCGGATTCACTTCATGATTCAAGCCACATATCACGGAATAGCAAGTTTTGTTTGTCTTGATTGGTCTAAATGAGACATTGTGCTCGATACTCCATTCAGTTATTGCTTTTATCAAGTCGATCTTTGTATCATACATATCACCGACGTTGAAAACTCTGGAACTGCTGGGAAGCCTAGGCTCTATCAGCTGCCTTTCTTGGGTATTCCTCATAATTGTAGTGTTCACCCATTGTTCCTCATCCTCTCCATTTGGCAACGGCTCTTCAAACTGCACATTTGTATTGTCTGCAACTGATTGATGTATCCATTCTGTATCATCTGCATTTAGATCAGCAGCAACCTGCATGTTATCCTCCCTCACATTAGGATGTTCATCATTATCTGTGCCATCACTTTCGTCATCCACCTGTCTCGATATAGACGTCGATGCTCCAATATATGTGGGTCTGTCAATATCTTCAGGAATCACATTTGCATGCGTGGGCATCGTCTCTGGTACAGATGGACATTGAATATAAGTGGAGTAAGTTGCATTTGCATCATCTCCTTGTCCCGCAACATTCCAACTGCAAATGTCATATGAATAATTGAAATGTTTAGCATATGGAATTCACTTCATACAAATATAACATAAACATATTTAGTACTTCAAAACTTTATATACTTACGTATCCTCTTGTTGGTTATACGAACATCCTTCTCCCGCAATATTCTCTATAGGCATAAAGTCAGCCGAATCATTACCAATATCAAGCATACGAGTAAATGTGTCATGTGGTTCGCTCACTCTGGTGTTGATTACTGCTTCTTTTTTCACATATATTTCAACTGATCTTTGAATTTCACCCAAGCTAAACAGAATCTCCATATCCCCGTCATCTGATATCTTCACCGCGGTAAACCTTTGATCAGTTATTGGCCATTTGCACACCAGATTCAATGCAAACTCCTGCCGGTTTATCCGTGTGCCTATGTATATCCGATCTACTAGCTCAGCATATGTTGACGGTCTTCGCACAATAATTGGTCTCACAGTACCTCCGACATACTTCGGTTCGTGATTTTCATCAATCATTAAATCTCCATCAACATAGCATGTAACAAACATCCTATCACTTGCCATTATTTTAAACCTACACATAATTGACATTCATTAATTTCTCTACAACCATCAAAATTTGAATTATTTCAAGAACATTATCTTATTATGAAGTAGATTTCTCACCTCAAAATCACCTAGAAGACGCACACCAAATAGCCAAAACCTCCGTGAGATGTTTTGAATTTTACTTCGCCGAGGGAGTAAAAATCGCTTCTGGTCGAGGAAGAAACAAATGAACACAATAAGCTCCAGGGCAGCAGCTGGGGGCTGTGAAGGGGTGTTAATCTGGACGCGGTTTCAAACCGCGTCCAAATTTCAATTTGGACGCGGTTTGAAACCGCGTCCAAACCCCAAACAACCCCCCGCACGCGCCAGCCCAGAAGTTAGTCTGTTTTGCTAAATAGTTTATAAGTTGGTCGATTTTTTAAATAAGTTTAAAAAATTAGCCTAAATGCAAAAATTGTCCTTCATAAAAAAGCTAATTATAAAAAGACTACCTCTATATTTCAGATATTTCACGCAATACTACCTTTAAATTTTAAAATAACAAAATGATACCACATTTTTCATTTTGCAGTGTAACTTACAGGTAGTTTTGTGAGAAAAAAATACATTATATTTTACTGTTTTTATGGTAATATTTTGTTAGTTTAAAACTTAAAGGTAGAAACATAAAACTAATTTTTTGATCTTTTAAACCAAAAGATCAGTAAGTCAATTACAAACGTTGAGTTAGATGGTCTATCAAACTCATCTAATAAGTCAAGGTTAGACTTTCTTGCTCCATATCTCATCTATGATCAAGGCCTTTCGCCCCAGGACTATGAGGATAATTAATTGTTCTCAATACACAACCTATGATTTACTTTATGAGAATAGATGAAAAAAGATGGCACCTTATCATTGTTGATAGATGAAAAAAGATGGCACCTTATCATTGTTGATCAGGTGCGCTGACGTGACGGGGCCGGTTTGCTTTTTTAGTGGCTAATCAATGGCCCATCACGTCAATGTACCTGATCTGATCAAATTCCACCTGACCCCATTAATCCATCGATGTTTATGGTATCAAAATTTTGGAAGGGTGCAATCTAATTGATCTCGCATCGAGGTTAGAATCGTAATGCCCTACAAAGAAATCCATAAAAAATTAAGCTAAATTTGAGGGGGAGAGAGCTTGAGGAGATACCTGTATGCCAATAAATTGGAATTGATTAAGATTTAATATAGATCCCTAAACTAGGGCTCCTAAAGAGTAGAAGAAGACGATCAAGAACAAAAAAACCATAATCTGGCTTTAAATTAGAGTTTATTGACCCACCCCATTGTACGGGGTCCTTTATTTAACCTGATCTAAGTAAAAATTTGATTATTCTTTGATTTCCGTGGGCATCAGTTTTTCTATGTCATGTGTAGGTCAATTCCTCAAATTGGATGCATGTAGCCAAAAGGAATAGATGAATATGCGTTTAATGGAATATTTAACTTGGAAGTTTGTATTTGTCTTGACTCGGTCGCTTTATGCCTAAATAAGAGAGGCTAAATTTAACTAAACTACCAAATACTTTCGGGTTTTCTCCTAAAACATCATAACCTTTCAAAATTAAGATTAATTACCAAAAACTTTTCATTAATGGTGCCTTTATGGTAGCTTTTATCAAATGTTAAAAAGTATGGTGTACTTAAATTAAATATTTAAATAGTTTAGAATAGTATTAATAAATTTTCCAAAAGTTTGTGGTAGTTTTCTTAAACAAAGAAAGTTTTTGGAAGAAAGACTAGAAAAGTTGTTGGTAATTAAACTTTTAATTTTAAAATGTTACTGTATTTTAACAGAAAGCCCCAAAGTGTTCAGTCTTTTAGGTAATTTACTCTTATAAGATATACTAAAATGCACATTTCCTATCCAACTAACAACGGTATATATTGAAAGACCTGCAACAAAAAAATCATGAAGTCGCATAAGGTGATATAAGTTGACAGTAGAAGTTAAATAAGCTAGTCACTAGTATTCAAAAACATATCGACTCTACTAAGTTCCACATAGAACATGCAATATTATATGTAAATAGTATCTTACCCATAATGTAAATGAAGATGGTTATATACAATTCACCTAGTACAATCATGTGCAATGATACCAAGAAAAAATAAATCCTACCCATATTTCAAGGTACTGAAGCGTAGCATGTAAACATCGGTAATGTAGAAATATTAATACCTGCTATATAATATAAGTATCCTTTATTTGGTATTGTACACGCAAGTGACATGCATGGCAATATATGTAAGTATTAGTTGAATCTCACACAGCAAGGGCTATTCAGCTCTTTAAAGAAGTTGGCAAAGAAACATTGCCCGACGTATTACTTACTCTTCTGCAGCACTTCTTTTAATAATCAGGCGACAAATTACACATCATGCAACAATACTGACCATTGTACATATATCCATAGGTTGCAATAAATACAAGATGCAATTAAGCATACAAAGATATGTATAACGCATTAATTGGGCTTAATAGGCGTTAGTTTAATTGCTCTAAAGTTTCATAGTATAGACAACTAACATTGAAATACCATAAAATTAAAATCATAACTAAAATGTTCTATGTCTGAGTGTCGGTATGCATAAACATGCATGTCAATTCAACTAACCATAGATTTAGTTTAAATAAATATATGCTGGCTAAAGCATTGGCAACATTTGGCAACTTCAATATGCATATATGTTGTGCAAATTAAGCTCTCGATATTTATACCGCAAGCACGCGGCTGTCGTCGTAGCACTAACGCGTCGCCCGCAGGGAGGTTGGGTAATTGAGTACTAGAAAATCCTAGGTTGTGATTCGCTACGTGGATTGAATATGCAAAATAGGAAGAATGCAATAGAATGAAAAGGCTCTAGGACTAGGGTTCACTCTAATGTGGATTGAGCATGGGGATAATATCGTTACGTGTCTATCGAATCATCCTAAGGTGAAGTTGTAGCCTAGAGGATGTCACATATCCCCCACTTCGGTGATGCTATGATAAGATCACTCCTCGTGTTATATCATGCCCCCACTTTCGTGATGCTGTGACATGACTACCACTCGCATGATGAAGCCTACTCTCATAGCGTATCGCCACACTACGGGTGCATTGAGCAAACAATATTCCCCAACCACTTTCAGTCACTCTCATCATTAGAAACTCGGTCAATGCTAGGAGGGCTCTCATTACGCCCCAACTCCTGCTGGCTACATAATTAGTATGGATCGCAAATAGGGATTAAACCCCTAAAATAATCCTAACTTCCGCCAGCGATCAATCTAAGAAATCAATATATGTAGATAAAAAACTTCCTAGCATAACCCTATTTCAATGATTCAATAGTCAAGATAGCAAAACCAATCCATACACAATCCACAAGAGAGATTAATCATGCCCTAGATGAAAATACTACTCAAATCATATAGAAACACAGAAAATAACAAAGATACAATGAAGATAACATAGTACAATTATAAAAACACAAAATAAAGAGAAATACTTAGCTTTCAATCGTTGCAATACAAGATATCCAGGGTTACATATGCTCCAACGAAGGAAAACTGATCCAAACCCTAATCTAACCTACTCATACTCCTAAAACTAATAAAAGAGACGAAAAAGAGAAGAAAACAAGTCTAAGGATCGTCACAAGTCTAAGGATCGTCTCCCCCTCTTGGCGGTGCTCCCAAACCTTAAATACATCTTCAAAACCCTAGTGGGTTAGCAGAAAACCCAATCCGAAACGACCGCGTGGAAGATCCACGTGGTCGCGTCGATTCTGCTCACAAAAACATCTTAAACCCCCTTCAGAGACTCTAATTTCAAGTGGTCGTGTCAAATCCCACCCGACCGCGTAATCGTAGAGCTCCAAAACAGCTTTTTACGCACTTTCAGCCTATGTGTCGACGCGGTCGCGTCGATTTCCACGCGATCGCATCGTTTGGTCGCGTCGCCAATTCTACACTGCAGCCTAGTCTTTCAGAAAATGTATAAAATCACTCCGATCTCCGAAAAATGCAAATAAATATGTGTTGGAATCGTAACAACTAACAAGACGATCTTCGATGGAAAAATAAAAGGAAGAGAAGATAACCACAAAGTCGTGAGCAGATCTTCAGTCTCGGTAATGCTTGTTCACTTCCTGTAGCATCTTTTCCATGCGGTTGCGTGAATGGTCACATGCAACCGCATGGCTCCTCTTCTCTTTGGCTTGAACCGAGTTCTTCTATGCGGGCGTGAATGGATCGACGAGGCCGCGTCAACCTAGGAAAGTTACGGCCCTGCAGAGTTTTGAATTGGCGTGGTCGCATGGACGCGGTCGTGTAGGGTAGCCACGCAACCGCGTCGATTGACCTTCATATCCACGACTATGCTTGCCTTGATTTAGGCGATGCGACCGCACCACACGGAGTCGCGTGGAGCTGTTCTCTTGGTTTCTTTTCTCTTTTGATTCCATTCATTCGCATCGCCTCTCCCTTTCACTTCTTTAACTCCATTTAGCTCCTTTTGGCTAGATTTCAACCTGAATACACACAAAACACCCAAATGATGAAAGTGAACGGAAATATGATAAAGTGGCATATAAAATGGGGATTTGAGTGATGTGATGCATGAATAAACCGTACTAAAATATATGAAACATCCACTCATCAATATACAACAACAGTACAAGCTGAAAGTACAAGCTGAAAGCCTACGTGAGCATGCACTGATCATCATTGCTCAAGTTTAGTTGGTATATAACACTAAATAAAATAATGTTATTACTAGATAAATCACATCTTACCGATACCGTGTGTTAGAATTATCAACTGTATAACATATTCAATGAGGATAGGTTGCAGCCCCAAGCGCATCCCCTCCCACTTCATTCCTGCAAGATGTGCCTTAGAGTGCAAGGGTACATCCCTGCATCAGTCTTTTAACAAGTCTCTAGGAGCAGTTCTACTAATGAGAGATTAGTGTTGGGAACGAATGTCTGTGTTTAATATAAAACCAACTAGGCTCAATGTATGTGTTCAGTTTAAGGGGAAATAGTTGACATTGAGTTCTGCTAGACAGTTGGATGGAGATATAAAGGGATTTGCGAAATTAATCCCACATGATTGCTTCTCCCAGTCCTAAATCCCGGGCTACAGTTAGGCCACATCATGCCATCTGATACATATTGATGTAGATCCGACTCAATCATTATTTTGGATTTATAGATTTAATAAGTTTATTTTGATTTTTATCTTATTTTTAAGTTTCACGTGGTGAACATGTGCTTTAATTTTTAGATATTTCATTTTATTTCATTTCATTTGCACTTATGGTGCACATAGTTTTGAATTTAAGCAAGGATCTACCACAACTATTTTATCATTGAAGTGGAAATTCATAATTTTGAGGAAAATAATCTAGATTGGTTCATAAGGAACCCTAGTTTTTTGTGAAATCTATTTTCTCATACGGAATTAAGTGCTCTATCCCAACTTTCTTCTCTAAATCCCAAGATTTTGTCCCAGCTTCTCATTTCCCATCATATTAAAACCCTTAAATTTAGAACCACAGATCTAACTTTGTTCTTATATTGACCAAATTGGTATCAGAGTAAAGTAGATTCAAAAATCCCATCTTTTCAATCCTAAAAATCCCTAACCCAATCCCCTCCCAGCCTCAATGCAACACAGTTTCACCATCAACTCCTTCGACCATAGTCATCATCACCACCTCTATTCCTCTCCGCTGTCATCATTACTGTCATCTCTTTTCGTCTATTACCTTCTTCTCCATCGCAATCACTGCCACCTTAAATCTACAAACGTAGTCACCACTACCTTCTAAAACAAATGCCACATTAATCAAAGTTACCATTCATTGTTGTTGTCATCTATTTTCCTTGGTGCCGTCATCACAATAACCTGTCACCTTAAATCTACAAACGTAGTCACCACTACCTTTTAAAACAAATGCCACATTAATCAAAGTTAACATTCATTGTTGTTGTCATCTATTTTCCTTGGTGCCGTCATCACAATAACCTGCTTCCTTCAATGTCATCGTCGTTGTCATGATCGCCTCCTTCCTTGACCACTACTATCATCATCACAGTCGCATTGCCACTGCCACCATCATCTTCTAACACCTTCAGATCACCAACATCAATTGACATTGGTGTTTGTTAGAAATGAGGGTAAGTGTGGCAATTCTGTAATTTTAGGCCTCAGTGGCATTTTTGCAATTATGGACAAATGAGACATTCATATAGTGGTGGAAGGGTTAGGGGTAGTATGTTGAATTTGGAAGAAGAAGAATAGAGATTAGGAGTAGACTAAATTAGATCTTAGAGAGTTGTGCTTTATCTCAAATCAAAGCAAGGAGAGCGGTCCTCCTCTCTAATTGAGGCAAATATCTTATATTTTGTTTCTATAAAAATCATATCTTTCTCTCAAATCCCTAAATTTCATCCACCAAACCCCTAGAGTTTCCTATCAAAATGGTATCAGAGCAAGATCCTGATGGTGACGTCAAGAAAGGTGGACGCTTTTGAGGAAATCATGCGAGCGGAATTCGAGAGATTAAGAGCCGCGATGAAGCAGAAGATGAAGCAAATCTTTGTGAAGGCGCAGTAGGAAATTGCCACTGAAAGAGCCGCGATGAAGCAAACCCATGCGGAGTCACAGCAGGAAATTTCAAAGGTTTTCCTCCCTCTGAAAGAACCAACTCACAAAGGCAGATCAGAAGAAAAACGAAATCAGCGACGCAGATCTGAGACAAAAGGTGGCACATTTGGACAAGAGCAATGGAAAAATCATTTCGTTGGAGGAAGAGATCCATCCCAAGAGCGATCTAGCTTTAGATTAGAACTTTGACAACAATATCAACACAGATCTAGGGTCAAAGGCGTTGCATTTTGCCCGCCAGAGGGAGCAGAATGGGGTGACGACCACCTCACTGATCACCTGGGGCTCCATTGCCCCTTTGCTGACTGCCCAGGGGCCTTCACCCCATGGCGGGTCGCCCCATGGCGGGTCGCCCTCCACAAGCCGCACCAAGCCTGGCGGGCTAGGCCGAGCTTGACGAGCCCTCCACAGTCCGCGCCAAGCCTGGTGAGTCAGGGCGGGCTACCCTGGGCCTTGCAACCCTTGGGCGGGCCGCCATGAGTGCTGCGAGCCCTGGGCAGGTCGCTTAGGGCCCGTGAGCCTTGGGCAAGCCCCCATGACCCAGCGACAATTTTAAGTACGCCCATGAGCACTTGTTTTCAGCTGGAACACCTCCCGAGCTTCGACGTCAACGTTTTTGGACGCGAAGGAGACGTGCATCCGAGCTTAGCTCTGCCTACAGAGACCAAGAAGGCTTTCGATGCTCTTATCCAGGAGTGGACGAGCATCCTTAGCACGTCTGCGGACTTCATACACCACATTGAGAACAAAATGGTTCTTTGGGACGATAGAATGTTAGAAATGAGGGTGTGGGTGGCAATTTTGTAATTTTGTGCCTCATGGGCATTTTTGTGATTATGGACAAATGAGTTCTTATATAGCTGAGGGGTTAGGGCTAGGTATATATGTTGAATTTGGAAGAAGAAAAAGATAGCTTAGGAGTAGACTAGATTAGATCTTGGAAGAATTAGTCTTTATCTCTAATCAAAGCTAGGAGAGCGGTCCTCCTCTCTAATTGAAACCAAGTTATCTTATATTTATTCGTTTCCATCTATAAAAATCATATCTTTCTCCCAAATGCGCAAATTTCCTCCACCGAACCCCAAGAGTTTCTTATCAATGTTGTTGCTATTTCAAAACCAAGTCGGATCCAAATCCGACTGGGTTTTAATTGAGATCTAACATGTTAGAAACGACTATGCCCGAATCTAGATCGCTTCAGAAAATAGATCCGACCTAATTTCATTAAGTTGAACCAACCCAAGCCGACATAAACCTATCTAAGCCTATCCGAGCCTATACAAACCATTGACCAAGCCAAGCTGTTGACCGAAGCTGCGCAGCTAGCCAGGTCAAACCGAGATGTTGACTGAGCTGAGCCGTTAATCTAGTTGATTAGCATGTGCCTTCCATTTTTGAGTGAATTTTCTTAGATTTTCTGCTATGAATAGTAACCCAAGCAATGTTTAGCTGATTTTGAAGCCGTTTTAAAAGATTTTGTGTGTGAAATTTTTGCAACCAAGCTCCGCAACTAAGCTCATGGACTGACACACTATCAATTTCTAGAGATCATACCATCATGCCATAAACTGGACTTCACTCTGTGTAACTTCAAATCTAACCAATTCTTTAATCATTAAATTCCAAACATTTTTCAAATTATGCTCAAATTTGTTATTATTGTTGATAGCAAAGTTCAAGGTATCGGCCGATACCAGTTGGTATCGGCCATTTCGTACCGGTACCGCCCCCCAACGGTACGAACCCCACGCAATTAATCGGTATCGGCCGGAACCCTAGGGTTCCGGCAACCCTATGGGGAAAATGAAAAGGAATTGAGAAGACAACAATTGAATAGAAATTGAACAGAAATTGACATAGAAAAGCACGCTTGCACAGAAATTGAAGAGAGAAAAAATCACGGGTGTACAGAAATTGAAAGACGACGACTGAGGAAGACGAGGCATACAAAAAGCAAAACCCCGTGAGTGAACAGAAATGAACGTGAGTGAACAGAAAATAAAGTGAAAAGGTTATAAAAAGAGGGAATCGAAGGGGAAAAATCTCAAAGTAACATACCTCTCTCTCGAGAAATCTCCAAAATTGGAAGCCCTAATTCATCTGAGGAGCTCGCCGCATCGAGTCGAAGCCGCTGGAGGTCGCCGCATCGCTGTTCGAAGCTGTTGGAGCTCGTCGAAGCTGGTGGAAGCGCCAGAGCTCGCCGACGCTGGTGGAAGCCACGAGAGATCGCCGACGCTTGTCGACCCGCTGGAGCTCTCTGTTAGGATCCAAGATTAAAAAAACAATTTTTACAGAAAAGTAGTAGCCAAGAACTAGATAATTGAATACAAAAAAGGTGTATTCTCCTCCCAAGACGCCGAAGAGGACGTCCACACTCGTTTAATCTAAGATCTAAACCTAAGGACGCTCAATAGAAAATATCCAATATCAAGCATCCCTACAAATGACGGCTAGCCCTAGTTTAAATAGAAAATAAGAAAACCCTCCTTGCTGTGCGCAAAGTAATTTCTCCATGACTTGTTGTGTACAAAGTAATTTCTCCATGACTTGTTGTGCGTAAAGTAATTCCCTCCCCACTTTAGCCGCGCACGGATCTAACATTACTCCGCCCCTGAAAATCCACCATGTCCTCAAGGTGGTGCATAGAGTGTGCGTGCCATCCATTCCACGTATTGCATATCTCCTCCCAGATCAAAAGGATGAAAATGATCTCCACCGCTTTCACTGCCGTTCTAAAGAAATCCAGATCTGAAAGGTTCAGATCTGAAAACTTGAAGATCTGGATCTGAAAATTTCAGATCTGAGACTTTCAGATCTGGATCTGTAACTTTTAGATCTGGATCTGAAAGATCTGGATCTGAGAATTTCAGACCTGGATCTGAAAATTTCAGATCTGTGACTTTCAGATCTGGATCCGAGAATTTAAGATCTGGATCTGAAAGATCTGAATCTGAGAATTTCAGATCTGGATCTGAAAATTTCAGATCTGAGACTTTCAGATATGGATCTGAGAATTTCAGATCTGGATCTGAGAATTTCAGTTCTGGAAATTTCAGATCTGGGTCTTTCTCGTCCAAAGATGTCGCCTTTGACGTCGATTTAGGGTTTCCTTCACCTTGTGTAATAGCCGCCAAGAGGGAGAAGATCTTTGCAAATTATTCGTCGCGCTTCGCTTGATTTGCCGTTAATTGGTCGATAGATATCGTCAATTTCTTTACGGCCTCCTCGTTCCTCGTCAACGATCTCTTTATCCCATCGATCTCGCCGTTGAACTTCTCCTCCAGAGCTTCAATTTTTTTGGTGGTAGCCACCTCCATGGATGCCAAGATCGTCGCTCTGATACCAAAATGTTAGGATCCAAGATAAAAAGACAATTTTTATAGAAAAGTAGTACCCAAGAACTAGATAATTGAATACAAAAAGGTGTATTCTCCTCCCAAGACACCGAAGAGGACGTCCACACTCGTTTAATCTAAGATCTAAACCTAAGGACGCTCAATAGAAAATATCCAATATCAAGCATCCCTACAAATGACGGCTAGCCCTAGTTTAAATAGAAAATAAGAAAACCCTCCTTGCTGTGCGCAGAGTAATTTCTCCATGACTTGATGTGTGCAAAGTAATTTCTCTATGACTTGTTGTGCGTAAAGTAATTCCCTCCCCACTTTAGCCGCGCACGGATCTAACACTCTCGCCATCGCTGGAGGACGTCGTCTTGTCGAACGGAGTGCGTAGTCGCCGTCGCTTCGAACCCAGCGCGTCGCTTCGAGCTTCGAAGGCGTCGAACGGAGTGCGTAGTCGCTGTCGCTTCGAACCCAGCACGTCGCTTCGAGCTTCGAATGCGTAAACAACACAGCAACACGCCTTAAAAGAGGTATTTAATCCCCCCTGTGATTAATTACGTAGCTGCCCATTGATTTCTCAAAGATTTACAGTAGTGCCATTAAACAGAACCTATTAATAATAAACTAATGGCAATAGAGTAAATAAATTGAACATTTTGAGCAAACTTACCATAATGTTTCGTTTATTTACAATAATGCCATCGCACTTAAAACCCCATTAATTGGACTGAATGGCAAACTTGTAAATACTCCTTATTTGCTAGGGGATGAGGAGAAATGCCATTTAAAAGTTTAAAATTTAAAGGGTAAATTGCATAAAAATACCTTCACGTTTGGGCCATTTTCACGTAAATACCATCAGGTTCATTTTGTGACAAATTGATACCCTATAACGGAAAATGGGCCAACGGTGTTAAATTGGACCATTTTGCCACTCTCTCACGTTTGGGCCATTTTTACGTAAATACCCTGAGGTCTCTTCTCTCTCTCTACTGAATCTCTCTCTCTCTACCGACTCTCTCTCTCTACTGATTCTCTCCTCTCTCGCTACAAATTCTCTCTCTATATACCGAATCTCTCTCTCCCCCAATTCTCTCTCTCTCTCTCTCTCTCTCTCTCTCTCTCTCTCTCTCTCTCTCTCTCTACCGATTATATATATATATATATCTACCGATTCTCTCTCTATCTCTCTATCTCTCTCTACTGATTCTCTCTCCTCTCTCCACAGATTCTCTCTCTTTCTCTCTCTACACCGAATCTCTCTCTACAGATTCTCTTTCTCTCTCCCCCAATTCTCTCTCTCGGGTGGGATGGTGCATGGGGTGGGTGAGTGGGTGAGTGTGTGTTCATGCGTGGGGTGGGTGGGTTGTGTGTGTGGGGTGTGTACATTGGGGGGCTGGGGTGGGGTGTGTGCATGGGGTGTGTGCGCGTGGGTGGGTGTGTTGTGTGTGCTTGGGGGTGGGTAGGTGTGCGTGGGGTGGGTGGGGGTGGGTGTGTGTGGAGGGTGGGTGTGCGTATGTGGGGTGTGTGTGCTTGGGGTGGGGGTGTGTGCATGGGTGTGTGGGTGTGTTTATGGGTGTGGGTGGGTGGGTGCACGGGGGGTAGGTGGGTTGTGTGCATGGGGGTGTGTGGGTGTAGTTGGAGGGTGTGTGCGTAGGGTGGGTGTGTACGCGTGTGGTGGGTGGGGTGGCTTAAGGGGTGTATTTGTGTGTGTGGGCATGGGTGGGTGAGTGTGGGCATTGGGGGGTGTGTGCGTGGGGTGGGTATGTCAGCGTGGGTTGGTGGGTTGTGTGCATGGGGTTTATGTGCATATGGGGTTTTGTGCTTAGGGTGAGTGTGTGCCTGGGTTGGTGGTGGGGTTGTGTGGGGTGGGTGTGTGCACGTGGGTGTGTGGGTTGTGTGCATGGGGTTGGTGTGCGTGCATGGGTGGGTTGTGTGCATAGGGGGTGTGTGTTTGGGGTGGGTGGGTGCATGGGCGTGTGTGACCTGTTGAAGTATTGGCTCAATTTGGGTACTATAAGGTAGACGATCACACATGCACTAATCCACCCAAATGCACACGCCCACCCAATACACACACCCACCCCATGCCCACACCCACCCCCATGCACCAACCCACCTCAATGCACACACCCAGACACCCATGCACACACATGCACCCAATGCACACACCCACCCACCACATGCACACGCACCCAAAGCACACACCCACCCACCACATGCACACGCACCCAATGCACACACCCACCACATGCACACACACCTATGCCCACACCCACACCCCATGCACGCACACACCCATACACAAACACATGCATAAACCCACCCCAATGCACACACACACCCACCACATGCACACCCACCCCATGCCCACACCCATCCACCCATGCACACATCCACACATGCACAGACTCACCCACACCATGCACACACACACCATGCATACACCCACCCACCCATGGACACACACCCTCCCCATGCACGCAAACACACCCACCCCCCATGCACACACACCCCCCAATGCGTGCGCACACACACACCCCACACCCATGCACCCACCCACCCCAATGGACACACACACCCAATTCAGGGTATTAACTTATAAAAGATCCAAACGTGAAGGTATTAACTTATAAAAGGAACATTCAGGTGTAAATTTGTCCAAATTTCTGTCTTTTGGACGGAAAATTAAAAAAGGGTATCAACTTAAAAGAGTTGGAAAATGTTTGGGTATATATTTTGATGAAAATAAACGTCAGGGTATTTACGTGAAAATGTCCCAAACGTGAGGGTATTTTTCTGCAATTTACCCAAATTTAAATACCATAGGGTCTGCGCCCTCTGCTGCTCCAAATTTTGATATGCTAAAAATTCAAAGCTTAGGTATTGGAACCATTAATTCTAATTAAGTAGACAAATTATGTTACATGTTGCTTTCAAATTCAAAAATTTTGACATTGAGACTTCGAAAGTCATTAAATCCAGATATGGATTAATTCTTAAATAATTTAAGTTTAATTACTTTAGTATTATATATAACAAATACTTTAGAAATACTAATGAATACTAAAGAAATAATTAAACTTAAATACTATAGAAATTATAATTATTTCTTAAATAATTTATGTTTAATTAATTTAGTATTATACTCTAACAAATACTTTAGAAATACTAATGAATACTAAAGAAATAACTACTTTCGAAATTATAATTATTGCTTAAATAATTTAAGTTTAATTACTTTAGTATTATACTCTAACAAATACTTTCGAAATTATAATTATTTCTTAAAAATAATAAAAATAATAAAAATATATATAAGCAATTAAGTAAATATTAAATACTAAAATTTCCAGTAAAAATAGGTAATAAATTTTAAAAAGGGATTGGAAATTTACAATAGCAATACTTAAAAATTATAATACTAATAATGGTATAGAGTAATAAATGTAGTATAATACTAATAAATGCTAAGTAATGTATACTAAAG
Source organism: Scilla litardierei (assembly GCA_030789695.1). Lineage (NCBI taxonomy): Eukaryota > Viridiplantae > Streptophyta > Magnoliopsida > Asparagales > Asparagaceae > Scilla > Scilla litardierei. Next base: position 114,304,092 of record CM061141.1, read on the forward strand.
GAATACTGAAAATTTTAATACTTTTAATAAATTATAGAAGTAGAACTAATTTTTTTTTATTTCATATTTACCAGTATTTACAAGAAATTTGATAGTAAACCGAGACCGAATAAATATTAGTAAATATTTCTAGTAATAGAAAAATATAAATTATAACAAAAATATAAATAGAATTTATAATTAAAGTAATATTAAAGATATATTACAATAATACATAAAATACTAATAATTTTAAGTTGCATGTTATTATTTATGGGATAAATTTTTAAGTTGCATGTTATTATTTAATGGATAATTTGTTAAACTGTTGTTCATGTAAATAATTATGCGATAATTATTAAAAGGTTAGAAACTTGATTTTGTGCGATATTTAAGTTGCTTATCTGCATGCTAAATTTTATGAGATAAAATTTAGATGACATGTTTTAATGGTAATTCTATTTTCTTGCATATTATATGATAATTCAAGAAAGCATCTTAGGTTAGCCATTAAAATTCTTCTAAAACTTATGAGACGCATTTTAGATTGACATGCTATTTTTAGTAAATTGTTACAACTATTAAATACCTAATTCCTGATTAGGGTAGTCCTTTTCCAACGATTATTATTTTAAACGTTCTAATAATAATTTTGCTAAAAGTGTACACTTTAAATTGTTGTAATGTGAATCTATTAAAATCCAAATACATGATTAGGATAGCACGTTGAAACAAATAAAACATTATAGTTGATAAGGACTCTAATAAAAGTTATTAACAAATCCTAATAAATTCGAATTTTAGGATTCAACTAGTTGATAGGATTAACTAGTTTTAATAAAAGCCTTTTAGTTGATGGCAAACATATGAATGATAAGTTTCCTTCAATGGACCATGATCCGGCTCAATGTGCTTGGCTAAGTTTGTTGGATCAACCTAGCTAGACTGGGTATAAGTGATCCTGGCTTAGTCAATTCCCTAACCGTGTTCCGCTGGACCGCAAGGACGTAAATCATGATTATGTGACACCGTCGACTATATCTAAGTCTAATACGTTAATAATCTTTTCAAGATTAATCGTAACCCTTGGTTTATGTTGCAGTAATTAACATGTCTCGAAGAACTTCAAAGGAGAAGACGGTGGATATTGGGTGGGCTCACTGTAAAATGATCGCAGAAAACCATAGACAAGTAAGGTGCAACTATTGCCGGAAAGAAATGCATGGAGGCGTGTCTCGCCTTAAGGATCACTTGGCAGGAATTACCGGGGATGTGCTGACATGCCCCGAGGTACCTAAAGAAGTGCGTGAAGAGATGAGAGCGCACATATTTCAGAAGAAGACCAAAAAGGTACAGACCAGATTTGAGAAGAAGAGGATAGAGGGGAGATAAGGGCAAAGCAGACGGAGGCAATATCAGATGACTAAGATGAGGATGACACCGAGGAGGCGAGGGACCTTAGAAGAGCTCTTAAAAGAAGTAGGCAAGAACTTGTCGAAGAAGAGATTAGAAGTGAGGGCAGAAGGATGGGAGCAGGATCGTCTGGGTCTGGAGCCCCTGGGCTAGCCAGATCGGGTAGTCGTGCCGGCCGAAAGGCCGGTATGTTCGCGTGCGGTTCTGCTCGCGATGTTCAGCCAACCGGTAGACCAGCCGGCGCTCTCAGACCCGGTGCTGACCCTTTTTCTCAGACGAAGAAGGGTAAATCACAATCAACCATAAAGAATACCTTCATGAAGAATGCCAAGGCCTATGTCGGCCGAGCTATGGCCAAATTTTTCTACTTCAACCACATCCCATACAATGTGACCAATAACCCATATTACAGGCACATGGTGGATGCTATTGCGGAATCGGGACGTGGCAATGCTCCACCCACTGCTTGGGATCTGGCACACACATACTTGGACATGGAGTATGAAGAGATCAAAAATTATGTAGAGACTTTTCGTATTCAGTGGGATGAGTACGGTTGCAAACTGATGTGCGATGGCTGGACAACACAAAACAGAAGGAAGATAATTAACTTCCTGATACGAATCGCTTGCCGTTTGGATCAAATCAGCGAATAAATGATTAAAACAGCGATTTAAAGGTGAAAAATGTAAAAATAGTGGAAAACAATGAGAAAGCAATGAACTTGATAAGGATTCTTCGAGACGAATCAATCTCCCAGCTTTTATTGAACGCCTAAAAGCCTAGACAGCATCAAGATGATAACTAGATTGTTCAAAGACAAATCAAGCATAAACTCACAATGACGGCTAGCCCTAATTATAAAGGAAAAGGGGATTTACTAATTTGGTCTGACTAGACCAAAATACCCCTGAAATGACTAATCCCGGCCCCCACGTCTTCTCCTGCGAAAGTAAACAATCGTGGGCTCCCCGCTAGCCGCATCTCCCGCGTGTGTGCCCGGCCCAAGCGACGCGTCCGCATCAATACCCCCCTAAAGAGCCACCTTGTCCTCAAGGTGGAAGTCAGGGAACTGCTCACGCATCACGTCGTAGGCCTCCCAAGTCGCATCACAGTCCGGTAGACCCGCCCAATAGATCAGTACCTCCTTCCGCCGCCCCGGGCCCTGACGAACCGCCTTCACATCCACTGGCTCAAGTAGTACCTCCATGTCCTCTGTCAAGGTAGGAGGCAAAGTAGAAGACACCGCCTGATCTCCGATCGCCCTCCTCAGCTGCGACACGTGGAACACCGGATGTATCCCCGAGGATGCGGGCAACTCCAACCGGTACGCCACCTGGCCAATCCTGGCCACCACCCTATATGGACCGAAGTATCTAGCTGACAGCTTCTCATTCGGCCTTCTCGCCAACGATCTCTGCCGGTACGGACGCAGCTTGAGGTACACCATGTCTCCGACCTGAAACTGTACATCCCGTCGATGCCCATCGGCCCTGGCCTTCATCACCTGCTGAGCTCGTAGCAGGTGCTTCCGCAGCTCCTCTAGCAAACTATCCATCTCTCTCATGTACTCCTCCACCTGAGACACCGGAGTCTGTCTGTCACCAAAACGGAGCAAGGGTGGGGGATCCCTCCCGTACAGCACTCTAAATGGCGTCGTCCCTGTCGCAGAGTGGTACGAAGTATTGTACTAGTACTCTGCCCACGCTAACCACCTATGCCACTGACGTGGTGTCTCTGAGGCGAAGCACCGCAAATACGTCTCTATGCTGCGGTTGACCACCTCTGTCTGGCCGTCGGTCTGGGGGTGGTAGGCCGTACTCCGCTTCAGGACCGTACCCTGCACCCTGAATAGCTCCCGCCAGAAGCCACTCATAAAAACCTTGTCCCTGTCGGACACGATGGACGCGGGCACCCCATGTAACCGTATCACCTCCCTCGTGAAAGCGGTAGCTACTGACACTGCAGTGTATGGATGCTTCAATGGAATAAAGTGAGCGTACTTACTCAGGCGGTCCACTACCACAAATATCACCGTGTAGCCATCGAACCGTGGTAGTCCATCAATGAAGTCCATCGTCACCTCCTCCCAAACCCTCTCTAGCAATGCCAACGGCTGTAGTAGTCCTGCTGGGGCCATGGCCATGTACTTGTGACGCTGGCACACGTCACAAGCTGCGACTAAACGCGCGATCCTCCTCTGCATCCCAGGCCAATATAGCTCTCGGGCCATCCCCAGTCACCGAACTGTGGAACTCCTGAAAAAGGACCGGTATAAACTTTGAGCTCCGTGGTATCACCATCCTCCCCTGGTACAGCAATCTGCTCCCTGCTAACGAGTACCCAACCGGCCCCTCCTCGCCACTCTGCAGTCTCTCCCGGAGCTGCCTCAACTCCGCATCTGTGTCTGCCTCCTGTAGCATCGTCTCCCAGTCCAACCACATAGGCCGCGACAGCGCCCTCATATCGATGCTCTCCTCCCGACGTGACAAGGCATCGGTAGCCTTGTTCTCCAATCCGGGCCTGTACTCGATATCGAACCGGTACCCCACCAGCTTGGACAACCAATGATGATGCTCCTCTGTGACGAGCCTCTGCTCCAGTTGGTACTTGAGGCTCCTCTGGTCCGTGCGGACCACGAACTCCCTCCCCAACAGGTATGGCCGTCACTTCTGCACCGAGAAAACTATGGCCATCAGCTCTAGCTCATAGACCGATTTCAGTCGTGCTCTAGCGGTCAGCACCTGACTGAAATAGGCGATGGGCCTACCCTCCTGCATAAGCACCGCCCCTAGCCCGTACCCCGAGGCGTCAGTCTCCACCACGAACGATATGCTGAAATCCGACAAGGCTAGGACTGGCGCCGTCGTCATAGCCACCTTCAAGGCTTCAAACGCCTTGGTGGCCTCCCCCCACTTGAAACCGTCCTTCTTCAATTGCTCGGTGAGAGGCCAAGCAATCGTGCTGTAGCCTTTGACGAACTTCCTGTAGTAGCCCGTCAGCCCCAAAAAGCCCCTCAAAGCTCGTAGTGTAGTAGGCAGCGGCCAATCTAGCATAGCTGCTATCTTCGACCTGTCGGCCGCCACCCCCTCTGCCGATACTACATGGCCCAAGTACTCAATCCGCAGCTGCCCGAAACTGCACTTCTTCCTGTTGGCGAAGAGCTGGTTCGCCAACAGCTCCTGGAATACCACCTCCAAATGGCCTATGTGCTCCTCCATATCACGGCTGTAGACCAGGATGTCGTCAAAAAAACAAGTATGAACCGCCGTAAGTAAGCCTGGAACACCTTGTTCATGAGGGCCTGGAACGTCAACGGAGCATTCGTCAAGCCAAAAGGCATGACGAGAAACTCGTAATGCCCCTCATGGGTCCGAAAAGCGGTCTTCGGCACATCCTCTGGCCGCATCAGTATCTGGTGGTACCCCGCTCTCAAGTCGATCTTCGAAAAGACCGCTGCCACATGTAGCTCATCTAACAGCTCGTCAATTACCGGAATATGGAACTTGTCTGCGACAGTCTCCATATTCAGCGCCCGATAATCGACGCAGAATCTCCAACTTCCGTCCTTTTTCTTCACCAACAGCACTGGTGACGAAAAAGGACTCACACTGGGCTGTATTACCCCCGCCTGCAGCATCTCCCGCACCATCCGCTCTATCTCATCCTTCTGCGAGTGCGGGTATCTGTATGGCCACACGCTGACTGGAGCCCCATCCCCCCGTAGCACGATCACATGCTCGTGTCCCCTCTGCGGAGGCAGCCCCTGTGGGCTCTGAAACACCTCCTGGTACTGCTCCAGTACCGGCTCCACCTCCTCTGCGGTCTCTGTCTGCTGCTCCTCCTCAGTCGACAACCCCTGGCACTCCACCAGGAACCCCTCACCCTCATCCCGCAACGCCCTAGTAATGGCCTTGAAGGCCACCACTGAAAAACAGAGTGTAGGGTCTCCGGTCAGCACCACCGTCCGCTCGCCGTCCTGGAACTCCATCCGCAGAAGCTTCCAGTTCACCTTCATCTCCCCCAACTTCTTCAGCCACTGTACCCCCAAAATGACATCCACATTCTCCAACTCCAGCGGCAAAAAGTCCTCCACTATCTGTATGCCCTGCAACATCAGGCACACCCCTTTGCAGAGCCCCTTGCTCTCCTCCATCTTCCTCGTCCCCAGCAACACTGTGAATCTCTCCAACGTGCTCAGCTCCAGCCCATGACGCTCCACCAACTTCCTTGAGATGAAGTTGTGAGTCGCCCCACTGTCAATAAGTACGGTCACTGCCTGCTCTGCCAACGTCCCTGATAACTTCATGGTATGATTCGGAGTGAATCCTACCACAGAGTTCAGGGAGACCTCTGCTACGTCCATGTGCACTGGCACCTCATCCTCGACCGTCAGCTCTGGCTCCACTACCTCCTCCTCATAGTCCTCGTCGGGGACGATCACGATCTGCAGCAACTTGCTCGCACATCGGTGACCGGGGCTGAACTTCTCATCGCATCGGAAGCATAATCCTACTGCACGCCTCGCCCGCATGTCTGCCTCCGTCAGCCGTCTACCGGGTACCACTCCTGGTCGGACCTCTCCTCTAGGCTCCGCTGGTGCTCCTGCTGCTGGGTGTGGAGGGACCGGCGCTGCCAGACTGCGCTGACCCTGAGTACCCCAAGTCCCCCTCAGGCGCCTCTCCTCAGTATGCTTCTCTTCCGCCATATGGGACAGGCGAAGGACATCCTCCAAGTCGTTGGGTCTCTGCATCCGAAGCTACGCCCGTATCGAGGGATTCAGTCCCCTCATGAAACTCCCAATCAACACCTGATCAGACACCCCTCGTAGCCTGCTGGCCAACATCTCGAACCTCTCCACGAAGTCTCGAACCGCCCCCTCCTGCCGCAGTGCTGAAAGCTGCTCATAGAAGTCCCCTCTGGACTTCTCCTGGAACCTATCGAGAAGATATGAAGAAAGCTCCTCCCAAGTACGAAAGGGGGAGCGGGCTGTCTTCCATCTGTACCAAGCTAGGGCCTTGCCCTCAAAGTAGATCCCAATAACCCGCAGGACCTCCTCCTCTGTGAGCTGCATCACCTGTAAGTAGCGCTCCGCTCTGTAGACCCAGCCGTCAGGATCGGTACCATCAAACGTCGGCATCTTCAGCTTTTTCAGCCGACGATCCGCGTTTATGTCTCCATACTGTCCTCCATACCCCCCCACGGCTGCCTCCAAGCACCATCACGCCCCCTGCCCCCCTCCGTGGCCTCCGTCGCCTCCCTCGTACAGCTCATCAGGCCACTGAGGTCTCTCCATATCCCCCTCAGGGATGTAGTTCCCCAAACACTACAGTGGTCGTGGTGGCTGCGCAAAAACGGGCTCTCTAGCCCCTCCGTGCTGCTGAACGGGCGCTGTCCGGCCCTCCAGATGGCCCCCTAGGCCCCAAAATTGGGCCACAGGAGCCCCAATCGTCATCCCGGGAGCCCCTCTTCCTCCGTCGGGTCTCGTCGTCGCTCCTGGGGGTTGAACAAACCCCGCCACGCCCCCAAAAGGCCTCAGTGGTCTCGCCGGGCCTCCAAAACGCGTCGCCGGGTCCTCAGGAGGGGTGGCCCAGGCTGTGGCGCCACCCCGAGGCCCTACCGAGGCTGCCGCACCCCCAAAAGGGGCCACCCAGCCTCCCGCGCCCCCCAGCGGGGGCGCCCAGCCTCCCGCGCCCCCCGGAGGGGGCACCCCGCCTCCTGCGCCCCCCGGAGGGGGCGCCCCGCCTCCAGCGCCCCCGATCGGGGGCGCCGTCCTCCAGACACCCCCGCCAGGGGGTGTCGCCGCCGTGGGGGGGCGAAATTGCCCGTCGAGCCCCCTCAGGCCCCGCTGGGCCTGTCGAGCTCTCGGCAGGCCCAGTTGGGCCTGTTGCACTTCCGGCAGGCCCAGTTGGGCATGTCGTGCTTGCTGCGAGGGCCTGGTGGGCCCCGCTGCTTTCCCCCGCAAACCCTAGAGGGTTTGGCCAGCCGTCGCCTTGGTTTGGAGGGTTGGTAGCCGCCATTTCGACGACAAACCCTTCCGGGTTTTTGCCTCAATCTCCTCTGATAGCCGCCGAGATGGTCTGGAGCATTGTCATCATCGTCGGGATCTGCGCAACCTCCCTCGCCGTTTTCGCCGCCTCGATCCTCATGTGTTTGAGTTCGACGTGGATGTCCTCTTGCGTATGGGCGTGATCCTTGTTGGAGATCTCCATGGCCGTCTTCAATGATTGAATATCATCGTCCATGGCTTTCTTCAATTCCTCCATCTCGCGGTTGATTTCTTCACGAAACCCTTGAAGCCGTTCTTCCGTCACGCCGCTTCTTGTCCCTCCCGCCATTAGATCTCACCGCTCTGATACCACTTTGATACGAATCGCTTGCCGTTTGGACCAAATCAGCGAATAAATGATTAAAACAACGATTTAAAGGTGAAAAAATGTAAAAATAGTGGAAAAACAATGAGAAAGCAATGAACTTGATAAGGATTCTTCGAGACGAATCAATCTCCCAGCTTTTATTGAACGCCTAAAAGCCTAAACAGCATCAAGATGATAACTAGATTGTTCAGAGACAAATCAAGCATAAACTCACAATGACGGCTAGCCCTAATTATAAAGGAAAAGGGGATTTACTAATTTGGTCTGACTAGACCAAAATACCCCTGAAATGACTAATCCCGGCCCCCACGTCTCCTCCTGCGAAAGTAAACAATCGTGGGCTCCCCGCTAGCCGCATCTCCCGCGTGTGTGCCCGGCCCAAGCGGCGCGTCTGCATCACTTCCTTGTGTATTCGACCCACGGGACGGTGTTCCTGGACTCTGTGGATGCAACCGACCAATTCTAGAACGGTCCTTACATATTTGATCTTATGGACAAATATGTAGAACTAATTGAGGAGCATAGAGTAGTCCAGGTAGTTACCGACAACGGGGCAAACTACAAGTCAGCTGAGCAGCTGCTGATGCGAAAGAGACAGCATCTGTATTGGACCCCGTGTGCGGGGCATTGTATCGACTTGATATTTTCTGACATGGCAAAAGAAGTAGTCAAAAATATCGTCGCACAAAGTCAGATAGTAACAGGATTCATATACAACAAAGGATGGATGCTCAGCTTGATGAGAAGAGAGACGGGTGGAAAAGAGTTGATCCGGCCCGCGATAACAAGATTTGTGATCCACTTCATTACTTTGGACTCTCTGTACGTGCACCGAGATGACCTGCGGAGAATGATCACATCCAAGGACTGGCCCGATAACTTTCCAAGGCTTAAACCAAAAGATATGGAGGTTGGAAACAACGTGTACGATCTGATTCACGGCGATGAATTCTGGCAGAGTATCTCTAATGTCATCGCCGTATTTGAGCCCCTGGTGAAGGTTCTTTGAATGGTCGACAGCGATGATAAGGCCGATAGGGGGTATCTCTACGAGGCCATGGACCGTGTCAAAGAGGAAATTCGGAAGAATGTTGGTATGGGATACAGAAAATGGTGGGACATGATAGACAAGAGATGGGATAAGCAGCTACATCAAGATATTCATGCTGCATGCTATTTTCTGAATCCTCGCTTTCAATACTCCTCCAATGCAACAAACGACAACGAGGTGCTGGTTGGACTCAGACGCGTGTTCGAGAGGCTTGAACCAGACATCTCGAAGCAAATTGACATTGACATGGAGGTAAATGAAATTCGGATATTTTTATTTTGAAATATGATTTGATGTAGCAGTTCACATTCTAAAATTATGATTGATAATTGTAGCTGGAGGCCTATAAGATGAGAGTTGGTTATTTCGGCTCCGCTAAGGCGGAAATGGCGATAACAAGGGTCACTCCAGGTATCTATATGGATCTTAAATTTCTATATGTTCCCCATAAAACGGTCCATCATTTCTGACCACTGGAACTTGTTGCAGCTCAATGGTGGCTAGGCGTTGGGTTAAAGCAAGCTCCAACGCTTACACGATTAGCTGTGCGTGTGTTGAGCCAAACTGTCTCGTCGTCAACTGTGAACGAAACTGGACTACCTTCTCCCTCATTCACACAAAGACCAGGAACAGGCTAACAATGGAACACCTTAAAAGGCTGGTCTATGTGCATTATAATATGAGACTGCGACATAGACATGCGAGAAGGAGCGAGAAGGCCGATCACCAGCTGATCAATTTGGATCAGATTTTTCACGAGGATGAACCATTGGAGGAATGGACCAGGGAGACAGAAGACAGGGTGCTCGATGACAGAGACAATCCTTGGTTGGACGAGGCGCTTGCGGAAGCAGAACGTACACGAAGCAACCAGCCGCGGCCAAGTCACGCCCCTGCGAATATCACGTACAAGCGAAAGAAGGCAGCCACTCGGGCTCGGCACGATAGCGATGATGGTTCGTCTCCCGATGACCAAGGTCCTACAGACGGAGGGTGTGGTGTGTCGGCATCCGTTCGTCCTGCTGAGAGACGTGGAGACCATACTTATGATACACATGGGTATAGAGAGCATGATAGGCAGCACAGTGAAGAACGGGGGGACGATGCCTACGGTAGACACTCTGAATATCAAGGGTATCAACGTGCTTCTGATTATTATGGCGGTTATGAATCTTATTCCGGTGGATACTCAGGAAGCCAAGGCGATTATTGCGCACTGTACAGACACTCTGATGTCTATGCTGATTATGATAGTCAATACAGGTACGGTCCGAACGTGACTGAGCAGTCCAGCAGTCAAGGCAGTCATGACACGCCTTTCATCGAGCAGAGCAGGCCCTCAGCATATGATAACATGATGATATCTTTTTAGGCCCGGAACAGATGCAGTATTCATATCCTCCATACTACCATGCACAGCAGCCGGAGAATGAGAACTACGAATGAGATTTTTGTATCTTTTTATTTATTTTCTTCATTTTGTATCTTTTGATGTATTTTATTCAGCTTTTGTATTATGAAGGCAGATTTATGGTTCATCAATATTTATTGTTCTTTTATATTTATTAATTAGTTAATTGTTGTTCCAAATGAGTAATGTGAACAGAAAAATACATGAAAAATACATGAAAATACATGAAAAATAAAGAAAATGCATAAAATACAGAAAATAGAGCAAAGTATCTCCGATACCGAAATACAGGACAATACAACAAAATATAAAATACAGGAAAATACTGTTAAATACAAGAAAATACTGTTAAATACAGCAAAGTATAAAATACAAAAATACAAAAATACAGGAAAATGCAGGAAAATACAAGAAAATATCTCTGATACCGATACCGATACCGAAACTACCGATACGGACGATACCGAAACTTGCTTCCGATACCGCCGAAACGGGCGATACCGATACCGAAACCTAAATTTTGGGCGGAGCGATACCCTCTCCGAAACCGATACCTAAAACCTTGGTTGATAGTATACTTTCTTGGTCTCATGCGTGTGCCTGCATCAAATTGCATAATTAAGTTTTCACTTTCTTTCATCGTATATATTCATATCTTTAGGATTTTATTTTGTTACTGGCAGATGCGTATAGTTTTGAGACTAGGCATTGCATATCCATCTGCGTGATATTGTTTTTGCAATATAGTTTAGTTGGATTGTTGCATGTTACTATGTAGTGGACGAATTGAAGCACTGAACCTGGTTGATAAAGACATCCAATACCTTAAACCTCTCATAGTATTATGATATAGAATATTCAAAAGACGATACAACCCCATTAGGAAGACAATGTGCAGCCTTAAGCGACTCACGACTGTGCAGAGGCCTCGGGGATCCAAAATGACACACACAAAGTAGGAATATGCAACACAATGATGAAAATCGAGGTAGGAATTAAGGTTGGAACCAAAGGAGAGGTAATAGTTATAATGATGGTAGGAACCAAAGGAGAGGTACTGGTTATAATGATGACGCCAATGATAGGTATGACTGAGATGATATCACATATAAGATCAAGATAAATGCTCCTAGCTCTGATGGTAGTTATGACCCTCAGATTTTTTTCAGATTTATTAGCTGGTATGAACCATTTTTTGGGTGGCAAAACATGTCTAAGGTGATGAGATATTGAGTCCCACCACGTGTGGTTTTGATAATGAACAAATTTGCATCTAACATTTTTAAGTGCAGAAGCTTAAGAAAAATCAAATGAAGCACTCAAGACATTAATGAAGAGCTAAACAAGGCCATAAGACAAAATTGGAGCTAAACAAAGGCTTGGAATAGCAAGAATACATCAATGGACTTCAATGTATTAATTTCATATTGATGTATTTTTCTTTATTTTGTCTTAGCTTGCTAAAGCCTTGTTAGAAGCTCTCACACACATGGAAACACTTTTAAAATGATTTTAAAATGTTTTAAATGTTTTAAAATGTTTTTAACATAGTATCGTATGTATTAGACAGATAGTGGATTATTCCTAATACAGGACTTAACTACTTTTCATTGGGATTTCTGTCACATGAAGTAGTCGACTACAGTTGTTGAAGTAGTCGACTGCAGGTTGTACTGTAGTCGACTATCTACAGCCCAACAAACAGACAACATAGTTTCGTGATTTTCGCAAAGTTATTTTTTCAATCCGTTAGAGGACTGTTTTTGGAATAGTTTTCACCGGTTTTTTCACCCCCACTTAAGCTGCAGTTAAGGCTTTTAATGAGCAAAAATTAACTTTTGAAAAGACTTTCTAAAGCTATCTTAAAAGTCTTCAAGTCTCTTTCTTTGGCTCATGCTTTAAAAGATTTCTTAAATTTTTTTAGCCACAATTTTCTTGATCTCAAAAGCTTTCATTCTCAACATCTAGTGGAGATCAACATTATAGCCATTACACTCCATAAGCTTCAAAACAAGGCTATATGTATAAGTATATTCAATCAAAGAGTAAGTGAAAATTCGCAAAGTGTTGAGGTGGTGAGTTTATTGTCTTGACAACAAAATTGTTGTAAGCGAGACCTCTTGAGAATAGTCAATTGTACTATTTGAAAAATAGTGGATTGAGACGAGTGAAACTCTGGTGGCTAGAGTAGGATACGGAAACCAAGTGTGCCTTGGGTATCCGAACCAGGGTAGGGTAATACTCATGTTTGCGTTGCTATCTACTTTCTATGTAACAATTATCTCTTGCGTGTTTTTATTCCGCTGCATACTATATAGCTTGAAATATTATTGTTGATTAAGTTAAAATTGGGTAATTCTAATTCGTAACTTAGGTAGATTTTCTAGAAGAATTTTTATACACTAATCACCACAGCTAGTGTCTACTTGCCATCATCCCAAGAAAGGAGGAGACCCCAACATAAGGGACAAAGGATAACATTTCTCAAGATGAAATTGCAAGCATTAGTCAAGATATATTGAACTTTAGTGGAGAGATATAGCATAGTAGGACCCTACATGCACATGAAATGAAATGAAGACTAAGTGATATGGATCGGATGGATAATTTTTATTTTTATTTTGAATTTTAAATTTTTAGTTATTTTGAAGTCTTTTATTTATTTAAAGAGTTTGTCTTTTTTGGTGAGTTTAGTACCACATCGTGTAGAATAGGAAAAATCAGAGTTTGTAAGCCTACATAAAGGCCCTAACTTGTTTTATTTTCAACCAATGAATCAATGAAAAGAGAAATTTTCTTAAAACCTATGAAAGGTTCCCCTCCTTGGTAAGAAGCCTCAGAAATCCTTGGTGAGAAGCCAAACGCCTTAAAAGTATCTATTATTTCATAAAATCATCCCCAAATCATCCAACAAATCCTAAATCTCATCACGTCCTACATCAGTTTGGTATTAGAGCTGATGATCCAATCTTCGCTCCTCTCTTATCTCTCTCCAAAAAAACAAAAACAAAAAACCAAAGTTCAATTCACATGACGTCGCCACTGTTTTTCCACTCCAAACCCTAACTCCAACCCACGCCATCATCGTCGCCAACCAACCAAAACACCAACAACCTCCTCCCCCCCTAAAACCTCCCCTGCAACCATCGGTAACACCCCACGAAGTCCTCATAATCATCGTCGTTGTAATCTGCAGTTGAAGACCCATCGTAGAAAGTTTCGAAGTTCACCAATGCCACTGCTAGCGTCGCCCGAAATTGCCGACCCCCAAAGCTGCTTCTTTGCCCCCGCGAGGCTACAAACGAATAGGCGACGAAAACGCATCGGAACCACCGGATTCACTGCCGTCCACCTTTCAAAAGATCATCAGCGTCACTGCCAATGCCGACCGCTGCTGTCGATCCCAGAGAGGCTAAAGAAACAAGACCAACGGCGAAACACCACTAAATTCGACGAAAAATGGCATCATGCCGACTGAGCTAACATCGCTACAGTGACAGAGCTGGCCCCGACCCTACGCCAAGTCGATATTGTTCATAGGCTCGAGCCGACTGAGCCGGCGAGCTGACCCCCAAGCCGGCTCGAGCCGACTGCACCGGCGAGCTGACCCCCAAGCCGGCTCAGTCAAGTCAATTGACTCGGTTAACAGATCAACAGTGAGCCGTTTTAACTTTCGTAGATTTTTGCTGGTATTTGGAATTTTTTGCACAGTCCAAATCTTTTGAAGATTCTGGTTCCGTTTGATGTCTTCAGTGACATTCCTATCAGTGGGTAGCTGACTTAACCAACTACACAAAAGGTACCATCTATATAAGAAGATTTGATTTAAATCATGGGAGATTATGATTACTACGACGATTACTACAAGGGCCATTCTATTCAAACAATGTATAATCAGGTCACATACTTTTACGGCTTCAAAGACCGTTATGGATATAATGATTGAGAATAACATCTAGAATATTTCTTCTCCAAATTTTATTTTTAGAATGACAGAAATATACAAATGCATATCACGCATTCAAATGAGAAGCAAGATCTTGATATATGCAACTTCCACGTCATAGTCATCAATGGTCAGAATTCAAAACGGTTAATAACCAACAAACCAGTATTATATGCTTTTCTATCTTTCATGAATTGGGAGAAATTATCAAGGATATGCATGTCCATCTGCATCTTATTACACTTTAAGGTTCGTGGATGCATCTTCTCCGACTGCAAAGGACTACTGATTTCTGCCTAGTTGTGCTATTTTTGCAGTCCTTCACCAGAATGTAAAGTTCTCAAGCCAGATCGGATCGAGAATTTTTATTTTTTATTTTTATTTTATTTTGAGTTTTAGAATTTTAGTTATTTTGGATTCTTTTATTTATTTTAAGAGTTTGTCTTTTTGGGTGAATTTAGCACACAGCGCGTGGAATATGAAAAGTCAGTGTTACTAAACCTATATAAAAGTCCTAGCTTGTTTTATTTTCAACTAATGAATCAATGAAAAAAGAAATTTTCTCAAAACCTGTGAAAGGTTCCCCTAGGTAAGAAGCCTCGGAAACAGTGGGTGAGAAGCCAAGAACCCTAAAATTATTTATTCTTCCATAAAATCATCACCAAATCATTCGTCAAATCCCTAAATCATGCCACGTCTTGCATCACTAAGCTTAAGAAAAAATATCTTCCCACGTCTTATTGAACTGCCTATATAACCAATTTAACAAGTTTCGACAAGATAGTATGTGAGTGAGCACATGAACACGTTTAATGATTTATTGATTAGGTGTGATGCACAAGAACACTCATCTTATCTTATCTAAATTTCACACTAAGCTAAAGCCTAAACTCTAACATGTTGTGTTCTCATATGCTGCAGACATTCTAAACGATGCAGTTCAGTTGGCCCAAAACCTTAGCGCATCTGAATAGAAAATTCAATTATAAAACCGAGAAGCAACCTAAATGGTCACCTGAAAATATGATCAAATCTGAAATTACAATTGTTAAGAAATTGAATAGCAATACTACGAAACCTAATGACAAGGCTAAGGTTGGAGAATTCTCATAGCAAAAGCTAAGAGAAATCTAATATTTTAGATATATGCCCACTTTGCTAGTTAATATCCTAATAGAAGCTTACACATTAGAGTCTTGATGATGATGCAATAATTGTGGGAGTATGTTTCACTCTATGGCACTAGTGACGCAGATAATGACTTTAGTCTACTGCCCAATTGGATGTCATTGGGTGTTTAAATATCACACCTAGTAACTAAGAAAAAATAACAAAGTATGAAAATTTTCTTTACCTATGTCAAAATTGAAAATAGATCATTGATGACTGATAGAGGTAGTTATACAAATTTAGTTATCAAGTCATGTGTAAAGAAGATAAACTTAAAGCTGACGCTCACCCACCACCGTACATTATGAGTTGATAAAAATTTACATCATATGCCTAATGTTATCAAATACATGCCAAGTTTTTAAGTTACCAAGATCACGTCTGTTTTGACGTCATAATCTTAATATTTCACATTAGTCCAACACATTTATTTATGTTTGAAGCAAAAAAATTATGCTGACTACCACCTAACCAAAAAGTGTAATAAAGGATAGTGTGGACATTAACACCATGCCCAAAGGCAATTAGCCTTATGGTCCATAGTTCATTAGAGTTAGACACCAATCATAGATATAGTGCATTTCTTGATCATCATACATACAATGTCAGTGGACATTGCATTTCATGTGTATCATGCATATAATGTGAGTTGCATGCATTCTAAGACTTACAATATCAGTGTTAATAATAATAATAATAATAATAATAATAATAATAATAATCACGGATCTATTACAAAATCCAATAGAAATTTGCATGGGTTTGCCACTGAGGATGACGGTATGGCTAGAGCTTGTCTTAAGAGGTTTATTATAAAACATAGAGTGAGGCTTTGCACCCATCGTACGGGTTCCTATCGAATTCTACAAAGGATTAACCCGACGGCATTTTTACATCAGCTTGATGATGGCTCATTACCAACGCTAACTTCGTGTCCCCAACATGTGCCATCTTGCGATAATCTATCAACTCTATCTGGTTGTGCGGTTTCTATCGTCATTTACCAGGAGATGAATCTTCAAAGCTCGAAAAATTGATGAGTCTCCAGTTCGATCATTATTTTGGGCTTAGCTTTGATTTGGTTTATTTTTATTTTTAGTTATTTTCATGTTTCACGTGTGCTTCTATTTTGGGATTTTTTTTTATTTTTTTTTAATTTGCGTATGTGAAGCACATAGTTTTACCTTTAATAAAGATGTCACATAGTTTTACCTTTAATAAAGATGTCTTGTAACTCTTTTTATCATTGAGTTGAAAATTGATAATTTTGAAATAGATTGGTTTGTGAAAATCCTTAATTTTCTTTGAAAAATCTTTTCTTGTGAAGAGTTGAGTGTAGCTGTGTGCGGTGCCTAAACAAGAGGTCTGAATCTTTTCTTATTCCGAGCTTTCTTTACCTGATCCCTGTGTTTTCTAGTTTATTGTTCCCTATCACATTAAAACCCCTAGATTTAGAACCCTACATCAAATTTTGTTCTTGTTCTACATCACTATCCTACTGATGATTCATCTACTGTTCATCAACTCAAATCAAAAGCTATTAATAAAGATCTTCATGTGCATACTTGAACAGCCGATCATGGCGGGAAGATTTCCAAGTGTGCAAAGCCTGGAATATTCGAATGATTCTTAGGAATATTTCCAAGTGTGCTGAGTCTAGAATATTACAACGATTCTTCAGGCAGACCTAACACACGTAGAAAAGTCATTTGTACCTAAAATTATGGCTAATAATGGATATAACTATTGGCACCGATATTAACATGAAACATTATGCGTTTGGAACAGAATCAGAGGAAACAAAGGCTTGCTTTAATCCCTGAGAATTAGAGCAATTCAACATCAACAAAGTCTAGGTACCAAATTCAAAATATAAAGTATCAACATGTTCAGTGATTTGCATAGGCAAAAACATCATGTCTAAAAGCAACTATGTAGGTGGTAAAAAGACGGTTCTCAGAAACATCAAATTTTAGAGTCCAATTACTGCATGGTTATGTTAGCACTTCAATAAGATCAAGACTGATTAAAGAAGGTTATCTAATCTAACCAGAAAATTTGTGCCATCAAAAAATAATTCACTTCACAACAACTCTTGAGCTCCTCATAATGAAATACAAAAGCTTTAAGTTTTTAGGCTATTTAAAAGGAACAAAGGCATGCCGTTGCATAAAATTACTTACTTTAAAACAAGGTTTTAGGTATCGATTTCGGAGAGGGTATCACTCCACCCAAAATTTAGGTTTCGGTATCGGTATCGCCCGTTTCGACGGTTTCAGAAGCAAGTATCGGTATCGTTTGTATCGTCCGTATCGGTAGTTTCTGTTTCGGTATCGGTATCGGAGATATTTTCCTGTATTGTCCTGTATTTTTGTATTTTCTTGTATTTTATACTTTGCTGTATTTTACTGTATTTTCTTGTATTTAACAGTATTTTCTTGTATTTTATACTTTGTTGTATTTTCCTGTATTTCGGTATTGGAGAACTTTGCTTTATTTTATGCATTTTCTTTATTTTTCATGTATTTTCATGTATTTTTCATGTATTTTTCTGTTCACATTACTCATTTGTAACAACAATTAACTAATTAATAGATATAAAAGAACAATAAATATTGATGAACCATAAATCTGCCTTCATAATACAAAAACTGAATAAAATACATCAAAAGATACAAAAATGAAGAAAATAAATAAAAAGATACAAATATCTCATTCGTAGTTCTCATCATCCGGCTGCGGTGCATGGTAGTATTGAGGATATAAATACTGCATCTGTTCCGGGCCTAAAAAGATATCATCATGTTATCATATGCTGAGGGCTGGCTCTCCTCAATGAAAGGTGTGTCATGACTGCATTGACTGTTGGACTGCTCAGTCACGTTCGGACCGTACCTGTATTGACTATCATAATAAGCATAGACATCAGAGTGTCTGTACGGTGCACAATAACCGCCTTGGCTTCCTGAGTATCCACCGGAATAAGATTAATAATCTCCATAATAATCAGAAGCACGTTGATACCCTTGATATTCAGAGTGTCTACCGTAGGCATCGTCCCCCCGTTCTTCATTGTGATGCCTATCATGCTCTCTATACCTATGCGAATGTTGTGTATCATAAATATGGTCTCCACGTCTCTCAGCAGGGCGAACGGATGCCGACGCACCACAACCTCCGTCTGTAGGACCTTGGTCATCGGGAGACGAAACATCATCGCTATCGTGCCGAGCCCGAGTGGCTGCCTTCTTTCGCTTATACGTGATATTTGCATGGGCATGACTTGGCCGCGGTTGGTTGCTTCGTGTACGTTCTGCTTCCACAAGCGCCTCGTCCAACCAAGGATTGTCTCTGTCATCGAGCAACCTGTCTTCTATCTCCCTGGTCCATTCTTCCAATGGATCATCCTCGTGAAAAATCCGATCCAAATCGATCAACTTGTGATCGGCCTTCTCGCTCCTTGCATGTCTATGTCGCAGTCTCATATTATAATGCACATAGACCAGCCTTTTAAGGTGTTCCATTGTTAGCATGTTCCTGGTCTTTGTGTGAATGAGGGAGAAGGTGGTCCAATTTCGTTCACAGTTGGACGAAGAGACAGTTTGGCTCAACACACGAACAGCTAATCGTGTAAGCGTTGGAGCTTGCTCTAACCCAATGCTTATCCACCATTGAGCTGCAACAAGTTCCAGTGGTCAGAAAAGATGGATCGTTTTATGGGGAACATATAGAAATCTAAGATCCATATAGATACCTGGAGTGACTCTTGTTATCGTCATTTCCGCCTTAGCGGAGCCGAAATAACCAACTCTCATCTTATAGGCCTCCAGCTACAATTATCAATTAAAATTTTAGAATGTGAACTACTACATCGAATCATATATCAAAATAAAAATATCCGAATTTCATTTACCTTCTGTCAATGTCAATTTGCTTCGAGATGTCTGGTTCAAGCCTCTCGATAACGCGTCTGAGTCCAACCAGCACCTCGTTGTCGTTTGTTGCATTGGAGGAGTATTGAAAGCGAGGATTCAGAAAATAGCCTGCAGCATGAATATCTTGATGTAGCTGCTTATCTCATCTCTTGTCGATCATGTCCCACCATTTTCTGTATCACCTACCAACATTCTTCCGAATTTCCTCTTTTACACGGTCCATGGCCTCGTAGAGATACCACATCTCGGCCTTATCATCGCCGTCGACCATTCGAAGAACCTTCACCAGGGGCTCAAATACGGCGATGACATTAGAGATAGTCTGCCAGAATTCATCGCCGTGAATCAGATCGTACACGTTGTTTCCAACCTCCCTATCTTTTGGTTTAAGCCTTGGAAAGTTATCGGACCAGTCCCTGGATGTGATCATTCTCCGCAGGTCATCTCGGTGCGCATACAGAGAGTCCAAAGCAATGAAGTGGGTCGCAAATCTTGTTATCGCGGGCCGGATCAACTCTTTTCCACCCGTCTCTCTTCTCATCAAGCTGAGCACCCATCCTTTGTTGTATATGAATCCTGTTACCATCTGACTTTGTGCGACGATATTTTTGACTACTTCTTTTGCCATGTCAGAAAATTTCAAGTCGATACAATGCGCCGCACACGGGGTCCAATACAGATGCTGTCTCTTTCGCATCAGCAGCTGCCCAGCTGACTTGTAGTTTGCCCCGTTGTCGGTAACTACCTGGACTACACTATGCTCCCCAATTAGTTCTACATATTTGTCCATAAGATCAAATATGTAATGACCGTTCTAGAATTGGTCGGTTGCATCCACAGAGTCCAGGAACACCGTCCCGTGGGTCGAATACACAAGGAAGTTAATTATCTTCCTTCAGTTTTGTGTTGTCCAGCCATCGCACATCAGTGTGCAACCGTACTCATCCCACTGAACACGAAAAGTTTCTACATAATTTTTGATCTCTTCATACTCCATGTCCAAGTATGTGTGTGTGTCAGCTCCCAAGCGGTGGGTGGAGCAACGCCACGTCCCGATTCCACAATAGCATCTACTATGGGCCTGTAATATGGGCTATTGGTCACATTGTATGGGATGTGGTTGAAGTAGAAAATTTTGGACATAGCTCGGCCGACATAGGCCTTGGCATTCTTCGTGAAGGTATTCTTTATGGTTGCCTGGGATTTACCCTTTTTCGTCTGAGAAAAAGGGTCGGCACCGGGTCTGAGAGCACCGGCTGGTGTACCTGTTGGCTGAACATCGCCAGCAGAACCGCACGCGAACATATCGGCCATTCGACCGGTACGACTACCCGATCTGGCTAGCCCAGGGGCCCCAGAACCAGACGATCCTGCTCCCATCCTTCTGCCAACACTTCTAATCTCTTCTTCGACAAGTTCTTGCCTACTTCTTATAAGAGCTCTTCTAAGGTCCCTCGCCTCCTCGGTGTCATCCTCATACTCATCTGATTCATCTGATATTTCCTCCGTATGCCTTGCCCTTATCTCCTCCTCCATCCTCTTCTTCTCAAATCTGGCATGTACCATTTCGTTCTTCTTCTGAAAAACGTGCGCTCTCATCTCTTCACGCACTTCTTTAGGTGCCTCGGGGCATGTCAGCACATCCCGGTAATTCCCGCCAGGTGTTCCTTAAGGCGAGACACGCCCCCATGCATTTCTTTTTGCAATAGTTGCAACTTATATGTCTATGGTTATCTGCGATCATTTTACAGTGAGACCACCCAATATCCACCGTCTTCTCCTTTGGAGTTCTTCGAGACATTTTAATTACTGCACCATATAACAAGGGTTACGATTAATCTTGAAAAAAATTATTAACGTATTAGACTTAGATATAGTCGCCGGTGTCACATAATCATGATTTGCGTCCTTACGGTCCAGAGAAACACGGTCAGAGAATTGACTAAGCCAGGATCACTTATCCCCAGTCTAGCTAGGGTGATCCAACAAACTTAGCCAAACACATTGAGCTGGATCATGATCCATTGAAGGAAACTTATCATTCATATGTTTGCCATCAACTAAAAGGCTTTTATTAAAACTAGTTAATCCTATCAACTAGTTGAATCCTAAAATTCGAATTTATTATGATTCGTTAATAACTTTTATTAGAGTCCTTATCAGCTATAATGTTTTATTTGTTTCAACGTGCTATCCTAATCATGTTTTATTTGTTTCAACGTGCTATCCTAATCATGTATCAACTATAATGTTAGCCATCAACTATAATGTATTTTAAGTATTTTTCTATATTTGTTATGCGTTTTCCGTATTTTTCCGTATTTATTTTGTATTTTAACTAATTTTTCTGCATTTATTATGTATTTTAAGTAGTATCTTTAGGAGTACATGTAGTATTTTTAGGATTTATTATGTATTTTAAGTACTTTTCTATATTAATTATGTGTTTTCCATATTTTTCCGTATTTATTTTGTATTTTAAATAATTTTTCCGTATTTATTATGTATTTTAAAGTATTTTTCCATATTTATTATGTGTTTTCCGTATTTTTACTTATTTTTCCGTATTTCTTACGTATTTTACAGTATATTCCCATATATATATTTATTTGTATTTTAAAATAGCAAAACACGCAGTTTCTAATAAGTCCAGTATTTCCATTTATTTACAAGTATGCCATTCTATCTGTTAAGTGTGTTCTCCATCCAGTATTTCCATTTATTTAACATTAATTTCTTCTGTATGTTTAAGTATTTTTTACTTTTTACTAATTTCGGTGTTTATGTATTAATTTTTAGTATTTAGAGTGTGACCCTAATCCGGTTTTTTGACCCGACGCGAAGAGCACGTGGTGCGACATTTAATGGGGAAATTTCCAGGGCACTGTGGCGACATTTAATGCAGCTTCTCTTTTAATTTAAGCTTCTCTTTTGTTTTAAGCATTTTTTCCTCTAACCACGTATTATATGGTAATTAAATTGATGTTAGCCATATAGTATTTTTAGGAGTCCATATAGTATTTTTAGGATTTATTATGTATTTTGTTGAAAATTGATGTCATTCTTTTGAAAATAATTATAATTACTTTATAAATACTAAAGTAATTAAACTTAAATTATTTAAGAAATAATTATAATTTCTAAAGTATTTAAGATTAATTATTTCTTTAGTATTCATTAGTATTTCTAAAGTATTTGTTAGAGTATAATGCTAAAGTAATTAAACTTAAATTATTTAAGAAATAATTATACTTTCTGAAGTATTTAAGTTTAACTATTCCTTTAGTATTCACTAGTATTTATAAAGTATTTGTTAGCGTATTTCTGCATTATTTGTATATTTATAATTAATGTTGCTATTCATATCACACATTTTCCGTAAACATACCCCCCCTTAGACACACAATGGCAAACTTGTAAATAAATTTATCAAAAACTATAGTGTGGATAGCACACTTAACCATTTTCATCATTTGGCCAAACCTATTACATTATTTACATGTTTGCCATTCCATTATTCTAGTATTATTGAAGTTAATGGCAATATTGTAAATAATATGCAATTTTGGGCTGATTAATTGCCCGTCACCCTCCACTAAGAGTTCTGGGTTAATTCTTTGCTCATCTAGTTTCATTTATTTACGATTGTGCTATTGTAGTTAGTAATTAGGTTTTAGTGTGATGTCATTCTTGTAAATATGTGATTCACTATGGGCTGTATTGTAATTAAGCTAAATTTAGTTATAAATTTACATTGACCCGTCGATTTCGCTGTCCCCTTCGTTTCGAATCTCCTCTTCGATTTCGCCCGCGAGAATAGCGAGCCCTAGCTGCTGTCAAGCGACTCGAGCCTTCGTCGATTGCTCAGCTCCGGTCCGCAAGATTCGCGGAGGGTTTCTACGCTTGGGTTGCTCCGTTCCTCCGCGAGAATCTCCGATGGCTATGGTTGCTCCGTTCCTCCGCGAGATTCGCCGATGGCTAGGGTTGCTCCGGTCCTCCGTGAGAATCGCCCGATGGCTAGGGTTGCTCCAGTCCTCCTCGGTCCGAGTTCTGGTTGCTCAGCTCCCTCCGTCAACTGAAGGTCAGAAATTTGGAGAGAAATTTTCGCTTTTTTGCTCGATGCAAAGGTAAGAACCGTGACTTCTCCCCTTTTTAAAGCTCTTCGCCTTCCTATTGAATCACATGCTTCCTTTTTCGTTGTTGTTCACTCACGGGGGCTGCTGTTCACTCAAGGGGGTGGGGGAAATCATGAGTCTTCGTCTTCTTGTTTGGATTAGGGTGTAGGGTTAGGGTGTAGGGTTATGGTTATGGGTCATGTTCCCCAACATGGGATTCCTGTTAGGTCACTTTTTTTCATTTTTCATTACATTTTCTAGCCGGGACCCTAGGGTTCCGGTCGATACCGATTTCGGCTGTCCGTTTCGGACCGGTACTGGGCGGTACCGGTCCGAAACGCCCGATACCAATCGGTATCGGGCGAGACCTCAATCCTTGCTTTAAAATTAAAAGATCAATATTTACGTCACAGATCAGTTAGCACCTCCAAAGATTTTGAACTAATATATAATGAGAAGATTGACACATATGGCAATATCAGCAGTTTATGGCATTCAAACAATAGACATGACCCAACTATTTGGATTATCTTAACTCATGACATTCACATGCAAAAGCTACCAAATAGCATCGCAACACAATAAGCCAAAAAAAATTTAGCTCACTTTATGCTAATGTTAATAACTTTTGCAATTTAAACAAGAAACAAGAACACACTGGAGACATAAAATTCGATGCATAATGCATTTTTCTAGTAATGATCACAATTTCATAGTCATCAAACAATTCTAAACAGAATTCACTCAACAGCATATCCAAATGTAACAAACTACCATTGTAACAGTGAAGCACTTAAAATTTTGTTCGCGTTATTCTAAAGCTCGAATCGTTTGTAAAATTCAAAACAAGATAGCAGTTTATTCAAAATAGAACATCAGCTCTAGTGGTACCCTTTCTCGATCCGCAATCACCATAAATAGGACGGGACCTTGATCCTGATGAATAGCATCGCCATCCCGTACCCTATCACCACCGCCAAGACCCCGAACGCCGCGAAGGAAACCCTAACGCTCCTCGCCCGATTCTTGTCAATCGCGAGGTCCATTAAAATCAATCCGATCCCGCCGAGCAGGAACATGAACCCCGACGAAATCCCCTCGATGATGTACTGGCCGTTGACCCGGCCAGGCATGAAGACAACGGGCTTCACGGCGCCGGTGCGGGAGTCCTGGGTGCTGCCGATACCGGGTGGCTCGACGATCACGTCGTAGATGAAGCCGGAGACGACCGCAAAGTACGTGAGGAGGATGAGGGAGAGGACGGTTGTCGGGGACGGTAGAGCGGTGGCGGCGGAGGGGATCTTCAGGCGGGTGCGAGGGGGGCGAATGATCGAGTAGGGAAGGACCTTGAGGACGAGGAAGAAGGGTCGAAGAAGGACGGATCGGACGACTGGTCGGTGGCGCCGGCGGTGGCGGCCGCCGTGGCGTCGGATCTTGACCGCATTTTGCTCATGTCGAAAGATTTTGCCGATTTCCGGGTTTATGGTTGGATAATGGAGGTTATTAATCTCGGGGGTTGCTATGGGCACGGTGTCGATGATTGTGCGTGGTGAGCAAAACAGTCAAATGACAGTCGTCACCTTTTCCGACCTCTCCAACCCAGCCGTCCTCTCCTCTGACTTCCCTAGCCTGCCTCTCCATCATTTGATCCCTTCCGCCTCTCCGTCCTGTGATCTCCCATATCCCTCTTCCATTGCCCTCCCAGCCCAGCCGCCCCCTCCTCCTTTCTCCACCTCTGCCTCTCCCTCCTCCGATCTCACATATCCCTCGTCCCCCGCTCCGCCACCCCCCTCCGCCACCCCCCTCCGCCTACCTCCCGAGCCTGACTTCCCCAGCCCCTTCGACCTCCCCAGCCCCTTCGCTGCTCCCCGCGGACAACCCAACTCCCTCCTCTGGCAGTAAAGGATAAAAGTGAATAATTGCAAACTTGTAAATAAGTGGATTGTGCGCGGGAGTTAACGGCAAACTTGTACATAATCCAGTCGTACGCAAAGCAAACACAGTTGTGCGCGTAGCAACTCCCATAATTTATTGGGACAAATTGTGAAGCCCGACCATCAGGTGAAATGTTTCGTTTAGATCCACCTTGGAAGGTCTTTACTGAAACATTAGAGTTAACATAAATTTTTCATTATAACCCATTTAATTAATTATAGGAATCTATTATACAAATGAGGGATGATGATGGTACATTTGTCCTAATATGACAAAAGTGTGGATAGAGTGGTGGCCGCTGTTTGGCCACATCACCATAGTGGTGCCCACTTGGGGGTGGGTGGGGTTTGGATTTTTGTTATTGGTGTTGTTGAGCCTGCAAGGAAAAAGGCCCCCACATTCCCCGTATTTGCGTGCTTGCCATTGCCAAAATATCTCCTCTCTCCTTTATTTTACATGCTTGCCACCATTTTCCATTTTGTCACCCGGTGTTTTTAGCAATTTAGCATTATCTTTCCCTCTTTTACACCCGACGATACCCACACACCCACACTTCCCTCTGCTTTTCGGCTGCGCGCGAGCCACACATCCTGTGTGTAGGTTTTTTCTTGGGTTTCTGTGCACTGTGTGCACGGATTATTTCTAGTTTATTAAACAGAAGAGGAATGGTGGTGTAACATTTGTCTTACTAGGACAAAAGAGTGGATAGAGTTGTGGCCATGGTTTGGCCACCTCATCGTGGTGGGGCCCCCTTGCGATGGATGGGTGTTTGTGTGATGTTTTTGGTGTTGTTGTAGAGCCCCCAATGAAAAGGCCCACACATTCCCCTTATTTGAATGTTTGCCATTGCCAAATAAAATCTGTTTTCTATCATATTTTACATGCTTGCAATTGGCCATTTTCCACTGTCACGACCCGCTTCCCTAAAATGGAGGCGAGGCGTGAGAAGTCCGATCAGACTTGGAGCTGTGAGGCTCCAGTCTGTAAAGCGTCTGGATTAACCAAGTATAGGTCCTTGCAAATGCGACACAGAACAAAGATAATAATAAAAGAAAAGAGATAGATATATTATTCCAATCTCAGAATGTCCACAAATAAAATCTCAACATCACAGAAAAGCCACCAGGCTAAAAGAAAAGTCTAAAAGGCCCCAAGCACGGCCAACAGAAATAAACGAACGTACAGAAAAGAGAAAAGGTGCTACGCACCGACAACCTAACAAGAACTAAGCTGAAGGCAACGGAAGGAAGTCTCTACGACTGATCGCCGGTGTCCTCGAACTCCACGTCAACAGTGGACCCAGGCTCAATGTCAACAAACACCCCGTCCTCAGCAACGGGCTCTGGCTCAGCAACTAACATGCGACACCCAAAGAGACGAGGGCGCATGTCAGCAAGTCTACAAGAGACTTGTGCAAGGAAACTAAAAGGAGGAAACAACTTAGCAGTTCTAAAAGTATGCGATGACATGGCAGTTTATATTATTCCAATCTCAGAATGTCCACAAATAAAATCTCAACATCACAGAAAAGCCACCAGGCTAAAAGAAAAGTCTAAAAGGCCCCAAGCACGCCCAACAGAAATAAACGAACGTACAGAAAAGAGAAAAGGTGCTACGCACCGACAACCTAACAAGAACTAAGCTGAAGGCAACGGAAGGAAGTCTCTACGACTGATCGCCGGTGTCCTCGAACTCCACGTCAACAGTGGACCCAGGCTCAATGTCAACAAACACCCCGTCCTCAGCAACGGGCTCTGGCTCAGCAACTAACATGCGACACCCAACGAGACGAGGGCGCATGTCAGCAAGTCTACAAGAGACTTGTGCAAGGAAACTAAAAGGAGGAAACAACTTAGCAGTTCTAAAAGTATGCGATGACATGACAGTTTAAGATATGAATGCAACAAGTAGTAAAGTGCGTAAAGTATGACATGGCAACAGGTTATACATGGCAACACGTTATACATGGCAAGGGAAATCATTCACATGGATTTTTACAAGTCAAGTAAACACGTCAAGTAAACACGTCGTGCACAGAGATTACGCCTTTTGGCTGGAGTGGCTGTACGGGCCAACCCCTACACTCAAGTGATCGCTTATCCCTACCCCTCACGTGTATCGGGCATTGGCTTTTGACCAACACGTGTAGCCTGCTTCTGGATCACGAGCCAGGAAGTGTATTTGACATAGGGTTGTGCATGCAACGCAGGTGCCTAGCCTGAACAAGGAAGTACCAGTAGCGTGTGCTATGAAAACAAACATTCAAGCATGAAATGATGCATGGCATGGCAAGATTACAAGTAATGTGTGTACATGTAAGGAATTTAAACATCACAGGCATGGCAGGGCAAAAGTAAAGTGCGTACAGATGTGGAATTTAAATGTGGCAGGCGAAATGAATGAATGACATGGCAGGGTGTCAGATCTAGCTTCGTTGTCAAGCTAGATCTTAAAGTTGCGTCTAGGCGAGTATCATTTCGTCGCCTAGTCTCTTTTACGCTAAAACGGGGAATGGCCTAAGACATGGCCTAAAACACAAGTTTGGCAAGTTTCACTTGCCTGTAATCAACCGTTCTGCAAAAACCGTCCAATCAATCCAGTCTACCTATGTGCTCAGATCCTCCAGCCTACATTCCCAAATTGAATTATCTTTATTAGTGACTTACAAGACAATTAAAATACCGATTTTTATCTTGTTTAACATGGATGGGTTGGGGGTCCTAAGTGTTCAGAAATTTACCCTTACACGACGCGAGAGCTACACTGGCGTCGGGTAGCGACGCCAGGGGTTGGAATAATAGAAAACGCTCCACGTCCAGATTCCAAATAAGATTACACGCTCGCCAATTCTCGGGCAGCGACCAAATCAGCGAATCAAGATTCCAAACAGCGAGTAATAGGTCAGTATGCGTTTTCACGGCTTCCGGGAAGCCGTAACAACAAACGAGACGAACGGTTTGACGCACACGGAGTCTACGACGTTAAGCGTCGTAGGAGATGTTCGTGATATCGGAAAACACCCCTTGGAGAAGTAGAGGGCTGTCGGAAGACCCCAACAGTGAGAGGGTACGACGAGATCTCAACGACGTGACGATACGTCGTTAAACACGCGTAACAGCGAGATCACTCGCTGTTTCGAGCTTGAACGTCAGAGGGGGTCTGTTGTGGCGGTGCAGAGGTCGAAGGGGGGGGTCGACCCACGGCGGAGGGGCAGCGGCAGCGGCCGGCAGCGGCCGGCAGCGTCGGCCGATCGCTGCAGCGAGCTGCTGCTGCGAAAAACAGTGGCCTGAGGGCCTTTCCGGCGGTGCTGCGGCAGTTAGGGGGCTCCACAGCGGCGCAGGCAGTAGAGGAGGTCGGACAATGGTTCAGGTCGGCGGCGGGATGAGCAAGGGTCGGAGAGAACGCTAGGCTGATGCGTGCGTGAATTTTTTAGGGTGGCTGCGGGTTTTCTGTGCGAAACAGCGGAGCTCCGGCGATCCCCGACGGCAAGGACGACGGAGGAAGGTCGGGGATGAGAGAGGGCCGCGGCGGCGATGGGTAAAGGCCGGTGGCTCAAGGTCGGCGTTGGGAGACGTTGCCGTGTGCGGCGATGGGCTTGTTGCGTGAAAAAAAGAAAGAGGCGGCTGCTGCTTAGGTTGGCTGTGAATGAATACTAACCCTAGGTTAAAGTTATAGAATAGGGGTTGATGCACGTGAGTGTAAGGCTAGGATTTGTTTGAATAAGAAATATTGTTATCAACAATTATTAAAATCTCAAACACACACACACACACACTCTCTCTCTCTCTCTCTCTCTCTCTCTCCCCCCCCCCCCAGGCTGTGTGCGGCCAAAATGGGGGGGAAATAGACTAAGTCAACATTAGGATGAAAATTATTATTAATTAATTATTAGGGGACTAATACTTTGAGAAACTTAGGGTTAAACAACTAATAGGTTGGCGAAATAATGAAACTAGATCAAACGAAGCCCAAAAATCGTAAGATAAATACTAGAGTGACCGGGACGACGAGAGAAAGAAGACAGATAAGACGGATCACAATTTCGACGACGAGAAACGAAATTAAAAATAAAAAGGCCTCACGACAAAAGTGAAAATCGTGATGTCTCGTCAAACAAAGTCAAATCGTGGGAGAACGACCCGTGAAATGACATTCCAAATTAATTCCACAATTTAATACTCACCGAGAGGGTCACAACGACATATCACACTAAAGGGTTCGGATACAAACAAAGTCTAAAATAAATATGTGCACGAACAAGACTACGTGCACGTAAAGCGTATAAAGGATACGGGGTCCAAAGGCGACAGTAATCCCAAGTTGGGCACACATCGGGGTTGGCTTGCTAAGGATGCAACCAAGGTGCTACGGCCCTATCGACTCAACGACACGACTCTCATAGAAAGCAACAAAACAAATCAGGTACCCGAAATTGCTATACGCACAGCCGTATAACGAATAGTGAGTACCTGCCGTTACATCCTACCCACTTTAGAATAAAGTCCGTCCTCGGACTTTCTAACTTTAAATATATCTCTAGCCAGACTAGTAGCTATCCTAATCACATCACGCTATAATTCAACCAGGTATAGTCATTACCAGTGCTTATATATGCACTACGTAGTCAAACAATAACTCTACTAACATGTATATATTCACGCACATTACACACTTACATCTATCATAGCCAGTCAAATTCATACACATATTTCTATCATATATATATGCATACATCCCTTATATAACGACTACTGCCTAGCACAAAACAATAGTTCAGATACTCACATAAGAATAGTCTCACACTAGCAATTACAATCATTGGTCTACGTATAGATAACTACCTTTGCACAAAACAAACATGGGTATGCTACTCTCTAATATTTCCTAGTATACATCCAATACCAAACACATTAACATATGTAGTCATACCATACCATTATTAAATCAAGTTATTATATCTAAGATACATTTACCACTACTATAATTTCACAATTTTATAGTCATTCAAATGCATGCAAATATTTCACTATATATTCACATCACATACGGTCCTATAACTATATTCACGACACGCCACATATACCATAGTCACCAACCTATAGCTAAGCACATACTTACACGTGCATGGTGCACACCCACGCACGCTAACATTCCATTCATATATACCAATCACACCACCTTATACTCAGCACATCCACACACCTAGTTTAGCTAGCACACATACGTTCACACAGGCAAGTCCTTAGTAAATAACTATACCACAACCAACACCTATAACTATATACTGGTATAGCGACCCACAATCATGTGTGTAACACAACCAGGCACAAACAATCCTATCACTATACATACATCATCCATAGCTATATTCATGGTACTACACGCAAACCAAAGACATATGTAACAATATACTTAGAGTATACCCACTCAAGCTTGAGTGAGACTCAAAACACATATCAGAATACTCTATATACGTAACACGGTATCTATACCTATACCAATACCACTCCAATGTATACACATCTACCATCATAACTATATACATACCATAATGTCAATCACACTTAATATTTAATCAGGTAACACCCACATAGTTCAATTACTTTATATACCATAATAATATTATAGACATCAGCACACGTATAATTATTATACCCTCCCTAATACATGCATTCATCGTATAGTCACACACATGTAACATGTATTTTCACACCATATCCATCTACCTATAATTAGTATACCTATACATCTACTTATCCGTACATAACTAAGATATGCAATAATCGTGTATACCTCATGGTATACACGCACACAACATCCCGTAAAAGCAAGCAATACCAACCAAAATTATAATCCTACTATCATACGTATATCACATATATACTCATGCAGCAAATACATAACTACTTACGTCTAAGCACAATACATACCTACGTACGAGCACACACTCCAACGTACTAACATATAGGTCATATAATAGGCTTACTCACTTAACTATAAGTACACCTATTATCATGACACCTAATATACACGACTTACTAATATATTATATACCAAGCATCTCCAAGTATCTTCAAGCTACTTACACTCCAATATATATACAGACATCCCTAAAGTGGTATAGCTATCCGCACATATATAATAACACCACCATATATACAACTTCATATACATCATGAATAACACTGATTATACATACATAATACACGAGTCAATTAGTAATTCCCTAAGGGTAGCACGCTCATACGGGTCCACACACTCCACCTATATGCATGCACCTCCACGACATAACAACTTATACTAATGGGCCCACCAAGCTATACTATGGTTGACACAGGCAACGACAAGCACTAATGCCTAAACAATAGGAAAGAAACCGAAGCCAAAGCGTGATGAGGGAAAGATCGGAAGGTACAAGTTCAGATAGGATGAAGATAAGGAGACATCTTGATCAGGTGAATCAGGAGTATAATTGTGAATGTTTAGGTGGGAAAAAAATGTAATGATACTCTTATAGGATACAGGAAAATAGTGTGTGAATAATATAAGTTAAAATACGAAGTGTACAAAACCGGTCAATAAAATGAGTTGTTCTAAATAAGTTTGAGTCGTATATACATAATAAGAAGGATGGTTTATTAGCTTATTGAAAAATTATTATAAGGAAGAAGTAAAACATTCACACGAACATTAAGGACAAAGGTTAGAAAATATTATACGACAGTAATTTAATAATTTCGACAAAAGTTTCGAAATTCAAAGAATGAAATCAGATCGACTATAGTGTAGAGAATTTAAGCACATGCAAAATGTTTTTCCAAGTCTTAAAACTGGAGAGAAATTTCAAATAAATAATATTGAAAATACTTTTTAGAGAGACCCGGATTTGCCAAACAACTGATTTATACAAAGATCTTTAAAGTACGAGTACCACGAACCTAGAACCGATATATATAAAAAATAATTGAAGTTCTATTTATCTTGGAAAATATTCTAAAGTATGTATGGTGAGCGGTTAAAATGAATCGCATAGCTTAGAAAAGATGGTATATCGAATTTTCAAAATAGTAATAGAGTTTTTAAACCGAAATGCGAAAAATGTAGATTAGAAAATGGTTACGAGTTAGTGATTAAAATTACAACCAATAGACTTCAAAATCTACTAGGAATTTTGACTCAATCGAAAAGTGAGAAATTTAAATATATACGTAGAGGGTTTAAAATAAAATTTAAACCTAGCGAAAACTTTTAATACGGGAAATCGAAAAATAACTTTAAAGGAATCAAACTTCGCGAAGGATGACATTCGAAAGATCAACGATTATCGAAATGTGGTGGTCATGTGAATCGAGGCAAGGAATTGGTCGCATGATCGAAACATAAACACGCCTAGGATATGACTCAGGAAAATCTACGGGAAACTCCTACGGTCGACCAACTAAAGATTAGGAAACTTAGCGCTAAGATTTCCTAAGGGTCTAGACTGTAATGAACTGCGTCCGGCTTGGCCCGAAATCGATGAACCCAAGCACACGACTAAAGAATTTGTAGAAGTCTAATATGGTCAGAGCTAGGCAAGAACCACTAAGGTAACTCCTAAGACGATTATAACAATTTCTAGCAAGGAGTCTAGCTAACAATCAGGGACCTCTAACTAGCAAGCACAGACGTCTAACTAAGTCTTACTATAGTCCTGATCTAATGGATTCCTCTACTAGGCTAGACAGATGCTCGACCAATACGTCTTCCAGCCAACTAAGACAGAAAAAACGATAAAAATTAGACTCATGACTTATGATTTGGATGTTTTAATTTATTTAATGGACATTCTATTTTTTTATATTATCGTTGTTCCGATAATTCGCAGTTGCAGTGACCTGCATGGGCCACCAATAAAACCTGTCACCACCCGCTTCCCTAAAATGGAGGCCAGGCGTGAGAAGTCCGCTCAGACTTGGAGATGTGAGGCTCCAATCTGTAAAGCGTCTGGATTAACCAAGTATAGGTCCTTGCAAATGCGACACAGAACAAAGATAATAATAAAAGAAAAGAGACAGATATATTATTCCAATCTCAGAATGTCCACAAATAAAATCTCAACATCACAGAAAAGCCACCAGGCTAAAAGAAAAGTCTAAAAGGCCCCAAGCATGGCCAACAGAAATAAAAGAACGTACAGAAAAGAGAAAAGGTGCTACGCACCGACAACCTAACAAGAACTAAGCTGAAGGCAACGGAAGGAAGTCTCTACGACTGATCGTCGGTGTCCTCGAACTCCACGTCAACAGTGGACCCAGGCTCAATGTCAACAAACACCCCGTCCTCAACAACGAGCTCTGGCTCATCAACTAA
Organism: Scilla litardierei; assembly: GCA_030789695.1. Lineage (NCBI taxonomy): Eukaryota > Viridiplantae > Streptophyta > Magnoliopsida > Asparagales > Asparagaceae > Scilla > Scilla litardierei. The sequence goes on from CM061141.1 coordinate 114,337,776, forward strand.
CATGTGACACCCAAAGAGACGAGGACGCATGTCAGCAAGTCTACAAGAGACATGTGCAAGGAAACTAAAAGGAGGAAACAACCTAGCAGTTCTAAAAGTATGCGATGACATGGCAGTTTAAGATATGAATGCAACAAGTAGTAAAGTGCGTAAAGTATGACATGGCAACAAGTTATACATGGCAACAAGTTATACATAGCAAGGGAAATCATTCACATGGATTTTTACAAGTTAAGTAAACACGTCAAGTAAACACGTCGTGCACAGAGATTACGCCTTTTGGCTGGAGTGGCTGTACGGGCCAACTCATACGCTCAAGTGATCGCTTATCCCTACCCCTCATGTGTATCGGGCATTGGCTTTTGACCAACACATGTAGCCCGCTTCTGGATCACGAGCCAGGAAGTGTATTTGGCATAGGGTTGTGCCTGCAACACAGGTGCCTAGCATGAACAAGGAAGTACCAGTAGCGTGTGCTACGAAAACAAACATTCAAGCATGAAATGATGCATGGCATGGCAAGATTACGAGTAATGTATGTACATGTAAGGAATTTAAACATCACAGGCATGTCAGGGCAAAAGTAAAGTGCGTACAGATATGGAATTTAAACGTGGCAGGCGAAATGAATGAATGACATGGCAGGGTGTCAGATCTAGCTTCGTTGTCAAGCTAGATCTTAAAGTTGCGTCTAGGCGAGTATCATTTCGTCGCCTAGTCTCTTTTACGCTAAAACAGGGAATGACCTAAGACATGGCCTAAAACACAAGTTTGGCAAGTTTCACTTGCCTGCAATCAACCGTTCTGCAAAAACCATCCAATCAGTCCAGTCTACCTATGTGCTCAGATCCTCCAGCCTACAGTCCCAAATTGAATTATCTTTATTAGTGACTTACCAGACAATTAAAATACAGATTTTTATCTTGTTTAAAATGGATGGGTTGGGGGTCCTAAGTGTTCAAAAATTTATCCTTACACGACGCGAGAGCTACACTGGCGTCGAGTAGCAACGCCATGGGTTGGAATAATAGAAAACGCTCCACGTCCAGATTCCAAATAAGATTCCACGCTCGCCAATTCTCGGGCAGTGACCAAATCAGTGAATCAAGATTCCAAATAGCGAGTAATAGGTTGGTAGGCGTTTTCACGGCTTCCGGGAAGCCGTGAAAACAGACCGAGACGAACGGTTTGTGCACACGGAGTCTACGACGTTGATCATCGTAGGAAATGTTCGTGATGTCGGAAAACACCCCTTGGAGAAGTAGAGGGCTGTCGGAAGACCCCAACAGTGAGAGGGTACGGCGCGAGCTCAACGACGCGACGATACGTCGTTAAACACGTGTAACAGCGAGATCACTCGCTGTTTCGAGCTTGAACGTCAGAGGGGGTCTGTTGTGGAGGTGCAGAGGTTGAAGGGGGGGTCGACCCACGGCAGAGGGGCTGCGGCAGTGGCCGACAGCGTCGGCCGATCGCTGCAGCGAGCTGCTGCTGCTAGCAGCGGCAGCTGCTGTGAAAAACAGTGGCCTGAGGGCCTTTCTGACGGTGCTGCGACGGTTAGGGGGCCCCACAGCAGCGCAGGCAGCGGAGGAGGTCGGGCAATGGTTCAGGTCGGTGGCGGGATGAGCAAGGGTCCGAGAGAACGCTAAGCTGATGCGTGCGTGAATTTTTTTGGGTGGCTGCGGGTTTTCTGTGCGAAACAGCGGAGCTCCGGTGATCCCCGACGGCAAGGACGACGGAGGAAGGTCGGTGATGAGAGAGGGCCGCGGCGGCGATGTGTAAAGGCCGGTGGCTCAAGGTCGGGGCTGGGAGAAGTTGCCGTGTGCGGCGATGGACCTGTTGCGTGAAAAAAAGAAAGAGGCGGCTGCTGCTTAGGTTGGCTGTGAATGAATACTAACCCTAAGTTAAAGTTATAGAATAGGGGCTGATGCACGTGAGTGTAAGGCTAGGATTTGTTTGAATAAGAAATATTGTTATCGACAATTATTAAAATCTCAAACCCACCCACACACACACTCTCTCTCCCTCCCTCCCTCCCTCTCCCTCTCTCCAGGCTGTGTGCGGCAAAATGGGGGAAAATAGACTAAGTCAACATTAGGATGAAAATTATTATTAATTAATTATTAGGGGACTAATACTTTGAGAAACTTAGGGTTAAACAACTAATAGGTTGGCGAAATAATGAAAGTAGATCAAACGAAGCCCAAAAATCGTAAGATAAATACTGGGGTGACCGAGACGATGAGAGAAAGAAGACAGAGAAGACGGATCACAATTTCGACGACGAGAAACGAAATTAAAAATAAAAAGGCCTCACGACAAAAGTGAAAATCGTGACGTCTCGTCAAACAAAGTCAAATCGTGGGAGAACGACCTGTGAAATGACGTTCCAAATTAATTCCACAATTTAATACTCATCGAGAGGGTCACAACGACATATCACACTAAAGGGTTCGGATACAAACAAAGTCTAAAATAAATACGTGCACGAACAAGACTACGTGCACGTAAAGCGTATAAAGGATACGGGGTCCAAAGGCGACAGTAATCCTAAGTTGGGCACACGTCGGGGTTGGCTTGCTTAGGATGCAACTAAGGTGCTACGGCCCTATCGACTCAACGACACGACTCTCATACAAAGCAACAAAACAAATCAGGTACCCGAAATTACTATACGCACAACCGTATAACGAATAGTGAATACCTGCCGTTACATCCACTTTTCCCTCTGGTTTTTTTGCATTTTAGCCATTGGTTTTCCCCCTTTTTACCATCTGTAATACAAACACACACCCACACTTCCATCTCCTTTTCGGCTACGCACAGGACATGCATCATGTGTTTTTTTCTTGGGTCCACATGCACTATGCACGGTTTATTTCTAGTTAAAACATAAATGAGGAGATTACTAATGAAAGTGTTAATTTTAATTAGAAGTAATATCCTTGCCAAAATACCTAATAATAATGATGCTAAACATGATCATGGCAAATTACAAATGATGAGGTTTGTCACATGTGGCATGTTTTTCGCATGTGGTAATGTTGCATCGCCACATGGGTGCCACATGGGACATCCACCTCACTCACAACCCAAAAAATAACACCCCCAAGCTCACTTATTTACATGGTTGCTATAACCCCGAGATTTTTGCATTTATCCTTTTACCACACACATACACACCCCCCTCTCCCCAATAGGACACAGGTTCGTTTGTGCGCGTGCACAACATCTTGTTCGTAGGGGGTTTTTGCTCTGTGCACTGTGTGCACGGGGTAATTTCTAGCTTGTAACCATAAAGGAAATTAAACCTACGAGTACTAAAAAATTGAACAAAAAGAACGAATAGGGATTTCTCTCACTTGCAGCATATAGCTCTCTCACTCACCATCCATTCAATCAGCACCCATCAATCCGTCATCCCCCTCAGTTTCCTGACGAGTTCCTGATGAAAGTAAGAATGCATAGGAGGAGTTCCTGAGGGAGTGGAATTTTTGTGGGAAAAATAGAGAAGTTAGTTAAATATATAATTTCTATGTTTCATTTTTTTTCTTCTAATTCTTGAATTTTTTTTTCATGTAATAATTAAGTACAAATCAAATTGAAAAGCAACGCATGCAACCCTTTCAACTGGGTTTAATTAGATCTAAGATGAATAAATACGAAAAATTGTACTATTTTCAGTTAAAAATATTGTTTGAAAGACTAATCTAAAGAATAGAAAATGGATTTCAATGACTGTCATCTCCGGCAAGGTTGCCACTAGGGGTGACATACCGGTCAGGTTGGACCGGGTTCAGGTTGGTTGAGGTCCGACCCGACCCGACCCGTTTAGGAGTATACCCGAACCCAAATTGGATCAAATCTAGAACCGAAACATAAAACATTGTAATACCTTTTTCTATATGTACAGTTAGCATGTTAAGTATTTCTGGTCGTATTTGTATGCGTATAATTTTTGTGTATTCTTAGAATTTTTTTCCTAATTTTTATAATGATAAAACTATTTTTAAATAATTTTAAACATTATTAGATATAATAATATATAAAGTATTTAATGGAAATACATTGTATTGGAAGGTATGAGGTATATTAATTGTATTTCTATTTTCTAAAAAAAATAAAACTTTAAGATTTTATTGGAAGGACACATGTACCCATTATGTGTCATTTACTTAACACCTCTTTGTTGGATCTGGATCCTAGCCTAGTGGAGGGGTGAATAGGCTTATAAAATAATTTGTGCAACCCACGAACAAACACACGCAGTTATAGCAGCAGCAAGGTAAATAAAATGCAGACACAGAGAACACAACAGATTTACCCTGCTTCGGTCGACCCTTTGACCTATATACAGCCCCCAAAGAAGATACTAGTATTGAATAGCGCAATAGGTACAAAACCACAAGTTAGAGCATGCTCAGAGCACCCTCTACGTCTCTACACTCGCCAGGCTCTCAGTACCCCACATATAGTGTTTTCTCTCACTATCAATCCTAGTAACGCTTTCTACCAGCTAGTCCCAAACTAGCTGGGTCCCACTTGTCTAGCCCCAACCAGACAAGTCCCAAAATAGTCACAAAATATAGGTAAAGTTTTCCCTATAGAGAACGTTACACTAAGACATGAATAAAAGAGTTAAGGGTTTAGAAATGCTCAGTTCGTGTCCTTGTAGGCATCTCTGTCAATCAGCATGTTGTCAGCTCCAATCTGACGCAAACGGTGTCTCGATCCGACTCCTGGATGTCAAATAGCACACTGGTCTGTATCTAAAGCAATTCAGTTCAAAACTAAATTGTAATTGGTCTGTGCGCACAACAATCCCCTTTAAATTCTTTTCCACGTCAGTGGGCGATTTTGAATCCCCTCGTTTCGCTTTTGTGATGCCACGTCAGCTTCGTTCGTCCACCCTCGTCTCTCCTAGGGTATGCAGGCGAAGTCTCTCCGTCTCCGTGTTAGGGCATGCAGCAGCAGCACCAAGAACTCTCGACTGCAGCTACACTCCGGCGATGTCTTCTTCGAGGAACGACGACGGCAGTGGCGCTCTAAGCTTCTCCACCGTGCAACAAGGCTTGCAGCGATTTGAGCTCGCGGCGATGAACTCCTCGGTGGATTCGTGATCAACGGTGCTCCTCGATCGTGTGTGCTCCGGCGGTTTCTTCACAGTAGCGACATGATCAGCTAATTCCCTCGGCGACGGCGGCTTCCTCTCGACTGCAAGGCGACGTGCGATGAGTTCAGCATCGACTATGAGGAAGCGTCAGCACTGATGTACTTTGTGGATGACGACGGCGATCTCCGAGAGACAGGTTACGATGATGGCTCCGACTTCAACGACACTACCACGACGGCGGCGACTAGACTGCTCCGAGCAACACCAATGGCAGCAGTGGCAGCGGCCTTCTTCGAAGTGATGCTTCTTCGAGCGACGGCGACCTCTGTGGGCACTCGGCGATAGCAATGGTGGCAGCTTTGACGCTGACAACTCGTCTCCGATGGCAAGAGCGACTTCGATGGCGACTTGGATCTCTCGTTCGTGATTTCCTCAACGGCGCTCTCCCTCGGCTACTCTTGGAAAGCTCTCCTTCTCGTGACTGTGGAACGGCTGATGGGGGCTTCGATGGCGTAAGCACGCTTCGGAGGCGACTTCTCCTACTCTCGACAAGATTGTTGAAGTTTCTCCAAGGATTGAAGATGATGTAGGGATGGTTGTACAGCCTTGGAGATGATTGGAAGGGCATGTGAAGCTTGCGGCAAGATGAGTTTTGTTGATGATGCTTGCGGCTGGGAAATCTTGCCTGGAGAGTTTTTTTGATGCCGAGTTGTTTTCGTGAGGCTCTTTGAGAAGCAAAGGGGATGTGCGTGAAAGCTCTTGGCTTGGAGAAGATGTAGGAGGAGGTTTTAAAAATATATGCATGAAGCACCTTGGTTGTTTGATGAAGAAGAAGACGAAGCTTTCTAATGAACTCTCTCTCTAGATCTCTCTCTCTCTCTCTAGATCTCTATCTTTCTCTCTATTGTTGCACAATGGTGGCTTGGAGAAAAATATGAATGGCCACTCTAACCTATGAATTGGTGATGCTCTTAAATAGGTTATGGGCTAGGGTTTTTGAAGTGTGTCAAGGGATAGGGTTGAGCCAACTGTTTAGAGATTTTGACCCAATATAAGTTTGCAATTCAATTCAGATTCAAGTTTGGAATATTGAATTGATTTGCAGTTCAATTCAAATTGAATTTGTAGTAAACCGCTTAGATTGCAATACAAATTCAAATTAATCTCTAATTGATTTGACTAAATCCCAAATTGATTCCCATCTCCCTCCATATTGACTAAGTCAAATCTCTTTGTATATAGCACTTTGACCAAGTCCATTAGCTGTGTGGATAGCACATTCTCCAATGCTCAGAATAACGACTTTGCCATTCCTGAAACACACTTAGCACACACGTAAGATATAACGACACGTTTGTCATCATCAAACCAAGGTCCTAGATCGTTGCTTCCAACAATCTCCCCCTTTTGGTGATGACAAACCCATAAAAGATTTGAGCAATAAGTATGGATGTGCGAAGTGTGTTGAAGGGTGTAATGCAATATGAATCATGGAATGAGATATTCAAATATTACAACATAGCATGCACAATATTATAACAAATATAAAAGCATGCTCCCCCTTCTCTCAAGCCCCCCCTTCAACAGTATTTTTCATGCTCCCCCTTCAACAAATAATACCGACATCAAGTCTGTCAAATCTTTATTTTCTTTCTCCCCCTTTGTAATCACCAAAAGTGGATTAATGAAGTCACAACAATATTCCATTCAAAAATAAACCATTATTAAATGTAGTGTGCAATTTGCATGAGTTTTCCAAGAAATAGACAATTCAAGCTCATAGAATATCATAACACGACTTCCCACCTTTGTGTAAGTGTAGTGATATAGACAATAAAGTACTAAGGGAGATTCAATTTCAGAAAATCAACCAAATCAATCCACATTTTCCAATTTTCATGAATATCACTAGGATTGATTTTTCCCACCTCATCAAAGATGAGTTCAAGTTACCAAACCCCAAAACATGGCCTAAAAGGACTTTTAAATGTGTGGTGGCATTGCTTGACGAGTTATATACACCAACACTAATGATTACCCATTTAGCATAAGTTGGATACTCGTGGGTTGTGTATTAGCCATGAAGTGTATCCATTTTTCATACGGAGCAAATATATTATATTTTTTAATTTTCAATTCTTTTGTGCTCAATTTTTATTCGTGGCTAAACACTTCATATCCCTTAAAAAATTCAGAAATTAATCATTCCTTCATTCACTTTCCATTGTTCTTCAAAAGAATCTCCAAAAGTACTAAAAGTCTAATATTTCGTGAAAGTGCAAATGTAGGTGTAGAAGTCAAATTTGAAATTTTTGAGACATGTCATGGCTACTAAAAAGATAACACCATGTTCATGTAGCTACAACAATAATGAATTGACTTCTACAAGGGATAGATTTGAACATTCATACAATACCACTTAAGATAAATCATAAAGGGTATTCTTTTAAGCTCATTTTTAAAAATATTTTTCAGAAATAAGAACATTAAAAATCATGCAAACAAGCACACAAACAAAAATAAATCAAGCACACAAAACAATCTATGAAGGTATGCAATGAAATACAAAGAGGGATAAAAAGTATACCTTCTCGTCGCTATTTGGCTAAGGAGCTAGAAATAGAATGAGACCTTAAAAATTTGTTCCTTGCCAAATTTGCACCTCACCTACATGAAAGGTGTTAAGTTTGACCTTGGAATCCAATAAGGTCCACTAGTGTTAGCCATTATTGTTTTAGGAACCCACACTTGTTTAAACTTGATACTTGTGTTCCTAAATTTACAATAATATGATGTGTGGCCTACACTATCACAAGTAAAGCACTTTGCATATATGTTCTTTGCAATAGAGGGTACATTGTGGAATTTCTTGAATTTTGGCTTTTCAACGTTTTTCACACCAAACCCAAGTCCTCTTCTATTATTGCCATATAATTGGTTTTCAATTATGGTATCCAATGAATGTTTACCAATTGAAAACTTTCTTAACGACAATTCAAGATTAGAAACTTTGGTTTTTAAATGTTTATTTTCTTCCACAAGCAACGTGCATTTACTTATAAAAGCTATTTTGTTTTCCTTTTCCTTCTTTTAAAACCCAATAGCTTTTCTTTTAAAATCATTATCTAGCATGCAAAATTTATCCTTAAGTTCTCTTATCGCATAGTTTTTTTCAGCTTCAAGCTTTAATAGGTCTAGTTTTAACATGCTAATATTGTTCAATAATGAAGTGCAAGAGAGACAAGGTGCTTCATCATTAAATCTTGATTTTTCCTTTTTCAATATATCAATAGTAGAGTCACGAGCAACAATTTCAATTTTCAGTTTTTCAATCTCCTTAGACATATCATATTCAGATTGTTGCATTTCAAAGTTCTTATTTTGATAATCATCTATAGTGGATTCAAGCTCTACTAATTTATCTTGCATTTCTTTACAAAGAGTAAGGAGTTCAGTATTACGACCAGAAATTACCTCATCATGTATTCCCATCAATGCCATGCATGAGTGGGCTTCATGATCATCCTCCTTACTCTCAGCTTCGTTATCCATATCCCAAGTTAGCACCTTGGATTTTCCTTTTTCTTTAGCGGCTTGAGCTGTCTCATGTGGGCAATCCCTCATTCGATGTCCTCTTTTCTTGCATTTAAAACAAGTCATTCTATTAGTAGCATTCTGATCACAAGTTTGCTTAGAAGACTGAAAAAAGTTAGAGCGTTAAACCTGGGTGCCATTTCTGTTCTTCCTTGCTTGGTCTGGACATACTTTCTGAAATTTCTGACCATTAGTGCTATGTCCTTATCATCATCTTCACTTTCGCTAGCTTTCAGAGCAAGTAGCTTTGTAGCTTTCTCCTTTTCCTCTGGTTTCTCTCTTTCATCAATATTTTGCAATTCAAGCTCGTGAGACATTAAATTACCTATCAAGTCTTCCACCCTCATCTGTGATAGATCTTTCGCTTCTTGGATGGCGGTGACTTTAGGCATGAAGAGCTTGGCAGTGCTCTTAATATCTTTCTCCCCTGCTCAAGGCTAGAATATGGCTTACCGAGCGAGCTAGACTTATAGACAATGTTGGTGAACCTCGCAAACATCTCTGATATGGTCTCCGATGGTAGCATGCGAAATCCCTCGTACTCTGTGCTCAGAAGTGCAAGTCTAGACTCCTTCACCTGTGACGTTCCTTCGTGCGTCACCTTCAAAGTATGCCATATTTCATGCGCAGTTAGACAATGTGAGATACGATTGAATTCAGATTTATCTAATGAACAAATGAGAGCATTCATAGCTTTAGCATTAAGAGAATAAAGCTTCCAATCATTATCATCCCATTTATCATCAGGTTTAAGCATCTCAGTATTTTCAATTTTAATTACAGGAAGTTTATAGCCTTTTTCAACAATCTTCCAAGCTTTATAATCAATAGAAATAAGGTAGATTCTCATACGATTTTTCCAATAAGCATAGTTTACTCCATAAAATCTAGGTGGTCATGAAATAGACTGACCCTCAGCAAAAGCACTATCAATGTGATCCATGGTCAAACCTAGGCTAGATCCTAAAACCTGCTTTGATACCACTTGTTGGATCTGGATCCTAGCCTAGGGGGGGGGGGGTGAATAGGCTTATAAAATAATTCGTGCAACCCACGAACAAACACATGCAGTTATAGCAACAGCAGGGTAAATAAAATGCAGACACAGAGAACACAACAGATTTACCCTGCTTCGGTCGACCCTTCGACCTACGTGCAGCCCCCAAAGCAGATACTAGTATTGAATAGCGCAATAGGTACAAAACCACAAGTTAGAGCATGCTCAGAGTACCCTATACGTCTTTACACTCGCCAGGCTCTCAATACCCCACATACAGTGTTTTCTCTCACTATCAATCCTAGTAACGCTTTCTACCAGCTAGTCCCAAACTAGCTGGGTCCCACTTGTCTAGCCCCAACCAGACAAGTCCCAAAATAGTCACAAAATATAGGTAAAGTTTCCCCTACAGAGAACGTTACACTAAGACACAAATAAAAGAGTTAAGGGTTTAGAAATGCTCAGTTCGTGTCCATGTAGGCATCTCTGTCAATCAGCACATCGTCAGCTCTAATCTGACGCAAACGGTGTCTCGATCTGACTCCTGGATGTCAAATAGCACACGGGTTTGTGTGTAAAGCAATTCAATTCAAAACTAAATTATAATTGGTCTGTGCGCACAGCAATCCCCTTTACAATCTTTTCCACGTCAGCGGGCGATTTCGAATCCCCTCGTTTCGCTTTTGTGATGCCATGTCAGCTTCGTTCGTCCGCCCTCGTCTCTCCTAGGGTATGCAGGCAAAGTCTCTTTGTCGCCGTGTTAGGCCATGCAGCAGCAGCACCAAGAACTCTCGACTGCAGCTACACTTCGGCAATGTCTTCTTCGAGGAACGGCAACGGCAGTGGCGCTCTCAGCTTCTCCGCCGTGCAGCAAGGCTTGCAGCGATTCGAGCTCACGACGATGAACTCCTCGGTGGCTTCGTGATCAACGACGCTCCTCGATCGCGTGTGCTCTGGTGGTTTCTACACGGTAGCAAAGTGATCAGCTAATTCCCTCGACGACGGCGGCTTCCTCTCGACTGCAAGGCGACAGGCGACGAGTTCAACAGCGACTATGAGGAAGCGTTAGCAGCGACGTACTTCATGGATGACGACGGCGATCTCCGAGCGACATGCTACGATGATGGCTCCAACTTCAACAACACTACCATGACGGCGGCGACTACACTGCTCCGAGCAACACCAATGGCAGCAGCGGCGACGACCTTTTTCGAAGTGATGCTTCTCCGAGTGACGGCGACCTCTGTGGGCACTCGGCGATAGCAATGGCAGCAGCTTCGACCCTGAAAACTCATCTCTGACGGCAAGAGCGACTTCGACGGTGACTTGGATCTCTCGTTCGTGATTTCCTCGACCGCGCTTTCCCTCAGCTACTCTTGGAAAGCTCTCCTTCTCGTGACTGTGGAACGGCAGCTGGGGGCTTCGACGGCGTAAGCACGCTTCGGAGGCGACTTCTCCTACTCTCGACAAGCTTGTTGAAGTTTCTCCAAGGATTGAAGACGATGTAGGTATGGTTGTACAGCCTTGGAGATGAGTGGAAGGGCATGTGAAACTTGCGGCAAGATGAGTTTTGTTGATGATGCTTGCGGCTGGGAAATCTTGCCTGGAGAGTTTTTTTTTGATGCCGAGTTATTTTTGTGAGGCTCTTTGAGAAGCAAAGGGGATGTGCGTGAAAGCTCTTGGCTTGGAGAAGATGTAGGAGGAGGTTTTAAAAATATATGCGTGAAGTACCTTGGTTGTTTGATGAAGAAGAAGAAGAAGCTTTCTAATGAACTCTCTCTCTCTAGATCTCTCTCTCTAGATCTCTCTCTCTCTCTCTCTAGATCTCTCTCTTTCTCTCTATTGTTGCACAATGGTGGCTTGGAGAAAAATATGAACGGCCACTCTAACCTATGAATTGGTGATGCTTTTAAATAGGTTATGGGCTAGGGTTTTTGAAGTGTGTCAAGGGATAGGGTTGATCCAACCGTTTAGAGATTTTGACCCAATATGAGATTTGCAATTCAATTCAGATTCAAATTTGGAATATTGAATTGATTTGGAGTTCAATTCAAATTGAATTTGTAGCCAACCACTTAGATTGCAATACAAATACAAATTAATCTCTAATGATTTGACCAAATCCCAAATTGATTCCCATCTCCCTCCATATTGACTAAGTCAAATCGCTTTGTATATAGCACTTTGACCAAGTCCATTAGCTATGTGGATAGCACATTCTCCAACGCTCAGAATAACGACTTTGCCATTCCTGAAATATACTTAGCACACATGTCAGATATAACGACACGTTTGTCATCATCAAACCAAGGTCCTAGATCGTTGCTTCCAACATTCTTAACCACATCATGCCACCTACAATGCACTTGGCATCACCCTAGCTTAAGAGATGATGATGAGGATAATAGGTGATTTTAAAAAGGCAAAAGAAAAGAAAAAAAGAAAAAGGGAAGAAAACTAAAAGAAAACAAAACCCAAAATTCCTCTTATCTCTCTTACACTGCGCTAGGCTGAACCCATGAATTCCCTCATCTCCACCACCTCCTCCACCTAGGCCGGACACCACCCGCACTGTTGAATACAACATATAGTTAGATACAACGATCGATAGCTTCGTGTTTGATGATAACAAATGTGTGTGAACGATTTAATGTGTGTACTAAGTGTTTTTTGGAATGGCATTATCGTGAATACTCAAAGAAAGACTAGCCAAATGTGATGGAGGAATTGCTAAACACACTTCAAGTGGACTAAGTCAAAGATGTAGAATATGGCTACAACAATTGGACTAAGTCAAAGATGAGAAGATAATGAGCAAATCAATTCAAATCCATATTTGAATTGATTCAAATCAATTGGTGCAATATTCAAATCCTAATACCATGGAAATTGGAGAATTGGTCAAAGATGGAGAGATATGGAGAATCTCATACAAATCAAAGGTGATTTAATGAGATCTAATTCAAATCCTATAGCTACACAAATTGAATTCCATAGCCATTCATATTCAAACTCCATATCCTAAAAGATTTATTCAAATCCTAATCAAATTAGGATTCCTTCCCATCTCCATCAAATATGGGATTCTAATTGATCCCATCATATACCATCCTCTCCTATATAAACACACATTCAAAGAGAGGGATTTTGAGAGAGAGGCAACCAAAGAAATTCAGCCACAACCCTAGATGAACGCTTCATGACCGCAACTTTGCAAGGAGCTCGACGGACGACGCTAAACAGTGCATAACTTTCTCCACAGAGTTCGGATCGACGAACCGTTTGCGCCAGGACGATCACAACTCAGTGCTCTACAACATGGAGATATTTTTCTGATTTTAATCTCTGTATTAATCGGTGGTATTTATTTTAGGATGAGTTGTATTCTGAATAGCTTCATATATTTCATCATCTCCTAGGCCAAAGTTCTTCATCTCCTCCCAGCCCTTGGCCGCAAGGTACATCTCCAAGTTACTCTTCACATCTCCTTGCGCAACTCCATAGCCCAAGCACACATCAAGGCCGTAACATACTTGAAGTCTTCACGCATTTGCCGCAAGTTCCATTGGAGAGAGCTTCAACACATTGCGCAACACTTCAAAGAGGTCCTCAACACATTGCGCAACAATAGAAGACAAGGAGCATCAAGGTCGCAAGTTCTCAAGGGGGAAATCATCTAAGCCGCAACTTCCAGAGGCGAGGACGTGACGTTGGCAACGACATCCAGTCAGATACGATCTGACCTGAGCTGATTGACAGAGACGACTGCCACTACACAAACTGAGAATCTCTAAACTCTTTACTATTATTTTATGTAGTTGTATAGATCTCTGTAGTGGAAACTTTACCATTGTTACGTTTTGGGGTCTTGTCTAGTTGGTCTAGACAAGAGGGATTGGCTAGTTGGGACTAGCCAATAGAAAGCTTTTACTAGGATTAATCTTGTTGAACACGTGTGTTGTGGGGGTACTGAAGAGCCTATCGAGTGTAGAGACGTAGAGAGGTGCTCTAGTCGTGCTCTAGCTTGTGGTCGTACTTGGTACATTATTAATACTAGTTTCTGCTTCGGGACGCTGGACGTATGTTGTTGGGACGATCGAACCAGGGTAAATCTGCTGTGTATCTGTGTTTGCTCATTAGTTACTCTGCACGTGCTTATAACTGTGTGTGATTGTTCGTGGATTGCACGAATATTTTTAATTGCCTATTTACCCCACATCTAGGCTATGATCCAGATCCAACAAGTGGTATCAGAGCATGTTATATGATCTGGTCTAGCTATGATGAAAACCCCAAAGTTAGTTTTCCCTCATGGCATGCCTATTGATCGTCCCCCTCTATTTAGTGGCCATGATTATATATACTGGAAGGATAGGATGAAAACTTATTTGCTATTCGTCGATTTTGATACTTGGTACACTATTGAAAACAGATATTCTATGCCTGAAAATATTTTGAATTTGGATACTAGAAATGTGTGTGATATAAATGCTAAAGCAATGACTATTTTTTGTGCGGTTTAGATAGAAAAATATTTGATCGTATATCACATTGCTCTTCTGTGCAGGATATTTGGATGACATTGGAAACAACTTATGGAATCAAACAATCCTCCGACAATCACGTCCTTAGCAATGAAAAGAGAATGCAAAAGGGAAGTATTGCTCTCTTGAATAAAAATGATTCTTGTCATTCTAAGATTATTAGAAAGAATTCTACTTAGAGTATGCTTTGTTATAAATGCAGGAACAGAGGACACATTATGAAGAATTCCCCACAAGGAGGGAATTTCGTAGTTGGAAAGGAACAGAAGAAATCTCCAGCTACGTGGGATGACGATAGCAAAGAGGAAACTGCACACACATCCCTATGCTTAATGGAAAAATAGAATGAGGTAAAATATTGCACTAAAATTGAACTTTTGGATATTTGTAAAGGCAGGCAAGATAAAATAGATGAGCTAGAATCTATCGTAGATGACTATAGAGATAGTAAATTTGATTTGCAACAAGAAAATTGTGATTTATTTAAAGTAATTGAAATCCTGAAAGAAGAACGTGTTGCATGTAACACTACTATTAATTTTCTGAAAAAGGGGAAAGCTCACATGCCTGAAAAAACTGAATGTCTCTCGTTCATCTTTGATAAATGAGATTAGCATGCATAAGCAAGATCTGATTAAACTTAAAACTGAAAATGAATTGCTTACTAAAAAGATTAGCAAGCTAAATCATGAACTTAAAGAAAAAATGATTGCTTTTGAAAAGAAAGAAGAGGAAAACAAGAGAGCTTTCATTAGTAAATGCACTTTGATTGTGAATGAGAATTCTATCTTGAAATCCAAAGTCACCAATCTAGAATTGTCATTAAAGAGATTTTCCATAGGAAAACAAAATTTGGATATTATTCTTGGAAATCAATTATATGACAATAATAGACGCGGGCTTGGATTTAATTCTAAAATTGTTGAAAAGCCTAAGTATAAAAATTTTCACAATGTGTCTACCATTGCTAAAAATGTTTATGCAAAAAGCTTTACATGTGATAGTGTTGGTCACACCTTTTATCCTTGCAAATATATGAACACCAATATTAAATTCAAGCAAATATGTGTTCCTAAATCTTCGATGACTAACATGAGTGGACCTTGTTGGATTTCAAGGTCACACATAATATCTACCGTATAGGTAAGATGGAGATTTGGCGAGGTTCTATGGATTGAATGTTTCATTGTTTAGCTCCTTAGCCAACGACGACGCGACGGTATATCTTTTCATTGAACCTAATGCATACCTTCATAGCATTTTTTTGCATTTTTTTGTGTGCTTGACTTTTTTATTTTGTGTGCTTGTTTGATTGATTCTTAGTTTGTTTTAGTTGATTATAAAGAAAAATAAAAAATTAAAAGTCAAAAATTAAAAAAATGGAGCCTAATGTATATCTTTTCCTTTGTATCATTCAAGTGATATTTAATGAATGAAACTCATATCTTTGTAGAAATCATTGTATTATTGTTATATCTACATGTGCATGTTAGTACCTTTAAATAGCCATGACATGCTTAATGAATTGAGTAACATGATTTCTATACCTACATTTTCACTATCACTAGTATTGAATATTGTTGCACAATTGGAGATTATTTTATGAAATATTGGAAAGTGAATGTAGAATGAATAATAACTGAAAATCTAAGGGATATGATGTGTTCTTGCCATGGATAAAAATTGAGCTCAAAAGAATTGGATATGAAAAAAACATGAATATTGCTCTGTATGTAAAATGGATACAATTCATGGCAAGTATACTACCCACGAGTATCCAACATATGCTTTATGGGTAATCTATAGTGTTAGTGTTATACTCGTCAAGCAATGCCACCCCCACATCTAAGAGTCCTTATAGGCTATGTTTTGGGGTGTGGTACCTTGAACTCATTTTTAATGAGATGTGGAAAATCAATCCTAGGCGATTTCATGTTTAATGGAAAATGTGGATGGGTTTTGGTTGTATTTATTAAGAGTATCTCCCTTTGGGCTTCAATTATTTAATCATCACACTTGCATGATGGTGTAGAAGTCTACGTTATACTTTTCATTAAATTTGAAGTGCTTATTTTAAGAAAAATGACATGCAAGTGTTAGTTGTAATTTATAATACTCTATTTTTGCATGTGACATGAATTAGACTTTGTTTATACACTTTTGATGATAACAAAAGGGGGAGAAAATATTGAGAAAGATTTGAATGATTTGGTGTGTGCATTAATGCTCATATGTGCTACATGAATATTGGTTTAGGGGGGGGGGGGGGGGGGGCATTAATGAATAATGAATGAAGCATATGCTTAATGTGAATATTGGTTCAAGGGGGAAGCATGAATAAAGGGAGAGCATGCATACATGTTTGAATGTTTGAAGCATCATTGTTGCATGCTTGTATGTTTGCACATCATGCCATACTTGTTTGCATATTGCATACATCATCCATCTTCACACTTCACACACACATGTCACGATGAAATCATATGAATCGTTATTGCTCAAATCTTATATTAGTTTGTCATCATCAAAATGGGGAGATTGTTGGATACAACGTATAGTTGGATACAACGATCGATGACTTCGTGTTTGATGATAACAAATGTGTGTGAACGATTTAATGTGTGTGCTAAGTGTTTTTAGGAATGGCACTATCGCGAATACTCAAAGAAAGACTAGTCAAATGTGATGGAGGAGTTGCTATACACATTTCAAGTGGACTAAGTCAAAGATGGAGAATATGGCTACAACAATTGGACTAAGTCAAAGATGAGAAGATAATGGGCAAATCAATTCAAATCTATATTTGAATTGATTCAAATCAATTAGTGCAACATTAAAATCCTAATATCATGCAAATTGGAGACTTGGTCAAAGATGGAGAGACATGGAGAATCTCATGCAAATCAAAGGTGATTTAATGAGATCTAATTTAAATCCTATAGCTACACAAATTGAATTCCATAGCCATTCATATTCAAAGTCCATATCTTAAGAGATTTATTCAAATACTAATCAAATTAGGATTCCTTCACATCTCTATCAAATATGGGATTCTAATTGATCCTATCATATCTCATCCTCTCCTATATAAACACGCATTCAAAGAGAGGGATTTTAAGAGAGCGGAAACCAAAGAAATTTGGCCATAACCCTAGAGGAAAGCTTCATGACCGCAACTTTGCAAGGAGCTCGACGGACGACGGTAAAAAGTGCATAACATTCTCCATA
This sequence comes from Scilla litardierei, assembly GCA_030789695.1. Taxonomy (NCBI): domain Eukaryota; kingdom Viridiplantae; phylum Streptophyta; class Magnoliopsida; order Asparagales; family Asparagaceae; genus Scilla; species Scilla litardierei. The sequence goes on from CM061141.1 coordinate 114,355,249, forward strand.
GAGCTTGGATCGACGAACCGTTTACGCCAGGACGATCACAACTCAGTGCTCTACAACATGATGATATTTTTTCAGATTTTAATCTCTGTATTAATCAGTGGTATTTATTTTAGCATGAGTTGTATTCTGAATAGCTTCATATATTTCATCATCTCCTAGGCCAAAGTTCTTCATCTTCTCCAAGCCCTTGGCCGCAAGCTACATCTTCAAGTTACTCTCCACATCTCCTTATACAACTCCATAGCCCAAGCACACATCAAGGCCGCAACATACTTGAAGTCTTCAAGCATTGGCCGCAAGTTCCATTGGAGAGAGCTTCAACGCATTGCACAACACTTCAAAGAGGTCCTCAACACATTGCACAACAATAGAAGACAAGGAGCATCAAGGCTGCAAGTTCTCAAGGGGGAAATCATCTAGGCCACAACTTCCAGAGGCGAGGACGCGACGTTGGCAACGACATCCAATTAGATACGATCTGACCTGAGCTAATTGACAGAGATGACTGCCGCTACACAAACTGAGAATCGCTAAACTCTTTACTATTATTTTGTATAGTTGTATAGATCTCTGTAGGGGAAACTTTACCATTGTTACATTTTGGGGTCTTGTCGGGACTAGCCAATAGAAAGCTTTTACTAGGATTAATCTTATTAAACACGTGTGTTGTGGGGTACTGAAAATCCTGTCGAGTGTAGAGACATAGCGAGGTGCTCTAGTCGTGCTCTAGCTTGTGATTATACTTGGTACATTATTAATGCTAGTTTCTGCTTTGGGGGCTGGACATAAGTCATTGGGACGACCGAACCAGGGTAAATCTGATGTGCATCTGTGTTTGCTTATTATTTACTTTGCATGTGCTTATAACTGCGTGTAATTGTTCGCGGGTTACATGAATATTTTTATTAGCCTATTCACCCCCTTAGGCTACGATCCAGATCCAACACTCACAACCACCACCCCCTCTTGCCCCATTGACAAATACAACTTCCCTATTTTTCATCATTGGAGCTTGAGAGTTTGGAAGAAGAAAGAGGAAGCCTTGGAGATGAAGAAGAAAAGGAAGAAGAGGAGAAGAAGGGCCAAATCTAAGGTTGAAGAGGAGGAATTTTCAGGTAGGATCTTTAGCCTCCCTAGTTAGATTTCAATCTCAAAATTTGTGCAGGGAAGATGATGCATGTTTTAACTACTTCATTCTTGCAAGTAAAATGAATATTCCAGTTATATGTTAACCTTGCGGTAAATTGAGTAGGTTTGTGTCAAGATCATGATCCATGATTCTGATAGTTTCTATTATGCACGTGATAACAGTAGGAATTGGAGATTTATGTTTGTGTTATCACGATTAAACTCAAGAACATGCTAATTCATATATAATTAAGATTGTGATTTTAAATTAATTCATGAATCTAGGATCCATCTTATTTATATGTGAAGAATATGTGTGCCTTGTTTAGTCGATGTTCACTGAATGCTATCATATGTGATTTTACTTTCGTCAATAATTGAGAAACTAAAACCTAGAGAAAAACTGTGTGCAGGACAGTCGGCGGCCTTTAGCAAAATAGTCGACTGTTTAGCCAACGACAACAGATTTCTTGACACAGAATTTAATTATCCGATGATGTTTGCCAATCTAAAATGGTTATATCATGATGTTAATTATTTCATGCAAATCTCTGGATATTGACCATGTGTTGGTAATCACATATTTCTTATGTTTATGATCCTTGAGTAAGTTAACTCATTTCAATGTTGACATATCATGCCCTTTGCTAGTGGGTAGATTTATGTTCATAGCATGAAATCTTATGTTGATTATTGCCACGTATGAAATGTGTTGGCTGAATCTGGAAATGAAAATGTTGAGATGATTATATGATGCGATGGTTGTGGTTAATCTCGACATCGATGAAAAAATGAAAAGAATAGAAATGTGAATGTGATAATGGTAGCTTAATCATGGAATTAATGTAAGGATGGTGAACAATGGAACTAAGCACCATATAGACCAAAGTACCACATGGACCTACGTGCTACATGGACCAAAGTGCCACGGAAACGCCGGGCCACCTCTTGAATCCATGGGAGCCACCTCTAGAATCCATGGAGCTACCTCTTGAATCTAATGTATCATGGTAAATTATACCGTCGAAACGAAAGAAACGATAAATTGATCTATAAACTGAGAGTGAGGAATTGAGGGCAAACAACATCCTGGAATTCTCAGTCTATCTAAAGATATGTGACATTCCAGACAATGGGTTTGGGTGAAAGCACGTGTAAAATGTAGGCTTAAGAACTGGACATTGATATGAGTTTCACTCGCACTCCTGATAGCCGGCAAGGGGAGTGGTCAGGGTTAGAGAGGCCCATAGGTGTACTCGTGATGCACCATGATGGAGTAGAGCTGTAGGAATATGATGCCCTCAAGGCCATTTATTCCTGTGTGAATAGCACAAACATCTTGTTCGAAATAACAGTAAGCTGTTTGGTAATAATTTATCTAAGTTATATTGTAATGTAGTTAACATTAGATATCAACTTAGGTAAAGTCCTGAGACTTTATGCAAGGTCAAACGGGTATCGAGATGAGTATCTCGATCATGGAGAAACGTTTGACCGTCTGTAGCATAAGTCTAGAATGGTTCGTGGTCGTAGATGTTTCGAGACAAGGATATCGAAACATCGGATAGACCATTGTGTCTTAGTCTTCACCGTTTAACGGTGGCGATGATCTCATGATCGCTTGACTTGGCGAAATCGAAGACGAGACACAGGTGCTCATTAGAATGAGTTCACTGAACGATCCACGAGAGTTATCATATGGTTATATTGACCAATCTGTCAATGATAACTCTGAGTGATGATAGGATAGTTGGTCTTTTGACTTGAGGTCATTTTGACGGACCTGTGCGTGAACGGTGCCACTTAGATCAACTGACCTAGCTTCGAGGCAAGGCCTGTCGAAAGGTCTTTTGATTGGGTGTCACTTGAAACGTACGAGGCGAGTAATGACCAAGAGAGGATTCGTCGCTCCCGGTCAATGGGAGTTAGTGTCGTAGAGTTAGCTCGGTCTTTAGTAAAAACTCTGCGCAGATTATGTTGGAAGAAGTCCAATATTTATTGACTAAAGATTGATATAAACTAACCGGAGTCAAGTTATTGGGGTTGACAGTTTGACCGTACCCCAGACTTGATCCGAACGACATATTTAAGACGAAGAGACTATAACTGTGGAATTCATCACGGAAACAGTCAGGTGGTCCCGACAATACTCATGTCAATGAGTTAACCACATAATGATGATTCCTGAAGCAGGGACGGCAACCACTGCTCGTGGTCACTGCCGTATAGGGCTTCGAGCCCAACCTGTTGTAAGGGTCAGGCTGTAGGGTCTCACACAGAGTGCAACGCTTCGTCTAATAATAGGTAGAAATTAGTTAGGGAGAATAATTGCATTTTTGATGCAAGGGATGAAATAATTGCATTTGATGCAATATGATAATTTAAGCTTAGATAGGGACTATTTTGCATTTGATGCAAAAGCGATTAAATGTGTATTAAATTGTTTAATACAATATTTAATAAAATGAACGCAAGGAAAGGTTCACGGGTAAGATGGGAATGTCCCGGTCTAGACCCAGGTTCGAACGGCGTCCAAATCGGACGCCAGATGATCAAGTTATGCCCAAAACAGCCCAAAGGGTCAGATCAGGCCAGACCAGGCAGACTAGCCCAGTCTGAACCTGGTCTGGCCTGCTGGCCAGACCCAGTCAAGCCCAAGCCGGCCTGGGCCTGGGCGCCCGGCCCAGGCCATGGCCCCGGGGCGCCTGGGCGCTGGGCGCCCAGGCGTTCTGGGCCGGGCGCCTGGCCCGGCCCAGGCGCCCGCCTGGGCGCCAGGCGCCAGGCGCCAGGCGCCAGGCTGGCGCCTGGGCGCCCGCGCCAGGCGCCAGGCGCCAGGCTGGCGCCTGGGCGCCCGCGCCAGGCGCCAGGCGCCTGGGCGCCCGCGCCCAGACTTGGGCGCCCGTGCCCAGGTCTGGGTTTGGGCGCCCAGTCAGATTTGTGGGTCCCACCTTTGGGTGTGGAACCCTAGGTTTAATGGGCATTTTTGACGGCTCGTTTTTGTGAAAAACTAGCCTAGGGCTGATCTTTGGACACTCAATTGGAGGGTCAAACGAACTCCGATTGACGAACCGTTTTTTCCTATGCGTTCACCGTTGAACGCTTGTCGTATTGATAGGTTGTATCAATCTTGAAGCTCAACGGTGAGTGAGTTAAAATTCACGGAAGTTTGCACTTTGTGAAGTGCAAACTAACTTGATTTTAATTAACTCATTGTTTAGTCCCACATCGGATTTTGAGAAAAGGGGAGAGTCCGCCGCCTATATAAATAGGGGTCTCCCCCCTTTCTCAAAACTCGTCCCAAGCTCTAGATCTGAGCGGCTCTCGTAAATGTTGGAGCACGCTCGGATCTAAGCTTAAATTAATATTTCTCTTCTCCCTAAATTTTCTGCCTTACTCCTGCGGGCTCTAGCAAAGCCACAAAGGAGTTCGGATTCTGAATCTGAAATCTTGGCGGAGGTTTCACTCGCGTGAAACTTTCTTCGGCGGTTGGTTGGCTCGGCGGCACGGGGATTGATCGCCTCGGGATGCGGAGCGGTTCGAGGAGCGGTTCAGGGAGCGGTTCAAAGGAGCGGCTCGGCGTGGGACGGGAGCAGCTCGGAAGACGGCGCGGAACATCTCGCCTGCTCCAGGGCTGAGATTCCGGGTATGTGGTTAAAGTAGTTTATTAGCATTAGTTTAGTTTAATCGCAGTAGGCTAGATCCTTCTTGGGATGGTCAGACCCATCCCAAGTCGGCATAGATCTTGGCATAGGGTCTTGGACCTTAGGGCTAAGTTAAAATGTTTTAACTGCATGTTAATTAGTTAACATAGTTTTTCTTCCGCTGCAAATGATTTTTGTGTCTATGTTCCGTCCGACTTAGGACGGGACTAGAGTTTTTTTGCCCTAAGGGACCGCCAATTCCCAACAGTGGTATCAGAGCAAAGTTTGCGTAGCGATCTAGGTACTGCGATTTGATTAAACGTGTTAATGCTTTTAAATACTTTCAAAAGTTTTTAAAGTTATGAGATAATATTTTAAAAATGTTTTAGATGTTCAAAAATTCTTTTTGATAAATTTTGAACATGGAAATTTTTTTAAATGACATTTTAAAATTTATGTGATAATTTTTAAAACCAATTTTAAATCTTTTAAAATTTATGCGATAAGTTTAAATTGCCTAAAATTTTATTTGATAAATTTTTAAGCTTGAAAGTTTTAAAATGATGTTTTAATTTTATGATATAATTTTAAAACTGATTTTAAAGATTAAAATTTTTATGCGATAAATTTTTTTAAGTAGCATGCAAATTTATGATTTTAAAATTAAGTTTTTATGAGATAAAAATAAAATAATTTCAAAATCATATTTTAAATTTAATTGTTAAATTTATGTTTGCATGCAAAAATTGTTTATGCGATAAACTTAGTATATTTAAATGTTAAATAGTTATGCACTATCTTTATGCGATAAATTAGTGTAGCTTTATTTTAATGGCTTGACATCTTGTCCCTTATTTGATAACACAAGACAACCCCTTTAGGTTAGCCATTAAAAATGATTAAAATTTATTACTTGAATTTTAATGACATGCTATGCTTTAATAAATCATTAACAACAATATTAAAGACCTAATTCCTGATTAGGGTAGTCCTTTAAATGAATTTTCAAATTCTAATTGTTATAATTAATTTTCATTAAAGGACTTCGCTTCTAGCGTTGTTAATAATTTATTAAAAACCTAATAACGATTAGGGTAGCACGTGAACCTTATAGTTGATAAGGACTTAATAAAAGTTATTAAACACATCCTAAAATTTTGAATTTAAGGATTCAACTAGTTGATAGGATTAATTAGTTGTTAATAAAAGCTGTTTAGTCTATGGCATACATACAAAAATGACAAGCTTCATTCAATGGACCATGATCCAGTCAATGTGCTTGGCTAAGAGTTCTGGGTCAACCCTTGCTAGTCCAAGGGGTAGTGATCCTGGCTTAGTCAATTCCCTGGCTGAGTTCCGCTGGACCGCAATGTCGCGAATCATGATTGTATGACACCCTGGACTATATCTAAGTCAAATACGTTAATGATCTTTTTCAAGATTAGCCGTAGCCCTCCTTGTTTTAGGGGTTAGCAACTATAGGGCCCGTGTTATAGTTGTTGAGATACACTCAAGCTGTGACACAGCAACCCTGTAGAAACTAACTCCTTAAATACATAAGATGAAATCTTGACTAACCCTAACCGTCGTCTCGTACCCCGAGCGCCGGCGTAAGTTAAGTCAACGATGTAGTCTGACTAGATGTAGTCTAAGACCTGACCCAAACCGACGTGTCGTGCATACACCGAGCTGAGGGGCAAGTCAGGCTAGACATGAAAACAAGGGTCCGACTAGACTAGACATGGTGATTTGGATGAGCACACTCATGATCACGAATGGCTAGGGGCAAAAACCGATTAAGAGAGTCATATCCGATATGATCGATGAAGAGTCATCTTTCGATCGCAGAGTCAATCAACTTGTTGAGCTACACTCAAGGTTGTTTAGACTCAAGGTGATTGGAACTCTTACCCATTAATTTTTAATTCGATTAAATCGTTCGTTATTAAGCTTTAAAACGATCGTAATAATAGTGGGAGGGTATAGATAGATAAAAGCCAATCTACCTATATTTAATATTGAACATATGCTAAAACTAGGGCAAGACTATGTTTATCGTAGGAATTAAAATATAATATTTTAATAAGTTAATTGGTCAATAAGTTGATTAATTGAATATCGAGTTAAATTCTAATTGATAGAATTAAAACTATATTCTCATTGACATTAAATGACCTTCTAAAGAACAGACTTAAGAAATATGATTTCATTAAGTTCTGGGTCCAACAAATAAATTAAAGCTACATGTCACTCGTCTCTATATGAGGCAGCTTGAACATATAGGACATTCAAAGTATGTTTCTCCCTACAACTTGTCGAGCTACCCTCAAGGTTGTATGGACAAACAATTTTGATCCGCAAAGTTCGAAAATTCGATCAAACCGTTTGAGTCGAATACGAGTACATGGGCGATGCAAGACTATGTATCCCAACCGGATCTTGAGACAAGCAACTTCTTGAGCTACACTCAAGATTGCAAAGCTCAAGCGTTTGGATACATAAGTTGCTTGCATATCTATTTATTTATGTTAAATATCTAAATGTGATTTAGAAAAGGGAAGAAGGCACTTCGGAAAGTCAATTGAGAAAGTTAGTTTAATTTATCATTAGTAAAGGCATAAGTAGGAGGAAATGAAAATGCGACATATTTTGATGTCACGATTTCAGAATGAATTGTTATACAAAAGACGTTTAACACATTTTGACGAATGTCGTCACATTGCTTCTGAAGTAATGTTTTGCGTTAAGTAATTTGTAAATAACTAAATATATATTAAATGTTAATATATAAATACACCAGATAGTAGCAAACTTATATGGTAAAATTAGACTAGGCCGTATCTAGAGATTAAGCTTCACAAGTCACATAAAGAGGGGTCTGACCTCTCGTATTATGAAGTCTACGGACACTTGTGAGTCTTAGCCTCTTAGATACAATGGCCGAAACCCATCTGTGAGACAGTGGGAGAATGAGTTGTCGAACTCAGTCTCGTACATACTGATGTACCCGAGTCTACTTTTAACAAAATAAGTTATTCGTATATTTTATTAAGACACGTGTTCTTGATGAAACACAAGTCTGATAAAATAAAGAACGAAATGCCTAAAGTATTTAAACTGATTCGATTAGATCGAATGGTCAAATACTTAGCTACATAAAATCTTGTGTAATTAAAAGAAAATGTGATTTTCTCTCAGGTCAAGTCTGTTAACAAATCAGAGTGTTAAAAGACATGAATCACACTTAGTTAGACTTGGTGCGATCCATAAATAAGTGACTCTGAGTTAAGTCCTCCCTCTGGGTTAAGTCCCAGATAGTAATGCCTAGGTTTTGATAATGTTCTATAAGGACATTATCAATAATATATTCAATAAATCAATCGTAAGGAAGTTGTATTATTACTCGAATCTCGTGAGACGGATTGTCGAGTTAGACATCATAAATGATGATGACTTAGTCAACTTCTAGGATGAAATTCGGAGTAGTAACTCCGATTTAAAACTTGATGAAGGTCCGTGTGCGTAAATAAATTTGAGAATTTAGTTTACGTGCCCAAGGAAAATGTTTCCTCACTTTCTGTAAGTAAATCTTTAAGTTGAAAGATTGGTGCAGAAAAGGAAATAGTGAAGTACAATAATGTTGGACGAGAACGGTTTTCATCCTAATTTCTTTAAAACGGATTATGATGAAACCGGTTTCGCCAACAAATGTGTACAGATCTACTCGGACCAAAGCTCGATGTAAACGCTCAAGTTGACCACGGAAATTGGAGCATTCACTTATAAGTTCGTTTTTCTAAATATGATTTAGACGAACCAACTTATATGAATTAGCCAGATAGTTTTCAAGGTCAGTGGGAGCGTATAAATTACATGCGAATCATCAAATAGATGGAACATATATTTTGACAAAGTAATCAAAAAGTTTGATACTTTATCAGAAATAAATATGAGCCATTTGTAATGACCAATAACTAATTTGAAATTATTATCGTAAGATACGATGAACTGGATAAGATCCAGGGAAATAAAGTATTATAGATTCCGACAGACCAAATGAATTATTTGAATGAGATTCAAAAGGTTAGTCTAACATAAACATAGAAACCCCTTAAGTCTATAGTGTAGACGGTTTTAGCAGATCCACTCACGAAGGCTCTACCACATGAAGTCGGGAAAACTTATGTGTAAAAACGATATTAGATATCGAGATAAATGGGCCTGAGTGCAAGTGGGAGATGTAGGAATATGATGCCCTCAAGGCCATTTATTCCTGTGTGAATAGCACAAACATCTTGTTCGAAATAACAGTAAGCTGTTTGGTAATAATTTATCTAAGTTATATTGTAATGTAGTTAACATTAGATATCAACTTAGGTAAAGTCCTGAGACTTTATGCAAGGTCAAACGGGTATCGAGATGAGTATCTCGATCATGGAGAAACGTTTGACCGTCTGTAGCATAAGTCTAGAATGGTTCGTGGTCGTAGATGTTTCGAGACAAGGATATCGAAACATCGGATAGACCATTGTGTCTTAGTCTTCACCGTTTAACGGTGGCGATGATCTCATGATCGCTTGACTTGGCGAAATCGAAGACGAGACACAGGTGCTCATTAGAATGAGTTCACTGAACGATCCACGAGAGTTATCATATGGTTATATTGACCAATCTGTCAATGATAACTCTGAGTGATGATAGGATAGTTGGTCTTTTGACTTGAGGTCATTTTGACGGACCTGTGCGTGAACGGTGCCACTTAGATCAACTGACCTAGCTTCGAGGCAAGGCCTGTCGAAAGGTCTTTTGATTGGGTGTCACTTGAAATGTACGAGGCGAGTAATGACCAAGAGAGGATTCGTCGCTCCCGGTCAATGGGAGTTAGTGTCGTAGAGTTAGCTCGGTCTTTAGTAAAAACTATGCGCAGAGTATGTTGGAAGAAGTCCAATATTTATTAACTAAAGATTGATATAAACTAACCGGAGTCAAGTTATTGGGGTTGACAGTTTGACCGTACCCCAGACTTGATCCGAACGACATATTTAAGACGAAGAGACTATAACTGCGGAATTCATCACGGAAACAGTCAGGTGGTCCCGACAATACTCATGTCAATGAGTTAACCACATAATGATGATTCCTGAAGCAGGGACGGCAACCACTGCTCGTGGTCACTGCCGTATAGGGCTTCGAGCCCAACCTGTTGTAAGGGTCAGGCTGTAGGGTCTCACACAGAGTGCAACGCTTCGTCTAGTAATAGGTAGAAATTAGTTAGGGAGAATAATTGCATTTTTGATGCAAGGGATGAAATAATTGCATTTGATGCAATATGATAATTTAAGCTTAGATAGGGACTATTTTGCATTTGATGCAAAAGCGATTAAATGTGTATTAAATTGTTTAATACAATATTTAATAAAATGAACGCAAGGAAAGGTTCACGGGTAAGACGGGAATGTCCCGGTCTAGACCCAGGTTCGAACGGCGTCCAAATCGGACGCCAGATGATCAAGTTATGCCCAAAACAGCCCAAAGGGTCAGATCAGGCCAGACCAGGCAGACTAGCCCAGTCTGAACCTGGTCTGGCCTGCTGGCCAGACCCAGTCAAGCCCAAGCCGGCCTGGGCCTGGGCGCCCAGACCCGCCTGGGCCTGGGCGCCCGGCCCAGGCCATGGCCCCGGGCGCCTGGGCGCAGGCCCAGGCGGCCCAGGACGCCTGGGCGCTGGGCGCCCAGGCGTTCTGGGCCGGGCGCCTGGCCCGGCCCAGGCGCCCGCCTGGGCGCCAGGCGCCAGGCGCCTGGGCGCCCGCGCCCAGACTTGGGCGCCCGTGCCCAGGTCTGGGTTTGGGCGCCCAGTCAGATTTGTGGGTCCCACCTTTGGGTGTGGAACCCTAGGTTTAATGGGCATTTTTGACGGCTCGTTTTTGTGAAAAACTAGCCTAGGGCTGATCTTTGGACACTCAATTGGAGGGTCAAACGAACTCCGATTGACGAACCGTTTTTTCCTATGCGTTCACCGTTGAACGCTTGTCGTATTGATAGGTTGTATCAATCTTGAAGCTCAACGGTGAGTGAGTTAAAATTCACGGAAGTTTGCACTTTGTGAAGTGCAAACTAACTTGATTTTAATTAACTCATTGTTTAGTCCCACATCGGATTTTGAGAAAAGGGGAGAGTCCGCCGCCTATATAAATAGGGGTCTCCCCCCTTTCTCAAAACTCGTCCCAAGCTCTAGATCTGAGCGGCTCTCGTAAATGTTGGAGCACGCTCGGATCTAAGCTTAAATTAATATTTCTCTTCTCCCTAAATTTTCTGCCTTACTCCTGCGGGCTCTAGCAAAGCCACAAAGGAGTTCGGATTCTGAATCTGAAATCTTGGCGGAGGTTTCACTCGCGTGAAACTTTCTTCGGTGGTTGGTTGGCTCGGCGGCACGGGGATTGATCGCCTCGGGATGCGGAGCGGTTCGAGGAGCGGTTCGGAGCGGTTCAAAGGAGCGGCTCGGCGTGGGACGGGAGCAGCTCGGAAGACGGCGCGGAACATCTCGCCTGCTCCAGGGCTGAGATTCCGGGTATGTGGTTAAAGTAGTTTATTAGCATTAGTTTAGTTTAATCGCAGTAGGCTAGATCCTTCTTGGGATGGTCAGACCCATCCCAAGTCGGCATAGATCTTGGCATAGGGTCTTGGACCTTAGGGCTAAGTTAAAATGTTTTAACTGCATGTTAATTAGTTAACATAGTTTTTCTTCCGCTGCAAATGATTTTTGTGTCTATGTTCCGTCCGACTTAGGACGGGACTAGAGTTTTTTTGCCCTAAGGGACCGCCAATTCCCAACAAGAGCAACATCATCTCACCCCCGAAATGGGGGAGTTACAATAGGCCCATACAGTGCTCGTGTCACTGGAGGGATACCACCTTTTCACCCACCATAGGTGAAGTCCAGTTCCTTAATGTCCTATGTTTTACACGGGTTTCCCAATACAAATTACAAATGCATACTTGAAGATTAATGTATTTTGATTTCCTTAAATATGTGGATGTTCATGCATTACTGTCTGTTTCCTTTTATGTATATAAGTGTTACACTACTTCATTCTATTTAGTACATGCCTGTGATGTTCAATTTTACCTTATGCATTAAATTATTGTCATGATTATCACCAGTAGCCAGACCTTAGTTAGGTAGAGCAGTTCTGAGATTGGACCCTACCTAGCGTAGTTGGATTTCCTATGGGTCACTCTTTGACGTGTCCCACCCCCCCCCTTTTCCAGGACGAGAGACAGAGCAGATGGAGTGGGACTTGATTCAGGAGATCTTCCCGAGCTTCGAGATAGAGGTGGAGCCCACAGAGGGCGACTTTATACAGTTGGGTGCTCAGGGGTAGTCTATGGAGTGTATTGTAATGTGTGTGGACACTTTCCTTTTGTGGGCTTGGAAGTTCTTTTTGTCTTCCCTTTTGTACCCATGTACAAAAGATATATGTAATGTACTCTTTATATTAATGTATAGAAATGTTTGGTGATCTCTACGAATGTTTGTGGGTTATTTTTGTGTTGGAGCACTTTCTTTATTTTCATTTCTGTACTATTCCAGTGTGTTGTAGTGGCCTGTGAGAATGAATTTGTCTTATAATCACAATTTACGCTTAGTAGTACTTGAAGTCAAGTGGTCGAAGCATTGAGTCCGAATACTAATGCGGACTTGCTACACTTCTATCTCTACGAATACTGGGAATATATGTATTTCTGCGTATTTGGGAGAGAACAGGGCGTGACAAACATGGACCCGACCTAGCGGGTTGTTGGGTTACACGAAACCGACCCGCACAAACCTGACTCGACCCGAACACGACCCGATCAAAATCATTATCCAAAATACCATTCAAACGGTTGAAAAAACAAAATCCCATAAAATCTGAAACCGTGTCGTCAAGTCAAAATAGTCGATCGTCATTCTTCTGGTAGTTGATTCCCCAAACAACTGTCTTCGACTACCAGTAAAGCTGCGATTGACTCTTTTGGGGTCCAGAGAGCACAACTATTCTATTATTTAAATTAGTCGACTCTTATCAATAAACTAGTCATAACCCGTGCCCGCGGGCATGGTTCACTTAAGATTTTCCCCCGCAAAATATTTGTTCCCCAAAAAGTTATTTTCACAGCCAAAATTTAAAAGAACAAAAAAGTAGTGAAAACGTATTTAGTGGCACAGGCACTTCGGTGCGGAACAACAAATTCGGCGCAGGCGCCTTCGACGCGAAACAACATATTCGGCGTGGGCGCCTTCGGTGCGAAACAATGCACGAGCGCTTTTGGTGCGAAACAACAAATGCAGCGCGAAACAACAAATTCGGCGCGGGCGCCTTCAACGCAGAACAAATTCGGCGCGAAACAACGTGCGAGCGCATTTGAGGCGGAACAACAAATTCGGAGCGTGCGCCTTTGGCACAGAACAATAAATTAGCGTAAAAAATTGCGCGGGTGCCATTTGTTAGCGTGGAACAACGCGCAAGCGCATTCGGTGTGGAACAACAAATTCGACGTGGGCGCATTTGGCGCGGAACAACAAATTAGCGTTAAAAAATTTAGCTGGCGCCTTCGGCGTGGGCAGCTTAGGCGTGGGTGCCTTCAGCGCAAAACAACAAATTTGGCGTGGGGGCCTTCGGTGTGAAACAACATGCGAGTGCTTTCGGTGCGGAACAACAAATTCGACGCGGGCGACTTCGACGCGGAACAACAAATTCGACGCGGAACAATGCGTGAGCGCATTCAGCGGGGAACAATAAATTCGGAGCTGGCGCCTTTGGCGTAGAATAACAAATTAGTGTAAAAAATTGTGCGGGTGCCGTTTGTTGGCGCGGAACAACGCGCGAGCACAATCAGTGCGGAACAACAAATTCGACGCGGGCGCCTTTGGTGCGGAACAACAAATTAGCGTAAAACAATTTAGCAGAACAAAGCGTGAATGCATTCGATGTGGAACGACAAATTCAGCGCGTGGGTCTTTGGCACGGAACGACAAATTAGCGAAAAAAATTTAGCGGGGCACGGGCGTGCCTTAGGCACGGGCGCGCCTTGGGTGTGGAACAACAAATTCGGCGTGGACGTCTTTGACGCGAAACAACAAATTAGCGTAAAAAAATTTAGCAGGCGCATTCGACGCGTAAAAAAATTTAGCGAAACAAAGCGCGAACGCATTCGGTGTGGAACAACAAATTCGGCGCGGGCGTATTTGACGTGGAACAACAAATTATTTAGCGTTAGTGGGCGGCCGCCTGCGGCACGGGCCCCTACGACGCGGAGCAACAAATTATCTTAAAAACATTTGCGCCGAACAACAAATTAGCGGCGCGGACGCCTTCGGCGCGGAACAACAAATTGCGCGGGTGCCGTTTGCTGGCGCGGAACAACGCGGGTGTCATTTGTTGGCGCGGAACAACGCGCGGGCACCTTCAGTGCGGAACAACGCGCGAGCGCCTTCGGTGCGGAACAACTAATTCGGCACGTGCGCTTACCGTTTATTAGTACGGAACAATGCGCGAGCGCCTTTAGTTCAAAACAATAAATTTGACGGAGAAATTTTTTTCGGTTCAATCCTTTTGCTTTTCTATGAGCTGACGATGGTAACTAAAAATAATTTTTTCATTCATCATTTACTAAAAATATTTAATGCATATGTCACTATGAGTTCAAATTCAAATATTAAAATTTTTAATGGGTTAGTTCATTGATGTTATCTGATGCATTAGTGCATTTAGTGATTAACAGACTTGAAAGCATTAGTTGAAAAAATATTCAATGGGTTTATACATGAGGCGTGCTATCTAAACCGAAGACCCTTCGGTGCATGCACGGAAAAACTGGCGAGATGGGACCGTTGCCTGCGAAGCGACAGCGACGGGCCCACTACGGAGAATGCAAGCTGTTTTTGCCAGTGAAGCAAAATGACACGTGATTACTTTCTCTCTCTCCCCCCGTGAATGCACACTCATGAGACAATTGAGAAGCTCTTCATCCACTAAGCCTCAGTCCTCCGACAAGCACCGCCTGGCCTTCCACCACCAGATCAAGAATTTTCGACGACAACGCCGCGACCTTCACCATCTTGTTCCCCTCGACATCCTCCTATCCACCATTTTTCAGCACGGATCCGATTTTTTCAAGATACTCTTTCACCCAGTATGGTAGCTTCACCATCACAATCTCAACGAACCGCTTCGAGTCCGATGTCGACGACGAGCTCTGCCTCTGTCGGTCGCAGGCGACGACGGTGGAGCAAAAATCGATCCTGACTCGGCCCTTGCATGTGGGGTAGGGTTGTTGTTGCCCAGTTCTGACAACTAAAGGCGTGCCATGCCATGCCATGCGTCAGCCAACGCTTTATCATGGAAGCTTTGACAAGGCGATAGAGCAAGAAGATGGCGACAACAACAACAACGCAAATGATTTTACTTCCTTTTGCTCTCTTCACCCGTCACAATATGTAACTGGAAAATATTTGTTTTTTGTTCTCTTTTTTGCCTCAAATGATGATTTGAAAATGAGATTTTGTTGTGATT
Organism: Scilla litardierei; assembly: GCA_030789695.1. Lineage (NCBI taxonomy): Eukaryota > Viridiplantae > Streptophyta > Magnoliopsida > Asparagales > Asparagaceae > Scilla > Scilla litardierei. The sequence goes on from CM061141.1 coordinate 114,370,571, forward strand.
TTGAGAGCGTTCAAATGTTTGAATTTGATGCAAATATAACTTTGAAAAAACATCCCGCATTTGATCGTGGTGATGTTGATATTTGTTAACTGTGATGCATCTTAGTTTGATTCAAAAGAAAATTGGATTTTTTTATGTAAATTAAGTTTGTGTAAAATTAAGAGTAAATAATCTTTGTTGAGATTTAAGGCCAGCCACAGTGGGATCTTCCTCCGGCCTTGCATGCATGCGTTTGGTAGCGACCAGTTCGACGAAAACGATCCTGAGGAGCAGGGACATCGCAAACTTAGTTTAAGTTAAAAAAAATTTCTCCCATTACAGTGTTCTCTTGTTGACGCAGTACTTGTGCGTTCAATACCCAACGAATTGCTCACGACTTCGATTCCTGTTGGTGCTAATAGTTTTAGATTTTTTTTGGAATGTAATGGGCCTACAATTCATTATAAATCATGATAATGTTCTGATTTTTTTTAAAAAATCTAATGTTTGAGCAGGTTAAGAATAATGTAACGAATTTGAATAACCTCAAGGCAAAAAAATCTAATCTTTGAGCAGGTTAAGAAAAAATCTAATGTAACGAATTTGAATAATACATAGATATATACTAAAAGGATCCCCATCACAAGTCCAACCACACAATTTGCAGACCCAGCACAAAACCCTAAACCTTAAAAATTAAACACTCGTTAAAAACCTCACGAACATAACACATACCCCACAAACTTAGCACAACCAATATTTTGTATACACCTTAAGTTCTTTTGTAGGCTACCCAGCTTTTTTAACATAAAAACCCACACCCCCAAATTCCAAACTAGTTAATTACTGAGACACAGACACGACGGCGACGGTTAGCGGATACTTCATCTTGCAAGACAACTTCACCTCGCTGAGGTCCACCGGGCGACCCCGCTGACTGGACATTTTCCTCATTTAGTAGAAAACATTTTCCTCATCACATTATAAAACGAGACATTGTCAATCTCAATCCAGGCTGAAGTGCCAATTGGATGCGCAATAACCTAAGTAATTAATGAACATAAATTTGTTAGAGAAGTAAATATATATTTTTGTGAATATAAAAACTTGTAAATCTAAAACTCTATTTACCTAATTTCGAGGGAGCGTTTGCCGTTGTAGTTTGTAAACCCACTCAAGCTCAGCCAAGACTAGCTTCCAATTCTATATCACAAATAGTAGTAGGATATTCAAAGAAAAAGAAATTTTGAAAAAAATTCTCAAATTTTTTATATTACCTCTGAAAAACAGGTTCCTTTTTTTACCAATCCTTGTCGTATTAGCTTGTACTGTTCTTTTTTCGATTTTTTGAAAATAATAATAAGAAATAATTATTAATTAAAATATTTTTAATATGAAAAGATAACTTGTGTAATGGCAATACCTTATCCCACCAAATTCTCTTATAAGAACGTAACTTAACATCTGTATTATGATTCTGAAGAACGGTAACCTATAATTACAAATATGATTAGAAAACAAATGAGTGCAAAAAATATTATAGTAAGAAGTGTGATTAGTGCCTTACAGTTTTACACAAATCAGCATCCTTCGTAGCATCCATCTGTATAAAAATACAAAACCATATTTTAGCAAATTATTCATTTTGGAAACAATACAAGAAATCATAAAATGATATTCACTAAAGTTAAAAATTACTTACATAGCCATAAAAAATAATGCGCGTCCACATTAGGAATATCAGGATCGTATAATAATGGTGCACCTGTATGGTAGAAACCAATTGATAAAAAATTTTCTAAAAGAATTTCGAGATACGAACCCAGCCAACACATTTCTAAAAGAATTTCTAAAATTCATTTGATTATCTGTTAATGGCCATGCATTAAATTTTATATAAAACTGCTGATTAAGATAAACACGAAATTGTCATAGTATACATTAATCTAAATCTATAAATATATCTTGGGTTGCTACATTTGTATTCATAGGTAATAAAGATCTAAACTGAAGCATCCTTTGTACGTAAGTAGTCTCCCATCCGCTAGCATATGCATAGTGATATCTTTTCCATTGCAGAGAAACATGTGGTATTGGTGAGCCTTCATGCATGGTGACCTACAAACATGATAAAAATATTATATATAATTGAAAATAAAATCCTTAATAGTCATAAAAATAATAATATTTAAGAAATACCTTTACGAAATGGTTATTCTGAACGAATCCGATCCTGATAATTTTTTGTTGGTCAGGTGGTTGCGATGCATCTCTTAATGGAAGAAATGTCAAGCATATATCTTTAGATAAAAGGACGATACATTATATCTCGAAGCAATCAAATGACCCATATCTGGCATGGTCATCCATATATTCATGGGTGCTGCTATGGGTTTGGGCATATAAAGTATATTTTGAATCGTGTTGGCACGATCAGCCCCAAACAATTCAATGTAATCTGTCACGCCCACGCTTCCCTAATATGGAAGACGAGATGTGAGGAGGTCCGCTCAGACGTGGAGCTGTGAAGCTGCAATCTGATAAGCGTCTATAAAAATTTCGAATAACGGCAGGTCCTTGCATTGCGACGAAACAACGATAATAATAATGAAGCAGATAAAAGAACATCCACCAACAAAACATCCAACAATTATTCCAACATCACAGAATAGTCACAAAAGTACAAGTCTGAACAAAAGGCCTAAAGCATGGCCGAAACAAAAGTAAAGAGAGTCACCGGCTGAGACTATGGGTAGGACCGAAATCCTCGAACTGAACGTCAGCAACTTGTCGTCCTCTGCAACTAAATCAGGCTCAAAACCTGACATGTGACACCCAAAGAGAAAAGGGCACATGTAAGCAAAAGTCTCCAAAGAGAAAGCGGAGAACTTTTGCGCAAGGATACAAATAAAATAAAGCGACTAGCAGTTCTAAATATAATGAAATGAAATGACATTTAAAGAATGCAGCAATTTAAGATGACATGATGACATGCATGCACGTCGTAGCAGAAGCTACGAAAAACACTGTTTTTCACGCGTCACGAACATTATCATTTCACGATGTGCACAGGGTTTACTCCTTACAGCTGAAGGAGCGGATCAGGCATCCTTCTACGCTGCATGATAGCTTAACCCTACCCCTCCCCAGTGTCGAGCCTTGGTTTCCCCAAGTACGTGAGCTCGCTTCTGAATCACGAGTCCAGGAAGTGTTTTTCATTATGGACTGATGCCCACCTTCTGGATCACGAGCCAGGAAGTGTTTTTGGCATAGGGCTGTGCCCGCAAAGCAGGTGCCTAGCCTCAATCATTATAATAAGTGTAGCGTGTGCTACTCAATCACGATGAACATTGGATGCATGCAATGACATGGCAATGAACAGATAATTTGCGTACTGTTAATTAAAATTAAACATGGCATGATAACATGAATGCAAGCATGATAAGGGTCTCAAATCTAGCTTTGTTGTCAAGCTAAATCTAAAAAGTGTCATCCGGACAGCTATCATTTCACTGCCTAGTCTCTTTTGCGCTATTGTACAAAATGGCCTAAGACGTGGCCTAAACAGAAAGCTGGCAAGTATCACTTGCCTGCACAACCAAGCTGAAGTCACGATCAACCAGAGTCCAAACTACCTAGGAGTTCAGATCACAGTCCAGCCTATAACCCAATATATTAATCTTGATTAGTGAAACACAACCATAAGAAATTACCAATTTTAGTTCATTAACAGGCAAGTGGTGATTTCCACGGGGCAAATCTTACCTCAACACGACGCGAGAGTTACTCTGACGTCGGGTAGCGACATCAGGGGTTAGATTCCGGTAGAGTGTAAGGTAACAGCGTCGGCTCGGAAAAGGTAAAGGGTCGCGAAGAAAGACGTATTCTATCTGCGTCATTAGGTTTACGGTATATCAAGCTAAATATGCTTAACTAACAAAATAACATATACTTAATTTATACAATACTATTATATTACTGCATGTATGCTTAACAGTAGCAATATGTATTAAAAACCATCGTATATCCATTTATACTAAATCATATACATAAATATATCAAGTTATGACTTGCTGTCACATAAATCTCAGTGGGTGCCTCACTATATATAATGATACATACTGCCAATCGTTGAACTCATAATACCGCTTACTAATTATTTAAAAAAATAGCTGACTGACTCCATTTTCTAATAAAATATATAATAATGTTTATATGCTACTGTCCATTATTGGGACTAACAATAAATGAGGATATATACCCTTAACTCACGTAAAAACAACATGCACTCACCCCCTCTTATGATCAAATGCCGCTAGTACTGGCCTGCGGGCACGGTGCGGTTGCAATGACTGATGACTAGCAATGGGCGAGCTCCGTACGGCGACGGAAAGCGGGCGATGATTGGGCGTTGTCGAGTCTTCAAAGGAAGAAGAGTCGGGAAGAAGGCGGCGTTGTGAAGCGGCGGGGGACGTCAGAACAGGTCGAAGGCGATGCACGCGGCATGGAGCTGGGCGTCGGGAGGCGACTCCGGAGATGAGAGGATGCGGTCGTGGTCTGCGATGAGGGGGAGCGGTGGCTGCCGAGGGGAGGAGACGCCTGAGGGAGTGTGCGCCTGGGTTCGTGGCTGAGCGAGGTCCGGTGGTCGCTTGGGCTGTCGTGAGCAGTGATTGCGGCCCCTGATGGTCGGCGGTCTGCAGTGGGGAGGTGAACGGAGGAGTTCTGCAGGCGGGAGGTCGGAGCGGGTGTTGGGCTCGCCGGAGAGCAGTGAGGCACGACGTGGGACTGGGTCTCAAGGCGGAAGAGAGAGGAGGGCGAACGGCTACATGGCGGCGAGGTGCGGGCTCGGAGGTGTGGGGAGAGGGCACATGCGATGCCCTGCGATGGAGGCGGTGCTGGGTGGTTGGCGAAGCAACGGTTGAGGGGTTGGAGAAAAAGCTCCTGGGTTTTGCTTTTGGGTTCTGAGGGGAGAAGAGACAGGGGGCTTGCAGGCTTCCGGCGAGGTGATCGACAGGGGTACGGGCGGTTAACGGCGGGGGATGGCGGCTAGGCACGGCGGAGATGGGTTAGGGTCGGACGATCGGAGCAGAGAGCTGCGCGTTGGGTTGCTGCGTGGAGAAGAAGAGTCGATCGGCGCTGCTTGAGAGTAGGGAGAGAAATAAAGGCGCATGGTTTATAATTTTTTTAATAAAGGACAGAGGTGCAGTTGCTATATGTTAGCCTAGGGTTATTAAATAGAATTGAGTAGGTAGGGGGCTATCACGTGGAAGAGAGAGAGAAGAATGTGGGGAGAGAGAGTACGGTTGTGGGGGATGGGTAGTGGGCCGTTAGGATTTTGTGGGATAAAGGAGAACGTGGATTATAACAGTATAATTTAATAGGTTTGATTCCCCCTACACGGTTTAGTTTTTAAAAGGTTAAGTGAGATTCATTTATTCCTCTTTTCAAAAAGATATGTTAAAAACGTTTCAGTATATAAAACATTTTACAATTTGAATAAGGATTTACTAATGGTTAATAAAAATAATCATATTATTACAATTTCACCTTCGCACATCCGAAAATTATAAGCAAGATACCGGGGCGATCGCGCCTTCGAGAGGGTCGTGGGTACATGGTCTGATCACATGTCTGAGCTACAGAAAATACAATAATAAAACCAGATACGAAAATACACACACGAATCAACATACGCACAAAATACGTACGACCGGAAAGTGGCCGTGACATAATCATTATGCCAAAGGATCAGCTCATCAAGTAGATCATGCCTTATTTGAAACCAGTTGTCTGCACCGATAAAGCTTACCCACTCTGCAACGACTCGAAATCCGCAATTGCCATCAGGCACTACATCATCAATATTGTCAATGTAAGGAACAACTTGTTTGGGAAATCATTCGGAGTATGGTATTTTCTTGCGTTTCGATGATTTCACCGACACGTTGGGGAGAGTACCCGAACCACTATCATACACCGCATCGACGTGTTCGAAGTACGAAGGATTCCGTTTGGTTGAACTTTCTACTTTAGAACGTGGACGGCCTTTTGTTTTAACCCTTTTCGACGGCGGTCGCATTGATGTGGTATCAGGATAAGCTAATTCACGTACTTTGCCATGCAGGACTCTTTTGCCTGATATATCACAACTATCAAATCGTCTCTGAACAGCCTCTAGGTCTTGAGCGAATGACCAGTGTTCATATTCCTCATCCATGCCTCTATTAATGGCCAATTTTTTCCACAGTGGATGCACAGATGATATAGGAATCGCCCCATCCAAACCTATAATACTCGGCAAGCATATGTGCACATGGCAAACCATATGTGTATCTTTTTTCGCAACCACAAACAGATGGGTCAACCCCAACGTTTCCGACTCTTTGGTTCTCCTTGCTGATGTGATGTAGTGCTTCTTTTGACACAAAACCAATCAACTTTTGGTATTGCACAGTGTTAAACTGGTGCTCCACATGAATAATGCTTCTTTGAAATGATCGCGAGATTTCAGTGTGTTGAAGTGTGATTAAGTTGTAAATTGTTTCCCAAGAATGACAGAAATCACCTGTGCGTGCTAGAAGCATATTCTTTAATGTGTTGTGAGCACCCTTGGCCTTACATGTGCATGAATGTAAAATGAACTTGTTAAAATATTACAATTTAAATTTGGGTTTAATCTGTGAAAAACTTTAAACATACTTGTTTGTTGTTATGTTGCCGAGGTGCATCACTCTGTTTATCCATGCGGACACAAATCTCTCCTTATAGGGCAGCCATGTGACGGTAATGTAATTCAGCACCTTTGGAAACTGTAACGAACGGTGTTTGTAATAAATATACTTTATCTGATTAATGTTGAATTTATCCCCCTTGTATGTTTTTCTCGATTAAATCCTCATATTTTAGCTTAATAACGCCGTAATTATAGGGTTTGGACGATCCTAGAAGCCATAGAATTTTTCCCGAAGCTTCGCGCTTCGTTTCGGCACTTCTGGTGCATCTTAGTTGGTTCACGAAGGAGGACCAACCGACTAGAATGAGATCTAGTCGGTCGGCAATCCTTCATGGACCGACTAGTTCAACATATTAAAAATAGCTGAGTTACTGTCTGTCGTTAGTCGGTCTAAGTTCAACCTTCGACCGACTAGTTCTCAAACTAGTCGGTCAAGCATTGTACTCAGACCGACTAATTCTGAGTTTCAATGAATAGTAGAGTTACTGTTTGTCGTTAGTCGGTCTAAGAACAAATTCCGACCGACTAGGTTGCAAACTAGTCGGTCAGCTGTTGTTCTTCAACCGACTAGTTCTTGTACAGTCCTTTCTACAGTAGTTACTGTAAATTTTTAGTCGGTTAAGAGTGCTCTTCAACCGACTAGTTCTAATTCTTATCTTTTAGATTTTGGTTGCCTTTTAGTCGGTCAACGTTGGTCGACCGACCGACTAGTTCTTAAACTAGTCGGTCACCAGTTGAGCTCTGACCGACTAGAGTAGTCGACCTGTACCAGACCCTATTCTCAGTCTGTCATTTAGTCGGTCTGCGTTAGGAGACCGACCGACTAGTTCTTAAACTAGTCGGTCAACCACTCTTCTTTGACCGACTAGTTGACCTCGAAACCCTAGATCTGTTTTTAGCCGCCGTTCTTATTTCTATTTAATCCGTTGTTCTTTCATTCTTCATTTCATTCCTTCTGAGCTAAGATCATTCCCAAATCATCCCTAATCTTCCCCAAAACATTTCTTTCACCCTCGGAGGTTATTTCTCACCGAATCTTGCGCCGGACACCGATCTAGGTCACCGAGATCCCGTTTTCGGCCATAGTTTCCCGGGATCGTTCTTCGTCACCAAATCTAGATTCGTTTTGGTGTCTTCCATCTGCTGCTCTACGGTTAGTAATCTTATTCTTGTAATCTCTATTAACCCACACCGTAAACCAGAAACCCTAATTAAAAATGGATTATTAGATATCGGATTTCAATGCAAATGATTTAGAATTTCCATCTAATCCTTATTCTTACGATAAACAGCGAATTCATCTACCGTAGGACATCGTTCTCGTTACTCACGTCGATCAACAATCCGGTATCAGGCAAGTGAAACTTGCCAACATTTCTTAGGGCCATGTTTTAGGCCAATTCTTTGTACTAGCGTGAAAGAGACTAGATCGTGAAATGATAGCGATCTAAGCGCAACCTTGAGATCTAGCTTGACAACGAAGCTAGATCCGACACCTTGTCACCTCATTCATGCATTGATAATTGCCATGTTTAATTTCCTTTAACTGTACGCACTTGAATTGTTAACTGCCATGCATTGCATCTTACATGTCATCCTAGTTAAACTTGCATCGTAGCACACGCTACACTACATGTACAAAACCCATGTTTCCGTGTTACCAGCTAGGCACCCGTTATGCGGGCATAGCCCTACGCCAACCGTGTTAAAAACACTTCCTGGCTCGTGATCCAGAAGCGAGCATTCCGTGTTCGGGGGTAATGCCCTGGCTCGACACACGTGGAGGGGTAGGGATAAACGATCACTTGAGCGTAAGAGTTGGCCCGTACAGCCACTCTAGCCAAAGGGCGGAATCTCTGTGCACGACGTGATTACAATTCCAGTACTTGTCTTTTATTTGTTTACTTGCCATGCCATGTTACTTGCCATGCCATGTTATTTGCCATGCTATACCATGTCATACTTTACTTTAGAACTGTTAGGTTGTTTCTTTATAGTTTCCTTGCACAAGTCTTTTGTAGACTGGCTGACATGTGCCCCTTCTCTTTGGGTGACGCATGTTAGTTGCTGAGCCAGAGATTGCAGTGGAGGGTGACGAGTTCGTGGAGTTTGTGCCCGAACCTGTTGGTGACGTGGAGTACGAAGATACCGGTGATCAATCTTAGAGATCTTCCGTACTTTTCTTTGTTAGCTGTGGTTGTCGGTGAGTAGCACCGTTTTGTTAGTTTCTTTTGGCCATGCTGGGCCTTGTACTTTTGACTCTTTTGTTGCATGGTGGCATTTCTGGTTGTGGATTTTTGTTGGACTATGAGTTGGAATAATGTTATATTATTGTCTTTCTCTTTTTCCTACTATTGTTATTGTTGTTCTGAGTCACATTACAGGGACCTGCTACCTCGTTTTATTGACGCTTATCGGACTTGCGGCTTTGCAGCTTCAAGTCCGTGCGGACCTTCTCACGCTTCGCCTCCATGTTTTTGGGAAGCGGGGCGTGACAGGTTTCTTTGGTGGCCCATGCAGGTCCCTTTTTTTTCCTGTAACTGTGACTTAATCAGAATAACAATAAGAATTATAGAAAGTCCAATAAACAAAATTCAACACCGTGCCTTAGGCAAAGAGTCTGATTTGTTTCGTTTTCCTATGTCAATAGATGGCTGGGAGACGGAATACCCGTGCTGGTGGTGGTGTGCCCCCTCGCGACCAGGAGCCGGACCGAGAGCCCACCACCGGGGAGATGATGAGGATGATGCATCAGATGATGCAGGTGCAGCAAGGAATTCTGCAGACTGTCCGGAATGTTCCGCCTGCTCGTGCAGCGCCGGCTGTCCAGGCTGTTCCTTGCTCCGAGCCCGGAGCGAAGCAATTTCGGGAGCTGGGCCCCGCTTACTTCGATGGGACCGAGGGACCCCTGGCTGCAGATGAGTGGACCAGGAACATGGAAGATAATCTGAAGATGTCAAAGGTCGACCCGACTGGATGGGTTGATCTGGCAAAGCGGCAGCTGAAGGATAACGCGCGGAACTGGTGGGATGCTGAGGAGAAGTTGCTGGTGGAGCCGATTTCTTGGGCTACCTTCAAGTCCAGGTTTGATGAGGAATATTTTCCTAAGGCCGCACGGAGGGAGATGGCTCAGCGTTTCATTGACTTGAAGCAGGGGAATTTGACGGTGGATCAGTACCACCAGGAATTCACGAGGCTGAGTCGTTTTGCACCGAAGATGGTGCAGGATGCTGAGGAGAGAGCCCAGAGGTTTCTGCAGGGGCTTTCGTTGGATCTGCAGAGCTATGTCACTTCTTCCGATGCAGAGACTTACCAGAAGGTACTGATTGCGGCGAAGAGACAGGAGAGGATTGTGAATCAAAAGAGGGGACAGATTTCTGGCACTGGGAAGAGGCCTATGGAGCAGGCCAGAGCAGTGGTGAGACCGGGGCACGGGCCCAACCAGCCTGTGCAGTTCAAGAGGCCCGGAGGACCTTCTACTTTGAAGACTTGCAACTTCTGTGGCAAGACGGGGCACATCAAGGATCAGTGCCGGAAGATGCTGGGGCAGTGTTTAGTTTGTGGTGATCCTGCGCACACCATGAAGGATTGCCCGAGGTCGAAGCAGCCGTGGAAGGCACCTGTTGCAGCTCAGCCGTTGCAGCAGAGAGCACCTGTTCCTGCTGGTCGTGGGGCGCCTCTCGCTCCGCAAAGGCAGGCGTTTCAGCAGGCTGTCCAGCCGAGACGACAGGAGTTTCTGATGACTGCTGCTGAGACCGAGACGCTGGATGAGGTTATCGCAGGTAACCTTCTATCTAACTGTTTCATTCTTAGTCAGTTTGGCTGTTAGATTTGATTAGTTGTTTGCATATGTTGGATTGCTAGAATAGAATTTGATTGTTAGACTGTCTGTTAGGTGTGCTTTTGGTCTGCGCATTTCCTGCACGAGTCCTCTTCGACTCTGGTGCATCCATGTGCATCATTTCTCGGAACTTCGTGGAGAGGCATTCCTTGTCGACTTCCTCTTTTCCCTAGGGTTGGTACATCGTCACAGGGAATGGCGTGATCTCGGTGCATCTTGGGTGCAATTCCTGCCCGTTGGTGGTCTGTGGACACGAGCTGTATGCTGACTTTATTGTCCACGACATCATCAACTACGATGCTGTGCTTGGAATGGATTGGCTTGCAAGCTTCGACGCTACGATCGACTGTCGGAGGAAGAAGGTGGTGTTCGAGATTCCCGGACATCCAGTGTTTGAGTTCAGCCGTGGTAGCAGTTCGCTTGGTCCGGTCAGGTTTCGGGCCAAGCCGGTGGAGGCTGTGGCTATGCTGATGGAGCAGGGTAGGCCTGCTGTGGTGCGTGAATTTGATGACGTCTTCCCCGAGGAGATGTCTGGTCTGCCGCCCGATCGAGCTCTAGAGTTTTCGATTGACCTGATTCCGGGAGCGCAGCCTATTTCAAAGGCACCTTATCGTATGGCTCCAGCAGAATTGGAGGAGTTGCGGAAGCAGCTGGATGAGCTCTTGCAGAAGGGTTACATAAATCCCAGTGTGTCTCCGTGGGGAGCACCGGTCCTGCTGGTGAAGAAGAAGGACGGTTCGCGTCGTATGTGCGTGGATTACCGAGGGCTGAATGCGGTGACTGTAAAGAATAAGTATCCATTGCCGCAGATTGATGATATTTTTGATCAGCTCGGAGGATCGAGGGTATTCTCCAAATTGGACCTGAGGAGTGGATATCACCAGCTGAAGGTGAGGAAGGAGGACATTCCGAAGACGGCGTTCAGGACAAAGTATGGTCACTACGAGTTCGTGGTCATGCCTTTTGGTGTGACCAACGCGCCCGCAGTATTTATGAACCTGATGAATTTGATCTTCTACGACTATTTGGATAAGTTTGTCGTTATTTTCATTGACGACATTTTGATCTATTCTAAGTCAGAGGAGGAGCATGCGACACACTTGAGGACGGTATTGGAAATTCTGAGGAGGCATCGGTTGTATGCCAAGTATTCGAAGTGCGAGTTCTGGCTGGATAGAGTGGCTTTTCTGGGGCATGTGGTGACTGGTGATGGGATTTCAGTGGATCCCGAGAAGATCAAGGCTATCAGAGAGTGGCCGGTTCCGCAGTCAGCGACTAAGATCAGGAGTTTTCTTGGGCTTGCAGGATATTATCGGCGTTTCATTAAGGATTTCTCCCGAATTGCCGAACCGATGACTAAACTGACGAGGAAGGATATACCGTATGTTTGGTCCGATGCTTGTGAGGAGGCTTTTTCTGACCTGAAGGAGAGATTGATGACTGCACCGGTACTAACAGTGCCTGATCGTAGTGGAGAATTCGAGATCTTTTGTGATGCTTCTGGCAAAGGCCTTGGATGTGTATTGCATCAGCATGGGCATGTGGTTGCGTATGCTTCACGTCAGCTCAAGGCCCATGAGAAGAATTACCCGACGCATGATTTGGAGTTGGCTGCTGTCGTGTTTGCGCTCAAGATTTGGAGGCACTTCCTGCTGAGTGAGAAGGTGAAGATCTTCACCAATCACAAAAGCTTGAAGTATATCTTTACGCAGAAGGAGCTCAACATGCGACAGCGTCGATGGTTAGAGCTCATGGCAGATTATGAGATCGAGTTGCAGTATCACCCGGGAAAAGTGAATGTGGTTCCTGATGCGTTGAGTAGGCTTCCAGCGGTGATGATGTTGACTTCACAGTGGAGGTTGCAGCAGGTTTTCTGTGGGTCTGGTATTGAGGTTGTACTTCCTGGAGAGGCTTCGTTGTTGATGTGTATGCAGATACAGTCGTCGATTGTGGATAAGATCAAGGCTGGACAGGCTGGAGATCCGAAGCTAGTGAAGATTCGGGAGCAGGTAGAAGCCGGTCTGCGGACTGACTTTCGGATTCATGAGGATGGCTCGCTGAGGTATGGAGCCAGAGTTTGTGTGCCAGTTGGAGATATCAGAGAGGAGTTATTAGTTGAGGCACATAGCTCACCGTATTCTGTGCATCCTGGTGGCACCAAGATGTACAAGGATCTTCGTTTGAATTTCTGGTGGCATGGGATGAAGAGGAGCGTGGCTCGGAGTGTGGCCAAATGCTTGGTTTGCCAGCAGGTGAAAGCGGAGCATCAGCGTACGGCAGGGTTGCTACAACCGCTTCCGATTCCGGAGTGGAAGTGGCAACACATCACTATGGATTTCGTGACTGGACTACCTCGGAGTCCGAAGCAGAATGACGCGATTTGGGTGATCGTAGACCGATTGACCAAATCCGCGCACTTTATTCCCTTCCGAGTAGGACAGTCCACTGAGACGCTGGCAAGGAGATATATGGAGGTAAATCCTTTTATTTTCCATTTCTATTTCCTTTTTCTAGAATAGTTAGTGATGTAACGTGAATCGTGCAGGAGATCGTGCGACTTCACGGAGTCCCTGTGAGTATCGTGTCAGACAGAGACACGAGATTCACATCTCAGTTTTGGCAGAGTCTGCAGAAAAGTCTGGGTATGAGTCTGAGTTTCAGCACGGCGTACCACCCACAGACGGATGGCCAGTCCGAGAGGACGATTCAGATTTTGGAGGACATGCTGAGAGCGTGCATGTTGGACTTCAAGGGATCTTGGGAGGATCATCTCCATCATGTGGAGTTTGCCTACAATAACAGCTACCAGGCGAGTATTGGCATGGCGCCATTCGCCGCGCTATACGGGAAGAAATGTCGGTCGCCACTGAGCTGGGACGACATTGGAGACATGGAACTGTTAGGGCCTGAGATGATTGTGGAGGCAGTGGATGTTGTGAGGAATATTCGAGAGAAGCTGAGAATTGCCCAGGACCGTTTCAAGCATTGGGCTGATGCTAAACGGAGGCCTTTGGAGTTTCAGCCTGGAGACCATGTCTTTCTGAAGATTTCTCCGAACCGCGGAGTTATCCGATTTGGAAAGAGGGGCAAGCTGAGTCCGAGGTACATTGGGCCATTTGACATCCTGGAGAGAGTTGGTGAGGTGGCTTATCGCTTGGCGTTGCCACCGTCACTGGAGGGAGTTCACGACGTATTCCACGTATCTCAGCTACGTCGATACGTCAGTGATCCGTCCCACGCTGTGGATTTCTCGGAGATCACGGTTCGTCCGGATCTTACCTATGACCAGCAGCCAGTTGAGATTTTGGATCGGCGGCGGAAGCAACTGAGGAATAAGACTGTTGACTTGGTTCGAGTGCAGTGGCGGCATGGTTCCCCTGGTGAGTCCACCTGGGAGCGTGAGGATGATATGAGAGAGCGCTTCCCGCACTTGTTTTCGAGTAGTGGCTGATGTTGATTCCGAGGACGGAATCATTCAAAAGGTGGGGAGGATGTAACGACCGGTGTTTGTAATAAATATACTTTATCTGATTAATGTTGAATTTATCCCCCTTGTATGTTTTTCTCGATTAAATCCTCATATTTTAGCTTAATAACGCCGTAATTATAGGGTTTGGACGATCCTAGAAGCCATAGAATTTTTCCCGAAGCTTCGCGCTTCGTTTCGGCACTTCTGGTGCATCTTAGTTGGTTCACGAAGGAGGACCAACCGACTAGAATGAGATCTAGTCGGTCGGCAATCCTTCATGGACCGACTAGTTCAACATATTAAAAATAGCTGAGTTACTGTCTGTCGTTAGTCGGTCTAAGTTCAACCTTCGACCGACTAGTTCTCAAACTAGTCGGTCAAGCATTGTACTCAGACCGACTAATTCTGAGTTTCACTGAATAGTAGAGTTACTGTTTGTCGTTAGTCGGTCTAAGAACAAATTCCGACCGACTAGGTTGCAAACTAGTCGGTCAGCTGTTGTTCTTCAACCGACTAGTTCTTGTACAGTCCTTTCTACAGTAGTTATTGTAAATTTTTAGTCGGTTAAGAGTGCTCTTCAACCGACTAGTTCTAATTCTTATCTTTTAGATTTTGGTTGCCTTTTAGTCGGTCAACGTTGGTCGACCGACCGACTAATTCTTAAACTAGTCGGTCACCAGTTGAGCTCTGACCGACTAGAGTAGTCGACCTGTACCAGACCCTATTCTCAGTCTGTCATTTAGTCGGTCTGCGTTAGGAGACCGACCGACTAGTTCTTAAACTAGTCGGTCAACCACTCTTCTTTGACCGACTAGTTGACCTCGAAACCCTAGATCTGTTTTTAGCCGCCGTTCTTATTTCTATTTAATCCGTCGTTCTTTCATTCTTCATTTCATTCCTTCTGAGCTAAGATCATTCCCAAATCATCCCTAATCTTCCCCAAAACATTTCTTTCACCCTCGGAGGTTATTTCTCACCGAATCTTGCGCCGAACACCGATCTAGGTCACCGAGATCCCGTTTTCGGCCATAGTTTCCCGGGATCGTTCTTCGTCACCAAATCTAGATTCGTTTTGGTGTCTTCCATCTGCTGCTCTACGGTTAGTAATCTTATTCTTGTAATCTCTATTAACCCACACCGTAAACCAGAAACCCTAATTAAAAATGGATTATTAGATATCGGATTTCAATGCAAATGATTTAGAATTTCCGTCTAATCCTTATTCTTACGATAAACAGCGAATTCATCTACCGTAGGACATCGTTCTCGTTACTCACGTCGATCAACAATCCGGTATCAGGCAAGTGAAACTTGCCAACATTTCTTAGGGCCATGTTTTACGCCAATTCTTTGTACTAGCGTGAAAGAGACTAGATCGTGAAATGATAGCGATCTAAGCGCAACCTTGAGATCTAGCTTGACAACGAAGCTAGATCCGACACCTTGTCACCTCATTCATGCATTGATAATTGCCATGTTTAATTTCCTTTAACTGTACGCACTTGAATTGTTAACTGCCATGCATTGCATCTTACATGTCATCCTAGTTAAACTTGCATCGTAGCACACGCTACACTACATGTACAAAACCCATGTTTCCGTGTTACCAGCTAGGCACCCGTTATGCGGGCATAACCCTACGCCAACCGTGTTAAAAACACTTCCTGGCTCGTGATCCAGAAGCGAGCATTCCGTGTTCGGGGGTAATGCCCTGGCTCGACACACGTGGAGGGGTAGGGATAAACGATCACTTGAGCGTAAGAGTTGGCCCGTACAGCCACTCTAGCCAAAGGGCGGAATCTCTGTGCACGACGTGATTACAATTCCAGTACCTGTCTTTTATTTGTTTACTTGCCATGCCATGTTACTTGCCATGCCATGTTACTTGCCATGCTATACCATGTCATACTTTACTTTAGAACTGTTAGGTTGTTTCTTTATAGTTTTCTTGCACAAGTCTTTTGTAGACTTGCTGACATGTGCCCCTTCTCTTTGGGTGACGCATGTTAGTTGCTGAGCCAGAGATTGCAGTGGAGGGTGACGAGTTCGTGGAGTTTGTGCCCGAACCTGTTGGTGACGTGGAGTACGAAGATACCGGTGATCAATCTTAGAGATCTTCCGTACTTTTCTTTGTTAGCTGTGGTTGTCGGTGAGTAGCACCGTTTTGTTAGTTTCTTTTGGCCATGCTGGGCCTTGTACTTTTGACTCTTTTGTTGCCTGGTGGCATTTTTGGTTGTGGATTTTTGTTGGACTATGAGTTGGAATAATGTTATATTATTGTCTTTCTCTTTTTCCTACTATTGTTATTGTTGTTCTGAGTCACATTACAGGGACCTGCTACCTCGTTTTATTGACGCTTATCGGACTTGCGGCTTTGCAGCTTCAAGTCAGTGCGGACCTTCTCACGCTTCGCCTCCATGTTTTTGGGAAGCGGGGCGTGACAGAAACTCGACATATTTTTCTACAAATATGCTCCAACAGCTTTCAAATTCTTCCGCAGTTGTAGAGTTCAACACTGCGTCCCATGAACTAGTCATCGACTCCCACAAAGTTTTGGGTTTCACATATTTATTGATTCTTGCTTGGACGTTTCTGCAAATATGCCACCGGCATAGTAAGTGTGTTGCTGATGGAAACACTATTTGCACTGCGGTTAATAGAGCTAGATCTTTATCGGTGACAATCACAAGTTAGAATCGGTCGAAATTTTTAATCAAAGATTTTAACATCTCTAGTGCCCATACAAAGTTCTCAGCCCGCTCTGCCTGCATGTATGCATGTGCCACTGAGAATGTGTACTCTGTTGAAGTCACTCCAACAATCTCAAAGAGTGGGGAGTCATATTGGTTGGTTTTGTACGTAATGTCCATAATCAGTACATAAGGAAATGTGTTTAGTAGATGAATGGCCTCCGGATGTGCCCAAAAAATGTCCTTTACAACCTCCGTTTCTGCATCCTTTCTATGCCATTCAACATAGTTGCTATCAGTTATAAGTTTCAACATGTACTGCATTTCCGATCTACCTTCTCGGATTTCACGGTGATATTTTTGCCGAGCATTGTATATTTTTTAAGTGGGTCACATTTTCTCTATCGTTTCTTTTCAATGTGAGTAAAATGTTTTTCGGGGGACTGCATTCCTTGTCATGTCAATCATCATGTTTTTCTCCTTATTACTCAAAATACCAACAAGAGAGTGGCCCTCTAACCTCTCCGCCGGTGGGTCATTGTGCATTCCACTGTTTACAACAACCACCCATTCACCCCCAATTGCCAATTGATACCCTTTCACTTTAAATGGGCAATCACATTTTTTTGTTCCCGTCCCTTTCCTTCTTAATTCGTCAGGAATATTCTTGGTGTTATTATACGTTATATACTTTCACTCCTCACACACACCAAAGTCACATTGCCTTTCCGCCCCGGTTACGGCGTATTTGACCTCTTTATAACATTGACATATCCATTCCGTTTTCCAGTATCTTTCACCCAATTTATGAGATCATCACGAGTACCAAACACCTAAGATTGTGTTAAATCAAATGTATTATATTGCGAATGAATCTTCTTGATGTTTTTTGCCAATTAGAATGAGTCGAAATAATTACCATGTCAGTGTTGAAGTCATTTGTACAGTCGATGATTTGATCACATGATTCATGCTCGTAATTCATTTCAGGTATATCATCCTACGATTTTCGTTAAACATGCATAAGTTTCATTAACACAATTATAAATATAGTAAATACAAAATTATACTTACCGAAATGTGACAGCAAGGAGGCTCATTCAAATTAATTTCATTATATTGTTCATAATAATTGCCGTCAAACCAATTATTGTATTCCATATTCCTCAATTAACAAACCCTGCAACAACACCTAAAAACATAAGTATACCATCATGCTGCTCGGCAAGTATGAGTTGATTTTTTTCACTAACACTAACATGGGACCTATGTCAGGTGGCTGCATTGATTACGAAAATTTTAACCCTGTTTGGTATAAGTCATGCAGCCTACAACATGATCCTTTGACTTGTTAAGTTGCAATGGTAAAGAAGTTTAAGGCAGTTTTGACCAAAATGTGTTAATGGTAGTTTTGATAAAAATTAAAACCAATGGGGTTTTGATCAATTTTTAAAGGGTGGTATTTAAAACCCTAGATAGTTATGGATAGTTTAAGGTAGTTTTTATAAATTAACCCTATAGTAATGATACAATGATAGTTCAAGCTTGCGACGTCCGCTTAATTAGTTCAAGCTTCAACCATTAGCATAAGTGAACCACCTCGTTGTGGTATATATAAAATAAAGTTTTATCCTTTCGTGCTTTGGCTCAAATTTGTGGTATCTATAAACTAAAACTAACCACAGTATAAAAAGCAGACAGATCGACCTAAGGGCTAACATATATAGAGTGTGTTAGTGTTAATTAACATAGTTGCTAATGTTACGTGATTCAATAGTGAATAGCAAAGCTAATGTTGCTAGCTGGAAATAAGATACTATACTCCATACAATGGAGCTTAAGGTCAAGGCTAAAAGGAACCCACAGGTTGGCCTACAATTTGCATGGGATTACACTAATCTTGCTACCTACAACATAGTGCTTTATTAAAATTAAATGAAGTGAAAACAAGCATTCTACTCCTACATACGTTATATCATCAAAAGTGAATAACTTAAAACATGGGAAAGTCTCTTCATACTAAGTTAATATGAAGGGGAGCCTACCTTGCTTGATTGTTCGGGGGGTGCACGGCTTGGAGTCGGTGAGACGCGGTGAGCTCGGGAAGCTCAGGGAGGTGCGGTAGAGATCTTCGGGTTGTTCCGAAGAGAATGCGAGGTGATCGAAGTGCCCATGAGAGGACCGAAGTTGCTTCAAGAAATAGTGGAGGAGGATGGAGCTCGGCCTCTACGCGTCACTCGTCGGAAGGAGGGGGAAGAAGGCCGGAGAAGGAGCCATGGACAAACGATGTTGTTCTCGTTGGTGTTGGAGCTCTCGGTGCAGACGGATCGAGGGATGTGTGCGAGATCAGGCGGAGGGATGTGAGAGAGATCGTTGTTTGGGGGGGGGGAGGCATATATGCACGCTCGATGCTCAAAAAATGGCCATTCTCTTCTCGTTTTATTTCAGTTGGCTGTTGAAGTATGATGGTCAAAAGGAACGTCGACATCTTGCTCTTTTGACCAAAAAATGGCCAGTCTCTTCGCTTTTGATTACTGTTGGCTCTTTAAGTACGATTGTGGGTCCCATCTTATCACTTTTGCTTTTGGTTGTTGAAGTTTGAAGTTAAATTGTGGGTCCCACTCTTCACTTGGATTGTTGGCTGTTGAAGTTGACGTAAAGACGAGTAGTTTCTGTCGCGTGCACCCGTGAGCTTTCGAGATGACATAAAGGGCAGTTGCTTTCCGTCACATCACCCTTTATTCTGTGCATGCACCGAACACTATTCGGTGCATACAGCACGCGCGTTATACATCCACCCAAAAATATATATCCACCGGCAATCCCTCGTCCATCGACATCCCTCTCGATGAGATCTCAAAGAAATTTACAAACCCCTGAAAATCCAATCAAATCCAAAGGCTATGAAATTAAACACAGTGAATTATGTTTCGAATATAGAACAAAAAAGAACAAAGATGGGGCTAAGAGCTTAGCCGCAGTCACCACCACTTCCAGACTTCGAGCGAGCACCGTCTTTCTCCATCGAGCACCCTAGGCGATATCTATGGTTCTGTTTTGGGGAGAGAGATGGAGAGAGAAATAGATAGACCAAAGGAGGCGAGCGCAACGATGGAGAATCCCGGAGGACCCCAGAGGACCTCGATTTCATGGCGAATCCCTTCCAACGTTTCTTCTCTTGGCGAGGTGAGAGGACGATGGAGATGGCACCGGAGGCGGAGGAGGGGGTGGAGGCAAAGAGATGGTAGAGTTAGGGCACGGGCCTCCTGCTGCAAATTGAGTGTTAGATTACCTCCTCTAAAAATCATGAATTCTTGCTACCAAGAATCGGTGGTTAGATTAATCCAGAAATCCCCTAAAGTCACGAATTCTTTCCCAATAATTACATAGAAGATTGCACCTTTATTGAATAATCCAAAAGAAACCCGATTCTAATAAAGACCCAGATGGACACAGAATCAAAATGCAAATCAAATGAAAAAAAACACAAAAATATCAAAACAATTAGGGAACTTACCTCCTCCAAAGAGGGCACTGCAATCTTCTTCTTAGCTATGTCCAAAGAGGGCACTGCGATCTTCTTCTCAGCTATGTCCAAAGAGGGCACCCGATTCTAACATGATGGAATTGAGCTCCGATCGTAAGAGGAATAGGAATAGAATCGAGAGCGAACGGAGAGGAAAGGCCATCAACGATTCAAACTTTGAAGACGAAGAGGGCACTGCGATCGGCATCATAGATGAGAAGAGGAGGAAGGAGGCTTGGATCAGGGGTTTGGACGTTGGTATGTGGAAACCAAGGCTAAGGGGATGCAGTTGATGCTTTAGAGGTTGAAGAAAATCGACAGAGCTTGCAGGTGAGAAAGAGCTTTGTAGGTTGATGCTCTAGAGGTTGATGAAAGAGCTGAGAAAGACTCTTGCTCTTCCCCAAAACCAATTTTATGGTCTCCTCCCCATGTCACGTAAAAAGCTTGCATCAAGTCATAGTCAAACGAGACCCACAAATAAAAGACTGAGTTAATATTTGAAGGGCTGTTTTCCAAGAAAAGCTATCTTGATAATACAAATCCTTCCTCTCAAACATTCATTAAACCATTCATTCCATAAGAATCAATCCTGACCGCCTTTCTATCAACCCCTTTGTCCTAGTCAGCTTGTCCTAGTCAGCCTTAGGATTCAAAAATCACTGTCAAATGTATAATAGATAGCCAACTATAGTTTGGATACATGTGTTTTAAGCTTTGAAAACATCATGAAAACATTTCAAAACTATTTTAAAACTTTTCTAAATCATTTTGTGGGTTTTAAAAACTTTTGTAAGTGTGTATAGTTCCAACCCTAAGGCTTACAAATAATTTAGGATCATAAATAAAATTTACATCAAACATACCCTTTCTTGGCTTCTTTGATGCAATCCATAGTTCCATCTTCATGTCTAGCTTCTTCTTGATTTTTTGGCATTGGTTTGAGCTTCCACGTATCTCTTGACATTCTTTAAATGCTTTTGTCTTGAATTTTCCTTTAGTCAAGCTTCTTAATCTTCATTTGAGTCAATCCATTGAAATTTGACTTTTGTTGACTTCAGTTGACTTCATTGGCGTATGAGTCCTACACACTTGATTAAAGATATTAGTAATAATCATTTATTAATCATCATAAAAACTTCATTAGGGGTGCTCAATATCCAATAGATGATGTCTCGTGGCACATCTCCCTATTAAGGCCCCTCGACGGGTACTATGCACGTAGACAATGACTTGTAACACGTCATCCTCAGATACCTCGACAGGTAGTGTAGACACACATAGATAACGCCTCGTGATGCATCATCCTTTTGAGAGCCAATACGGGTAATGTAACTACACGTAGGTAGTGCCTCGCGGTACACCATCCTTATCGAACTCCACTCGGGTATTGCATAAGCGATGCAGCATAAATACCCATAGATTCAATGACATAAACATTAAGTGGTGTAATAGACAATCGAAATCACAAATCACAATGCCTTAGATTAGCCACAACACACAAATATTGCTATACTCCATTACAATAAGAAATGAATTGATTTTATTATAAAACATCATCCAAATCAATATTACAATGCAATAAAATGAAAATACACAAGAGAAGGAGAGAGAGAGATCAAATATTCAATCATTTTGAAGGGGAAGGAACCCCAAAATCCCCTCTTAAGCTCCTCCAAACCCTAGCTCCAACAATGGCATCCCATAGGCTTTAGCAAGCCCTAAGCTTCCTCTTTATACTACCTAAATCCTATTAGATCTTAGCCATTGATCGCATGAATTGATGGCTCAAACAGTTTTGGGTTCGGCTAAAATTGCCCAAAAATCGCTAGGAAGAAGGTCGTTAGACGTCTGGATAAGAGTCTCCAGACGTCTGTGTTACAAACTTGGCGTTCCTTGAGTTGAGCAGACCAAACGTCTGGTGAAGACCCACCAGACGTTTGGTTGCTTGGCAACTCTAGCTTGGGCTGCGTCAATTAAACGTATGATTTGGAATGGCCAGACATCTGGCGTATCCGAGTGCCAGCTGCTTACTTGTCTAGATGTCTTGTCGGGCTTCTTCATGCGTCTGGTGGCACATGCTGTAAATATTCTCGAACTTTCTGCTTTGCGTGTCAAATGGAGTCAACTGAATAACCATCTAACTTTAGGGATCAAATGTCTGGAGAAGTGTTCTCCAGACGTCTGATGCAGCCTTATCAGACGCTTATTCTGCTTGTGCTGTTTTCTTCCAAATATAATAAAAAGTGGCTTCGAGCTCATAAAAATATGCAAATATAGCCGTTGGACTCATGAAGTAACCCTCTTCAACTGAAAAATATAAGAAAGCACAAACAAGTAATAAAATAGTACTTTGTGCATAAATAAAGAATATGCTCAAATATTTCAAGATATTCTAAAAATGCATATATTGGAGCCAAAGTGAATACGAAATATGCACAAAATGCACATGAATGAGGAGGATAAATATGCAATATTTACTCATAATCACACACCCCAACTAGCTTTTTGCTAGTCCCTATCAAAATAAGTGATATTTTTTCAGAATTAACTATAAGCAAGTCAAAATTTTATCGAAAGGCCACGACACAACCAAAAACTCCCTTTTCAACATAATCTGATAAATATTATGAAACAATTATGAACAAGAGAAAACACCATGAAATTTTCTCCATCCAACAGACAATTAGCGACATATGATTTGATGATATGCATTCATCTCAAGTAGAGCAAAATCTCATATCCTAGTTTCATGAATCTCTAAGAAATGTGTCATTCAGAAATGTGTCATCTTTCCTTAACTCATGGGTATTGACATGCTAAATCATGATTTCTTTCTTTTCCTTTCTTTTTTATGAAAGCTTAGAATAGTTCGTGTAGCGAGTGTTAGGTCAATGACTCCTGTTACGGCCTTAAGGCCGGCCCAGATAATAAAGGCACATTCATTTGAAACCTAAGCGAAAGGTCGTCGCGATATTGGGAAGCTCCCCTTACCGAGCGGAAAGCTTTCCATTAGGGTCAACCAAAGAAGCTCGCCCACCCGATCGATAAGCTCGCCATACCAGTAAGAAGCTCGCTTAGTCTCCAACAGGAAGCGCGGTCGAACGGTCCGAAGACACCAAGCTCGATCGCCGAGCTTGGGCCTAACCAAGGGCGGCCAAACACAAATATCTCTTACGGGGTGACGTAGGGCCACCTACCCCCCATTAATGCCTGGGGTTAAGGGCGAGAACTGATGGTCTTCGATCCCATCTCATTAATGCGTCTGACACAGTCTGACACCCATTAATGCACAAATATCTCTGACAGCCCCTGCCGACCCATCACTTCTCCACTTGTGCTCCAGCCAAGCTGACTCGATAGCTGATTGGACGGCGAGCAACCGCCTCTCAACCCTATAAATACCCCCTCCAGCCACCAAGGAGGGGGTTGGTTAGTTGAAATCCTTAACTCCTTTCCAATTTTCAAGGTTGGATATCTCCCATATATCTGTGCCTTTCTCACAAGCTTGCCACGCTTTGCCGATCTACCTTAAGATCGCCAAGCGTGTCCGACGCACTTAATACAAGTCATCCACTGACTTAAGCATCGGAGAGGCTACGGACTGACACAGCCCTGCCTTTCTGACGAGTTGCTATTGTCACAGGAAGCTTGCCTTAGCCTATCAGGAGACTGCGACTTTGGGCGACCTTCAGGCGACCTTGGATTTTTCAACCCGAAACGTATTCCGAGTCGTGCTAACCTCGCCATCAACCCAAAACATGTAATCATTGTACCCATGATTCCCATTAACTACAAATTTCATTATTGGCAGATTTGACCCGCAACAATTGGCACCGTATATGGGAATCAAGGGTTACACCCATGTCAGGCTCCACACATCTTCACCGCAATTTCTGCCATGGCAAGTCGCCCAACGTCACCTCCCCCCACCTCCAAGAAGGCCATGACAACTTGATACACTAATCAATGACACTCTGAGGCCGCCCTTGACGAAAGAGCCTCGTTCTCCCAGAAGAACTCCCCTAATGAATCTACCCCTTGAGGTGTCGGTTGATGTCATTCAGGACGCAGCCCTCGGCGTCTATAAGAGTTTTCAAAACTTTAATGGACAAATGGATCATTGCCAGGCAAGTGAGACCACCTCAGGCAGAAGGCCCCTCCGGACCCCGCAATGTAAAGAGAGACCTTCTCCCCTAACTTGACAAAGAAGCGGCAGCGCAGTAGAGGCGGTTCGAAGAAGGAGAAGCGGTCGCTCTGTAAAGGCAGTTCGATAAGGAGGAGGAGGCCACTTATCAAAGGCGACTGGAAGAAGAAGCGGCCGTCCGACAGTATCGATTCCTCATTGCAGAGAGGGGAAGGCTTCAGGAGGGGAGCCGAGGAGTCCCCCTGGCGTCGGCCTTGATAGTGCGGGGAACCCCATGCTGGACCATCCTGCTGAAAGCTATCGCCATGGGAGATCGCCATGCCCGAGATGAGAAGGGTGCACCCACCATAGCAAGAGATCCCCTCGACCAGATCACCACTCTCCTAGGAGTGATGACCAGTGGCGAAGGAGCCATGACTGTAGCCCAACCCCCGGGAGGGAGGGAGGAATGCCTCTGAGCACCGAGGTGGCTCATCCGACGATTCCAACCAGCAGCGAGAGCATCGACGTGACAGGAACATTTCTTGAAGGTCTCCAACGTCTCCCCTACCCCGAAGAAGCCAATCCTCTGACCCGAAGGGTGATCTCAACCCTGGTATCCCATAGGTTCAAGCTAACTCAGATTGAACTGTATGATGGTTCAGGCTATCCCCTGGAGCACGTGCAGCGATACCGAGGAGTGATGGAGATCCATGTGGCAGGTGACGCCCTCCATTGCCAAGCTTTCTGAACGACCTTGAGAAGGTAGCGGTCAAGTGGTACAACGGCATGCCCGATCGTTCCATTGATTCGTTCAACAACCTCTCCCAAAAGTTTTGTCATCAATTCCTGGCAGGGTAGAGAAGGAAGAAGGCGTCAGACTATATATTCACGGTGGTCCAGAAGGAAGGGGAGACCATCCGTAACTTCTTGCAGCGCTTCAACAAAGAAAGACTCACTGTGACGAGCTGTGGAGACGAGCTCGTCATGGTGGCTTTTAAGAAGGGGTTGACGAATATGAGTCTACACAAGTTAATGCTCCGTGATCTGCCTGTCGACCTCCACGCCCTCTTCGTCCGGGCGGAGAAGTTCATGCTGAGCAAGGAAGCCTTGGGAACGGTGACGGGGGCCTTACCAGTCAAATTCGTTTGTGTTGAAGCTAGGCCCAGTAAACGGCCGAGA
Source organism: Scilla litardierei (assembly GCA_030789695.1). Lineage (NCBI taxonomy): Eukaryota > Viridiplantae > Streptophyta > Magnoliopsida > Asparagales > Asparagaceae > Scilla > Scilla litardierei. The sequence continues at coordinate 114,396,114 of CM061141.1, forward strand.
TGGTATGAACGCCCCCAAGGGCATGACCAGGATTGCCCCAGAGGGCATGACCAGGACCGCCCCCAAGGGCATGACCAGGGAGGCCCTCGAGCGCAAGATTGCCCCAGACCTCTGAGGGGGTTCTTCGCCCCAGGAACCCCGCTCCGAGAGGCGGGCCAAAAAGAGAACAAGAGGTGGTGCACTACACGAGACTCAACACCCCCTGGCCAAAGTGATGGTGGCGGCCATGACGAGTGGGTTTCTCAAAGACCCGCTCCTGGAGGTGAGGACGAGGCCCAGCAGAAGGAATGCGTAGAAGTATTGCCGATATCACCGAGACAACGGCCATGACACCGACAACTGCTTCGCCTTGAAGAAAGACATTGAGCGATTGATTCATGGCGGACATCTTCGGAGGTTTGCCGACAGGGGAGACCGGGCCGTGATGGAGGAGCGACCACATGATCTATTCCGTCAACCCACTGTACCGAGCAAGTGGCTCACCATATGCCCGAGCTGATCATGCGTGTGGATGTAATCTGTGACGGGCCACCCCGGGTGGCATATCAGCATTGGTGAGGAAGACATATGCTCGACAAGTCATGACGGTGGGTGTCGGCACATGGGGAAAGCAAAGAAGAGTAGCTCGTCCCCCATCTCCTTCTCTGATAACGACCTGGAGGAGGTCGAGCTGTCGCATGAGGACACCATCGTTATTAAAGCTCTCATAGGGCTAGCGATCGTGAGTAGACTCCTGGTCGACACATGTAGCTCATGCGACATCCTATTTCTGTCCACGATTCAGAAGATGGGGCTCGACTAGGTGGAGCCGAGGCCGTGCTTGGGCCCGATTGTCGACTTCACCGGACATTCGGTGCCCATTATCGGAGTGATCACCATGCCCGTCACACTGGAGGAGAGGCCGAAGATCGTCACTCGAATGACACAGTTCGTCGTCATCGTCGTTGCCTCAGCATACAATGGCATCATTGGGCAGCCTTACATGACCGTCGTTGGATCTCTCCCCTCGTTACTGCAGCAAATGGTGAAGTTTTAGACTCTGCACAGGGTTGGACATGTGCAGGGATCGTAGAAGCTATTGCGAAGCTGTTACGTCGGCTCCACCAAACACAAGGAGTCCAAGCAAGCCCTATCGATCGACCTCCTCGATGGTCGGAAGGACTTCGCTCATCAACGACCGGCTTTGGTGGATGACGTAGAGGATGTTGGTTTGGGATCTAAGCCTAGAGGGGGGTGAATAGGCTATTAAAAGTTCTCGTGAAACCCACGAGCAATCACATGCAGTTATAGCAGATGCAGAGTAAATAATATGCTATCACAGATGCACAACAGATTTACCCTGGTTCGGTCGTCACCACGACCTACGTCCAGCCCCTAAAGCAGATACTAGATTAATAATGTAACAAGTACAACCTTAATAGATAGAGAACCCATGTCTCTACACTCACCAGGCTCTCAGTACCCCCACTCACCATGTTCAACAAAATTAATCCTAGTATAAGCTTTCTATTGGCTAGTCCCAACTAGCCAAATCCCTATTCTCTATCACCCACTAGACAAGACCCCAAAACATCACAATGGTAAAGTTTCACCTACAAAGATCGCTACTACTACATAAATATAATAATAAAGAGTTTAGAGAATCTCAGTTTGTGTAGCGGCAGTCGTCTCTGTCAATCAGCTCAGGTCAGATCGTATCTGACAGGGTGTAGTCGCCAACGTCACGTCCTCGCCTTTGGAACTTACGGCCTTGATGTCTTGTCTCCTTGTAAGTTGCGGCCTTGGTGCTCTCCCCTTGATGTAGCTTGCACAATGAATGGATGGCTTTCCTTTTGAAGTTACGCAAGGTATGGATGGCTTCCCTTTGAAGAGTAGTGCAATGAAGAGATGGAGGAGCTCCTTGTAACTTGCGGCCTTGGCTTGGCTTGGAGAGATATGTTGCGGCCTTGGGGATATTATATGGTAATGAAATATGGCAATGTTGCGCATGGAGCTCTTGGAGATAGTTGGTTGCTTGGCTTTGTTGGTTGCGCAATATATGAGTTTTGAGCATGAAAAACTTGCAGCTATGGAGATCCTTGGAGAGGAAAGTTGCAGCCTAGGATGATTTGTAATGGAGATAGGAGCTTTGGCTTTGAAGCTTTGGCAATGAGGCTTGGCAATGGAGCTTCCTACTTGGTTGCGCAATTGATGAAGGGGGAAGGTTGAAACTTGCACACCCTATGGAAGATGGCCGAATTCTCTTGCTCTCCCCTCTTTGTTGGCCGCAATTTTATGTAAGCCTCTCTCTCAAAATCTCTCTCTTGGAATATGGGTTTATATAGGAGAGGATGTGATATGATAGAATCAATTAGAATCCCAAAATTGATGGAGATTGGAAGGAATCCTAACTTGATTAGGATTTGAATGAATCTTTTATGGATATGGAGTTTGAATATGGATGGCTATGAAATTGAATTTTTGTAGCTATAGGATTTGAATTGGATCTCATTTAATCACCTTTGATTTTCATGAGATTCTCCATATCTCTCCATCTTTGACCAAGTCTTCAATTTGCATGGCATTAGGGTTTGAATATTGCACCAATTGATTTGAATCAATTCAAATATGGATTTGAATTGATTTCCTCCTTATCTTCCTATCTTTGACTTAGTCCAATATTTGTAGCCGTTATCTCCATCTTTGACTTGGTTCACTTGGCTAATGCATGGCACATTCTCCATCACTTATACTTAGTCTCTCTTTGAGTATTTGCGAGAGTGTCATTCCTGAAAATACTTAGCACACACATTAAATCGTTCATACACGTTTGTTATCATCAAATACGAAGTCATCGATCGTTGTATCCAACTACACGTTATATCCAACAGAGGAGGTACCAGTGGCGGAGGAAGAGGAGAAGACTGTGTCTGTTGGCACAAAGCTGCCCACAGAGCTGAAGGCATGGCTAGTCAACCTCCTTAGGACGAATGCATACATTTTCACATGGTCACCCTCAGACATGCCTGTCGTCGACCCTGCGATGATCACCCATGAATTACATGTCGACCTAGAAGCTTGCCCAGTCCGACAGAAGAAGCGGAGTGCAGGAGGAAAGAAGATGCGGGTAACAGGTGAGGAGGTGGAGTGGCTCCTTGAGGCCAAGTTCATCAGAGAAGTGAGCTATCCTGATTGGCTCGCCAATGTTGTGATGATGAAGAAGCCCAGCGGTAAATGGCAAATGTGCGTGGACTTCACTGACCTCAACAAAGCCTGCCCAAAAGATAGCTTTTCGCTGCCGAGGATCGACCATCTGGTGGACAACACCTCCAGGTACAAGCTACTGAGCTTTATGGATGCCTTCTCCGGCTACAATCAAATTCAGATGGCGACCCACGACGAGGAGAAGACGTCGATCATCACCGATCGGGAGATGTTTTTCTATACCAAGATGCTATTCGGCTTGAAGAACGTCGGAGCGACCTACCAACAGACGGTGAACAAAATATTTTACCCCCAGGTCGGCAGAAATCTGGAGGTCTACATCGACGACATGCTGGTCAAATCAAATAGGAACGAGGATCATCTCGCTGACCTTGTTTTAGAAAGTGCAACGCTACAATCTGTGGCTCAACCAGCGAAGTGCATATTCGGCGTCTGGTCTAGGAAGTTCCTCGGCTTCATGATCACGAAGCTAGGAATCGAGGCCAATCCTGACAAGGTATCCTCCCTCATCAACATGAGCAAGCCAAAGACAATCAGAGACCAACAGAAGCTAAACGGCTTGATCGCCACACTAGGGAGGTTCCTATCGAAGTCAGTTGAAAGGTCCCTCCCGTTCTTCAAAATTCTGCGAAAGGCCCTGAGTGAGAGGAAGTGAATAAGGAAGGAGGTCGAGTGGGACGGCTCCTGCACCCAAGCCTTTGGCAAACTTAACGTCTATCTTCAAAGCTCGACGCTGCTCGCAAAGCCGGAGGAAGGAGAGCGACTCGGCCTCTACCTTGCCACCACTGAAGAAGCAGTGAGTTCGGTCCTAGTCAAAGAGGACGGGGTATCCAAAGGCCGGTCTACTATGCAAGTCGAGTGGTCCAAGAGGCAGAGAACTGCTACAGACCCATCGAGAAGTTTGTCTATTGCCTGACCCTGACGGTAAGGAAACTCCGGTCCTACTTCCAGGCCCACTCCATCATTGTCTACACCAACTCGCCACTCGAAAAGAACCTGAGGAGGCTGGAGAGATCGGGCCGAATACTGAACTGGAGCGTTGAGCTTAACGAGTTCGACATCGTCTACAAGCCCAGGTCGACAATCAATGGTCAGGCGTTGGCAGGCTTCATAGCGGAGTGCACCACCAAAGAGATTGGCGAAGCAATGCCCGACGATTGACCGGACACACAAGAGTAGCAGCTCACAGAAGAGAATCCTCCATCAACATCCACACAGTCTGGAGGCGAGCTATGGGTCATCCATGTCGATGGATCGGCCATGGGGTCGGGTAGAGGAGCCATCATTGTAATAGAGACCCCGGAGGGAAGCCTGCTAGAGTACGCACTCCGCTTCAAATTCTCGGGGACTAACAATATGGCGGAGTACGAGGCTTCCATCAATGGGCAGAAGCTCTGTCGGGCTCTTGGGGCGACGAATGTGCTGCTGATCAGCAACTCAAGGCTCTTTGTCCTGCAAATTGAAGGCAGCTTTGAAGCGAGGGAAGATCTGATGAAGCTGTACCTGAAGTGCGCCCGGGCCGAGCACCTCAAATTCAAAAAATCAGTGGTCCAGCATCTGCCAAGGTTGAACAACCTTTGGGCTGACGCCCTCTTGAAGTTGGCATCCTCTTCTCTGGTCGATATTGGGAAAGCGATCTACATCGAGAACTTGCTGATGCCAAGCATCGAAGAGGGCAAACTGTTGTGCGTCGAATCGGAGTAATCATGGATGAGCCTGATCATCGCCAACCTGGAGACTGGAGCCCTACCAAGAGACAGGTTGGAGGCACAAAATATCGAAAGGCAGGCCTTGACGTTCGTGATCTTCGACGGTGTGCTCCACCTAAAGCGCCGCGCAAGGTATGACGTCTTGCCTTATCTGAAATACCTTGGGCCAAGGAGGGCGGAGGAGGTCGTCCGTGAGATACATGAAGGGATCTGTAGGAATCAGTATAGAGGCCGTACCCTGGTGCACAAGGCAATCCGACCGGGCTACTATTGGCCGGCGATGTTGAAGGACGCAACCAACTACGTCAAGCGGTGCGAGGAGTGCCAAAGATTCTTCAAACATACAACCACACTGCCCGTCGACCTGATTTTGATCCTCAGTCCGATCCCATTCTCCAAGTGGGGTCTCGACATCCTCGGACCGTTGCCCATGGTCGCAGGGGGAAGGAAGTTCCTCCTCATCGTCGTTGACTACTTAACCAAATGGATCGAGGCGGAGTCACTTGCACACATCACCTAGGTGGACATGAAGAACTTCATCTGGAAGTCAATTATATGACGCTTTGGGGTACCTTGCTCCATAGTGACGGACAACGGGAAGCAGTTCGACTCCGTGGACTTCAGAAGCTTCTGCTCGGATTGGGGCACCAATCTACACTTTGCCTCCGTGATGCATCCGTAGTGCAATGGCCTGGCCAAAGTAGCGAACAAGTGCATCCTCGAGCCCTTGAAGAAAAAGGTCGGCAGTGGTCATGGATCTTGAACCGACGAGCTACCCGGCATCCTCTGGTCCTACCGCACCACATACAAAGCTTTAACCAGCGAGAGCCCCTTTATGCTAGCTTATGGGGCAGAGGCCATCATCCCAGTGGAGGTCGGCGAATCCCTCCGGTTCCAGTACTTCACTGAAGAAGTAAATGAAGAAGGCCTCGACATCAACATCGAGCTCGTCGACGAGGTAAGGGATCGTGCACTAACAAATCTAATCAAGCACAACCAAAGGATGGCGAGGTACTACAATTTTCCTGTTAGGAAGCGGAGCATCAGAGTCGGCGACCTCGTCATCAAGGATGTAACCTTCAACCGGAGATCGGCCGCCGAGGAAAGCTCTCCACAAAATAGGAAGGCCCCTACACCATAACAGATGTCGTGGGACAGACGACCTATATTTTGGTGACCATGGAGGACGAGGAGCTAGCCATCCCTGGAATACCGAGCATTTGCTCAAATACTTTCAATAAATGTGTTTGCTTGTACATTCAATATATATTTTCAATAAATTTTGTTGTGTCTGTATACTCAATGAGTCGTTGGAATCTAAATTTTAGCCCTTCTCCAAAATTAAGAGCGACATCATGAAGGTCGGCTAAACACTCGAGAGCCCAAGCTCTCGCGAGACGACCCAACAGAGGATGTGGGGTTGGCTATGGCCCATTTATACCTGCCCTCTCAAAGACCTTCGGGGTAGCTTGCCACCCAAATCGGAGCGAAGAGGGTTGGCTACGGCCCATCTATACCCACCCGACAGCAGAGGATGCGGTGTTGGCTACGGCCCATTTATACCCGCCCTCTCAAAGACCTCTGAGGCAGCTTTCCACCCAGACCAGAGCGAAGATGCGGGGTTGGCTACGGCCCATCTATACCCGCCCGCCAACAGAGGATACAAGGTTGGCTATGGCCCATTACTACCCACCCTCTCAAAGACCTCTGGGGCATCTCTCCACCCAAACCGGAGTAAAGATGCTGCGTTGGCTACATCCCATCTATACCTACCCACTAACATAGGATGCAGGGTATGCTACAGCCCATTTATTCCTGCCCTCTTAAAGACCTCCGGGGCAGCATGCCACCCAAACCGGATCGAATATGCGGGGTTGGCTATGGCCCATCTATATCTGCCTGCCAACAGATGATGCAGGGTTGGCTACGACCCATTTATAACCGCCCTCTCAATGACCTTCGGGGCAGCTCATCACCCAAACCGAAGCAAAGATGCGGGGTTGGCTATGGCCCATCTATACCTGCCTGCCAACAGAGGATGCAGGGTTGGCTACGGCCCATTTATTCATGCCCTCTCAAAGACATCCGGGGCAGCTCGCCACCCAAACCGGAGCGAAGATGCGGGGTTGGCTACGACCCACTTATACCCGCCCACCAACAGAGGATGTGGGGTTGGCTACGACCCATTTATACCTGTCCTCTCAAAGACCTCCGGGGCAGCTCGCCACCCAAACCGGAGCAAAGATGCAGGGTTAGCTATGGCCCATCTATACCCGCCCACCAACAGAGGATGCTAGGTTGGCTACGACCCATTTATACCCGCCCTCTTAAAGACCTCCGGGGCAGCACGCCACCCAAACCGAAGCAAAGATGCGAGATTGGTTACGACCCATCTATACCCACCTGCCAACAAAGGATGCGGGATTGGGTACGGCCCATTTATACCTGCCCTCTCAAAGACCTCCGGATGTAACGACCCGCTCTCCAGGATACCCGAGAAGTACGAATCCGTCCCAAGTATTCCCAGATCAACGAGTGTAACGTAGAAAGAGAGAAAGGAAGAGAGTAAAAGAAAACTGCAGGTCACTGCGCATGTGCTGGGAAGTACAAATAAAGCTTCATCACAATTAGAACACTGAGAACTAAACAAAAGTATAAACTTTTCATTTTATTAATATATTGATACATCTGTTACATACATCATCTTTGAACTTAGTACAAAAGAGGTAAACAAGAAAATCCCCCAAAGAACCCAAAAGAAAAACACTCACACAACAAGTATAACTCACTCTCTAACTACCCCTGGAAGAACAACTGGACCAAACTATCCTCTAAGACTCCATCTTTGAGTAGCTCCTGAGTCTAGCTCTGATAATTCAGCTTCTAGGCCTGGAAAAGTAAATGGGGCACGTCAACGCGTGACCCAGTAGGATTCCTAACTAAGCTAGGTAGGACCCAGTTTAGAACCAGACTACCTATCTAAGAAGGGTGGTCTAACAAGTAAGGGTCACATTGTATAAAAAGTATTTATACCATGACATGTAAGTATTACAGGAGAACTTGGAAAACATGCATAAGTAACCATATTATGACATGCAAGTGCTGAAAGTAAACATAAGAGCATATTGACATGGGGTAATAGCATTAAAGTAAACAGAGAAACAAGTAAATGGAAATAACGACATTTACATATCAGAAGAACAAGTTAACACGTGGTAGCAACATTTGTGAATTAAACGACAATTACTTTAAATTATCACTTCATATGTTTGGGACCTCGTGTAAATAATAGGACACTTAAGGAGCTGGACTTCACCCAGGGTGAGTGAAAAGTGGTACCTCAACCAGCGACACGAGCACTGGATATGCCTCTCGTAACTCCTCAGAAGGGAGTAAGAAATCTCGAGTTTTCAGTTGAAAAAGGAGCAAACCATCATTACCGTCATGGTGCATCACGAGCACACCACCAGCCTCTCTAACTCTTCCCATTCCCCCTGCCTACTCACGGGAGTGCGAGTGAGAACCAAGCTATGTCCACACTTAGCCAACTCCTTCGCTCAGGAGTGTTAGAGGGAGTCTCAGCTGTGTCCGCTCCTTAAGACCTACTCTTTACACGTGTCCCCCAGAACCCACATCTAAAGTCTCACCCATTTCTGAATGGATCAAGAACCTTATACTCTTGTTCTCATTCTTACACTTATTACATCATTTCATGATTTCATTTTAGTGGTCTTAAGACCACTTTCACATTTCATATGGATATCCTTTCATATCCATTCATTGTCATCATTTACTCTTACAATTTCTTATGAAAATTACAAGGTAAACATATGTTTGCTTTCTTTCATAACAATATGAGTTATTCCATAGATTTCATGCTTTCAACATGGAGTATTAAACAAGTAAACTGATTCATAAGGTATCATGGCAATATATGTACAACGTAGCAAATTATCCACAAAAGAAGTAGTAAATAAACAACTCCAGATTCTTTCCTCCAGATTCATCAACATATATTAGGCATGTGTTGAATATTGGACTCCCCGGATTTGGTTTTGATGATGAGCAAACATAAATAATCCATGTACTAACAATTTGTGAGCGCAGTTTTTGAGATCGTCGCCAATTTCACGAGAATATTCAAAGCGACATCTCAACACTTCCAAAAGCTCGTATTCAAGCCTAAAGCTTCGTTGAAGCTCCTGCAACGCTTTGGAAGTTATGAAGATTCAATCGAAGCTCTCAAAGACCGTTTATTAAGGTTTTATTTATAGTCTTTTAGTTTCGATTGATAGAATGTTAAGCCTTGAGTATATCTTACGTTTCTATCTTCATTACGCTCATTTCGTAGCTCTAGGATCCTTGCACAAGTTCATTCTAACTTCCTCGAAGCGTCGCGCTTCGATTCGGACTTTGTTGTGCATGTTAGTTGGTACAAGAACAAGTACTGACCGACTAGATGGTGATCTAGTCGGTCGGCAACTGTTCTTGGACCGACTAGTTTGATTCCTTAATTTCTTGGACTTTACTGTTTACAGTTAGTCGGTCTACGTTGACTCACCGACCGACTAGTTTGTGAACTAGTCGGTCAGTGATGCTTCTTTGACCGACTAGTTGTGACTTACTGTTCATGCTATATTTATCCTAAGCTACTGTTCATCCCTTAGTCGGTCTAAGAATGTTTGGTGACCGACTAGTTGACAATCTAGTCGGTCAACTTTTGTTCTTGGACCGACTAAGTCAACTTGCCTTCAGACTAAGTTATTTTGCCTCTTAGTCGGTCTACGTTCATTGGATGACCGACTAGTTGTGAAACTAGTCGGTCAGACAGTGTTCTTGGACCGACTAGATTTCTAGGTCTGAAATTCTCTTTCTTCTCAGATCTACTCTTAGTCGGTCCACGTTGTTTGGCTGACCGACTAGTTGATGAACTAGTCGGTCAGTGACTGTTCTTTGACCGACTAAGTCTCTCAGATTTCTATCCGTTGGTGAATGACCTAACTTGTTTTTATGGGACCCTATAAATACGAACCTAGGTCATTTTCATCTAGGTTAGAGCTGCCATTAAGAGATTCATTGAGTTCTAAAGAGATAGCCATTCTCCCTCAAATCTAAAGCTCTCTTCCTCACAAGAAACCCATTCTCTCTCATTTCTAGATCTAGAGAGAAGGTTGTTCTTGGTGAGCTCTTCAAGCTATTGCTTGATCCAAGTCTCCAACTCTTCCCTAGGCACCCATTGCTGCTCATTTCCTTGGTGCTAGGGCTTGGTGACTTCATCTTCCTCAAATCCTTCATTCCACCTATTGGGTAAGAAAAACTCAAGGTATAGGATTTTGTGGTAAGCTTGTTTATTTCATATAAACTCTTTTATATTGCTTATTGGTTCTCTCGGTTGTGAGAGAAGTTTGTGATCCCGGGTTGTGGGATTCACTTTGCCATTGCATGTATGATTTGATCTTGTGAAGGTTTTTCACAAGATATTCATAGTGGAAATCTTGAGTTAGGGTTTCTAACTCAAGTATCCGGAGGGGATCTGGGTGGTTGGGACGTAGGATCACCGGGAACAAGTCGGGGAGACTTGGGTGGATCCGAACCCATTAACATCGTTTGTTAGCATTGTTAATTTCGTTGTCGTCATTCAATTTAAGCTTCCGCAAATTGATTTGGTAGTTGATTGCAATTTAATTTGGAATTATACTCCTTATTATTTTAAAGTACTATTCACCCCCCCCCCTCTAGTACTTGTGCAGTAGCTGGTAGGGCATTACATTTGGTATCAGAGCCAGATACACAACTATGTCTGCCAACGACAACAAGACCGTGCCTCCACCTTCCAACTATGACACCTTCAGGAACCGTGAAGGAGCGTCATCGGTGATGGAAGGAAATTCCTCTACAAGGCCTCCATTCTTCAACGGTACCAACTACGGGTACTGGAAATGTCGGATGGAAACCTTCCTCCGAAGTGCATCTTTATGGAGGACTACAATGAAGGAGTACATCGAGCCCAAAGAAGAAGATTTTAAGAAATGGACTACCGCGGAGGTCGCCGCGGAGGTAAGCAATGCCAAGGCAATGAACGCCTTGCAATGCGCATTGGAGCCCGAGGACTTCAATAAGATATGCACATGTAAGAGTGCATATCAAATTTGGAACTCTCTCCTCATACTACATGAATGGACGAGTCGGGTAAGAGACTCTAAACTCGTAGTCGTAACCAAAGATTACGAAATGTTTCATATGCAACAGGGCGAGAAGATGAAAGAATATTACGCTCGCTTCGTTGACATAATAAACGAGTTAGAGGCCCTCGGCAAGATCTACACTCAAAAGGAGAAGTGCTTAAAGCTTATTGAAGGACTTCCCTCTTCTTGGGAAAAACGTACCTTCGCCATCGAGGAAGGTAATGACATGAACAAATATACCGTAGTTCAACTAATGGGTACTTTGATGTCATACGAGGTACGCAAAGATAGCAAGGTGAAGCTACAAGAAAAGATGAAGTCATATTTGAACCTAGATGCGCCTAAGAAAAAGGCGATTGCATTCAAGGCGGCTTCATCCACATCTTCCGATGATGAAGACTCGGAAAACGAGTTGGACTTGGAGTCCATGGCACTCATGGCCAAGAAGTTCAACCGTTTCTTCCGGAAAGGTAACTTCAAGACCAAAGGTAAATTTGGTTCTTCTAACGCCTCTTCCTCTCCTTTGTGTTTCAAGTGTAATAAGCCGGGACACATGAAAGCGGAGTGTCCCCTCAATAAGCACAAGGAGAAGTGGAAGGCGCCAAAATTCGATAAGTCCAAGAAATACAAAAAGGGGTACAAGAAAGGACTTGTCGGAGCAACATTCACCGACTCCGAGGATTCCTCAAGCGGAGAGTCGGATGATGAGAAAGTGGAGCAAGCACATATGTGCTTCATGGCAAGAGAGGAGAACGATCAAGGATCCTCCTCTTCCGATGATAGTAATGACGAAAGCGATGAGGTAACGATGGATGATCTTAGAAATGCTAACTCTCAACTTTGGTCAAAATACACTAAGTTAGTAAATAGATATACTAAGGTAAAAGATGACCTAGCTAGCATTCAAACATCGCCTAAGACTATCATCACCAACAACGACACCGTTGTTGAAGAGTTAAGAAATGAGATTGTGAATCTCAAATCTAAACTTGAACATGCTAGCATTGAGGATGCGGAAGAACATGAGATAGCGGATTTAACTTCTCAAAACTCGACTTTGAGTATTGAGAACGAGAATCTTAAATCTCGTGTTTATGTGCTCACTTCGCAAGTATCCAATTTGGATACTTCTATGCGTTCTCTCAAAGAGAAATATGAGAACACATTGGGCCGAATTAACAAATTCAACAAAGGTAAGGACCATTTGGATAAAATCCTAAGTGACTTACTTCCGGCCAATCACCACATTGGTTTGGGGTATACGATGGGATGTCCATCCAAAGTGGCCACTACTTTTGTTAGGCCAACTTCCGGTGACTCTACGAGTGGTAGCAAACACTCTATTGATAGTTCATCTATCAATGGTGCTTCCACCTCGTCCACGCCCTCTTTTGGAAAGAAACCCACTTTGGGTGGACCTCCAAAGAAGGGGCATGCTTATATGTACACCAATACCATGCCACGAAGGAACACACGTCCTACTCCACCATCTCACACATATGATGATTTTTATGCAACACATTCTCGGGCACGTGCACACCATGTGAGACACCCTCACGCACGTGTTCCCACACATGCATATGTTCACCCACCGCATCATATGAATAATTCTCGTCGTGCACCATTCCATCATGTCCCGTATGCCTATCCACAACATGCATCACGTAGAAATCAACGTCGCATGCATGCACCCAATAGGATGATGGCTCCCAAAATATTCACTATTTGGAGCCCAAAGGACACAAGCATGGACGAAAAACAAATGTACATGAATGCTTATTTTTCGGATGTTGTGCATAGTAAGAATTATGTGGGGAAGTCTAAGTCCACTTGGACTTGGCTTCCAAAGGTCTAATCCCTTGGACCCAATGACCTTGGGTACCATGATATGGAAGTTTCTATCTTTAGGTACTCAAGGAAAAGAAAAAGGGAAGGAGCAACAAATTTAAATTTAGCTCCAAAGGGAATTGGATACTCGATAGCGGGTGTTCCAAACACATGACGGGTGACGCTCGTTTGCTCTCCGGAGTGGTTCCCATTGCGAATGGAAACCGCGTCGTATTTGGAGGCAACGAGAGCGGAACCATCATAGGTGTTGGTAAAGTCGGTAACCCCTCTAAACCATTAATTAGTGATGTTTATCTTGTTAGTGGTTTAAATCATAATCTTATTTCAATAAGCCAACTTTGTGACAAAGGTTACAAAGTTAGCTTTGCGAAAGGATTGTGTCATATTTTAAGAAAGGATAATGAAAAATTATTATTTTCCGGAACTCGTCGTAAAGACATTTATATTTTGGATCTTCCTAAGTCATATGAACAATGTCTCGTTGCCAACACAAGTGAACAACACTTATGGCATCGACGCTTTGGACATGTGAACTTTGGAACACTATATAAGCTTTCAAAATTGAATTCTATTAAAGGTTTTCCGAAGCTTGTTTTTGAAAAGAAAAGTTTTTGTGATTGTTGTCAACGCGGCAAGCTTCCTAAATCTTCATTTAAACCTAAGAAAAGCATCTCTACTAAAAGACCACTAGAGCTATTACATCTAGATTTATTTGGGCCAACTAGAGTAGCTTCCTTAGGAAATGCAAGGTATGGACTTGTCATCGTAGATGACTATTCAAGATTTACTTGGGTATTTTCATTGTGTAATAAAAATGAAGCTTTTGAAAACTTCACAATTTTTGTTAAGAAAGTACAAAATCTCTTAGGAACCACCATTGTCACTATTCGTAGTGATCATGGAGGTGAATTTGAGAATGAGTCTTTTGAGACAGTTTGTGATGAAGTTGGTATTACTCACACCTTCTCTTTCCCTCGTGCACCTCCTCAAAATGGTGTAGTTGAGAGAAAGAATAGGACGCTAGTGGAGTGTGCTCGCACTATGCTTGATGATAGCCAACTTGGCCATCAATTTTGGGCGGAAGCGGTACACACCGCTTTCTATGTGTTTAATAGAATACTTTTGAGGCCCGGCACTAAACAAACTTGTTATGAATTGTTGTTTGGTAGGTTGCCTCAAGTTAAACATTTTCGTGTTTTCGGTTCGAAATGTTTTATTAAGAACACATATGGTAGTTTGGACAAATTCGATCCAAGATCCGATGAGGGGATCTTTGTTGGATACTCTACGCGTAGCAAAGCCTACCGGATATTCAACAAACGAACCTCAACGATCGAGGAGTCGCTTCATGTCTCATTTAATGAAGGATTTGTTCCAACTAGAATTTCAAATGATAATGATTCTATGGATGTTTTATGTGATTCGTTTGATAATTCTAAGTCTAATGATTCTATTGATTCTATTGAGACTAACCCAACTAATGAAGTTGTTGAGAATGTTCCTAGTGATCAAGGTATTCCCAAACGGCTTCATTCGGTTCGTGACCATCCCCATGAGCAAGTCATTGGCAATATCTATGATAGTGTCAAGACGAGATCGCAAGTTCACCACTTCGCAAATTGTGCCTTTGCCTCATCGATAGAGCCAAAGAATATTAATGAAGCATGCGAAGATAGCGCTTGGATCTTAGCCATGGAGGAGGAGCTCATTCAATTCGAGAGGAATGAAGTTTGGGAGCTTGTTCCATTGCCATCGAAGAACCACACCGTCATAGGGACAAAGTGGATCTTCAAGAACAAAACCGACGAAAACCAAGTCGTCGTCCGGAACAAAGCTCGGTTAGTAGCTCAAGGCTATCGTCAAGAGGAAGGTATCGATTTTGAAGAATCTTTCGCTCCGGTAGCTAGATTAGAATCAATTAGATTACTTTTGTCTTTTGCATGCCATAAGAATTTTAAATTATTTCAAATGGATGTTAAAAGTGCATTTTTAAACGGAGATGTCGTTGAGGAAGTTTACGTTTCTCAACCTCCGGGCTTCATAAATGAAAAATTTCCAAATCACGTTTTTTAAACTAAAGAAAGCTCTTTATGGTTTGAGACAAGCTCCTCGAGCTTGGTATGATCGCCTAAAGAATTTTCTTTTGGATTTGAATTTTAAAATGGGCGAAGCCGATTCAACACTTTTTATTAAGCATGCGAATAATGATATTTTATTAGTTCAAATTTATGTTGATGATATCATTTTCGGTGCTACTAACTTCACTCTTTGCGAAGAGTTTTCTAATGTTATGAAGGAACAATTTGAGATGAGCCATATGGGCGAACTCAAATATTTCTTAGGTCTCCAAATTCACCAAATGAACGATGCAATCTTCATCCACCAAACGAAGTACACGGTGGAGTTGCTAAAGCGATTTGGAATGGAGAATGCCTCCAGGAAAAAGACTCCGATGAGCACGACTACGCATCTTGACAAGGATACGGGCGGTAAGGATGTAGACATTCGTCTATATCGAGGTATGATAGGTAGTTTGCTTTATCTTACCGCAAGTAGGCCCGATATTATGTTTGCCGTATGCATATGTGCTCGTTATCAGTCTCAACCTAAGGATTCTCACTTAGTAGCGGTAAAACGTATTTTTCGCTATCTAAGTTACACTTTAGATTTTGGATTACTTTATCCGAAATCTAGCACGTATGAGTTAGTCTCATACAGTGATGCCGATTATGCGGGATGCAAATCCGACAGGAAAAGTACTAGTGGCACTTGCCATTTTCTAGGAAATTCTCTTGTCTCTTGGTTTTCCAAGAAGCAAAATTCCGTATCACTTTCAACCACCGAGGCGGAATATATTGCCGCTGGTGCCGCTTGTGCCCAGGTTCTTTGGATGAGACACACATTGAAGGATTTTGGTATTCATTGTGATACTAGCCCTATCATGGTGGATAACCAAAGTGCTATTTGTCTTTCAAAGAATCCGGTGCACCATTCCCGATCGAAACACATAGATGTCCGACACCATTTCTTAGATGATCATGTTGCTAAAAAGGACATCATTTTAGTGTACGTTGAAACCCAAAAGCAAATCGCCGATATTTTCACGAAACCCCTAAAGGAGGACTCCTTTGTGCGGTTACGTCGAGAATTGGGGATTATGGGTGAATCCGAGATATAGGATTCATATTTTAATTCAACTATCTTGCATGCTATTATATTTCGAAATATTTCATTCATGCTAGATTAATTGAATTTTTGGGAATTTTATGTGATTTATTTGAATTTATTGCTCGAATTCGTATTTCAATGTCGTATTTAAGATTTCGACGTTTTATGGGGTAATTTAGATGACTAATGAGTGAGTTAGGATGTTTCATCCAAGTGGCTTGTGAAGAGAAATCAAATTTCTACTTTTGGACTCTTCTAGTCGGTTTCAGTTCACTTGTCAACCGACTAGATGCTCATCTAGTCGGTCAGCAAATGAACTCAGACCGACTAGATCAAGCGTATATCTAACTCCTATCATTTTCTTTCATTAGTCGGTCACAGTACACTTTCCGACCGACTAGATTGAAAACTAGTCGGTCAGTGAATATACTGCGACCGACTAATTCTTGCCCTAGAAATTCATCTGAGCTACTGTTTCGACTTAGTCGGTTCAAGCTCATTGACCGACCGACTAGATCGTAATCTAGTCGGTCAGTGCTTGAACTGTGACCGACTAAGTGTGTTAGGGCAGTTGAGTCTTTTCGTATCCCGACCGACTTATTCTCTACTTCATCCGACTAATCTCTCTATTAGTCGGTCTTCTCTTTTGCACCAGCCCGAAAACCCCAAACCCCCCTCTCGAGCCCTTTCAACTTCCGTCGTCTCCGGCCGTTTCTCCGGCCATCGCCGCCGTCCGCCGCCGTCGACTCCACCTCCTAGGTATCTCCCTCCCTCTCCTAGGTCGATTTCTTGCCCTAGGGTTCGATTTCTCCTCCTAGGTATTCTAGGGTTTCGGATTCTAGTTTTCTAACCTAGGGCTTGTGATTTTTCGATTTTTCTTGATCTCTAGGGTTGTTAGCTTGTGATCTCTAGGTTGCTTGTGATTTTCTTCGATTGATTGTGCTCGTAGTACTATGGCTAAGACTCGAATTCCTATCACCTCTTCCGGGGCCTCCCCTATGACCGTAGAACAACCTTCGGACCCTAGGAATCCCCCGAAGCCTAAGCGTTGTGCCAAGTCTACCCTAGCCTCTCCATCATCGCCTCCTCTTAAGAAGCCTAGGACTGCCACAGCTAAACCCCGTAAATCCAAGACCAAAAAGCCTATTCTCCAATCTCCGGCTACTCCTCCCGATTCCGATACTGATTTTATCCCTGAGGATGAGCCTACTAGGGAACCTACCCCACCTCCGAAGACCCGTAAGGCCAAGGGTAAAGCTCCTATGCCAGTTGGCGGTGTAGACATATCGTTGTGCCGCGATGACCCTCAGTGTCTCGCCGCGTACAACCGTATAGAGCACTGTCCACTGTTGTTAGAGCATTACGTTCAGTTCTCTGATTTTCTCGGCATTGCTGATCTTCTGTCTTATAGTGGCCTTCTAGATTATCTCCGATACGACCCCAAAGCCAATCCCAAACCGTATCCTCGCCTCGTGAAATTGTTCTATGCCAATCGCATTCGAGGCCAGTACGATGCCAGCCACTCCATTGAGACGACTGTCTTGGGAACTCCTATAGTTCTCACGGCAGAAATCTTGGGGGAGATTCTTGGTTGTTCATCGTCCGGTCTCCTCCCTTCGGACATTTCCGTAGACGATATCTCTTCCTTGGATCAGACTGTTCTTTCTGAGATTTTCCAGGTTATCCCCTCCGCATTCATTGGTGTTCCTTCGAAATCCTTTAAGCCGAATGCGTGGGTTCTTAACCTAATTTTGAAGTCTTGCCTTCTTCCTAAGTATGGTTCCTCTTCACTTCCCTCTCAGCCGTTTTTGAAGCTCATATACGCTCTTTTCTTGGGGTGCGAGATTAATTGGGCTCGCGTGATACTCGATAAGATGGATTCTTTCGAGTGTATACGCAAGACCAATAAGTCTGCGCACATTCCATACCCTTGCCTGTTGACTCTCGTATTTCGTCATTTCCGAGTCCCTCTCCCTCCTGATGATGAGCGTCCCTTGGGTACGCCTCTGAACGCGACGGCCGTGAAGAAATCTCTAGCGGCTCTTCGTCACGTGCAGAGGTCTACCGCATCTGCTTCTCAGGCTTCTCCGTCAGCTACTGCAGCCCCCTCTCGTCCTGCTACATTGGACGATGTCGTACGCCTTCTTCGTCGGCACGAGTCACGTTTGGCTCGTACCGAGGAGGTCGTTTGTCGTATGGCTCGTCTGATGGGGATCGATCTTCCTCCTTCAGTTTCTGAGGCCGAGGAGATGGACGATGAGGAGATTGACGAGCTTGTCACTTCTTTTGCCCGTGGCGATGAGGCCACTACTGCTGCTGCTGCTGGTACTTCTACTTCTGCTCCTGGAGATGGCACCACTTCCGGTGTTCCAGAGCAATCTGCTGCAGCTCTTCAGACTTCTGAGCCTGCTGCTGACCCTGCTGCCGTGCCTGCTGATCTTCCTGCTGACACATCTACTGTCGAGACCCCTGCTGCTGTAGAGCCTGTTCCTGAGATCTCGACTCCTGCCCCGACGATTCCATCTGTTGAGACACCTCTTCTTCCTGCAGAGCCTGAGTCCACTCCGTCGACTGGACCCACGGACGCTGCAGATCCAGCCTCCTCCTCGTGATCGTCTGTTCCGAGGACTCTCCACTGCATTCTGGATGATATATTTTAGTGAGAGTGTTTTGGGTTAGGATGGGGTTGAGAGATGCTTTGATGTATTTTTTTATGCTTTCTGGATGTCGTTTTTGGATTTTATGATATGACGATGTTGATGATGATGATGTACTTTTTGTTGTTTATATAGATGATGTGTCTCACTTCATATGATGTACCTCATATATTCGATGTGATATTTTTTTTTGGATGTACTCATGTTGTCTATATATATATATGTTCATCATCGTTCACTTTGTCTTTTATTCGTCGTGCAATTTTAATATTCGTTGAATACATTTGAAATGTGATTTCGTCGCTCGACGCATAAAAACTTGGTTAAATAGATTTAAATTCTATAATTGTATAGAATTGTTTTCCATGCACAAAATTAACCAAGAATATTGAATATTGAAGAGTATGTTTCTTTATTCAAGAAATGAATAATTATTTAGTGTTTTTGATGATTTTGATTTTTTTTATATATTGGACATTTTGGCACACCTTGATTTGATTTCCACATTTTTTTCTTGGTGTCAAGTTGGTCCATTGTCTTTGTCTACGACTCCCGATGTTGGATTTTACATTTCCTACTTGTTGTCGTTGTATGCCCCCCATTTTTGGGATAATGCCAAAGGGGGAGAGATAATGATAATAAATAGCGCAAATGAAAATTTAACTCAATTTCCAAGAATCTAATTTGATATGTTAGATTCAGGGGGAGTTAAGATATATATAAGGATTTTCAAAATCCGATATTTCAAAAATCAATTCTCATTATATATCTTACTCGTCTGATTGATGCAATTCATATATATTCATTTTGGAATTAACGTGTCATCAATGCAGGGGGAGTAAGTATTTTACATTTGAATTATTATTTTTGATTATTATTTATGTTGGTTTGTCATCACCAAAAAGGGGGAGAATGTTGAATATTGGACTCCCCGGATTTGGTTTTGATGATGAGCAAACATAAATAATCCATGTACTAACAATTTGTGAGCGCAGTTTTTGAGATCGTCGCCAATTTCACGAGAATATTCAAAGCGACATCTCAACACTTCCAAAAGCTCGTATTCAAGCCTAAAGCTTCGTTGAAGCTCTTGCAACGCTTTGGAAGTTATGAAGATTCAATCGAAGCTCTCAAAGACCGTTTATTAAGGTTTTATTTATAGTCTTTTAGTTTCGATTGATAGAATGTTAAGCCTTGAGTATATCTTACGTTTCTATCTTCATTACGCTCATTTCGTAGCTCTAGGATCCTTGCACAAGTTCATTCTAACTTCCTCGAAGCGTCGCGCTTCGATTCGGACTTTGTTGTGCATGTTAGTTGGTACAAGAACAAGTACTGACCGACTGAATGGTGATCTAGTCGGTCGGTAACTGTTCTTGGACCGACTAGTTTGATTCCTTAATTTCTTGGACTTTACTGTTTACAGTTAGTCGGTCTACGTTGACTCACCGACCGACTAGTTTGTGAACTAGTCGGTCAGTGATGCTTCTTTGACCGACTAGTTGTGACTTACTGTTCATGCTATATTTATCCTAAGCTACTGTTCATCCCTTAGTCGGTCTAAGAACGTTTGGTGACCGACTAGTTGACAATCTAGTCGGTCAACTTTTGTTCTTGGACCGACTAAGTCAACTTGCCTTCAGACTAAGTTATTTTGCCTCTTAGTCGGTCTACGTTCATTGGATGACCGACTAGTTGTGAAACTAGTCGGTCAGACAGTGTTCTTGGACCGACTAGATTTCTAGGTCTGAAATTCTCTTTCTTCTCAGATCTACTCTTAGTCGGTCCACGTTGTTTGGCTGACCGACTAGTTGATGAACTAGTCGGTCAGTGACTGTTCTTTGACCGACTAAGTCTCTCAGATTTCTATCCGTTGGTGAATGACCTAACTTGTTTTTATGGGACCCTATAAATACGAACCTAGGTCATTTTCATCTAGGTTAGAGCTGCCATTAAGAGATTCATTGAGTTCTAAAGAGATAGCCATTCTCCCTCAAATCTAAAGCTCTCTTCCTCACAAGAAACCCATTCTCTCTCATTTCTAGATCTAGAGAGAAGGTTGTTCTTGGTGAGCTCTTCAAGCTATTGCTTGATCCAAGTCTCCAACTCTTCCCTAGGCACCCATTGCTGCTCATTTCCTTGGTGCTAGGGCTTGGTGACTTCATCTTCCTCAAATCCTTCATTCCACCTATTGGGTAAGAAAAACTCAAGGTATAGGATTTTGTGGTAAGCTTGTTTATTTCATATAAACTCTTTTATATTGCTTATTGGTTCTCTCGGTTGTGAGAGAAGTTTGTGATCCCGGGTTGTGGGATTCACTTTGCCATTGCATGTATGATTTGATCTTGTGAAGGTTTTTCACAAGATATTCATAGTGGAAATCTTGAGTTAGGGTTTCTAACTCAAGTATCCGGAGGGGATCCGGGTGGTTGGGACGTAGGATCACCGGGAACAAGTCGGGGAGACTTGGGTGGATCCGAACCCATTAACATCGTTTGTTAGCATTATTAATTTCGTTGTCGTCATTCAATTTAAGCTTCCGCAAATTGATTTGGTAGTTGATTGCAATTTAATTTGGAATTATACTCCTTATTATTTTAAAGTACTATTCACCCCCCCTCTAGTACTTGTGCAGTAGCTGGTAGGGCATTACAGCATGTGCTGTTATATTTAGCTTTCAATAAAAACATAAAATTATAGATAATTTAGTTACCTTTCCAAATTGTACAAGATCATAGGATTTGGAGATCTATGGTAAGAGTTATGACATTTTTACCACAGTGTGGTAAAATCTGTCTAAAACTGATACTATGTTACAAATCGTTTGTTTACACCTATCTATAGTCAAAATTAGGCTTTCATTTATCTTAATAATTGTAGCTAACTTCATTACCTTTCCAAAACATCTTGAATCATCAAATTTGGAGTTTTCTACTAGGAGTTATGAATTTTTGAATATTTAGGATAGAGGCTGAAATAAAACACAACAGCAGATTCAGGGAGAATTAAGCCACACGACCGTATGGAAAATTCCATACGACCGTTTGGTAAAAAGAGCATACGGCCGTGTGGGGAAACAATTCACACGGTCGTATGTTTTCAAACCATATGGCTATATGGATCAAAGGACTAAAGGACTTCAACGATGACACAGCCATATTGTTTTGTTCATACGGCCGTACAGAATTTTCCTACTGTCCATTTTGACGATGATAACTACAATCCACTAGGATTTTGCGATTAAACTGAACCCCATCTAACAAATTAAGAATCCAACCTTACCAATCCACCACAGAGTCTGGGGCCCTTCTTAGTCCTGGAAGACCTTCTGACGCTAGCTCCCTCTTCTTCTCCTCCAAGGATTTGAATAGGGATAAAGTTTTCGAGCTTAAAGTCTTGGTTTGGGTTGAAGGAATCAACAGTGAAGAACAAGTTGTTGCATGAGCCGGGAAGCTTGCAAAAGATAGATCGTCTTCTCTTCTCTCTCCTTTTCTCTTCTCTATTCTTTTTTTTGATCTCCCTGAAACCCACCTCCTGCTTTCCCAAACTCAGCTGGGTTTGCCACCTAACAGAGTTTAGGTTGGGGTGAATTTGGTGCTGCCACCTCCCAAGTAGGAGGTGGCTAAGGTTAATCAATTTGGGTTTAATTTGGGTTTGATTTAGAGAAAAATGAAAAATAGAGTATGAATACTTAGTATTTCATCTTATACAGTATTTCGTCTTATAAAGTATTCACTTAAACACACATCATATCATTTAATAAGTCCAAGTATGCTTATAGAATTTATTAAAAATAATTTTAATCTCACAAAAAATCCAGAAAATTATACAAGTCTCCCAAAATTTATACGCATATGTATACGCCCGAGAATACATATTAATACACGTATATGAATTTTGGGGTCATTACACCGTGCAGCTCGCCACCTAAACCGGAGCGAAGATGCGAGTTAGACGACGGCCCAATACCCACCCGATTACAGAGGATGCATGGTAGGTGATAGCCCAATACTTGCCCTCTCAACGATCCGGGGCAGCTCGGCCCCTGAAAGGCTCGAAGGGCATACAAGAGATACGACCCAGAACACCCCTCGCAAAGACTCCGACGTCGACCTACACAGGCAACCTACCTCGAAACTTCGTCCATCGACTCTACAACATTCTGCCTCTCCTTAAGCTTAAGCCCGTCCATGTCGAATGCTGGGGGAATACACATACAGAGACACAAGGCAAACAAACAACAACGACATCAAGCCAATAAATTTCACATTTCATTCATATATTTACACTACATGTTACAAAAAGCTCAGCCTCGGGGCCGGCCATACATTCACGCCCCCAGCCTACGGTGCCTCAATTCGGTCGCCACCCTCTTGACCGCCACCTTCAGGGACCTGGGGGTCTGCCTGGTCGCCCTCCTGATCGCCGCAAGTAGGAGTCTCCACCCCTTCGACGTCGACAGCACGGGAAGCCTCCCCCTTATCGTCAGAGGCTACCGACAAAAGCAAGAAGTCAATATCTATGGTAGGGTAGAGCTTCCCCTGCCTCGCCTTGGCCCTCTCGAGACTGGCCACCATACCCTTATTAAATCCCTTGGTCCTCATGGTCGTCAGGGCGGGGATAAACTCATCGACCTGGTACTGGCGGACGGCCTCATCACTGACCTTGTTCAAGTCGACCTTCGCCAGTTCGACGATCTGCAGCTCAAGCTCGGTGGTCTTTGTCGTGGTCGCCTCCCTCTCCTAGGCCAAGAGGTTCTTGGCAGCGACCCTCTGGGCCTCCTCGTCGTTGGCCCTCCCTTCCAGCTCCACAATGACCTTCTCCAGCTTGGTAAATCGATCCTTCTAGGTCGCATAGTACCCTTGGACCTTCTCCAGCTTGTCGCTGACACTCTTCAGCTTCGCCTCGACCGCCTTAAGATCGGTCACCTTCCTCTCCAAGGTGGCCTCGACCTTACTTGTCGATGACGTGTGTGGCTGGAGGGACACCAGTGCGTCGATCACCTACAGATGGAACCAAAGTCATAAGCACAACTAACAAGAAGGAAGCCCGGCAAGGTGAATAGAGGGGGAGATTGTAACGACCACTTTTCGTTGTACGTTGCGTGCACGTGCTTTTGGCCGTGCACGTGTTTGTTTTAGACTTTGTTTGTTTGCGAACACTTTCGTGTGATATGCTGTTGTGAACGTCTCTGAGATTATTAAATAGTGGCACTAAATCGGAACGACGTTTCTTGAGTCGTTTTCCCACAATTTAATCTTATTCGATGAGACGTTGCGATTCTCACTTTTGACGGGAGACGTTTCTATTTTTAGTTTCGTCGTCCGACGTTGAAATTGAGATCCATCTTCTTAGTTAGCTCACCTTCGTCATCACGATCACCCCGATATTTATTTTATAATTTTTGGAGTTCATTTGACCACTTTTATATTTTTAACAAGGTTTATAATATTTTTAATAATTACGTTTTAAATTAATTTCGGCCAAATAAAATTTATTTGAGTTTAAAACATTTTAAAGAATTTTTGAGCCAATTTCCAGCTCATTTGGACCGCATCAAATCCTTGTGTGAGTTGGAGAAGTTGAGATTCAAATTTTAAATATTTTTGAACTTATAATCCTATTAGATTTAGCCCTAGACCTAGTCAACCCATCTACACTATATAAAAAACCTTTAGGAAGACCTATTTTTGCAAGAAAATAACCCTAGCCGCTCCCAAAACCCAAATTTGACGTTGCGACGAATCGTCGCAACGTTGCGACGAACTCCCCCGCACCGACCGAGCCAAACCGCCCAAAATCCCCGCCCTGACCGACGCCCAGGCCCGCACCAAGCTTCGCCCACACCCCGCTGCTGCAGCCGCTCCATTCTCCCGTTCCGACCGAGAGGAGCCCTCAGTCTGACCGAGAGCTTGGCCGCTCCGCACGACCCGCTCCGCACCGCACAACCCCGCTTCGCTGTCTCGCACCGTCGCCCCGCATCTCACCGTGCCCGACCGAAGCCCCCACCCGCACCCGCAACGTTGCAACGCTTGCAATGTTGCAGCGCTCGCTCCCCCGCATCCGCAGCGTCCGACCGACGGGTTGCTCCGCACCGACCGAGAGCACCAAGGCCCGCACCGACCGCAGCGCTGTGCAAGCCCGTTCCCATGTGTCCGACCGAGCCATTCCCCCGCACCAAGGCCGTCTGACCGAGAGCCATTCGTCGCAACCCCGCACCCGTCGTACCACTTGCCACCGTGGGCCCCTCAAGTTCTCCAGAGGTATTTTGGGTCCCCCATAGGACCCTAGGACTACCATGGGCCCCACCTAGATGCTTTCTCTCCGACGATTTGCCGCGTACGACGTTGCGACACGTCGTAGCCCGTCGTCGCATGTGCTAGCTTTGGAATCTGGAACCGTTGCTCCGGTTGATGCTCTGAACTTTCCAGCGAGGAAACTAATTTGGAATCAGGACTTGGAGCGCGTTCTCTTACTCCAACCCCTGGCGTCGCTACCCGACGCCAGTGTAGCTTTCGCGTCGTGTTGAGGAAACGCTTTGCACCCCTAGGACCCCCAACCCAATTGCATGCTAATCAAGACTAAAATCAGTATTTTTAAAATGTTTTAAATGTTTTAAATTCACTAATCAAGATTAATAATATGGACTTTAGGCCGGTGGACTTGTGCACGTAGGATAATTGAGACTTGGACTCTCTTGGACGGCGTTTCTCAGACGTTGTACTTGCAGGCAAGTGAAACTTGCCAACTCTTGTGTAGGGCCATGTTTTTAGGCCACTTTCTTTCTTTCAGCGTAAAAGAGACTAGTCAGTGAAATGATAGCTGGCTAGACGCCTACTTGATCTAGTTTGACAACGAAACTAGATCCGTCACCTAAATTGATCTAGCTTGACAACGAAGCTAGATCCAACCCTTAAACTTGTTCATGCATTTGTATCTGTCACGTTTAAATTCCTTAACTGCACACACTTTTAACTGCCATGCATTGCATTCTACATGTCATCCAAGTTGATTGTTGCATTCGTAGCACACGCTACAATACTTGTACTTGTACTCCTTGAATACTACTTCCTGGGAACGGGCCTCATGTGTTGGTCAAAAGCCAATGCCCGGTTTCCTTGTCCGGCTAGGTGCACCCCTATGCCATACTTGTTAAAAACACTTCTTGGCTCGTGATCCAGAAGCGAGCATACGCGTTCGGGGGTAAGTCCCTGGCTCGATACACGTGGAGGGGTAGGGATAAACGGTCACCTGAGCTTAGGAGTGGCCCGATCAGCCACTCTAGCCAGAAGGCGAAATCTCTGTGCACGAGGTGCTTACTTTACTTGTCTTGTACTAGTGAGTGTTACTTGTATAACTTGTCATCCATGCCATGTTTCAAATGTCATGCTCGTACTTTACTTTACTTACCTTACTTGTTGCACTCATACTTTAAACTGCCATGTCATTGCATTCATGCTAGAACTGCTAGGTTGCTTTACCTGCTTTCAGTTTCCTTGCACAAGTCACTTGTAGACTTGCTGACATGTGCCCCTTGCTCTTTTGGGTGTCACGTGTTAGACCTTGAGCCAGAGACCGTTGCTGAGTACGTGATTGTTGCTGACGCTGAGCCTGAGTCCATGTCTGCCTAGGAGGAGTTTTGTGGACATCAGTGATCTTTCTTGGTGACTTTGCTGAGCTTTCTTTTGTTTTAGGTTTTCTGTTAGTTGTCGGTGCGTGGCACCTTTGTTTTATACGTGTACTTTTGTTGGCCATGCTTGGGCCTTTAGACTCTTTCTTTTAGCCTGGTGGCTTTTCTGTGATGTTGAAACTTAATTTATGGATATTCTGAGATATCTCTTTTGTCTCATTTCATTATTATTATCTTTGTTTCGTTCGCGTTGCAAGGACCTGCAGTTTTAAATTTGATTGACGCTTATCGGACTTGCAGCTTTGCAGCTTCAAGTCTGAGCGGACCTTCTCACGCTTCGCCTCCATATTTTTGGGAAGTGGGGCGTGACAGGTTTT
Organism: Scilla litardierei; assembly: GCA_030789695.1. NCBI lineage: Eukaryota > Viridiplantae > Streptophyta > Magnoliopsida > Asparagales > Asparagaceae > Scilla > Scilla litardierei. The sequence continues at coordinate 114,422,892 of CM061141.1, forward strand.
GTTGGTGGCCTATGCAGGTCCAGTCTTGCAATTGCGAATTAACGGAACAACGATAATACCAGAATGTCCATTAAATAAATTGCAACATCCGAGTCAGAAGCCCTAAGTCAAGTTGTTTTCTTAGGACACTAGGTGATAAGAAGACTTAGTTAGACGTCTGTGCTTGCTAGTTAGAGGCCTCTGATTGTTAGTTAGACTCCATGTCAGCAGTTGATTTAATCGTCGTAGGAGTTACCTTAGTGGTTCTTGTCTAACTCTGACCATATTAGACTTCTAGAATTTCCTTCAGTCGTTCGTTTGGGTTCATCGATTTCGGACCAAGCTGAATGCATTTCAGTACCGTCTAGCTCCTTAGAAGGTCTTAGCGCTTAGTTCTTAACCTTTAGTTGTTCGACCGTAGGAGTTTCCCCGTAGATTCCCATGATTCATATCCTAGGCGTATGTATGTTCTGATCACCCGACCAATTTCCTTGCCTCGATTCACGAGATCGCCTCATGACGATCGTCGTCAATTTTCGAACATCTCCATTACAAATCTTGAATCTCCTGAAAGTATTTTTCAATCTTCTCTTTCACTAAGTTTAAATCTGTTCAAAATTTTAATACATATATATATACTTCATGCTCCTTCGTTGATTTAAAATTTTTAAAACTTTCGTCGAAATTTCGAATACTAGCTTATGGTATTTTTCCAGCCTATATTTTTCGTACTTATGTAAATGTGTCGTCCCTTCATATATTAATTTTATTCTGAACCGTACTTTTATTCAACTTGTGATTTTTCCTCCTGATTTATGCCATTCATATACTTTTCAAGTCACTTGGAAATTCAGCTTTCAGTAAGTCGAATTTATGCTCGACGTTTTCTCTACTACAGATTTTTGTAAAATTACTATTTCATAACCACTCCCTGATTTAGACCCTCCATGATTCGATTTTAAAGCTTTGCTATCAATTTCGAAAATTCTACTACTAAGTTAATATTATCTTTCCGTGCACCATACATACTTTAAATTATTTTTATATCCGTACCAGGCTTGTTGTGCTCGTATATTAAGAATCTTGTGTAAATCAGTTTCTCATTTTTGGCGAACCCGGGTTCTCTAAAAGTGGTTTCAATATTGATTATTTTAAATTTTCCATAGCCTAAAAGTTTTGAAAGCATTTAACATGAGTTTAAATTCTTCCGTCACTTGATTTCATTCTTTGACTTTCAAAAAAAAAAACTTTTGACAACATTATATTAAATTACTGACGTATAAAATTTTCTAAACCACGTCCTTAATATTCGTGTAAATGATTTTACTTCCTTTTATAATGATTTTATATAGATCAATGGACCATTTTCTCCTATTATGAATATTCGACTCAAACTTATTTTGAACAACTCGTTTTATCGATCTCCAAATATTTCTTTTCAGACGAGGACTCCACCTTTTGAAGTACCACAGTTTTCAAATTTCACGTATTTTAGCCTATGTTACTTACATTATTTTCTTTCTGTATCCTATATAAGCATCACTACATCTCCCTTTTCCCTCAACCTAAACATCACCATTGAGTCAAAGTTTCGTCTAACCAAGCTGTCCCCTTGTATTCGTCCTATCTGAACTCGTGCTTATCGATCCTTCCCTCGTCATGCCTTCGACCTTGACCTCCCTTTGTTGCTTAGAATTTAGTGCCCGTCAAGGTCTGTGTCAACTCTTAGTTGTTAGTAGACCCTTGGACCTTTGTGAGGTGTCGTAGTGCACGTACCTAAGTTGTGTACGTGGGCTTGAATGAGTATACCCCCATAGTATATTGATGCTTGCCTGTTGTGTGATATATATATATACATACTCGGAGTTATTCGTGATATTATGAAGTTGTTTATGTGTTAGTATTTATAGATTTGGGTGTGGTTAGCTATACCATACTAGGGATGCTTGTGTATATAAGAATTAGTGTGGGGATATCTGATGGAGTGTATGTAATTAGAGATACTTATAATGGTTGAAATAAAATGATTGGTGTAACGACTGGTTTTCTTGTATCTGAATTTATTATAATATAATGTATGTTTTGGTGGATTTTCTCCTCTTGTGGGGTTTGCGTCTCCGTAACTTCCATTTTCGATCGATTCGTCGTATTTTCTCGTTTCTTCCTTAGGATCGTCGATTTCGAAGTATGTCGTTTGTGACGGGCTTCATAACGGTCATATTTAACTATTAGATCAAGCCTAGGAGTCTTAAGATTCGATCCCGGAGCTCCGCGCTCCGTATCGGAACTTTTTGTGCTCATTAGCCGGTATAAGAAGGGGCACCGACCGACTAGATGACGATCCAGTCGGTCGGCAATCCTTCTTGGACCGACTAGTGAGCTTTCTAAATTTTCTCAGGAGTTACTGTTTATCATTAGTCGGTCTAAGAACGTTGGTTGACCGACTAGGTTGCAAACTAGTCGGTCAGCAATGCTTCTTTAACCGACTAACACATCATCTTAATTTTAGTTGAGTTACTGTTTACTCTTAGTCGGTCTAAGAACGTTCATCGACCGACTAGATGCTAAACTAGTCGGTCAGTACTTGTTCATGGACCGACTAACTCTAAATCCTATTTTCGTTCAGGAGTTACTGTTTACACTTAGTCGGTCTGCGTTAGTCGACCGACCGACTAGTTGCCAAACTAGTCGGTCAGTGGTTGTTCTTTGACCGACTAGTCTGTGTTAAAACCCTAATTTCTGGGCAGCCGCCAGCCTAGCCTATAAATACCCAACCTAAACGTTTTCTTCTCCCTCAACACGATCCAAAACCCTAAAATCTTCCCCTCCAAGCCCCCATCTTCCTCCAAGCTTCAATCCTTCATTCCAAGCCCTAAATCCATCATCCAATCCGTCCATTCACTCTATCTACCACTCATCTTCTCCAAAATCTCACCAAATCCATCAAAATCCCCAAAATCCCCCAAAACCCTAGTTTCCTCAAACTTCACCATTGGCTTCCAGATCTGGTCCTAGGGTTCCCCGGAGTGTTTCTTTCGCCTCCTCTCGGTAAGAAATCGATCTACCGTTGTTTTTTTATCCTATTGTAATTTTTATGAAACCCTAATAAAATACTTGTGTTTTGATGATTGTTCCCCATAACAGCGATTCCCCGTAGGCTAGCATCCGCGGAAACGAACTTTCGTAACCGTCATCCCCGGTGATAGGCAAGTGAAACTTGCATCTCTTGTTTTGGGCCATGTCTTAGGCCATTTACCATGCTTTAGCGTAAAAGAGACTAAACGGTGAAAGGATAGCCGTTTAGACGCCATTGACCTAGCTTGACAACGAAGCTTGGTCCGTCACCCTCATCATGCTTGTATGTCACGTTTAATTTCAATTAACGGTACGCAAATATCTGTTCATGGCATTGCATATTGATTGTTCATCGTGATTGCGTAGCACACGCTACAACATTATATTCTTGGCTCGTGTTCCAGAAGCGAGCCCTGTAGTTGGAAACCCCAACGCTCGGATACCGGCTAGGTGCACCCCTATGCCAATTACACTTCCTGGCTCGTGATCCAGAAGCGAGCTCAGTGAGTTGGAATTCCCAACGCTCGACACATATGGGTGGGGTAAGAGATAAGCGGCCTGAGCCCCGAGTTGGCCTGATCCGCCACTCCGGCCAGCAGGTGGACTCTCTAGTGCACAAGTGATTAATAGTGATAGAGATAAGCGGCCTGAGCCACGAGCGGGCCAGCAGGTGGACTCTCTATGCACTAAGTGGTTAACAGTGATAAGTGTTAAGTGATAAGTGATTAGTGATTTGGTAGCTTTTGCTACATCGTGCGTGTTTGCCTCTCTTTTAACTGCTGCATCATACTTAACTGCCATGCCATTGTTTAACATTTAAATGCTAGGTTGTTAGTCACTTTCAGTTTCCTTGCCCAAGTCTTTTTAGACTTGCTGACATGTGCCCCTTTCTCTTTTGGGTGACGCATGTTAGACCTTGAGCCTGAGCTGCTCGCTGAGGGTGAGGTGTTTGCGGACGCCGAGCTTGCGCCCGTGTTGGACGGGGAGTTCGTGGACACTGAGGACCAGTCCTAGTGTCTCCGTTGTGTTTTACTTTTGTTAGACAGTTGTTTTGTTATCGGTGCGTGGCACCTATACTTATTTATGTCGTTGCTTTTGTTTGGCCTTGTTCTGGGCCCTTAGACTCTTTATTTTAGCCTGGTGGCTTTTCTGTGATGTTGAATATTTTGTGGACAAACTTTGGGATTGGTGTTTCTTATCCGTCTCTTATTATTATTGTTGTTGTTTCGATTTGCAATTACAGGGACCTGCTTATACTAAATTGACGCTTATCGGGTTTGTGGCTTCACCGCTCCACTCCCGTGCGGACCTTTTCACGTCTCGCCTCCATTTTAGGGAAGCGGGTCGTGACAGGTTTTAGTGGTGGCCCATGCAGGTCCTCTGTAACTGCAATTATCGGGATAACGATAATAATGCAAGATTGTCCAACAAATAATTTCGACCTCTGAGCCCTAAGCTATGAGTCTGATTGTTTCGTTTTCTGCGTCATTAGATGGCAGGAAGGCGGATCACCCGTGGTGGTGGTAGTGGTGCGCCCCCTCATGACGAGGAGCCTGAGCGGGAGCCCACTAATGGGGAGATGATGAGGATGATGTTGCAGATGATGCAGGTTCAGCAGGGTGTGCTTCTGCAGGTGCAGAATGCTCCGGTGACTCGAGCTGCTCGGGTGGTGGAAGCCCCTCGCCCTGAGCCCGGGGCGAAGCAGTTCAGAGATCTGGGTCCTGCGTATTTTGATGGAACCGAAGGTCCATTAGCTGCTGATGAATGGATGAGGAATATTGAGGACAAGCTGAAGATGTCCAAGGTCAACGAAGTTAGTTGGGTTGACTTGGCGAAGCGCCAGCTGAAGGATAACGCCAGGAATTGGTGGGATGCTGAGGAAAAGATGTTGGTGGAGCCGATCGTCTGGGCTACCTTCAAGGCCAGATTTGATGGTGAGTTCTTCCCGAAGGCTACCAGGGAAGAGATGCTGCAGCGTTTTATCGATCTGAAGCAGGGGAACTCGTCGGTGGACATGTACCACCAGGAGTTCATGAGGCTAAGTCGGTTTGCACCAAAGATGGTGCAGGACGCTGAGGAGCGAGCTCAGAGGTTTCTGCAGGGGCTTGCTTCAGAGCTCCAGAGCTTTGTGACCTCTTCTGACCGGGAATCTTATCAGAAGGTTTTGGTCACTGCCAAGAGGCAGGAGCTGCTTGTGAACCAGAGGAAGGGGTCTATTGTTGGTGTTGGGAAGAGGCCTGTGGAACAGGCGAGAGCTGTGGTTAGGCCTGGATTCAGGCCGAACCCACCTGTTCAGTTTAAGAGGCCAGGAGGGCCTGTTCGGAGGACTTGCCATTTCTGTGGCAAGGAGGGCCATATCAAGGAATCATGTAGGAGGTTCTTGGGGCAATGTGTTGCCTATGGAGATCCCGCCCATGCTATCAGGGAGTGCCCGAGGTTGAAGCAGCCTTGGGGGACACCGATTGCGGCCCCGCCGTTGCAGCAGAGAGCCCCGGTGCCCGCTGGTCGTGGGGTGCCCCTCGTTCCGTAGAAGCAGGCTTTTCAGCGGGCCGCTCCGTCGAGGAGGCAGGCATTTCTGATGACTGAGGAGGAGGTTTTGGCCATGGATGAGGGCATTGCAGGTAACTTTCGATCTAGATTGTTCCTTCCTTAATTAATTGATTGTTAAATTATGTGAATGCTTGTGTATGGTGTTGCTAGAGTAAGATTTGATCGATTAGACTGTTTGTTAGGTGTGGTTTTGGTTTGCACGTTCCCTGCCCGAGTCCTCTTTGACTCAGGTGCGTCGATGTGCATTTTGGCCCAGAGCTTCGTGGAGAAGCATTCCTTGTCGACGTCCCCTCTCTCCAAGAGTTGGAACATCGTTACAGGGAATGGAGTAGTCACGGTGCATCGTGGGTGCAGTCCTTGCTCTGTGGTGGTTTGTGGACATGAGCTTTATGCTGATTTTATTGTCCACAACATCACCAACTACGATGCGGTCTTTGGGATGGATTGGCTTGCGAGCTTCTATGCTACGATCGACTGCAGGAGGAAGAAGGTGGTGTTCGAGATTCCCGGACATCCAGTATTTGAGTTCAGTCGTGGTAGCAGTTCGCTTGGTCCTGTCAGATTTCGGGCCAGGCCGGTGGAGGCTGTAGCTATGCAGATGGAGCTGGGGTGGCCAGCTGTGGTGCGAGATTTTGGCGACGTCTTCCCCGAGGAGATGTCTGGGTTGCCGCCTGATCGAGCTCTGGAATTTTCTATTGACCTCGTTCCAGGTGCGCAGCCGATTTCGAAGGCGCCGTATCGTATGGCACCTGCAGAATTGGAAGAGTTACGGAAGCAGTTGGATGAGCTGTTGCAGAAGGGTTATATTAATCCTAGTGTGTCTCCGTGGGGAGCACCGGTGTTGCTGGTTAAGAAGAAGGATGGTTCGCGTCGCATGTGCGTGGACTATCAGGGATTGAATGCGGTAACCATTAAGAATAAATACCCGTTGCCTCGCATCGATGATATTTTTGATCAGCTTGGAGGTTCGAGGGTGTTTTCTAAATTGGATTTGAGGAGTGGTTACCATCAGTTGAAGGTGAAGAGGGATGATGTTCCGAAGACAGCGTTCAGGACGAAGTATGGACACTATGAGTTTGTGGTTATGCCTTTCGGCGTAACTAACGTGCCCGCAGTTTTCATGAATCTGATGAACCTGATTTTCTACGACTTTTTGGATAAGTTTGTCGTTATCTTTATCGACGACATTCTGATCTATTCGAAGTCGGAGGAAGAGCATGCCTCGCACTTGAGGACGGTGTTAGAGATTTTGAGGAGGCATCGGTTGTATGCTAAGTTTTCGAAGTGCGAGTTTTGGCTGGATCGAGTTGCTTTTCTGGGGCATGTGGTGACTGGGGATGGTATTTCTGTGGATCCCGAGAAGATTAGGGCCATCAGGGAGTGGCCTGTTCCGTCGTCTGCGTCTGAGATTCGGAGTTTCCTTGGGCTTGCTGGTTACTATCGACGATTCATTAAGGACTTTTCTCGTATTGCTGAGCCGATGACCAGGTTGACGCGGAAGGATGTTGCTTATGTTTGGTCGGGTGATTGTGAGAGTGCTTTTGGTATTCTGAAGGAGAGGTTGACGAGTGCCCCTATTCTTGTCGTGCCTGACCGCAGCGGTGGATTTGAGATCTTTTGCGATGCTTCTGGCAAGGGTCTCGGTTGTGTGTTGCATTAGCACGGGCATGTTGTGGCGTATGCGTCTCGTCAGCTTAAGGTTCATGAGAAGAATTACCCGACGCATGATTTGGAGTTGGCTGCCGTTGTGTTTGCTCTTAAGATTTGGAGGCACTTCTTGCTGAGTGAGAAAGTGAAGATTTTCACCGATCACAAAAGCTTGAAGTATATTTTCACGCAGAAGGAGCTCAACATGCAACAGCATCGATGGTTGGAGCTTATGGCGGATTATGAGATTGATTTGCAGTATCACCCTGGCAAGGTGAATGTGGTTCCTGATGCGCTGAGTAGGCTTCCAGCGGTGATGATTTTGACCTCGCAGTGGAGATTGTAGCAGGATTTTTGCGAGTCTGGCGTGGAGATTGTTCTTCCTGGAGAGGCTTCTTCGTTGATGTACATGCAAGTGCAGTCGACGATCGTGGATCAGATTAAGGCTGGCCAGGCTGAGGATCCGAAGCTGGTGAGGATTCGGGAGCAGGTGGAAGCCGGTCTGCGGACTGACTTTTTGATTCATAAGGATGGCTCGCTGAGATTTGGAGCCAGGTTGTGTGTGCCAGCTGGGGATATCAGAGAGGAGCTGATGATGGAAGCACACAGTTCGCCGTATTCTGTGCATCCTGGTGGCACCAAGATGTACCAGGATCTTCTTCTGAATTATTGGTGGCATGGTATGAAGAGGAGCGTGGCTCGGAGTGTAGCCAAGTGTTTGGTTTGCCAGCAAGTGAAGGCGGAGCATCAGCGTACGGCCGGGTTGCTACAACCGCTTCCGATTCCGGAGTGGAAGTGGCAGCACATCACTATGGACTTCGTGACTGGACTACCTCGGAGTCCGAAGCAGAATGACGCGATTTGGGTGATCGTAGATCGATTGACCAAATCTGCGCACTTTATTCCGTTCCGAGTGGGGCAGTCAACTGAGGCGCTAGCGAGGAGATATATGGAGGAAGTTGTGTGACTTCATGGAGTCCCCGTGAGTATCGTGTCTGACAGAGACACGAGGTTCACATCTCAGTTTTGGCAGAGTTTGCAGAAGAGCTTGGGTACGCGTCTGAGTTTCAGCACGGCGTACCATCCGCAGACGGATGGCCAGTCCGAGAGGACGATTCAGATTTTGGAAGACATGCTAAGGGCGTGCATGTTGGATTTCAAGGGTTCGTGGGAGGACCATCTACATCTGGTAGAGTTTTCCTATAACAACAGCTTCCAGGCGAGTATTGGCATGGCGCCTTTCGCCGCTCTTTATGGGAGGAAATGTCGATCGCCATTGAGTTGGGATGACGTTGGAGATCGGGAGTTGTTGGGACCTGAGATGATCGTGGAGGCCGTGGATATTGTCAGGAATATTCGGGAGAGGTTGAGGATTGCTCAGGACCGTTTTAAGCATTGGGCTGATGCTAAACGTCGTCCTTTGGAGTTTCAGCCGGGCGACCATGTGTTCTTGAAGATTTCTCCGAATCGTGGTGTGATTCGTTTTGGGAAGCGTGGGAAGTTGAGCCCGCGATACATTGGACCGTTTGACGTTTTGGAGAGGGTTGGCGAGGTAGCTTATCGCTTGGCCTTGCCGCCATCTTTGGAAGGAGTTCACGATGTTTTCCATGTGTCGCAGCTTCGTCGATACATTAGCGATCCGTCTCATGCGGTGGATTTTTCGGAGATTACCGTTCGCCCCGATATGACGTATGACCAGCTTCCAGTGCAGATTCTGGACAGGCGTCAGAAATCACTTCGGAACAAGATTGTCAATCTTGTGAGGGTGATGTGGCGACACGGTTCGCCGGGAGAGTCCACTTGGGAGAGAGAAGATGAGATGCGAGAGCGTTTCCCACTTTTGTTTCCGGACTCGTGAGTATTCGGAAATTCCGAGGACGTAATTTTTCTTAAGTAGGGGAGGATGTAACGACTGGTTTTCTTGTATCTGAATTTATTATAATATAATGTATGTTTTGGTGGATTTTCTCCTCTTGTGGGGTTTGCGTCTCTGTAACTTCCATTTTCGATCGATTCGTCGTATTTTCTCGTTTCTTCCTTAGGATCGTCGATTTCGAAGTATGTCGTTTGTGACGGGCTTCATAACGGTCATATCTAACTATTAGATCAAGCCTAGGAGTCTTAGGATTCGATCTCGGAGCTTCGCGCTCCGTATCGGAACTTTTTGTGCTCATTAGCCGGTATAAGAAGGGGCACCGACCGACTAGATGACGATCCAGTCGGTCGGCAATCCTTCTTGGACCGACTAGTGAGCTTTCTAAATTTTCTCAGGAGTTACTGTTTATCGTTAGTCGGTCTAAGAACGTTGGTTGACCGACTAGGTTGCAAACTAGTCGGTCAGCAATGCTTCTTTAACCGACTAACACATCATCTTAATTTTAGTTGAGTTACTGTTTACTCTTAGTCGGTCTAAGAACGTTCATCGACCGACTAGATGCTAAACTAGTCGGTCAGTACTTGTTCATGGACCGACTAACTCTAAATCCTATTTTCGTTCAGGAGTTACTGTTTACACTTAGTCGGTCTGCGTTGGTCGACCGACCGACTAGTTGCCAAACTAGTCGGTCAGTGGTTGTTCTTTGACCGACTAGTCTGTGTTAAAACCCTAATTTCTGGGCAGCCGCCAGCCTAGCCTATAAATACCCAACCCAAACGTTTTCTTCTCCCTCAACACGATCCAAAACCCTAAAATCTTCCCCTCCAAGCCCCCATCTTCCTCCAAGCTTCAATCCTTCATTCCAAGCCCTAAATCCATCATCCAATCCGTCCATTCACTCTATCTACCACTCATCTTCTCCAAAATCTCACCAAATCCATCAAAATCCCCAAAATCCCCCAAAACCCTAGTTTCCTCAAACTTCACCATTGGCTTCCAGATCTGGTCCTAGGGTTCCCCGGAGTGTTTCTTTCACCTCCTCTCGGTAAGAAATCGATCTACCGTTGTTTTCTTATCCTATTGTAATTTTTATGAAACCCTAATAAAATACTTGTGTTTTGATGATTGTTCCCCATAACAGCGATTCCCCGTAGGCTAGCATCCGCGGAAACGAACTTTCGTAACCGTCATCCCCGGTGATAGGCAAGTGAAACTTGCATCTCTTGTTTTGGGCCATGTCTTAGGCCATTTACCATGCTTTAGCGTAAAAGAGACTAAACGGTGAAAGGATAGCCGTTTAGACGCCATTGACCTAGCTTGACAACGAAGCTTGGTCCGTCACCCTCATCATGCTTGTATGTCACGTTTAATTTCAATTAACGGTACGCAAATATCTGTTCATGGCATTGCATATTGATTGTTCATCGTGATTGCGTAGCACACGCTACAACATTATATTCCTGGCTCGTGTTCCAGAAGCGAGCCCTGTAGTTGGAAACCCCAACGCTCGGATACCGGCTAGGTGCACCCCTATGCCAATTACACTTCCTGGCTCGTGATCCAGAAGCGAGCTCAGTGAGTTGGAATTCCCAACGCTCGACACATATGGGTGGGGTAAGAGATAAGCGGCCTGAGCCCCGAGTTGGCCTGATCCGCCACTCCGGCCAGCAGGTGGACTCTCTAGTGCACAAGTGATTAATAGTGATAGAGATAAGCGGCCTGAGCCACGAGCGGGCCAGCAGGTGGACTCTCTATGCACTAAGTGGTTAACAGTGATAAGTGTTAAGTGATAAGTGATTAGTGATTTGGTAGCTTTTGCTACATCGTGCGTGTTTGCCTCTATTTTAACTGCTGCATCATACTTAACTGCCATGCCATTGTTTAACATTTAAATGCTAGGTTGTTAGTCACTTTCAGTTTCCTTGCCCAAGTCTTTTTAGACTTGCTGACATGTGCCCCTTTCTCTTTTGGGTGACGCATGTTAGACCTTGAGCCTGAGCTGCTCGCTGAGGGTGAGGTGTTTGCGGACGCCGAGCTTGCGCCCGTGTTGGACGGGGAGTTCGTGGACACTGAGGACTAGTCCTAGTGTCTCCGTTGTGTTTTACTTTTGTTAGACAGTTGTTTTGTTATCGGTGCGTGGCACCTATACTTATTTATGTCGTTGCTTTTGTTTGGCCTTGTTCTGGGCCCTTAGACTCTTTATTTTAGCCTGGTGGCTTTTCTGTGATGTTGAATATTTTGTGGACAAACTTTGGGATTGGTGTTTCTTATCCGTCTCTTATTATTATTGCTGTTGTTTCGATTTGCAATTACAGGGACCTGCTTATACTAAATTGACGCTTATCAGGTTTGTGGCTTCACCGCTCCACTCCCGTGCGGACCTTTTCACGTCTCGCCTCCATTTTAGGGAAGCGGGTCGTGACAATTGGTAAAGCTATGTATATGCTAGGTGTGATAATAATAGGTGAACGTATAGTTAAGAAAGTAGGCCTATTGAGTGACCCATATATTTGTACGTATGAGTATGTGCTCGTAGGTAGATATGTATTGTGCTTAGACGTAAGTAGTTATGTTTTGTTGCCTGAGTATATAGGTGATATACATATGATAGTAGAATTATAATTTTTATTGGTATTGCTTGCTTTTATGGGATGTTGTATGCGTGTATACCGTGAGGTATACACGACTATTGCACATCTTAACTATGTATGTATAGGTGTTGGTATATTAATTATAGGTAGTAGGCTATGGTGTGAATATATATGTTACATGTGTGCGACTATACGATGAATGCGTATGTATTAAGGAGTGTATTACAATTATACGTGTGCTGATGTTTGTATTATTATTATGGTATATAGAGTGATTGAACTATGTGAGTATTACCTGACTAAATATTAGGTGTGATTGACTTATGGTATGTATATGGTTGTATTGGTAGACATATATATATATATATATTGGAGTGGTATCGGTATAGGTATAAATGCCGTGTTACGTATATAGAATATTCTGATATGTGTATTGAGTCTCACTCAAGCTCGAGTGGGCATACCCTAAGTATATTGATATGTATGTCTGAAGTTTGAATATAGAGATGTTTGATGTATGTATAGTGATAGGAGTGTTTGTGCCTGGTTGTGTTACGCACATGATTGTGGGTCGCTATACCAGTATATAGTTATAGGTGTTGGTCTTGGGGTATAGCTATTTACTAAGGACTTGCCTGTATGAACGTATGTGTACTAGCTAAACTAGGTGTGTAGATGTACTGGATATATGATGGTATGATTGGTGTATGTAAATGAAATGTTAGCGTGTATGGGTGTGCACCATGCACGGGTAAGTATGTGCTTAAGTTATAGTTATTGGTGACTATGGTATAGGTGACGTGTCGTAAATATAGTTATAGGACCGAATGTGATGTGAATATACGGTGAAATTATTGCATGCATTTGTATGACTATATAATGAGTGAAATATGGTAGTGGTGAATATATATTAGATATAGTAAAATTTGACTTAATAAAGGTATGGGTGACTACTTATGTTGATGTGCTTAGTATTGGATGTATACTAGGAAATATTAGAGGGTAGTATACCCTTGATGTTTGTACATAGGTAGCTATCTATACGTAGAGCAATGATTGTATTTGCTAAGTGTAAGACTATCCTTATGTGAGTATCTGAACTATTGTTTTGTACTAGGTAAGTAGTAGTTATATAAGGGATGTATGTTTATATATATGATTGAAATACATGTATGAATTTGACTGGCTATAATAGGTATAAGCGTATAACGTACGTTAATATATACATACTTGTTGGTAGTATCAATGTTTGACTACCTAGTGCATATATAAGCACTTGTAATGACTATACCTGGTTTGAATTATAATGTGACTTGATTGGGGTAGTTACTAGAGTGACTAGCTATATTAGAAAGTCTGAGGACGGACTTTATTCTAAGGTGGGGAGGATGTAACGACCACTTTTCGTTGTACGTTGTTCGTGCACGTGCTTTTGGCCGTGCACGTGTTTGTTTTAGACTTTGTTTGTTTACGAACACTTTCGTGTGATATGCCGTTGTGAACGTCTCTGAGAGTATTAAATAGTGGCACTAAATCGAAACGACGTTTCTCGAGTCGTTTTCCCACAATTTAATCTTATTCGATGAGACGTTGCGATTCTCACTTTTGACGGGAGACGTTTCTATTTTTAGTTTCGTCGTCCGACGTTGAAATTGAGATCCGTCTTCTTAGTTAGCTCACCTTCGTCATCACGATCACCTCGATATTTATTTTATAATTTTTGGAGTTCATTTGACCACTTTTATATTTTTAACAAGGTTTATAATATTTTTAATAATTACGTTTTAAATTAATTTCGGCCAAATAAAATTTATTTGAGTTTAAAACATTTTAAAGAATTTTTGAGCCAATTTCCAGCTCATTTGGACCGCATCAAATCCTTGTGTGAGTTGGAGAAGTTGAGATTCAAATTTTAAATATTTTTGAACTTATAATCCTATTAGATTTAGCCCTAGACCTAGTCAACCCATCTACACTATATAAAAAACCTTTAGGAAGACCTATTTTCGCAAGAAAATAACCCTAGCCGCTCCCAAAACCCAAATTTGACGTTGCGACGAATCGTCGCAACGTTGCGACGAACTCCCCCGCACCGACCGAGCCAAACAGCCCAAAATCCCCGCCCTGACCGACGCCCAGGCCCGCACCAAGCTTCGCCCACACCCCGCTGCTGCAGCCGCTCCGTTCTCCCGCTCCGACCGAGAGGAGCCCTCGGTCTGACCGAGAGCTTGGCCGCTCCGCACGACCCGCTCCGCACCGCACAACCACGCTTCGCTGTCTCGCACCGTCGCCCCACATCTCACCGTACCCGACCGAAGCCCCCGCCCGCACCCGCAACGTTGCAACGCTTGCAACGTTGCAGCGCCCGCTCCCCCGCATCCGCAGCGTCCGACCGACGGGTTGCTCCGCACCGACCGAGAGCACCAAGGCCCACACCGACCGCAGCGCTGTGCAAGCCCGTTCCCATGTGTCCGACCGAGCCATTCCCCCGCACCAAGGCCGTCTGACCGAGAGCCATTCGTCGCAACCTCGCACCCGTCGCACCACTTGCCACAGTGGGCCCCTCAAGTTCTCTAGAGGTATTGTGGGTCCCCCATAGGACCCTAGGACTACTGTGGGCCCCACCTAGATGCTTTCTCTCCGACGATTTGCCGCGTACGACGTTGCGACACGTCGTAGCCCGTCGTCGCACGTGCTAGCTTTGGAATCTGGAACCGTTGCTCTGGTTGATGCTCTGAACTTTCCAGCGAGGAAACTAATTTGGAATCAGGACTTGGAGCGCGTTCTCTTACTCCAACCCCTGGCGTCGCTACCTGACGCCAGTGTAGCTTTCGCGTCGTGTTGAGGTAACGCTTTGCACCCCTAGGACCCCCAACCCAATTGCATGCTAATCAAGACTAAAATCAGTATTTTTAAAATGTTTTAAATGTTTTAAATTCACTAATCAAGATTAATAATATGGACTTTAGGCCGGTGGACTTGTGCACGTAGGATAATTGAGACTTGGACTCTCTTGGACGGCGTTTCTCAGACGTTGTACTTGCAGGCAAGTGAAACTTTCCAACTCTTGTGTAGGGCCATGTTTTTAGGCCACTTTCTTTCTTTCAGCGTAAAAGAGACTAGTCAGTGAAATGATAGCTGGCTAGACGCCTACTTGATCTAGTTTGACAACGAAACTAGATCCGTCACCTAAATTGATCTAGCTTGACAACGAAGCTAGATCCAACCCTTAAACTTATTCATGCATTTGTATCTGTCACATTTAAATTCCTTAACTGTACGCACTTTTAACTGCCATGCATTGCATTCTACATGTCATCCAAGTTGATTGTTGCATTCGTAGCACACGCTACAATACTTGTACTTGTACTCCTTGAATACTACTTCCTGGGAACGGGCCTCATGTGTTGGTCAAAAGCCAATGCCCGGTTTCCTTGTCCGGCTAGGTGCACCCCTATGCCATACTTGTTAAAAACACTTCCTGGCTCGTGATCTAGAAGCGAGCATACGCGTTCGGGGGTAAGGCCCTGGCTCGATACACATGGAGGGGTAGGGATAAACGGTCACCTGAGCTTAGGAGTGGCCCGATCAGCCACTCTAGCCAGAAGGCGGAATCTCTGTGCACGAGGTGCTTACTTTACTTGTCTTGTACTAGTGAGTGTTACTTGTATAACTTGTCATCCATGCCATGTTTCAAATGTCATGCTCGTACTTTACTTTACTTACCTTACTTGTTGCACTCATACTTTAA
Organism: Scilla litardierei; assembly: GCA_030789695.1. Classification (NCBI taxonomy): domain Eukaryota; kingdom Viridiplantae; phylum Streptophyta; class Magnoliopsida; order Asparagales; family Asparagaceae; genus Scilla; species Scilla litardierei. Next base: position 114,438,361 of record CM061141.1, read on the forward strand.
ACTGCCATGTCATTGCATTCATGCTAGAACTGCTAGGTTGCTTTACCTGCTTTCAGTTTCCTTGCACAAGTCTCTTGTAGACTTGCTGACATGTGCCCCTTGCTCTTTTGGGTGTCACATGTTAGACCTTGAGCCAGAGACCGTTGCTGAGTACGTGATTGTTGCTGACGCTGAGCCCGAGTCCATGTCTGCCTAGGAGGAGTTTTGTGGACATCAGTGATCTTTCTTGGTGACTTTGCTGAGCTTTCTTTTGTTTTAGGTTTTCTGTTAGTTGTCGATGCGTGGCACCTTTGTTTTATACGTGTACTTTTGTTGGCCATGCTTGGGCCTTTAGACTCTTTCTTTTAGCCTGGTGGCTTTTCTGTGATGTTGAAACTTAATTTATGGATATTCTGAGATATCTCTTTTGTCTCATTTCATTATTATTATATTTGTTTCGTTCGCGTTGCAAGGACCTGCATTTTTAAATTTGATTGACGCTTATTGGACTTGCATCTTTGCAGCTTCAAGTCTGAGCGGACCTTCTCACGCTTCGCCTCCATATTTTTGGGAAGCGGGGCGTGACAACGATGAACTTGCATGCCAGGTCAGATGGCCGTATCGCAGAGGCGTTTGGCATCCACATTGACCATGGGCTCTCGGTCCCTTGGCAGAGTGCTGTTCTCCACCAGGCAGGTCGATACACTGGCCTCATCGAAAACAGAATCGTGGGCGCCCACCGGGTTGAGTGGTACGATGAACTTGTCTGGAGCGAGGGCGAGGATCTTTTTCTTCCACGACTTGAAGGTTGCAAGCGCCGTCTCACAGCTCGGGTGGGTCGGCTTCCCCAGCCTGGATGGTGGGCATTCGAACGTCCAGCGCACAACTGGAGCCCAGCTTGATGTGGCCGGCCCAGTCGAAGATTGCGAAGGGGTGTTCGAACTGATGGAGACGGCGACAATGGCGCTGATCGGTGGGCCCTACGACCCGACGGCCGTGAGGTCGGTCACAGGCTCGACCGGGTCGAGGTTGATGAGTCCAGTCGGCGCTGCCACCCTTGAACGAGAAGTTTGAGTGGTTGCCGTAGGCTCCTTCCTCGACTTCTTGCTCCGCTCCTCCTTCTCGGCCCGAGTGGTGGCCGTCGCATCCTGGCTCTGCTTTTGCCTGGTCTGCGTCGAGCTCTTAGGCATGTGATGCTTGCCTTTGCCCTTGCCCTTAGTCGACGGCTGCTTGGGTACCGCATCCCTTGCCATCTTCATGATCTCCTCCATCAAAAGACTCATGGTCGCACTTGCAAAAAGAAGACAGATCAGGGTGAGCATATCAGAAGTTGTTCGCAAAGCACGAAGTACCTTCGAGTCAGACGTGCTGGGTGATCTGCTCGTCCACGACCAGGCCCTTAAAGTCTCTGTTCTCCATGGGGATCTTCTCCAGGATCTTGGTGCTCTCCAGGTCGGTCCCCTCTAAGATTACATCGACATTCACATAGGGATTCAAGGTCCCCCAGTTCGACCTCAGAGCTAGATCCACCAGCATTGAGACAAAGACGAACTTCTCCTTCCAGTCCCTCACTTTGCCTGGCAGACTGAGGACGGGGGACCGATGCCTCCTCGCACAGACGTAGTAGTACGCCCCCTTCCTCTCCGCCTCATATAAAAATTGGAACAACGACAACATCGGACTGATACCGCTGGCGGAGCAGAGGATAAGAAAGCCGATCATCGAGCTGATGGAGTTTGACATCAATTGAAAGAGGGGGAGTTCGAGTTAATGAAGAACGAGAAGGAGGAAGGGATGGAGCGGGAAGCGGAGCCCCAAGGCGAAGGTCGGATAGTATACGCCGACCTCATTGTCCCTTGGGGAGCAAACCCGCTCGTCGAGTTCGGGGAGACAAACTATGTAGGGCAGCCGAATGAACTTAGAGTGAATCTCAGGGATGGTGGAGGGCAACAGTTGAGACATCTGGGCCATGATTTTAGCAAGAACTGCGGTCATGACTCCGCCACCGCTTGTGACCTTGGCGGCTGACCTGGACACCTTTACTTTCTTGGGGTCCCGCTTGATCCCGACGACGCAGCGGTAGCCTGTCCGACTACTACGTCTCCCTCCCGCTGTTTCGGCCAAGACATTGACGGCACCTCTGATGCCACTGGATCCGATTCAGTGGTGCTACCCCCACTAATTTCACCGCCGAACCACTGCTCGACGAAAGAATTCGAAGCAGACGAAGCAGACGAAGGCATTGGACGGATCGAGAGAGTACCTAAAACAAAGAGGATGAACAGAGCTCCGATGGATGAACAGACAACGACGGTCGATGGCGACTGCTCCTCTACAGCGAAGGGGGAAGTCGAAATTTTGAAAATTCAGGAGAAAGCACTCTCCCGATGCCCCTTTGTCCCTATTTATAGGGAGAGTTGGGAGATCTCAGCCGTCAGACATGGGCCACGTGGCAAGATCTGAGCGAGACTGGACTAGCACCTCGACTTCTCCTTGCAATCACATCAGCAACGCGTCACTCCCTAAGCGGTTGGACGCCTTGATTTCTCCCCAACACCAAACCGCCATCATGACCTATGAGATCCGACAGTCCGATCGAATTAAATGTCGTCGACCAGCCTTCATCCAGTGAGAATGTGACACGTCATCCGAGTCGAGCTGGGCTTAACATTTCGAACTTGAATGATGGGGATAATTATTACGGCCTTAAGGTCGGCCCAGATAATAAATGCCCATTCATTTGAAACCCAGGCGGAAGGTCGCCGCGACACTGGGAAGCTCGCCTTACCGAGCGGCAAGCTCGCCATCAGGGTCAACCAAAGAAGCTTGCCCACCCGATCGATAAGCTCTCTATATCAGCAAGAAGCTTGCCAACTGTCCAACAGGAAGCACGGTCGGACGGTCTGAAGACACCAAGCTCGGTCGCCGAGCTTGGGCCTAACCAAGGGTGACCTAACACAAATATTTCTGACAGGGTGACGTAGGGCCACCTACGCCCCATTAATGCCAGGTGTTAAGGGCAAGAATTGATGGCTATTGATCGCGTCTCATTAATGCGTCTGACAGTCTGACACCCATTAATGCACAAATATCTCTGACATCCCCCGCCGACCTATCACTTCTCCACTTGCGCTCCAGCTAAGCTGCCTCGACAATTGATTGGATGGCGAGCAACCGCATCTCAACCCTATAAATACCCCCCTCTAGCCACCATGGAAGGGGTTGGTTAGTTGAAATCCTTAACTCCTTTCCAATATTCAAGGTCGGACATCTCTCATATATCTGTGCCTTCCTCATAAGCTCGCCACGCTTCACCGATCTACCTTAAGATCGCTAAGCGTATCCGACACACTTATTACAAGTCATCCACTGACTTAAGCATCAGAGAGACTACGGTCTGACAGCCAGCCCCGCCTTTCTGACATGTTGCTATTGTCGCAGGAAGCTTGCCTTAGCCTACCAGGAGATAACGACTTTAGGCGACCTTCAGGCGACCTTGGATTCTTCACCCCAAAGCGTATTCCGAGTCGTGCTAACCTCGCCATCAACCCAAAACTTGTAATCATTGTACCCGTGATTCCCATTAACTACAAATTTCATTGTTGGCGGATTTGCCCGCAACAACTCCTAAATCAGACGATTTAGGGCATTGGGCCAAGAAAAACCCCTCGACCTACTATTGCATACCACATATGGTTCATTTATTCTTTTATGCACTCTTCCAAACTTCGTCTTTCGTCACGGATCTCCATTGCTTTTTAAGGCACAAAGACCTGGCTGCTCAACAAAAGTTGGAAGAATGATACATTATATTCATCATATTTTCTCCCCCGTTTTATACCATGACTTTGCAAATCAACCCCACTCATTGTACTAGATTTCACAATGTTAATAGCCAAATCCTTGAAGATCACTAACCACTCAAGTCAATTTTCCTACAAATGAATCATGCATCCTATGAATTTATACAAACTAATATTAAGTTGTTTCGAGAACTCAAATCATGGAAATCATGCACTTATATCATAAATCACATATTATCGTACCAAATCATAAGAAAAGCTAATCTAAATCATGTCATAATTACTTCAAAAACTTTGAATATAAATATCCTGAAAAAGTCACAACAATGTGCACAAGAGACTAGTCAATAAGCTAGATGGCTAGGTTGGAGGAAAACAAGATATGAATGTCACATGATTGGTGATGTATGTAAAAAAAATTTAAAAACACAATCATATAAAACTATCTAATACTCTCCCCCCAACTCAAAGACAAACATTTTTCTCACTGTTGAAAAAGTTTAGGATTATTCAAAGTAAAAGCATAGGAAAAAGTAAAACACACTACTGAAGCAATAAAGTATAAAAAATTTATTCATTTATCTACACTACTGGATAGAGCACACCGTGATCAAAAGGTGGATCCGGGATGTCCAACGTTGAAGGTAGTTACTCAATCAGCTCCTTTCGCTCATCTGCCAGCTGCGTTGGAGCTACGCCTTCGCCAGCGTCCTTGGATTCTAGCAACACAGCTCCCAGCGTCTCCTTAAAGTATTCTATGTCCTACGGAATACGAGATGTGTCAAACCAAATATGGTGCTCATGCCCTGCAACGAAAGTGTTCCAATATGGGTAGTTATAGTAAATGAAGGCATTTAAATCTTGATGATAATTGAATCTGGAATATATGGATTTGAAAATTATGATTCAAAAAGGAAGGGCATGAGTTGTTGGGAACTTTCCTGAAATGTATCCGTGCACATGGTTTGATACTCTACCCCATAAGGAGGGAGAAGTGGATGCAAATGTAATTCTAACGAAGAAAATGGCCCATGCTTAATGTAAGTCATCTCGCAACCACCCTCACTTGCTTCATCCTATCCATCAGAAAGTGCAGGCTCAGCAAGCTTCCATGGACTATATGGATCTCCTTGGAAAATTCTCATGAACCATCGGTGTCACGGCCTGTTTTTCCATATACTGTGAACTGTATGTATATCGATTTTATACACATGTAGATCGAGTGTAAGGTGTTGATATGGGGCGAAGTGTGCGTATGGGATATAGTGGCAGGTTTGTAATTTCCTAGAATGAGTGAGGGCATTTTGGTCATTTGGAGGGTGGTGTGTAATGTAAAGAAGTGTGCGCATAAAGTAATGGCACACTTGTAATTAGTGGGTGATCGCTCCCGGATATACACCCAGAAAACAATGTAGCTTTACCGCAAGTGCACGGTTAAGTGGCAAGCGGGTATTGAATCACAAGCAGGACTAATGACAATACTCTATTTTGGTTACTAAGCTATTTGTTGGAAAAGTCGTTTGAGAAGGGATGGTGTAACAATTGTTTGAGTAACAATGCAAATTCAATATAATAAAGATGTCTAGGCCTATGGAATCCCCACCATGGATTTTCGAGTCATCGACGTGAGTTATGAAATACCATGCAATCAAACTCGAGTCAAGGTGAACTTGTCGTAACTAATTGGAGAACCGACTCACGTTGTCGCGCTATTGTAGGTCTATAGCACTCTAAACTAGAGCCTCGCTGTCGCGCAAGCCTAGTCTAGACTACTAGCATTAAGATCGGCAATCTCGTCCAATCCAAACTCAAGCTCATTGTCGCTCAATTTGAATTCAGATCTAGATAGTGATAGTTTGTACTCGTTCACTGTCATGCAACGAATATGATTATAGGAGAACAATAAAAATGCCAGCTTTGGTCACTGTCGCACATCAAATCTAGGGAATTTCGATTGTAAACTTAAATTGAATATCTAAGGCTTTCCTTGGATCAAGATCCTCTATCGAGCACACGAGATCCAAGAGAAAGCCCTATCTATCTGTAGTAAATCAATCAAGACCTAACCTTTCAATCAAGCCTAATAGCATAGCAATTCAATAGATCTCACAATTCAAACATTAGATCTATAGGGTTCATCCCTTTGCCCTACAACAAAGGAACTACTCACAAATCATATTAGAAATCGATAGTAAAACAATATCAACAATGGAATTCATCATACAATCAAGATTCAATAAGAGATATAACATAAACATCAAAATTTTGCAAGAAATCAAGACAAACCAACGTCACCAAAGAAGCATTCAATAGAAAATTAAGATCTAATCTTTAATCTCTTGCCAATAAAAAAAGCTTAACTATGATTAGAAACTAAGGAAAAATAGTTCTAAGAAGTATATCTGGTCTCCCCTGGGGCTGGAGACAAAACTGGGCTTAAATACATGCCTAAAAGAACCAAAAAGTACGGACCAAATTGCCCCTGCGCCGCCAGAAACCCTAGTTTTCTTGACTGAGCGTCTGCGCCACTCGGTCGAGTGGAAGTATTACTCGGCCGAGTGATAATCCTGACTCGGCAGAGTACCTCAGTCTGTAGATCGTCTAAAAAACAGAGAAGTCGACTTGGCTCTCTTCGAAATTTTGGCCTCCACTCGGGCGAGTGGAGTTCTTACTAGGCCGAGTGAAATTCACCACTCGGTCGAGTACATTGTGGTACTCTGGCTGTCATACGTCATCGTGTCATTCTTGCTCGACCGAGTAGACTGCGTCACTCGGCCGAGTGAACTGCCTTACTCGGCCAAGTGGCTTGTTTCAGAGCTCATTTCTTCTCCTTTTTGCTTTCTCGTCGATTCCTTCAACGCCCTTTTTCTTCCACTCATCCTCCAGTGCCATTAACTCTCCGATATGATCATGAACGACGCTTAAGCACGTGTGCAAGTCCTCTAGGCTCCAAATTGCACCCGATTGCTACATATCTCCTGAAATCTAACGAAAACAAGAAATAATGAAAAGTATCGAAACATCGTCAAATAATCATGAAAATCGCGATAATAGCAATCGAAATGACATGCAAATATGCATAAAAAAGGTGTAAAATATGAGCCGATCAAAATCCCCCAAGCTTACCTCTTACTCGTCTCTGAGGAAGATGAGTAGAAAGGCGAACTCAGCGAATAAAATAAAATAAAAAAGGGATGATCGAAAAAGAAGATGAAGCAGTGAAGATGCTAGATCTTTCTATCAGAACTTGGAGCTGCATACCCACATAGCACGACTAATGGATATAAACATGCTAAAGCTTTTCACTTCGATACCATTTCATATGTGTGCTTTTGATAGAAAAACTAAGAACATTGAAAAACATACGAAACATGAAATCATTTTAGAATCAACATCGCCAAGGGCATGTAAAACGATATACACAATCATAGATCACATAGTTTTCAATTGCCCGCTTTCTACTTGGAGTAAAAGAGGTATCACACATTTCAAATCGATAAGAATAGAAAAAAGATGGTTTCATGAATTTCATGCCAATATTCAATTCATAGACGTCGTTATACTCCAAGTAGTCTCCCCAAGTAGCAAAAATTACATAGCCTAGATTGTTATGAACATATAGGTAGTCACTCTCTCACACGTCATTGGATCCCCTCCCCCCAAGCTTATCGATAAGCGTGTTAGCATCAAATATGTAAATACGTCTTTTCCCCAAATTATTGTGGCTTCAAGGAAAATAAGAAGAAAGAAAAGAGGAAAGATGGGATTGTGTATGTACAATGGAACTTCCATTTTTTTTCTTTTTTTTCTTTTTTTATATACACAAGAAAAATCCCAGCTAAGATAAAAGGATATGAATATTTTATTTTGGGGATTCACTGAGCTTATTCTTTTTAGCATGGGGAAGATGCAAATATAGGATTCACTAGGGGGAGATTCACAAACGAATAAAAGTATAGAAATGATGTTCAATATATGTGGAGAAAGAAATATACATAACGCTCGGTTCACTCTTTGTATGTGCACAACAACTTCAGCAGGGTAATTTAATCTACTCAGTTCGATAACAAAAAAGTAAACTAATCCAATCATATCAAATGGCAATCATTCATTCAACCTAGAAGTTCAAAGTACAGTTCATGCAAAAAGAAGTGATAACAGAAATGCAAAGCATTACTCCAAGTATAGGCAATCAATGCGTGAAGCCTGGTGTGTTTTCTACGAAAGGTATACAATAATAGTTCCCAGACTCAGTTAATGCTAAAATTTCATTCACACTCATATAATGAGCGATGGAAGTTCTTTTTCTCAAATGCATATCAATGTATCGCATATGATATCAGAAATGAAAACGATAGCATGGCAAGAGAGTACGTGCATATGAGTAAAGCAAAAACCAAGATATAGACATAGACATCATAGGAAATTCATCTCCAGTAAAGGAATTAGGAGAAGTAAAGAAGAAAATAAAAAAAACTAAATATACATATGCAAGTCACACCAACAGTAAGAAAACGAAAAAGTGAAAAATAAAAAAAAGTGAAAAATAAATGCAAGAATAAAGAAAATAAAAATGCGTGTGTGAACACACTCCCCCAAGCTAAACATCACATTGTCCTCAATGTGCTAAGTGTGGCATGTGGACGCATGAGATAGGGGGTGTGGATGCATGCATGGTAAAAGGAAAAATATAGAAAGTAAAATTTGACATGATATATGCAAATGAAGAAAGCAGTAGGCATGCAAATGATGGATGGACAATGCAAAATGGGTACAAAAATGTGGGCCATAGGTGCATACTCTTCCCCAGACTGGTATATAGAATAGTGCTAAGCAAAAAGAGATCAAAACGTGCTGGCAAGCAAAAAGGTGGAAAAAAGATGGGGCGAGAGGTGGAGCAGTAATATCATGGCAGGCATTAGGTGTGTGTGCCTAGACTGGTGGTGGATCGCCATTACCTCCCTGTGGTGGGGGGCGGTGGGGGCAGAGGCTGAGGGATGGGCCGGGGTGCTGGTGGTGGAGGCTGAGGCAGGGGTGCAAGGATTTGGTTCAGCGTGAGATGAATACCAGGCAGAACAACGAGACGTGCCTGCATAGAGCTAACGGTGGCGGCGAGAGCTCGGAAATTCGCTCTGAGTCCACACACGGTCCCCTCGACAGTCTGAAGATGCTGGACAAGGGCGTCAGGAGCGGGAGCAGAAGGTCGCACTGTAGGAGGTCGGAGCTGATGCATACAGCCACCGTAAACAAGTGGGGACACTAGTGGGTGTGGGTGAGAGGCGGCTAAAAGATGCTCAGCCTCTATAGGAGGTTGAGACGCAGGAATGCTCCCAGAAGTGTGAGCAGCGGCAGAAGAGGATGAGGCGACGACTGAGGACGAGACAGGCAGAGAGGTCATGGACACAGAAGTGGGGACAGATGTCACGACACTCTCGATGAAAATAGCGACAGCGAAGACAGAAGGATCGACGACTGGGGAGGTCGTGAAAGCAATAGAAAATGACTCCCCAGGAGTCGAGAAATCGGGTGAGGATAGGGTCTCGGCTGTTGAAACGAGGGAAGGCTCGCCTCTCTCAAATGCAGTGGGGGTGGCGCTCTCAAGGCTCATGTAAGAGATGTGGTCAAAACTCAACGGCACAGAGCTGGTGATGGTGATGGCGGTGACAGACACAACAACCGGGCTCCCGGCACTGGCAGAAGTGTGGACAGAAGTGCCGGGGGTGGAATCAGGTCAGGTGCAAGCTGTGGGATAGGGATCTCCTGGGCAAGAGGGCCGAGAAGGGGCTCCTGTTGGGCGTCCTCGGGCTCGAGTACATAGCCAGCTGGGATGAGGAGATCCATCTCTGGTCTCCACTTTCCACCTGCAGGTCCAATGTGGGTCTGAGCAGGGCTTGGAAGCACAATATAATCCGCTGAAAATGGACCATGTAGCCAAACCTAGTGGTGCTGACCGTGAGGACGCTGCATCCTCATACGGGTCAAAACATCTATAGAAAGGGAAGTGGGCCCCGTGGGTCGGAGCAAGCTAGCGGGGAGCTCTATATCACATATAGGAGCAAGCAAGGTGATCAGACCGCCACAACAAATCACCGTACTAGTGATGATTGTGCAAATAATGCGGTCAAGATACTAGCTAGCCATATCAATCTAAATGGCAGGGACTAAGACGTCCATGTCGCCCTCGAAGGCTCTCTCTCGTCATCGCGTAGAGCATATAGAGCTCATGCATAGACATCATCCCAGGCTCATACCTCACAAGAATGGTGGTCGCCAAAAGGGGCTGAGCAATACGTAGGCAAGGGTGGATGATAGAGGAGGCCTTGGCCCGGCTAAGGTCAAAGGCAAGTGGCGTTCATGTGATCAAGGCATCAAAGGAAGGAGGGGTGTGGTGCGTGGGACCAAAAGCGTGATCGGGGTCGGGGACAAGGGGGCCAATGGAAAAAACCACGGAGCATATCGAGAGTGATCTCGCACTCCCGATCCATCAGGCAAAAAGTGCACCCCCTGGTAGTCCTGTGAATAGAACTCAAGACCTCGAGGGTCGGATGGACGTTGGTGTCCACCGACATCGAAAGAAAATCATGACACCCCACGTTGTCGTACAACTGAAGAAGCCCCTGAAATACCCCTAGGTGCTCAAGGTCATCTATGTGTACGAACCTAGAGGGGACTATCGAACGATGGGAGAGCCTCTCAAATTTGGCGCGATGTGCGTCATCTCGAAAAGTGATCCCCATCGAGTCGATGGCCGTGGCGGGCTATGCTGGTGGGAGTGGGATGGGTGAAGTGGGAGGCGGAAGTGTGGGTGGTGGATCGCTAGGCGGCGGAGAGTCTGCTCTAGCAGAAGAAGGATCGGGGTCGTCGGTCCTCTTCCGCTTGGAAGATGGCTGCCGTGCATGAGACCTAGTGCGTGGGGGCATCATGGTGCCGTGAGGTGCCCAGACAATCACAATGTACCAAAAATAAAATAGGGAACATGGGTACCAAGCACGATGCGACTCGTCGTTAGTGAACTGAATGATGCCTCTCCTGCGGCTCCAAATCAGCGCTCGATCTCCCACAAGCTATCCTGAAGCACAAAATCAATGGATTAGTAATGAATATCTAATAATCGAGGGATAGATCAAGAGAAATAGGCGTAAATAGGGTTCAATTTGGATTCGGGACAAATTTGGGCTTACGAAATGGGAAATAAGATAATAGGGGAAAATTGGGGCGTGGAGGGCTGCCGTTCGTCTGTCGGTGGCGAGGTGTGCAGCGACGGAATGGGCTTCGACAACGGCGAGGTCACGCCACTCGGGTGAGGTGGCAGCGGCTTGGTCGAGTGGAGATGGGCGTTCGGGCGAGTGGGGAGAGAGAGGGGAGGAATTAGGGAGTTGGGAATTATGATTCGAGCAGCCGCGATTTTTGAAGTAAATACTGTTAAGTCGGTCGAGTCACTTGGCCGAGTGGAAATATTACTCGACCGAGTCGCAACAGATTAGGATATTTTCAAATACTTGCGTCAGTCTCCGACTCGGCCGAGTAGGAACTATCACTTGGTCGAGTAGATAAAGTTACTTGGCCGAGTGGATAGGCCACTCAGAGCATTTAAAGAGCTAAATGTGTCAGATTCACTCGGTCGAGTGACAAAGTCACTCTGCCGAGTGGCTTATAATTTCCAGAGAGGGGGGTTTCGAGACGTCCTTGTACAGTATCCTACTCGACCGAGTAAGGTCTTCACTTGGCCGAGCGGGCTACTGTTTTCAGCTCCAGACTCTCTGTTTTTGCGACACTTTCTATTTTCTTCTCTTCCGTCAGTTTCTTCCTTCCTTTGGCATTTGAGTGCGCCCTTGGAGTGCTCTCCATCGCCATGGCCGTCCTCTGTTCATATGATCTCCTATCATCTTTTTCCTAAAATGAAAACCGTATCCCGTTGTCAGATTCTTCCTAGACTCTCGACTCTATAGACCGATAAATATCTAAAACAAAAATGAAAGTAAAATTCAACTAAAAACTAAGATAGAACTGTCGGGGTTGCCTCCTGACAAGCACTCATTTAAGGAATTGAGCTCGACCCCTTAAGATATAACGTTTAGCGCGTGATATTCGGCGCATAGGAGATGCACATGTCAAATTTTGTGGGGAGGCCTTCTGGGTTCAGGTACGGTGCTAGTTCTTCCTTGGTCTCCCTAGTGTGCGTCTTCTCTCTAATGGTATTGAGGGATGACTCCCACAAGCCTGCGTTCTTAGTACCTTTCCTCTTTCCCGGTGATTGAGGTGTTTTTGCCGGCGGCGCCTTCTCCCTTTGGTTCACTGTAGAGAGCTTGCAGAGCTCTCTAATTCACACGACATCAGTGTCATTCTTCTCTTCATCAGTGAGCGTGATCATTTCTTCAATGGGAGGATTCAGTGGTTCTCCATTTGGGATGTCGTCCTCGACATTTGGGCTCCATCGAGGCTCTCTATGGGCAAGGCTCCAAAGGCATAAAGCATGGCTTCATCTATTACTTCGTCAAGAAGGTCCACGTAGTCCGCTTCTTTTGACCAAGGTCTTTGCTTCATGGTCTTGGGAAGATGGAATTCAACCGCTATGTCGCCAATGTTGAGAGACAACGTTCCTTCTCTCACATCTACTATGACTCCATTGGTGCATAAGAAGGGAAGTCCAAGTATAAGCGATGTATCGCCCTCCTATTTTATGTCCATGACGACAAAGTCGCATGGTACACAAAGACCTCCCGATATTTGAAGAGGCACGTTCTCGGCAATCCCCATTGACCTAGTAATTTGCCCATCGACGAGTTGGATCTTCATATCAGTGGCTTTGAGGTCGGTCCTCGTGTTGAGCTTCTTGAACATGGTGAGTGGCATGAGGCTTACGCTCGCTCTCAAGTCTACCAAAGCTTTTTGGAGGGGGACTCCGCCATGGGTGCATGGAATCCGAAAGCTTCTGGGGTCTTTCATCTTCTTTGGCATCCTCTCCTTGTTGGCGAACCAAGTTCCTTACTCGGCTAGCATAATCTTCTCCGTTCAATTCTTCCATGTGATTAAGTCTTTGATGAACTTGGCGTACGACGGGATTTCAATTATCGCATCCAAGAATGGGATGTTTAGGCTAATCCCTTGCAAGTACTCCAGAAATTTGGCGAATCTCTTTTCCATCTTGGCATTCACCAACCATTGAGAAAATGGTATTGGTGGCATGTAGGTTCGCTCCCTTTGAGGTTCATCCGCTTCAGATTTTCTGTCGTTATTTGCCGTCTTGGGGCTCTCTTCTTCATTAATTCGCTCCTTTTCATTCGCTCCTTTTCAATCGGAATTTCCTCCCTTGGGCTTTTAGCTCGAACCATGGTGGGAGTGGTATCCTTCCTGCTCTCGTAGTCACCGCCACTACGGCATTTATATGGCCGGTGTTGTTCCTCGGGTTTTGCTCCGGTTTAGCCGACAGTTGTTGTTAAGCCTTGTTGAGCAAAGTAATTTGTTCCGCCAATTGTGCCATGATAATATTGAGAGAATCTTGGCCCGTCGTTAATTTCACATTAATCTTCGTTTGTTCGGCCATGAACTCCTCAACTCTAGCTTCGTGCTCAGATCTTGGTGGTACCGGTGGTGGGTTTTGTGATCTCCATCCTTGATTATATCCGGGGTGTCTATAAGGCCCCGCTTATTGCCTTGGTAGATATTGTTGTTGTTGGGGTGGCCTTTGTTGATACGGTTGTTGTTGTTGAGGAGACCGGACGTGTTGGTGTTGCGGTGGTGGTTGTTGATGAGGGGGAGTCAAGGCTCCCTCATTGTTGGCATAGGAAAATCCGGGTGACCCTTGGTAGTCGGGTTCACCCAAAAACCAATGTTACACCCACCGGCAACATATTGCACTTGCTCCACGCCTCCTTCATTTTGCTCGCTTCCAACAAACATGACTTGGCCTTGGTCTTGCCAATCACTCATGCTCCCTCCAGATATCGGTGTATTGGGCACTCCATATGACTCACACATCCGCTTTTCAATCCTTTCCACAACCTTGGAGAGAGAATCAAACTTTGTGGTCAACTCGGCCACTGCCTTTGCTTCATAGATGCTTTCTGGCTTCGATGATGATGATGATTGGCCCCTCTCATAAGCCCATTACTGATTGTTGGAGGCCATCTCCTCTAGTAATGCTGTAGCATCATCTGGTGTCTTTGATAGAATACCTCGGTTGGCTGTGGCGTCAATTATCATCTTTGTGTCTGGCCGTAATCCGTTGTAGAAACTGTGAACAAGCTCCCAATCGTTGATGCTATGGTGGGGGCATTGATGTTGGAGATCTTTAAACCTCTCCCATGCTTCATAGAGGGACTCTTGGGACCCTTGCTTAAAAGACATTAATGAGTTTCTTATCTTCACGGTCTTGGATGGCGGGTAAAATATTTTGACGAATACGCTCACTAACCCGTCACAAGGAGTGAATGTCTCATGTTCCTTAGCCAATATAAAGCTTTGTCACGAAGAGTAAAAGGGAAAAGATGCAACCGGATAGCATCCTCTGACACATTCGACATCTGAAAAGTGGCGCACTTTGCCAAGAACATTTGTAGGTGATAATGCAGGTTCTCTTAAGAATTCCCATGAAAGGGATCTTGTTGCATTAGTACAATAAGCCCCGTCTTTAGTTCGAAGTTTTTGTCGGTCGCCAACTCTGGCATAAGTATGGAAGATGTGGTAACCGAATTATTCGGGGTAAGCCTATCCCGGATGGAGACAAGCCTAGAGGTACGCCATAATCACGCATCTCTAGTATCCTCCGCCATTTTATACTCCTCTATAATTGATCTCTTTTCCGCTTTCAGTTTCCTTGCAGTGTGCTCGATCTCAGGATCAAATAATATATCTTCTTCGGTTGCCTTCGATCTCGTGTTCATGCAAGAAAAAGAGAAACTAGAAAGATTTGTTAGCGCAATAGAGGAATAAAAGAAAATAAAATAAAGAAAGAAAAATAGCTAAGTAAAGAAAATAAAATACCATCGCCTCCCCGACAACGGCAACAAAAACTTGATCACTCCCAGATATACACCCAGAAAACAATGTAGGTTTACCGCAAGTGCACGGATAAGTGGCAAGCGGGTATCAAATCACATGGAGGACTAATAACAATACTCTATTTTGGTTACTACGCTATTTGGTGGAAAAGTCGTTTGCGAATGGATGGTGTAACAATCGTTTGAGTAACAATGCAAATTCAATATAATAAAGATGTCTAGGGCTAGGGAATCCCCACCGTGGATTTTCAAGTCATCGACGTGAGTTATGAAATACCATGCAATCAAACTCGAGTCAAGGTGAACTTGTCGCAACTAATTGGAGAACCGACTCACGCTGTCGTGCTATTGTAGGTCTATATCACTCTAAACTAGAGCCTCGCTGTCACGCAAGCATAGTCTAGACTACTAGCATTAAGATCGGCAATCTCGTCCAATCCAAACTCAAGGTCACTGTCGTGCAACTTGAATTTGGATCTAAATCGTGATAGCTCGTACTTATTCACTATCGTGCAACTAATATGATTATAGGAGAACAATAAAAATGCTAGCTTTGGTTGTCGTCGCGCACCAAATTTAGAGAATTTCGATTGTAAACCTAAATCGAATATCTAGGGCTTTCCTTGGACCAAGATCCCCTGTCGAGCTCACGAGAAGAGAAATCTCTATCATCCGTAGTAAATCAATCAAGATCTAACCTTTCAAACAAGCCTAATAGCATAGCAATTCAATTGATCTCACAATTCAAACATTAGATCCATAGGATTCATCCCTTTGCCCTAGAGCAAAGGAATTACTCACAAATCATATTGGAAATCGATAGGAAAACAAGATCAACAATGGAATTCATCATGCAATCAAGATTCAATAAGAGATATAGCATAAAAATCAAAATTTTGCAAGAGATCAAGACAAACCAACGTCACCAAAGAAGCCTTCAATAGAAAATTAAGATCCAATCTTCAATCTCTTGCCAATACAAAATGCTTAACTATGATTAGAAACTAAGGAAAAATAGTTCTAAGAAGTCTATCTGGTCTCCCCTGTGGCTGGAGACAAAACTGGGCTTAAATACATGCCTAAAAGAACTAAAAAGTACTGACCAAACTGCCCATGCGCCGCCAGAAACCCTAGTTTTCCCAACTGGACGTCTGCGCCACTCGGCCCAGTGGAAGTATTACTCAGCCGAGTGAGAATCCTGACTCGGCCGAGTACCTCAGTCTGCAGATCGTCCAAAAAACAGAGAAGTCGGCTTGGCTCTCTTCGAAATTTTGGCTTCCACTCGGGCAAGTGGAGTTCTTACTCGACCGAGTGGAATTCACCACACAACCGAGTACATTGTGGTACTCAGGCGGGTAGATATCGTAGTGTCAGTCTTGCTCAACCGAGTAGACTACGTCACTCGGCCGAGTGAACTGCCTTACTCGGCCGAGTGGCCTGTTTCAGAGCTCATTTCTTCTCCTTTTTGCTTTCTCGTAGATTCCTTCGATGCCATTCTTCTTCCACTCATCCTCCAGTGCCGTTAACTCTCCGATATGATCACGAGCGATGCTTCGACACGTGTGCAAGTCCTCTAGGATCCAAATTGCACACAATTGCTACATATCTCCTGAAATCAGACGAATAACAAGAAATAGTGAAAAGTATCGAAACATCGTCAAATAATCATGAAAATCGCGATATGAGCAATCGAAATGGCATGCAAATATGCAGAAAAAAGGTTTAAAATATGAGCCAATCAGTGGGAAGTTGAGGGGGTATATATAGAGGGGTATTTAGGTCATTTCAAAAGTGTCATGGCTTATCCTATAAGCCATGCCTCCATGGCTTATCCTATAAGCTAAGTGTGTGTGTAGAAAAATCTGTAGAAATATCTTGTTAACATTATCCTTTTCTTCTCCTTTTCTTTTCTAATTTCCTCCACCTCTCCCCCCTATCCCCCTTCCCCTCTAACTTGGCTGAAATTCCATTAAAAAGGGATGATGAAGATGAAGATGAAGAAGATGAAGATGAAGGTGGAGAAGAAAAGATAGCTAGAGTTTTGGAGATGGTGTAAGCTTGAAGGAGTAGGATGGAAGTGGATCTTAGAGAAGGAGGGAAACATGAGGGATTGAACATCTTGAGGTAAGAACCCCTCCCCTAGTGGTATATTATGTTCTTCTTGATCAAATTAGATCATTTCCTTGCATGTATGTTGGCTGAATTTAATTTCAATTTCTGATGCAACTTCGGTTATGCAAATATCCTATTCTAGGATGTTAGAAATCATGAAAAAATATGTATTGGAAAGCTTAGGAAGTCAGCTATAGCTTTCATGTTTTAAGTTTTGCCAAATTCTGTCTCTATTTTGACTAAACCATAGATATAAGCAGTAGTGTCAGATTCTGCCAGAATCTGCACACTGGCACCAAAATGGTAAATCTGGCTCTGTAGTAATCCATTGTAGTGATGTCAATTTTGCTTCCATAATGCATGAATGTTGTTGCTACTTGAAAGAGAGCTTAGTCATGCTATTCGTTACAAAATTTGATGATGTGACACTATTCATTTCTATGACGCCTACCACGTGTTTGTGGAAATGCCCCAATGAAAGGAACTTATGCAAACATGTGATATAGCCACTTATTCATTATGACATGGAACATTCAGTGGATTTGTGATGTTGGAGACACGTAAGGCATGGTCACATATGACATAAGTTGATGTGTGATGTGCTTATAATGAAGGGCATGTCAGTCAGGTGCATAACCCATGTTGTTTCTGGAAGAATGAAATTTTGAGACTGTGAGCCATGCAAGGTGTCTCCTACCTTATTGCATATGATGTCAAAATGGAAATCTTGGTGGCCTCTGTCCTCCATAAGGAGGGTGAGCATACAAGGTGGGGTATGTGGGAAATATGAGTAAACTATGTATATAAGGCATGGACTATGAAGGTAGGGGGGATAGGATGTGGTATGTGATTATTATTCTCACTTGCCTTTACAGGGAGTGATGGTTACTTGGCATTTGTGATGATGTGGTTTGGATGTGGAGATGTGCATGTGGAGATCCTCACTCTCGCTACCGTCCAGGGAGGAGGCGGAGAGACCCGGTGTTCAGTGCCCGTGTCCACTGCACCATGTGTCATATTCACTCCAATCTTGGGGTGGGGCCCATGAGGCTCAGGTCCCCTTACAGGGCAGAGTTGAGAGGCTTGGCGTACAGTGCCCGAGTCCACTGCGCCAAGTGCTGTTTTCCACCCAAATCCTTGGGGTGAGGTCCAGGTCCATGTATTGTATGGTTTACCTAGATTTCCAACTAACCAAGTTAATAAATGAGATTCATATATGTTCCTTAATCTGCTTGCGGTACTTTCTTTATTTCTTTACATGTATTACTTGTGGCACTTGTAGTTATTCTTCTAGATTATGTTCGCTTGTGATACTTGTAGTGTTGTAGTGCTAACCTTCTTTTTGCAGCACTCTCGCTACCGTCCAGGGAGTGATGGTTACTTGGCGTTTGTGATGGTTACTTGGCGTTTGTGATGATGTGGTTTGGATGTGGAGATGTGCATGTGGAGATCCTCACTCTCGCTACCGTCCAGGGAGGAGGCGGAGAGACCCGGTGTTCAGTGCCCGTGTCCACTGCACCATGTGTCATATTCACTCCAATCTTGGGGTGGGGCCCATGAGGCTCAGGTCCCCTTACAGGGTAGAGTTGAGAGGCCTGGCGTACAGTGCCCGAGTCCACTGCGCCGAGTGCTGTTTTCCACCCAAATCCTTGGGGTGAGGTCCAGGTCCATGTATTGTATGGTTTACCTAGATTTCCAACTAACCAAGTTAATAAATGAGATTCATATATGTTCCTTAATCTGCTTGCGGTACTTTCTTTATTTCTTTACATGTATTACTTGTGGCACTTGTAGTTATTCTTCTATATTATGTTCGCTTGTGATACTTGTAGTGTTGTAGTGCTAACCTTCTTGTTGCAGCTGCCCGACACCTAACGGCAGGTGATAACTCAATATTTTACACCCTTTTTCTGCATGTTTGCATGCCATTTTGATCGCTCAAATCGTGTTTTTCGCGTTTATTCGACAATATTGCGATGCTTTTCACGATTTGTTGTTTTTGTCGTATTTCAGGAGATTTGGAGTGATTTGGAGTGATTCTGAGATGCACCCACTCCGGAGTGTCACCGACGACTCTCTTGAGGGGTATTTTGCTGTTGGAGAGGAGTGGAAGGAGAAAGAACGTCGTAGGAGCGACGAGGAGGCGAAGATATGAAGTTTGGGCATTTTTAGCACTTCACTCGGCCGAGTGAAGGAGTCACTCGGCCGACCATAGGAAGCTCGCTCGGCCGGCCAGATCGGACACGCAACAGAGCAATTTCAGCGTGCACTCGGCCGAGCATCACCATGCCACTCGGCCGAGCACCGAGTCACCCATCGCCCGAGTGGAGCCAAGACGACGGCATCAAAAATCACCAACTCTCTGTTTTCCGTCAGTCTTCTCCAATGACCCACTCGGCCGAGTGGAGAAAGACGGCCGCCTAAGTGACTAAAGGCCATCCACCCGAGTGACCTCCGAGGAGACGACCCCCCGAGACCCCCAACTCTCTGTTTTTGTAAAGGGTTCGTCACTCGGCCGAGTGACATTTGTCACTCGGCCGAGTGAGTCGCGCTGCATGTAGCGAAAACTGCGGATTTGAGGCTGCGCAGGGGCATTTTTGTCAGGGTTTTTTGGGCGATTTTGGGGGGGTATTTAACCCCAGTTTTTAACCTAGTTTAGGGGGATTTTTCAGAACTTTTTTGCAGCTTTTTAGATTAACTTTTTAGGGATTAGATTTAGCTTCAAGGGAGGAGAGAAAAGTGAGATTTTGTTGGATGCTACCTTGATCTTCATTGGTTTGTATTTCTCTCCCTCAAAAACTCAATTTTTATTGATATTCTGAATATTGCTATGAATTCCATGGCTTTTATTTGCGAATTTCTATTGCACTCTATTATGAATTGTGAGTAGTTCATCGTCTTAGGGTGTAGGGATGAACCCTACGAGCCCAATTTCGAAATTGTGATGAATAGGTAAAACTATTGCTAGGATTGATTAGGGGTAGTTTGGGATTGCTATAATACGAATAGCTAGGGATTCATATCGATTGGGATTTGCAAGAGATTGGATCCCAATTCGATAGGAAGCCCTAGATATTCGAATTGGGTTGCAATTGAATTCCTTCGGAATCGGTTTGCAAGAGATTGGACCGAAACTAGGGGTTTTCGATTACAATTCTATACCGATACTCATTTGCAAGAGATTGGATGGGTAGGAACTATCACAACCTTGGTCGTAGCTCGAGTTTGCACGAGAGTGGGCTCGAGATACGATTGAACGATGATGTTGTTCTTCACGTTAGCTTGCATAGGTTAGGGTTTGCAAGAGATTGGACCCTACCCTAGGTTGGCTATAAACCGGCAATAGCGAGAGAGCGTGAGCTTGGTTCCACATTTAGTTGCAACTAGTTCACCCGATTTTCAAGACTAGCAATTGTGAAACCTACGAGTCACAATAATGAGATACGACAAGTAGCGGGGATTCCCTATCCCCTAAGCGTTTTTATTAATTTGTTAATCTCTTTATACATTTAAACGACTGTGACCGCACATTGCGAACATTCTCTCGACTTTTTCTATAGCCAGGTGATTCGAAGAAGACACTGTTATTAGGCATCCCTGTGTTCGATACCCGCTCGCCGCTACACCATGCGCTTGCAGTAAGACTACGATCGTCGCCGCTCCGGGACGTGTATCCAGGGCGCGATCAAGTTTTTGGCGCCGTTGCCGGGGAGGCAATAGTGTTTGATTTCTATAACCTAGCTATTTTTCTTTTTGCTTTATTATTTTCATTTTTATTTTTACCCTTCCGTTGTGCTAACTATTTCTTTGAAACTCTGTTTTTCCTTGCATGTACATGAGATCCTCGGGGAACCCTGAAGAGATACTATACGATCCGGAGATCGAGCGTACATTGAGGAGGATCCGAGCGGAGAGGAGACCCGATACGGAAGGAAATTTTATGACCCATCCTGAGACCCCCGAAGAATTAGCAGAGCGAATGGCGAGGATTATTTCCATAAGAGATAGGCTTCGGCCTAAGACTTCTTCCACGACCTCGTCCATAGCCATGCCGGAGTTGGCGG
Source organism: Scilla litardierei (assembly GCA_030789695.1). NCBI lineage: Eukaryota > Viridiplantae > Streptophyta > Magnoliopsida > Asparagales > Asparagaceae > Scilla > Scilla litardierei. Next base: position 114,459,319 of record CM061141.1, read on the forward strand.
TCGACAAGAATTTTGAGTTGAAGACCGGATTGGTGGTCCTTATGCAACAAGATCCTTTTCATGGGAACTCCCATAAAAACCCTCACTACCACATCTAGCTCTTCCTATCAAAGTGCGCCACCTTCCAAATGCCGGGCGTCTCCGTGGATGCTATCAGACTGCGCCTCTTCCCTTTCACACTAAAGGACAAGGCATTATATTGGTTGAGGACGTAAGCTGAAGGAATCTTTACCACTTGGGATGAGTTGGCGAGTGCATTCATCGACAAATTTTACCCGCCCTCCAAGACGGTGAAGATTAGAAGTGCTCTCATGTCCTTCAAGCAAGGACCTCAAGAGACTCTCTACGAAGCATGGGAGCGCTTCAAGGACTTGTAACATCAGTGCCCTCATCATAGCATTGAGGATTGGGAGCATGTCCATAGCTTTTACAATGGACTCCAACCGGGGACGAAGCAGATTATTGATGCCACGGCAAATGGAGCCATTTTGTCAAAGACTCCCGATGAAGCTACGGCCTTGCTTGAGGAGATGGCCTCGAACAATCAATAATGGGGGGGATGAGCGAGGACATTCTTCATCCTACTTGAAGCCCACAAGTGTCTATGAGGCCAAGGCCGTGGCGGAGCTTTCTAGGAAGTTTGACTCTCTCCACAAGGTTGTGGAGAGATTGGAGAAATTTATTACGGAGCCTCAAGGAGCCCCTTCTACATCCACGCCAACAAATCATATGGGCGATTGGTAAGACCAATCCCAATCCATATATGTAGGAGGAGAGCAAGGAGAAGGAGCTATGGAGCAAATCCAATACGTCGTGGGGAATTCTGGATATTGGGCCAATCCGGCCGCTAGAAACCATCCGGGTTTCTCATATGCCAATAATGATGGAGCATTAAACCCCCCGCCACAACAACCTCCTCAAGCTCGGGCTCCACCACCACCACAACCGAATTATCCACAAAGGGGGCCACCGCAACAAAATTTCTCACCGAGGCAACAAGTGGGACCTTATAAGCCGCCCGGATACAATCAAGGGTGGATGAATCCCAACCCACCACAAGCTCAACAACGCTCAGATTTTGAGGCAAAGGTGGATGAGTTTATGGCGGAACAACGAAAGATCAATGCCACATTGAAGGCGGGACAAGATTCCCTCGCCACCGTCGTAGCTCAAATCGGGGAGCAACTAGCGTTGCTCAACAAAAACAATCAACAATTGCCGGCTCAACCCGAGCCGAATCCACGGGGCAACACCGGCCATATTAATGCGGTCGTTGCGGTTACTACAAGAGGAGGGAAGGATACCAATCCCCCCATGACTCAAGTCAAGGAGCCCGTGGTAGAGATTCTACAAGAAAGTGGGCCGGCAATTGAAGTTGAGAAAGATAAGGAGTTGCAAGGAGAAGTGAAATCTAGAACGGAGGAGCTTATCGATGAGCGCCGATTTATGCCACCGGTGCCCTTCCCTCAGTGGCTAGCTAGAGCCAAGATGGAGAAATGGCTAGCCAAGTTTCTCGAGTATTTGAGAGGGGTGAGCCTCAATATCCCCTTCCTCGACGCTTTAGTGGAAATCCCATCTTATGACAAGTTCTTAAAAGACTTGATCACGGGAAGGAAGAGGAAGGAGAAGATAATGCTCGCGGAGGAAGGGACTTGGTTCATAAAGAGGGAAAAGGAGCCCGCCATGCTTAAAGATCCGGGGAGTTTTCGGATTCCTTGCACTCTAGGCGGCGTCCCCCTACAAAAGGCATTAGTAGACTTGGGGGCTAGTGTTAGCCTCATGCCCCTCTCCATGTTCCGGAGGTTGAATACCGGCACGGATTTGAAGCCTACCGACATGCGGATTCAACTAGCGGACGGGAGGATTACAAGACCGGTTGGGATAGCGGAGGACATCCCACTCCAAGTTCCGAGGGGCATATGTTTGCCATGCGATTTCGTGATAATGGACATCAAGCAGGAGGGCGATACATCACTCATACTCGGACGCCCGTTCCTCGCCACCGCCGGTGTCATCGTCGATGTGCGGGAGGGGACCCTTACCTTGAACGTCGGCAACATCGAAGTGGAGCTTCATATACCGAAGGCAATGAAGCACATGCCGTGTCATGAGGAGCTTGATTACATGGACCTCCTTGATGAGGTCATTGAAGAGGCGATCCCCCATTCCATCGGCGCACCCCACGAAGATAGCTTCGAAGAAGGCCTAGACTTGGCAGAAGAAGAGAAGATGGAGCACTCCCCCGATATCTCCATGGCAATTGATGATGGCGACGATGATGTCGCAAGAATACGGGAGCTCTGCAAGCTCTCGAAGTTGAAGACTCCAAAGAAAGCTCCACCGATGCGAAGATCAGTGTCACTTTCAAAGAAGAAGACCGGAGCAAGCTCTAGCTTGGGGGAGCCACCCCCCAACATTGCCCATGACGAAGGGGCGCTGAGGAAGACCCCACACCACCATGATCCAAATCCGAGTGGTCTTCCAAGCAAGTTCGACGGGTGCATCTCGTATGCACCCAACATCAAGCGTTAATTGAAAATCAATAGGGGTCGAGCTCAAGACCTAAAATGAGCGCTTGTCGGGAGGCAACCCGACGGTTATCGCGTTTTTCTATCTTTGGTTTTTGTTTTTTATTTTAGATTTTATTAGTGTTTTTGAGTCGTTCGCCCGAAATTTTTTGACAACGGGTCCTATTTTCTTTGACAGGAGAGGAGAACGGGATATCTATCATATGGAGGATGACTAAGGCGAAGAAGAGCGCTCCAGGAAGGCGCTCATGGCTTAGGAGAAGGAAGAAATCAACTGGATAAAGAAAAACAGAGACTAGAGCCAAAACAGAGCATCACAGCAGAAAACAGGGCTCCACTCGGCCGAGCACCATAGCCACTCGGCCGAGCACCCAACATCATCCGCCCGAGTGGCGCACCAACGAGGGAAGTTTGCTGCACCCAACTCTCTGTTCTTTTTTCGATTTCAGAATAAATTGCCACTCGGCCGAGTATATATCTTCACTCGACCGAGTGAAACTGATACGCTCCTAGGGCGAAAATTGCCGAGTAGCTTGTGCCACTCGGCCGAATGGACTTTTTCCACTCGGCCGAGGGTGGCAAAGCCACTCGGCCGAGTCGTAAGCAGCGATGAGTTTTTAAAATAATTTCGTTACGATCACTCGGCCGAGTGACTTAGTCACTCGGCCGAGTCGTAACTTCACTTATATAAGGCGCAGCGGTTCGGCGAGGAATTCGAAACGTCAAAAATTCCCAAAATCGCCCGAACCGCTCGCGACCGCTGCTCCCTCGCCCGCTGCGACCTCCCACTCACCCGAACGCCGCCCGACCACCGACGCCCGAGCGCCGATCATCGACCGCCGCACCCCCACACCGTCGGCGACTCCCTCGCCGCCGGCCGACCTCCGGTAATCTTGGGGAGCTTAGGGGAGCTTAGGGGAGCTTCTGGGACGTGCTTTTGGCTTAGAGGAGGCGGCATCTTTGCACGCATCTGCTGATTTGCTCTCGCGGCGTGTTCAGGTACCATCGTGCCATTTATTTTAGCACGCCGCGCGTTTTATTTGTTGGGTGAGCACTCGGGGTGCACATGCCGCCCCGCACACGACCACGCACTCGGGGAACTTCCACCAAGCAGAAGCGGCCGGATGAGCCCGGCCCCTCCCATGAGATGGAGGACTCTCCACCGCCTACACCACCTCACCCCACACAGACACAGCCTGCCGACCCAGTCCACCCACAGCCACCTCTAGCCGCGCCCCCACACCCACAACCACTACCGGCTCCTATCGTCGGGCCGCTGGGAATTACGTTCCGAGACGACGCACATCGCGTCGCTTTTGAGCGTATCTCCCAGCGCTCGATAGTGCCCTCCAGGTTCGCACACCTTGCTGACCTAGACCTCCTGGGGGTACTTGAGGGGATGCTCACGTTGTACGACAACGTGGGTTGGCGAGACTTTCTTTCCGTGTCGGCGGACACATACGTCCATCCGACACTCGAGGTGCTCAGCTCGATCGCTCGGACCGCTGAGGGATGCTCATTCCGACTCATGGATCGAGAGTGTCAGATCACTCTCGATATGCTTAGGGCATTCTTTCAGTGGACCACAGTCCCCACACCCGACTGAGCCTACGCCCCCACACACATCCCTCCTCCATCCTTCGATTCACACGCCTTCTGGGCCCGGATCACAGGTTTACCACCGGCCTTTGACGTTAGTAGGGCCAAGGCCTCGGCCATAGTCCACCCCTGCCTCCGCATAACATAGTGCCTTATGGCGACCACCTTTCTGGTGAGGTACGAGCCTGGGACGATGTCGAAGCCTGAGCTCTATATGCTCTACGCGATGACTCGCCCCAGAGTTCTTGATCGGGATGGCGTTACGTTGGTCCCCACCGTTGAGATTGACGTCGTGAGCTGGTTTTTGGACCGCATCATCGTATCGGTGGGCGCTCGCTCCCCGATATGTTGCGGCGGTCTGATCACCCTGCTGGCGAAGAAGAGCGCTCCAGGAAGGCGCTCAAGGCTTAGGAGAAGGAAGTAATCAACTGGAGAAAGAAAAACAGAGACTAGAGCCAAAACAGAGCATCACAGCAGAAAACAGGGCTCCACTCGGCCGAGCACCATAGCCACTCGGCCGAGCACCCAACATCGTCCGCCCGAGTGGCGCACCAACGAGGGAAGTCTGCTGCACCCAACTCTATGTTTTTTTTCGATTTCAGAATAAATTGCCACTCGGCCGAGTATATATCTTCACTCGACCGAGTGAAACTGATACGCTCCTAGGGCGAAAATTGCCGAGTAGCTTGTGCCACTCGGCCGAATGGACTTTTTCCACTCGGCCGAGGGTGGCAAAGCCACTCGGCCGAGTCGTAAGCAGCGATGAGTTTTTAAAATAATTTCGTTACGATCACTCGGCCGAGTGACTTAGTCACTCGGCCGAGTCGTAACTTCACTTATATAAGGCGCAGTGGTTCGGCGAGGAATTCGAAACGTCAAAAATTCCCAAAATCGCCCGAACCGCTCGCGACCGCTGCTCCCTCGCCCGCTGCGACCTCCCACTCGCCTGAACGCCGCCCGACCACCGGCGCCCGAGCGCCGATCACCGACCGCCGCACCCCCACACCGCCGGCGACTCCCTCGCCGCCGGCCGACCTCTGGCAATCTTGGGGAGCTTAGGGGAGCTTAGGGGAGCTTCTGGGACGCGCTTTTGGCTTAGAGGAGGCGGCATCTTCGCACGCATCAGCTGATTTTCTCTCGCGGCATGTTCAGGTACCATCGTTCCATTTATTTTAGCACGCCGCGCGTTTTACTTGTTGGGTGAGCACTCAGGGCGCACATACCGCCCCGCACACGACCACGCACTCAGGAAACATCCACCAAGCATAAGCGGCCAGATGAGCCCGGCCCCTCCCATGAGGTGGAGGACTCTCCACCGCCTACACCACCTCACCCCACACAGACACAGCCTGCCGACCCAGTCCACCCACAGCCACCTCCAGCCGCGCCCCCACACCCACAACCACCACCGGCTCCTATCGTCGGGCCGCTGGGAATTACGTTCCGAGACGACGCACATCACGTCGCTTTTGAGCGTATCTCCCAGTGCTCGATAGTGCCCTCCAGGTTCGCACACCTTGCTGACCTAGACCGCCTGGGGGTACTTGAGGGGATGCTCACGTTGTACGACAACGTGGGTTGGCGATACTTTCTTTCCGTGTCGGCGGACACATACGTCCATCCGACACTCGAGGTGCTCAGCTCGATCGCTCGGACCGCTGAGGGATGCTCATTCCGACTCATGGATCGAGAGTGTCAGATCACTCTCGATATGCTTAGGGCATTCTTTCAGTGGCTCACAGTCCCCACACCCGACCGAGCCTACGCCCCCACACACATCTCTCCCCCATCCTTCGATTCACACGCCTTCTGGGCCCGGATCACAGGTTTACCACCGGCCTTTGACCCTAGTAGGGCCAAGGCCTCGGCCATAGTCCACCCCTGCCTCCGCATAGCACAGTGCCTTATGGCGACCACCTTTCTGGTGAGGTACGAGCCTGGGACGATGTCGACGCCTGAGCTCTATATGCTCTACGCGATGACTCGCCCCAGAGTTCTTGATCGGGATGGCGTTACGTTGGTCCCCACCGTTGAGATTGACGTCGCGAGCTGGTTTTTGGACCGCATCATCGTATCGGTGGGCGCTCGCTCCCCGATATGTTACGGCGGTCTGATCACCCTGCTGGCCCTGATGATCGGCGAGGACCTTTCGGCTGACCTGCGACGAGCCCCAGGCCCCACTGCACTTTCGATAGATGTCATGGTCCGGATGAAGATGCTTCGTCCGCACGGCCAGTGGCACTGGGTTTGGTTGCACGGTCCGTACGGTGCTGACTACATGATCCTTCCAAGCCCCGCTCGGACACACTTAGGACCAGCACACGATGACTGGCTTCCGGCGATGGATCTCCTGATCCCCGCCGCCTACGTGCTAGAGGCCGAGGGAGCTGAGCCTGCACCACCTGCACACCCTGCACCGCCAGCTGACCCTGTGTTACCTCAGCCTGAGCCTGCACTTTCTGTCACTCCCGACACTTCTGTCCCCACTTCTGCCAGTGTCGGGAGTACACTTGCTGAGCCTACGCCCACCACGTCTACCACTGCCACCACCGCTGCTGTGCCCTTGTCGGTTGAGCCACTCACCTCTCTGCTACCCGAGCGTCCACCCACCATACTTGAGAGCGGCGAGCCTTCTTTCACTGCTGTCGTGGAGACCATGGCCAGTATGATCTCCGCTGGGATTTCACCTTTTGGACCCCACACTTCCTCTCCAGCGGTCGACCCTTCTGTCTCCACCGTAGCCGTTCTATCTGAGAGTGTCGTGACGTCTGTCCCCACTTCTGTGTCACTGACCTCTCTTGCCGCCTCATCACCGATTCTGTCTTCCACTCCCACTGCTGCTGCTTCCACCTCACACCAGCCTGCGTCCCAGCCTCGCACTGAGGCTAGGCATCCACTAGTGAGCACAGCACTCGTACCACCCATGCCTACTATCCCGATCACCTACACCGCCCGTATTAGACAGCCCCGGCCAGCTCAGCCTAGACCTGTCCGTCCCTCCGCTCCACCACCCCCTGACGCCTTAGTTCAGAGTGTTCGCGCTCTTGAGGGGGGGTTGAGTGGACTCCGGGGCGATTTTAGGGCTTTGTCTTCCACAGTCACCGACATGCAGCACCGCCTCGAGCTACTTCCCAGCATTCACTATTGCTTGACCCAGATCCTCGAGCGACTGCCACGACCACCACCCACCCAGCAGACTGTACCATGCCCACCACCACCACCACCCCCACCTCCGCCTCAGGACGGAGATGGCGCAGCACCACCAGCTTAGGCACACCCTTGATGCCTCCGATTTTTTGTCGATATGCTGCCCATTCTCTGCTTGGTCCTAATGATTTCTGCCTACCCCCCTCCCCTTGCTATTTTTGTCCACATTTTGATCATATCATTCTATATCCTTTTTCCGGGAGTGAGGGAGAGTATTTTTGGTGGCACACACAAATCTGGATCACTCTTATCCTTGCATGCATCACATTCGCATCATATTTTTCATTTTGTTATTTTTTATTTCTTTTTATCATGCATGCATACCCACCCCCGCCCATTACCCGTCTCTCGGTGTGCCACACGTCGCACATTGAGGACACTGTGCACTTTAGCTTGGGGGGTGAGTTCTCACGCTTTTTGCTTTTGTCACCCTTTATTTTTTTAGTTTTCCCACGTTTTTTCCACTTTATCACTCACTTTTTCATCACTTTTTCATTTTTTTACCATGCATCACGTTTTTCTTATTTTTTCTTGTGTGTTGCATTGTAAATCATTTTCATTTTCGTTTATCTTTATTTCTTTCATCTTTTGCTAGAGATGACTTTTCTGTGATGATGATGACGTGGTGTTAGCTTTTCTCTATATGCATGCTATATTTGTCATGACATAGCCTTTTATTTCTGATATCATATGCTATGTTCTGCTTTGCATTTAGAAATAGTAACCCACTCTCTTTTGGTGTATGAAAATGGATGAAATTCTATTATTAGCTTATGTCTGATGATTCATATGTATGCTATCGTAGAAAACACACCAAGATTCACGCATTGATGCTTATATCTGGAGTACTGCTTTCCTTTCTCTCATATCACTTCTTATTGCATGACTTGTACTTTTCACTTCGGGTTGATTGAATTGTTGCTAGCAATGATAAATCTAGATTAGTTTACTTTTTGAGATTAAACTGAGTAGATTATATTACCCTGCTGAAGTTGTCATGCACGTCCTATAGAGTGAATTGAGAGATACATTTATTTCTTTCTCCACATATCTTGAACATTATTTCTCTATTTTAAATTCATTGGTGAATCTCCCCTTAGCGATTCTATTATTGGCATTCCCCCGTTATTAAAATCACATGCTCCAAATTCCCCGAAATCCAAAGAAAAAACAATACTTGTATATCCTTCTCTTTGATTTGGGATTATTGTGTATATATGCTATTGAAAAAAAAGAGAAAAAGGAAAATATTTGAGAATAAGAAAAGAAAAGAGAAAAGTAGTTCGAAAACGATCCCATCTCATATACTTTGTCTCTTTCTTCCCTCTTTTGTTTTATTTTTGACTTTTGGAGCTTCATAAAAATGGGGATGTAAATATCGTTTTATATATGCCACCACGCTTATAGATAAGCTTGGGGGAGAGAATCCAATGATGTGTGAGAGAGTGACTACTTGACGGTGCATGACGACCTAGGCTAAGTAATATTTTATACTCGGTGAGATTGCTAAAATTTCACGAAATCCAGAAATCTACGCTTAGCATTCATTTCACGAAAACCGCATTTTTTCTATTCTTACTACTCTATCGTGTGATATCTCTTATACTCCCTATAGAAAGCATTCAATTGAAAAGTGTGTGATCTACGATATTGTATACCGCTTTAGATGCTTCAGACGATGTTAATCTTAGAATTATTCCATTTTTCATGCTATATCGATATTCTTGGGTTTTCTATTTCAAATGCATCATTATACTATGGTATCAAAATAAAAGACTTTGACATGTGTTTTATATTCAATGCATGCTATATGAGTAAGCAAAACCCACGTCCTGAGAAAAACGATCTAGCAACTTCCCTCTTCGTTTTCTATTTTGTTTTTCGTTTCCGTTTTCCACCTTTCCGTCGTTTTCTTTATCTTTATCCACCGGGTTCGCTTTTTACTTATCTTCCTCGAGGACGAGTAAGAGGTAAGCTTGGGGGATTTTGATCACTCCATATTTTACACCTTTTTTCTGCATGTTTGCATGCCATTTTGATCGCTCAAATCGTGTTTTTCACGTTTATTCGACAATATTGCGATGCTTTTCACGATTTGTTGTTTTTGTCATATTTCAGGAGATTTGGAGCGATTTGGAGTGATTCTGAGATGCCCCACTCCGGAGTGTCACCGACGATTCTCTTGAGGGGTATTTTGCTGTTGGAGAGGAGTGGAAGGAGAAAGAACATCGTAGGAGCGACGAGGAGGCGAAGATATGAAGTTTGGGCATTTTTAGCACTTCACTCGGCCGAGTGAAGGAGTCACTCGGCCGACCATAGGAAGCCCGCTCGGCCGGCCAGATCGGACACGCAACAGAGCAATTTCAGCGTGCACTCGGCCGAGCATCACCATGCCACTCGGCCGAGCACCGAGTCACCCATCGCCCGAGTGGAGCCAAGACGACGGCATCAAAAATCACCAACTCTCTGTTTTCCGTCAGTCTTCTCCAATGACCCACTCGGCCAAGTGGATAAAGACGGCCGCCCGAGTGACTGAAGGCCGTCCGCCCGAGTGACCTCCGAGGAGACGACCCCCGAGACCCCCAACTATCTGTTTTTGTACAGGGTTCGTCACTCGGCCGAGTGACATTTGTCACTCGGCCGAGTGAGTCGCGCTGCATGTAGCGAAAACTGCGGATTTGAGGCTGCGCAGGGGCATTTTCATCAGGGTTTTTTGGGCGATTTTGGGGGGTATTTAACCCCAGTTTTTAACCTAGTTTAGGGGGCTTTTTCAAAACTTTTTGCAGCTTTTTAGATTAACTTTTTAGGGATTAGATTTAGCTTCAAGGGAGGAGAGAAAAGTGAGATTTTGTTGGATGCTACCTTGTTCTTCATTGGTTTGTATTTCTCTCCCTCAAAAACTCAATTTTTATTGATATTCTGAATATTGCTATGAATTCCATGGCTTTTATTTGCGAATTTCTATTGCACTCTATTATGAATTGTGAGTAGTTCATCGTCTTAGGGCGTAGGGATGAACCCTACGAGCCCAATTTCGAAATTGTGATGAATAGGTAAAACTATTGCTAGGATTGATTAGGGGTAGTTTGGGATTGCAATAATACGAATAGCTAGGGATTCATATCGATTGGGATTTGCAAGAGATTGGATCCCAATTCGATAGGAAGCCCTAGATATTCGAATTGGGTTGCAATTGAATTCCTCCGGAATCGGTTTGCAAGAGATTGGGCCGAAACTAGGGGTTTTCGATTGCAATTCTATACCGATACTCATTTGCAAGAGATTGGATGGGTAGGAACTATCCCAACCTTGGTCGTAGCTCGAGTTTACACGAGAGTGGGCTCGAGATACGATTGAACGATGATGTTGTTCTTCACGCTAGCTTGCCTAGGTTAGGGTTTGCAAGAGATTGGACCCTACCCTAGGTTGGCTATAGACCGGCAATAGCGAGAGAGCGTGAGCTTGGTTCCACATTTAGTTGCAACTAGTTCACCCGATTTTCAAGACTAACAATTGTGAAACCTACGAGTCACAATGATGAGATACGGCAAGTAACGGGGATTCCCTATCCCCTAAGCGTTTTTATTAATTTGTTAATCTCTTTATACATTTAAACGACTGTGACCGCACATTGCGAACATTCTCTCGACTTTTCCTATAGCCAGGTGATTCGAAGAATACACTGTTATTAGGCCTCCCTGTGTTCAATACCTGCTCGTCGCTACACCGTGCGCTTGCGGTAAGACTACGATCATCGCCGCTCCGGGACGTGTATCCGGGGCGCGATCAGCAGGTACGTTACCTTAGTTTATTCTTTAATTTCCTTTATTTCATGTAGTTGTATTCTTTTTTTATGCCATGTTATATGGTTATAATATTTATCGTAAATAACTAGCTTGTATAAACCATGATATTCCATTAGTGTTGGGATTGCCTACTGGGACACGCATTGACGTGCTCCACCACGTGGTTTTTCAGGTAGAAAGTTGGATGCTTTAAGAGTGCTGGCTGGGTATTGGGGATGAGGTGTAGTGGAGTGAGATGGTGGTAGTGGTGCCTTATGATGGAAATTGAATTCCACCCCAAGTGATTTTGATGATGAGCACACCAAATGAAGCTTAGTGTACTAACTACACTACAATTAAGTGTGCAGGATATGCGACAAATGAAAAGATTTACTCATACTCAAAGAAGCGCAATCGACGCTCAAAGACAAGGACGAACGTGGCTAAGATCAAATGATGAAGCTCAAAGCTCAAATAAAACAAGAAGCTCAAGTGAAGCTCACATCTACTCCATCAAATTGATCAAGCTTCTGAAGACGTGTCCTAGTCTATAGTGAGTGTGTTCTGTCTTTTTAGGGTATTGTTAAAAGCCAAATCATATAGACAAACACACACACACAAACGATTTGAAAATGTTTTGAATATCTTTTAAATCATCTTCAAAAATGATTTTGAGAGCTTTCTCTAGTCGTCTTGTAAATTCCGTAGTGAAACTCCACACACCCTGGAGTTAGCTACTTGTTTGACTAGCTGTGTCGCAGGAAAAACTCCTCTGTCAAAGTATTTTGAATTTCTGTAACGCCCCGCTTCCCAAAAGACACCGGAAGCAAGGGCGTTACGCGGTCCGCTTGAACTGGAGCGGTGAAGCTCGAGTTCAATAAGCGTCTGTGATAAAAACACAGAAAAGGGTCCTTGCATTTGCGTATCAGAACAACCAGAAAACATTTCATTAAATTAAATGGGCACTTCCAGAATTGTTCGTACAGAAAATAAAACAACAGGGCCTCAGCATGGCCAAAGGAAACTACAACCAAACACTAATCCTACTACAAGGAACTAAACTAAAACTCAAAGCAATGGCGGAAAAGAGACTCTAGTCTTCTACAGAAAACGTCTCGACGTCTTCGACAACTCTGGCTCTCCAAGTCAGGTGGTACTCAAGCTCTGAACCTGACATACATCCACAAACATGAATGTATGTCAGCTAGGGGTCTGCAAGAAAGAGTTAGCATCCCAAGGTGAAGTATATAACAAGTATATGAAATTTAGAAGCATCATTAAATTTAAAAGAAACGACTGCAGCAATTAACATTTAACAATTACAGAGCAGAAAGAAACAATCCTAGCATGCAGTTCTAGTCGATGGCAAGTTTAAAGTTAGATTCTCAGAGTTTGTTAGCATTTCAATATTCACGATGACCAAGTTAGCGTTACAATGACCATGTCAAGAATTCACATCTAATCTAGGGTTCTCGCCTTTAGGTCGTGATGAGAAGGTCGTTCCTCTCACAGGGGCTTACCGTGATTGACACTAACCCACCGCGTTGGGTGGTGTTCTTGAGGAGAGTACCTTACATACACCCAGTGGCCGCTCAACCCTAACCCCACCCAAAAGTTTTGCCGGAACACGAGCCTGCCTAGTCGACTCACACGACATCACAATATCACGATACCGCCTTCGAGGCGCACGATTTCACGATGTCCATATTGTTAATCATGTCAAGACTCACTGAATTTTACTGTTATCAATATTACAGTTTTATAGCGACAGTTCTGCAAAACAGAAACGGGTCGAACGACCATTTCCGTAATTTCAAATAATGACGATTACGTCCTTTTTGTTCAACTTGCTATAGAAACGATTTCTTTCTCTAGTTGTTTAAATTGGGGATATATCGTATGATATACCGTTGGATCCCAATTTTCGTCCTAGTCATTATGGTGTCAGTTTTGTACGTCATTTCACGCCTAATTTTTGAGTTACACAGCAAAACATGAAGGCGGCGTAAACGTGCCGAAACTTCTAAAATTCATAACAAATCATATACTTGCCTGTTTTCGACGTTCTTGATGTCGTTGGAGTCGTCTCGACGTGTACTACGCTGCGGAGCATTTGGTTCGCTGGTTTGATGAAACATTGACGTGCGTTTATATTTCATATATTCACGCATGTTTTCTTTTGTGTTTCCCCGTTGTTTTCGCCGCCTTTTATTCGTTTTTTCGTATTTTCTCGTTTTCTTTCACTTTTCTTTGTTTATCCATGTTTGCAGGAGATTGACCGTGTAGGGGACGTTTAACCATGATATCTCAAGTCCCCGGAGCAACGGGAGGAGTCACGCGTGATCCAGGGGGTCAAACGTCGAAGAATTCATCTTTCAGCCCCTCACCCGGTCGGTTGGTCATCTCCAACCTATCAGGTGATGCACGTGTGCACCACCCGGTCTCTGCTGCAGCTCATAAGGAAGTCACCCGATCGGTTCACAGACCGGTTCAGCGGGGGCCTGTTCTCTGTTTTCTCGAGCAAAATGCCAACCGATCGGGTGACTCTCACCCGATCGGTTCATCTGTAGCTGATGTTGAAGAGCTGAAGACACGGGCGTCCAACCGATCGCTTCACCCGACGGCTCTATGATCCAACTGGTCACTCAAGAACTCACCCAACCGGTTCATATGACCGGGTGAAAGCTCGCCGTTTTCTGTTATTATTTTGTAACGCATCAACCGATCAGTTGACTTGTCAACCGATCGGGTGATGCGAGAGTCTATAAATAGAACCCCTAGGGTTCCAGAAACGGACGGCCTGCTAGTTTTTACTGTTTTCTCCCATTGTGACGGCTGTATTTCTGTTCTTTTGTAAGTTGTCGGATCTTTCTAAAATTTTAGTATTGTCTTATCTACTCTATTACTTCCGCATTGCAATTGTCCGATTATGATTCCAACGGTTAAATTTCATTTAGATCGCTTTTTCATGAATTTTTGTGAGTAGTTCCCAAATCTGGGATTTTGGTGGAAACCCCTTCGGGGGCTCTTCCCGATGCGTCCATAGGGTTAGGAAATCGATAGGGAGTAGGAATCTAACGGTTACGCGGGGTGTTTCATTGTCATCGGCGGGAAAAAGACCGCCTTTGACCGTCGGGCCAAGGGGGAATAAACTTGGCGGTTGACTCCCTAGCCATAGCTCACGCCATTAGCGTAGACGCCGAATCCTAGCACGCGGGAGCGGCAGGACGAGACGTCGGGAGTTATCATTGCGAGCTTAGTGCTCCCGGAATCGATCAGTGTTAATGGGCATGGGAGTGCCCACTGATCGAATCCGGGAAGTCCGGTGTATCATCCTGGGCACCGACCGGAATATCAGGCCCATGGGATGCCGGTACCACTTTCAGAGGCAACGTCTCACCATTAGACCCTAATTCCGATCGCTATCCATGCCCGTAGGTCGTATCGGCGAGAGTCACTCGTCTGGGGTGGAAACCAAAGTCCCGGGTTTTCTTTCTTTATTGTTCATCCCCTTTATTTCCTTTCGTGACAACCATCTACCGATTCGGGCTAGCTCGCCCCCGGGGTGATTTAGGTCCTACCTGACCCAAGCACAACCTCGCCTCCCTGAGTTCGATATTCCCGCACCCTACACTAACCGTGCACTTGCGGTAAACGACACCGCGCCCATTGCCGCAAACAAGCGGGGGCGCCGGTCAAGTTTATGGCGCCGTTGCCGGGGAGGCAACGTGCTTGTTATTTTAGGATCTCTTGAACCCTCGTGTCTAGCTCACATCCCTACCTCGCGATAATTTTCGCATTCTCCTTTTTCTTTTTTATTTTTCTCATTTTTATTTCTTATTTTATCTGTTCCTTTCCCACTTGTCGCTTCACGGGTGTTTGTTGTTTTTCATGCGCAGGTGTAATGACAGCTTTTCATGTTCTGGATTTATTATAATATAATATATATTTTGGTGGATATTCTCTGTGTGTGTGGTTTTCGTCTCCGTAACTTTCATTTTCGATCGTTTTGTCGTGTTTTCTCGTTTCTTCCTTAGGATCGTCGATTTCGAAGTACGTCATTCGTGACGGGCTTCATAACGGTCGTATCTTACTATTAGATCAAGCCTAGGAGTCTTAGGAATCGATCCCGGGGCCCCGCGCTCCGTATCGGAACTTTTGGTGCTCATTAGCCGGTGTAAGAAGGGGCACCGACCGACTAGATGACGATCCAGTCGGTCGGCAATCCTTCTTGGACAGACTAGTTAGCTTTCTAAATTATTCAAGAGTTACTGTTTATCGTTAATCGGTCTAAGAACGTTGGTTGACCGACTAGGTTGCAAACTAGTCGGTCAGCAATGCTTCTTTAACCGACTAACTCTTCAACTTATTTTTGGTATCAATACTGTTCACTCTTAGTCGGTCTAAGAACGTTCATCGACCGACTAGATGTTAAACTAGTCGGTCAGTATTTGTTCTTCGACCGACTAATTCTAAATCCTATTTTCGTTCAGAAGTTACTGTTTACACTTAGTCGGTCTGCGTTGGTCGACCGACCGACTAGTTGCCAAACTAGTCGGTCAGTGGTTGCTCTTTGACCGACTAATCTGTGTTAAAACCCTAATTTCTGGGCAGCCGCCAGCCCATCCTATTTAACCCCCTCCCAAACGATTTCATCTTCCTCCACTCGACCCTAAACCCTAGTTTCTCCCCCATTGAGCCCCCATCTTCCCCCAAGCCCTATTTCTTCATCCCAAGCCCTAAATCCATCATCTAAACCCTCCCTCAACTCATTCCACCTCTCATCTTCCCCAAAAGCTCATCAAATCCCCAAAATCCCCCAAAAACCCTAGTTCTCCAAACTTCTCCTTTCGTTTCCAGATCTGGTCCTAGGGTTCTCCGGAGAGTTTCTTCCGCCTCCTCTCGGTAAGAAATCGATCTATTGATGTTTTCCTAACCTATTGTAATTTTTATGAAACCCTAATAAAATATTTGTTGTTTTTGATGGTTGTCTCCCTATAACAGCGATTTCCCCGTAGATTAGCATCCGTGAGGCGAACCCTCGTTGATCGTCATCCCCGGTGCTAGGCAAGTGAAACTTGCCACTTAGGGTTTGGGCCATGTTTTAGGCCATTTGCTTGTTGTAGGCGTAAAAGAGGCTAGGCGACGAAATGATACTCGCCTAGGCGCAAATTGGGGAATTAGCTTGACAACGAAGCTAGTTCCGACATTTAGCATGTTGCACAATTACCATGTCATGTTTACTTTCCATTAACGGTACGCAAATTACTTGTCATGTCATTGCATTCTTCATGTGACCCCGTGATTGTGTAGCATCGCTACAATACTTGTGTTTCCTGGCTCGTGACCAGAAGCGAGCATAATGAGTTGCTAACCCCAACGCTCGATATTGAATAGTGAACTAAGAAACAAGCTCCTGTGCGGGGCAACCCTGGCTCACTTGCTGGGCTCATGTACAGGGACCCTGGCTTGTTTACGTGTGGGATGGGGTAAGGGTTAAGCGGTCATTCAACTGGGGGTCTGCCTGATCAGCAACTGCAGTTGTAAGACGTAAACTTTGGGGTGGGGTAGTGTTTAGTGCCGATCGGTGTGAATGATGTACCATTCAGCTGAAGGGCGTAAACATCTACAAACAACAGTGAAACGTGAATAGTGTTTAGTGCCGATCGGTGTGAATGATGTACCATTCAGCTGAAGGGCGTAAACATCTACAAAACGACGTGAATTGATTGAGATTGTTAGTAGCTTGGCTACTCTTGTCTTGTCCCGATACTTGTTCTCTTGTACTTACTGTTCACCGTGTCTTAATTGTGCACTCATGTTATAACTGCCATGTCATGCATACTAAAACTGCTAGGTTGCTAGTTGCCTTACTTTCAGTTTCCTTGCCCAAGTCTTTTAGACTTGATGACATGTGCCCCTTTACTCTTTTGGGTGACACATGTTAGATCTTGAGCCTGAGTACCTTGTTGAGAACGAGGTGTTTGCTGACGCCGAGCCCGAGCTTGTGTTTGACGGGGAGAACGTGGACACTGGGGACCAGTCCTAGTGTCTTCGTTGTGTTTTACTTTTGTTTAGACAGTTGTTTTGTTGTCGGTGCGTAGCACCTATACTTTGTTATGTCGTTGTACTTTTGTTGGCCTTGTTCTGGGCCTTTAGACTCTTTCTTTTAGCCTGGTGGCTTTTTTGGATGTTGGACTTATTTTCTTGTTGGACAATTTATGAGATATGAGATTTGGTTTCAGTCTCTCCTTGTGTTATTATTGTTGTTCCGTTGTGGTTACAGGGACCTGCTTATGTTTTATTGACGCTTATCGGGTTTGGGGCTTCACAGCTCCACTCCCGTGCGGACCTTTTCACGTCTCGCCTCCATTTTAGGGAAGCGGATCGTGACAGGTTATGTTGGTGGCCCATGCAGGTCCTTCTGTAACTGTGATTTTTGGAATAGCGATAATAATATTAGAATGTCCAATAAACTAAGTTCGACGTCCGAGTCATTAGCTATGAGTCTAATCTGATTCGTTTTCTGTGTCACTAGATGACAGGAAGACGATTCACCCATGGTGGGGGCAGCGGTGCGCTCCCTCATGATGAGGAGCCTGAGCGGGAACCCACCAGTGGTGAGATGATGCGGATGATGCTGCAGATGATGTAAGTGCAGTAGGGTGTGCTTCTGCAAGTCCAGAATGCTCCACTTGCTCAAGCTGCCCGGGCTCTTCCGGATGCCCCTCGCTCTGAGCCGGGAGCGAAGCAATTTCGGGAGCTGGGTCCCGTGTATTTTGATGGGTCTGAGGGTCCTCTGGCTACCGATGAGTGGATTCGGAACATCGAGGACAATCTGAAGATGGCCAAGATCACCCCGGCTGGATGGGTTGATTTGGCGAAGAGGCAACTCAAGGATAATGCTCGGAATTGGTGGGATGCGGAAGAGAAGATGTTGGTGGAGCCGATCGTCTGGGCTACCTTTAAGGCCAGATTTGAGGGTGAGTTCTTCCCGAAAGCTGCCAGGGAAGAGATGCTGCAGCGTTTCATCGATTTGAAGCAGGGAATCTTGTCGGTGGACCAGTACCACCAGGAGTTCATGATGCTGAGTCGGTTTGCACCAAAGATGGTGCAGGACGCTGATGAGAGAGCTCAGAGGTTCCTGCAGGGACTTGCTTCAGAGCTCCAGAGCTTTGTGACCTCTTCTGACTGGGAATCTTATCAGAAGGTTTTGGTAGCGGCCAAGAGGCAGGAGCTGCTCGTGAACCAGAGGAGGGGATCTATTGTTGGTGCTGGAAAGAGGCCTGTGGAACAGGCGAGAGCTGTGGTTAGACCTGGATTCAGGCCTAACCAGCCAGCTCAGTTTAAGAGGCCAGGAGGGCCTATTCTGAAGACTTTCCATTTTTGCGGCAAGCCTGGCCACATCAAGGATCAGTGTCGGAAGTTTTTGGGCCAGTGTTTGGTCTGTGGTGATGCTTCCCATGTCGCGAAGGATTGTCGGCATGCGGGTCCGCTGCGGAGGGCTCCTGTTGCAGCACAGCCGTTGCAGCAGTGAGCGTCTGTTCCTGCTGGTCGTGGAGCAGCTCTTGTTCCGTAGAGGCAGGCTTCTCAGCAGGCTGTTCCGCCGAGGAGGCAGGCTTTTCTGATGACCGCTGTGGAGAGCGAGGCTATGGATGAGGTTATCGCAGGTAATCCTCAATTCTACCTATTACTTTCCTGGCTGGTTTTGATTGTTAGATTGTGTTGTTTGCTTGAACATGGTTGTTTTCTAGACTAGGGTTTGATTGTTAATTGCTTGTTAGGTGTGGTTTTGGTTTGCACATTTCCTGCACGAGTCCTCTTTGACTCTGGTGCATCGATGTGCATTATTTCTCGGAGCTTCGTAGAGAGGCATTCCTTGTCGACGTCCCCTCTCTCCAAGAGTTGGAATATCGTTATAGGGAATGGCGTGGTCTCGGTGCATCGTGGTTGCAATTCTTGCTCGTTGGTGGTCTGTGGACATGAGCTTTTCGCTGATTTCATTGTCCACGACATCATCAACTATGATGCAGTTCTTGGGATGGACTGGCTTGCGAGCTTCTATGCTACGATCGACTGTCGAAGGAAGAAGGTGGTGTTCGAGATTCCCGGACATCCAGTCTTTGAGTTCAGTCGTGGTAGCAGTTCGCTTGGTCCTGTCAGATTTCGGGCCAGGCAGGTGGAGGCTGTGGCTATGCAGATGGAGCTGGAGTGGCCAGCTGTGGTGCGTGATTTTGGCGATGTCTTCCCCGAGGAGATGTCTGGTTTGCCACCTGATCGAGCTCTGGAATTTTCTATTGACCTCGTTCCAGGTGCGCAGCTGATTTCGAAGGCGCCGTATCGTATGGCACCTGCGGAATTGGAAGAGTTGCGGAAGCAGTTGGATGAGCTCTTGCAGAAGGGTTATATTAATCCTAGTGTGTCTCCGTGGGGAGCACTGGTGCTGCTGGTTAAGAAGAAGGATGGTTCGCGTCGCATGTGTGTGGACTATCGGGAGTTGAATGCGGTGACCATTAAGAATAAATATCCGTTGCCTCGCATCGATGATATTTTTGATCAGCTTGGAGGTTTGAGGGTGTTTTCTAAATTGGATTTGAGGAGTGGTTACCATCAGTTGAAGGTGAAGAAGGATGATGTTCCGAAGACAGCGTTCAGGACGAAGTATGGACACTATGAGTTCGTGGTTATGCCTTTCGGCGTAACTAACGCGCCCGCAGTTTTCATGAATCTGATGAACCTGATTTTCTACGACTTTTTGGATAAGTTTGTCGTTATCTTTATTGACGACATTCTGATCTATTCGAAGTCGGAGGAAGAGCATGCCTCGCACCTCAGGACGATATTGGAGATTTTGAGGAGGCATCGTTTGTATGCTAAGTTTTCGAAGTGCGAGTTTTGGCTGGATCGAGTTGCTTTTCTCGGTCATGTGGTGACTGGAGATGGTATTTCTGTGGATCCCGAGAAGATTAGGGCCATCAGAGAGTGGCCTGTCCCGTCGTCTGCGTCTGAGATTCGGAGTTTCCTTGGACTTGCTGGTTACTATCGGTGATTCATTAAGGACTTTTCCCGTATTGCTGAGCCGATGACCAGGTTGACGCGGAAGGATGTTGCTTTTGTTTGGTCGGGTGATTGTGAGGATGCTTTTGGTGTTCTGAAGGAGAGGCTGACGACTGCCCCTATTCTTGTTGTGCCTGATCGCAGCGGTGGATTTGAGATCTTTTGCGATGCTTCTGGCAAGGGTCTCGGTTGTGTGTTGCATCAGCACGGACATGTTATGGCGTATGCGTCTCGTCAGCTTAAGGTTCATGAGAAGAATTACCCAACGCAAGATTTGGCGTTGGCTGCCGTTGTGTTTGCTCTTAAGATTTGGAGGCACTTCTTGCTGAGTGAGAAAGTGAAAATTTTCACCGATCACAAAAGCTTGAAGTATATCTTTACTCAGAAGGAGCTCAACATGCGACAGCGTCGATGGTTGGAGCTTATGGCGGATTATGAGATTGATTTGCAGTTTCACCCTGGCAAGGTGAATGTGGTTCCGGATGCGCTGAGTAGGCTTCCAGCGGTGATGATGTTGACCTCGCAGTGGAGATTGCAGCAGGATTTTTGCGAGTCTGGTGTGGAGATTGTTCTTACTGGGGAGGATTCATCGTTGATGTACATGCAGGTACAGTCGACGATCGTGGATCGGATTAAGGCTAGCCAGGCTGAGGATCCGAAGTTGATGAAGATTCGGGAGCAGGTGGAAGCCGGTCTGCGGACTGACTTTTTGATTCATGAGGATGGCTCGCTGAGGTTTGGAGCCAGGTTGTGTGTGCCAGCTGGAGATATTAGAGAGGAGCTGATGGTGGAGGCACACAGTTCGCCGTATTCTGTGCATCCTGGTGGCACCAAGATGTACCAGGATCTTCGTCTGAATTATTGGTGGCATGGTATGAAGAGAAGCGTGGCTCGGAGTGTAGCCAAGTGCTTGGTTTGTCAGTAAGTGAAGGCGGAGCACCAGCGTACGGCCGGGTTGCTACAACCGCTTCCGATTCCGGAGTGGAAGTGGCAACACATCACTATGGATTTCGTGACTGGACTACCTCGGAGTCCGAAGCAGAATGACGCGATTTGGGTGATCGTAGATCGATTAACCAAATCTGCGCACTTTATTCCATTCCGAGTGGGACAGTCCACTGAGGCACTGGCAAGGAGATATATGGAGGAGGTCGTGTGACTTCATGGAGTCCCCGTGAGTATCGTGTCTGACAGAGACACGAGGTTCACATCTCAGTTCTGGCAGAGTTTACAGAAGAGCTTGGGTACGCGTCTGAGTTTCAGCACGGCGTACCATCCGCAGACGGATGGCCAGTCCGAGAGGACGATTCAGATTTTGGAAGACATGCTGAGGGCGTGCATGTTGGATTTCAAGGGTTCGTGGGAGGACCATTTACATCTGGTAGAGTTTTCCTACAACAACAGCTTCCAGGCGAGTATTGGCATGGCGCCTTTCGCCGCTCTTTATGGGAGGAAATGTCGATCGCCATTAAGTTGGGATGACGTTGGTGATCAGGAGTTGTTGGGACCTGAGATGATCGTGGAGGCCGTGGATGTCGTCAGGAATATTCGGGAGAGGTTGAGGATTGCTCAGGACCGTTTTAAGCATTGGGCGGATGCTAAACGTCGTCCTTTGTAGTTTCAGCCGGGCGACCAGGTGTTCTTGAAGATTTCCCCGAATCGCGGTGTGATTCGTTTCGGGAAGCGAGGGAAGTTGAGCCCGCGATACGTTGGACCATTTGATGTTCTGGAGAGGGTTGGCGAGGTAGCTTATCGCTTGGCCTTGCCGCCATCTTTGGAAGGAGTTCACAATGTTTTCCATGTGTCGCAGCTTCGTCGATACATTAGCGATCCATCTCATGCGGTAGATTTTTCGGAGATTACCGTTCGCCCAGATTTGACGTATGACCAGTATCCAGTGCAGATTTTGGACAGGCGTCAGAAGTCTCTTCGGATCAAGATTGTCAATCTTGTGAGGGTGATGTGGCGACACGGCTCACCTGGAGAGTCTACTTGGGAGAATGAGGATGAGATGCGAGAGCGTTTCCCACTTTTGTTTCCGGACTCGTGAGTGTTTGGAATTCCGAGGACGGAATTTTTCTTAAGTTGGGGAGGATGTAACGACTGCTTTTCATGTATCTGGATTTATTATAATATAATATATATTTTGGTGGATTTTCTCTGTGTGTGTGGTTTTCGTCTCCGTAACTTTCATTTTCGATCGTTTCGTCGTGTTTTCTCGTTTCTTCCTTATGATCGTCGATTTCAAAGTACGTCATTCGTGACGGGCTTCATAACGGTCGTATCTTACTATTAGATCAAGCCTAGGAGTCTTAGGAATCGATCCCGGGGCCCCGCGCTCCGTATCGGAACTTTTGGTGCTCATTAGCCGGTGTAAGAAGGGGCACCGACCGACTAGATGATGATCCAGTCGGTCGGCAATCCTTCTTGGACAGACTAGTTAGCTTTCTAAATTATTCAAGAGTTACTGTTTATCGTTAGTCGGTCTAAGAACGTTGGTTGACCGACTAGGTTGCAAACTAGTCGGTCAGCAATGCTTCTTTAACCGACTAACTCTTCAACTTATTTTTGGTATCAATACTGTTCACTCTTAGTCGGTCTAAGAACGTTCATCGACCGACTAGATGTTAAACTAGTCGGTCAGTATTTGTTCTTCGACCGACTAATTCTAAATCCTATTTTCGTTCAGAAGTTACTGTTTACACTTAGTCGGTCTGCGTTGGTCGACCGACCGACTAGTTGCCAAACTAGTCGGTCAGTGGTTGCTCTTTGACCGACTAATCTGTGTTAAAACCCTAATTTCTGGGTAGCCGCCAGCCCATCCTATTTAACCCCCTCCCAAACGATTTCATCTTCCTCCACTCGACCCTAAACCCTAGTTTCTCCCCCATTGAGCCCCCATCTTCCCCCAAGCCCTATTTCTTCATCCCAAGCCCTAAATCCATCATCTAAACCCTCCCTCAACTCATTCCACCTCTCATCTTCCCCAAAAGCTCATCAAATCCCCAAAATCCCCCAAAAACCCTAGTTCTCCAAACTTCTCCTTTCGTTTCCAGATCTGGTCCTAGGGTTCTCCGGAGAGTTTCTTCCGCCTCCTCTCGGTAAGAAATCGATCTATTGATGTTTTCCTAACCTATTGTAATTTTTATGAAACCCTAATAAAATATTTGTTGTTTTTGATGGTTGTCTCCCTATAACAGCGATTTCCCCGTAGATTAGCATCCGTGAGGCGAACCCTCGTTGATCGTCATCCCCGGTGCTAGGCAAGTGAAACTTGCCACTTAGGGTTTGGGCCATGTTTTAGGCCATTTGCTTGTTGTAGGCGTAAAAGAGGCTAGGCGACGAAATGATACTCGCCTAGGCGCAAATTGGGGAATTAGCTTGACAACGAAGCTAGTTCCGACATTTAGCATGTTGCACAATTACCATGTCATGTTTACTTTCCATTAACGGTACGCAAATTACTTGTCATGTCATTGCATTCTTCATGTGACCCCGTGATTGCGTAGCATCGCTACAATACTTGTGTTTCCTGGCTCGTGACCAGAAGCGAGCATAATGAGTTGCTAACCCCAACGCTCGATATTGAATAGTGAACTAAGAAACAAGCTCCCAACCCTGGCTCACTTGCTGGGCTCATGTACAGGGACCCTGGCTTGTTTACGTGTGGGATGGGGTAAGGGTTAAGCGGTCATTCAACTGGGGGTCTGCCTGATCAGCAACTGCAGTTGTAAGACGTAAACTCTGGGGTGGGGTAGTGTTTAGTGCCGATCGGTGTGAATGATGTACCATTCAGCTGAAGGGCGTAAACATCTACAAACAACAGTGAAACGTGAATAGTGTTTAGTGCCGATCGGTGTGAATGATGTACCATTCAGCTGAAGGGCGTAAACATCTACAAAACGACGTGAATTGATTGAGATTGTTAGTAGCTTGGCTACTCTTGTCTTGTCCCGATACTTGTTCTCTTGTACTTACTGTTCACCGTGTCTTAATTATGCACTCATGTTATAACTGCCATGTCATGCATACTAAAACTGCTAGGTTGCTAGTTGCCTTACTTTCAGTTTCCTTGCCCAAGTCTTTTAGACTTGCTGACATGTGCCCCTTTACTCTTTTGGGTGACACATGTTAGATCTTGAGCCTGAGTACCTTGTTGAGAACGAGGTGTTTGCTGACGCCGAGCCCGAGCTTGTGTTTGACGGGGAGAACGTGGACACTGGGGACCAGTCCTAGTGTCTTCGTTGTGTTTTACTTTTGTTTAGACAGTTGTTTTGTTGTCGGTGCGTAGCACCTATACTTTGTTATGTCGTTGTACTTTTGTTGGCCTTGTTCTGGGCCTTTAGACTCTTTCTTTTAGCCTGGTGGCTTTTTTGGATGTTGGACTTATTTTCTTGTTGGACAATTTATGAGATATGAGATTTGGTTTCAGTCTCTCCTTGTGTTATTATTGTTGTTCCGTTGTGGTTACAGGGACCTGCTTATGTTTTATTGACGCTTATCGGGTTTGGGGCTTCACAGCTCCACTCCCGTGCGGACCTTTTCACGTCTCGCCTCCATTTTAGGGAAGCGGGTCGTGACAGCAGGAGTTCAAGAAGTCTCGACGACTTGATTCCCCTCGATCCAGAGATTAACGCCACCCTTAGGCGTTTGGCCGCCGAGAAGCGAAGAAGAGAGGATCCCGAATCCATGGAGGAGAACACCCCGCCTTACAAGTCCCTGCTGGAGTACTCGATGCCATCTATCGAGTCCACTTCCGCCATCCGATCTCCAGCTATTGCGGCCCAAAGCTTTGAGCTGAAGCCGTCTTTAGTGACATGGATCCAGCAGGACCAGTTTGCGGGTGCGCCCATGGAGAGCCCGATCGAGCACCTAGACTCCTTTTTGGAGAAGTGTGACACCTTCCGGATTAATGGTGTCACGACTGAGGCTATCCGTTTGAAGCTGTTCCCCTTCTCGTTGAGAGACAAAGCCAAGCAATGGCTAAGGGGGAAGGACCCCAACACTTTCAATACCTGGGAGAAGCTCTCCAACGCTTTTCTGATGAAGTTCTTTCCTCCGGGGAAGACCATGAAGTTGAGGAGTGAGATCTCCTCCTTCTCCCAGGCCAGCCACGAGTCCTTGCATGAAGCTTGGACGAGATATAAGGAAATGCAAAGAAGATGCCCTCACCATGAGCTTTCGAAGTGGCAGATTATTAATCTGTTCTACAATGGGTTGAGGGATGACCTGAAATCTTCTATGGACGCCGCGGCTGGGGGTTCCTTCATGTCTAGGAGCGAGGAAGATGCCGGACATATTCTGGAAAATATGGCATCCAACAATGAGCGGTGGTGTGACGAGAGAGCCACACCAAGATCTGGGGGTATACACAGAGTCGAGGATGTCGACAAACTCTCAAGCAAGTTCGACTTGCTTTCGACCCAGATCTCCGCACTAATGGTAGGAGCCGGTGGGGCCGGTACACAGCAAATTTCAGCGGTAGAATCCGAATTCTTTGGGGAATTCGACGGTGGTGACATCTCACCACCGTTGGATCAGGCGAGCGCACTATTTTACAACCCCACGGGAAATGCGCCGTATCCACCAAGGACCAATTCCAACCCGACCTACTCTCCAAACAACCGGAACCACCCAAACTTCAGTTACCAGCCACCATTTCAGCCCTCACCGCCTCAGCAGCCGCAGCAACAAACATATCAGCCGGCTAGGCCGCAACAGAATCAGGTTCAGCAGCAACCATTTCAGCAGCAACCTCAGCAACAATTTTATGCCCCCAGGAATCATCAGCCAATCCAGCAGCAGCAGCAATATGGCCAACAAAGGGCCGTCTCTCCGGTTGAGTCTCTCTTGACTCAATATATAACCAACCAGGAGAAGATCAACCAAAAGCTGGAAATGGGTCAGCGGACCCTCACAGACCAAGTAACCCAGCTGGGGTTACAGGTGGCGAACCTCTCAAGGTCACAAAACCAATTGCCGCCACAACCGGAGGTGAACCCGAGGGGAGCAACACAAACATCGGCACTCGTGCACGAGCACGCAAATGTGTCCGCTATCGTTCTGAGAAGCGGGACACAAATCCCTACTAGAGTGCCCCCTAACACACCGGAAGCACCGTTGTCGTTGAGCGACCGATCGAAAAATCAAATGACGCCGGTGCTTCGTCATCAAATCCTATGACTCCGGAGGGAGTCTCTGAAGAAGAGAAGGAGAAGGAGGAAGGGAGCCCGAAAGTGTTCAAACCCGTTGTGCCATTTCCACAACGGTTAGCTCAGGCCAAAATTGATGAGAAATATGGCAAGTTCTTCGCCATGGTAAAGGACCTGAGCCTACAAATCCCCTTCCTAGAAGCAATCGAAACAATCCCCTCCTATGCAAAATTCCTGAAAGATTTGGTGACGAGAGGGTCAAGAAAGGAGAAAGTAGTGCTGACGGCGGAATGTAGCGCTCTTATTCAGAGGGCAAATCCGCCGAAACTCAAGGACCCGGGGAGCTTCTCTATTCCTTGCACGATCGGGGCAGTGAAGATTCATCGTGCACTCGTCGATCTAGGAGCGAGTGTTAGTTTGATGCCCTTGTCGATGTATAGAAGGATAAGAATGGGCGATCTGGAGCCCACCGGTATGACCCTACAACTAGCTGACCGGTCGGTCAAATATCCGGTGGGAATTGTGGATGACCTCCTCGTTAATGTGAGAGGGGTGCATGTGCCAGTGGACTTTGTAGTCATGGACATGCCTGAAGACGCACACACCCCCATCATCCTGGGACATCCTTTCATGGCCACTGCTGGCGTTATGATTGATGTTAAGAACATAAAACTTTCTTTAAACGTCAGCGGAGAAAAAGTTGAGTTTGATCTGGGGTTATCCATGAAGTATCCCGATCCCCCGGACGACCCTCGGTGTAATTTGCTTGAGGTAGAAGAAGAAGAAGCCGCTGAAGAGAGCTCCTGGGAGATTCTCTTAAGAAACCCCCCCGATGACTTGGGGAATTCAGAGGATGGAGACGGCCCCAAGAACAAAGATGCTGCTGGGAAAGTGAGTGCAGCAAGAACGACCCCTCCCGGGTTCCCCAAAGCTCCTCCCGCGAGGAGAGCGGGGAAAGAGCCCATGGACCTCACCAAGGATGAGGTCCGGATCCTAAAGAAGATGGCGGGAAGCGCCAATACAAAGGAGAAGCCCCCGGATCCCAAGGACAAGGGGAGGGTAGTCGAGCAATTATTTCTCCAGCCGCCGACTACTCCAAAGGCCTTCAGCTCCAATGAGGAAGAGATGCCGAACTTCGGGCATCACCCGTATCAACCACCATGAACATCTCTTACGGACGTCGAGCCAACGACGTTAAACAAGTGCGCTTCATGGGAGGCAACCCATGCTCTAAACTTTTCCCCACTTTTTAGCGTTATTTTTAACTTTATTTTATCTATTTTTATAAATAAAATCAGCCGCGAGAACATCCGTTCAGGGACTTAGACAAATCTGTTGGTTTTTGCAGGAAACAAGCCCCAATCGATCGGTTGATAACTCACCCGATCGGTTGGGATGTATCAGATACATGCCGAGATCTATCCCTGAATGACCCGATCGGTTGAGTAATGAAGAGACCGGGTGACAGACCGGGTGAGCTGGGGAGAACTCTCGGAAATTTTTGGGGAATATCAACCGATCGGTTGAGTTCGTGCGCGATCGGTTGAGGCGACCGGGTGAGCAGCCCCCAATTCTCGGGAAAATGAGTTGAGCGGCCAACCGATCGGTTGACAAGTCAACCGACCGGTTCGCCTGTAGAATTTCTTCAGCAAGAACTTCGACCTAACTGTCAACTGATCGGGTGACAAGTCACCCGATCAGTTCGACTTAAAACCCTATAAATACCCCCAACCGCCCGTTCGATCCGCACTCGCAATTTTCGAATCCGGATCTGCCGTTTCACCTCTCCCTCGTGCGCCTGCCCTCTTTCTTCCCTTCAATCAACCTCAATCGCCTCTTCCCCATCCCCCTACCCATCCACCAACGATTTCTCTCCATTCTCCTCGATTCCACCAACACACAAAACCCTAACCTCCACCCGTTTTTCCCCAATTTCGAAACTTGCTGAAGAGATCGCTGCGGCTTCACAGCGTGCACCTATCGAGTAGCATCGGGGCGGCAACGAGCAACTATCTTCATCTCATTCGGGTACACTCGCTCCTTTACTTAATTTTAATTTTACCCCAAATACTCCATTTGCTTGTTGGTCGTATTTCGTGTTTGTATTGAATTCATTGTACTCTTACATACCTACGCACATGAACGACACCCACACAATGCCTCCCCGCCGTGTTAAGCCCACCGACGCCAGCTCTTCGAACCCTAGGCCCACCCGTCGTACCCATCGCACCCACGCTACCTCCCCCCCTTCTCCGTCACTCCATACGTGCGTCGGAGGAAATTACCGGTACGCTCCAGATCTCTTCCACCACCACCCACCACCGTCACCACCGCATCTTCTTTCCCCATTTCTATTCCTCTCACCACCACCTTGATCGCCTTCCTACCACCACCACCCACCTCCACCGACACTCCTCCCATAGTTCACACCACCGCTGCACCTATTCCTCCACCTCATTCCCCACTTCTCCGCACACCCCCAGCCTCCCCCGACCACCCAATCCCACCCTCTTCCGAGGAGGACGAGGATTCACCTTCTCCTGCTTACTGATTTCACCTCATTTGTTTTTGACTCCCCCTTGCATATCTCTGCATTTCATTGATCATATCATTTCGCTAGCACTGTCAGGTCTAGCTTGGGGGACGTCTATTTTGGTGTGCTGTCGTGTTTTATTGTTTTTCTCATTTTTGTGTGTGTGCTTGTTTTTCTCATTTTGAGTGTCGTGTCATGTGGTTTTATTTTTATTTTTATTTTCGTTTCGTTTGATTTTGATTTTGATCTTTCTTTCATTTTCTGTTTCATCTATGTGTTTTCCTCATTTTCATTTCTTTGTGTGTCAGTGCGTATTCCCCCCCATCTTCATTGCCTTCCCGTACTCAGTCATATTGCATTGAGGGCAATGCAAGCTTCAGCTTGGGGGAGTCGCACTGTGTGCGTCATTTGAGTCCTTCTTTTTCATTTTTTGTGTCGTTTTCATCGTGTTTTTTATTTTTTCTTTGATTTTCTCTTCTCTTCTTTTTATCTCTTTCTCCTAGAAATGAACCCTATGATGAATCGCCAAATAATTCACACACACCTAGCATTGCACCGATAATCACACTCACTAACCCTAGGATTTCGAGTCCTCTTGTATTTCACGCATCGTGGGTCCACTTAGCTTTCTTGTGAGTTGTGCGTCGTGCCTAGCTATTTGATGTGTTTCTACTTGGTGATTTTACTTTATATACCTGTCCAGGAATGACCCCTACATTATCATGCTTCGATTTGAATATGCGGTACTTGCTTCCATATTATGCATGCTATATTTATATCGTATATTTCAATTCGCATGCGTCGGGATTCCACAACTAAGGACTAGGATAACCCATTTAGCCTATGCTCTATTTAGCGAGAATAGTTTCCTTTGCCCGAGTGTTTAGATTTCGACTTCTTTTTTTTGTTTTACTTGGTGCAAATCCCCTCGTCGTGTACCGTTCTCCCACTTGGGAGAGTACACATGTGTATAGCCAAAAACCCGAAAATTCAAAAAAAAGAGAAAAGAAAAGAAAAACCCAAAAAGAAAAGAAAAGAAAAAGATTGTATAGCCAAAAAGCCAAAAAAATATGCAAATACCCAAAACCCAAAAAAATTCCCGTGTGAATATTTTCCTTCTTGCCGAGAATAAGGGAAGGCGAGAATTTGCACCGAGTGTTCTTCTCCACATCATCTCAACCCCCATCGTTTTCGAAAACACTTGGCTTAGGAACTTTTTAGCTAGTATCTAGGCTATAGTGGCATGATTTCCTTAACCCTAGTTGTGGAGTCCCCGATGCATGATACGCTTCTATTCTTACTCTTCTCATGCATGCTTGAACTGATATTCACCGCAATTTCAAATTCGAATTGCTATTTGGGTCACTTCCTGGACTTGCGTATATGAGCTCACAGCACTTTGTAGAAAGCGACACCGTTAGCTAGCACATGACCGCACTCACTCGCGCTTCACCGCGTGGGCCCACGACACTTATTTGGACTCGTTTTCCTAGGTTTAGTGGTGTGATTTGGCGTTTGCTTGCTTGGTGTGTCGTTTTTGATTTTTGTTGGCTCTGACGGACGATCTAGGATTTAGAGTTTCCTTTTTCTTTCTTCCTCTCTATTTTTTCCCTCCGAGCTCCTACTCTCACTCGTCTTCCTCGAGGACGAGGAAGAGTTCAGCTTGGGGGATTTTGACGTGCGTTTATATTTCATATATTCACGCACGTTTTCTTTTGTGTTTCCCCGTTGTTTTCGCCGCCTTGTATTCGTTTTTTCGTATTTTCTCGTTTTCTTTCACTTTTCTTTGTTTATCCATGTTTGCAGGAGATTGACCGTGTAGGGGACGTTTAACCATGATATCTCAAGTCCTCGGAGCAATGGGAGGAGTCACGCGTGATCCAGGGGGTCAAACGTCGAAGAATTCATCTTTCAGCCCCTCACCCGGTCGGTTGGTCATCTCCAACCGATCGGGTGATGCACGCGTGCACCACCCGGTCTCTGCCGCAGCTCATAAGGAAGTCACCCGACCGGTTCACAGACCGGTTCAGCGGGGGCCTGTTCTCTGTTTTCTCGAGCAAAATGCCAACCGATCGGGTGACTCTCACCCGATCGGTTCATCTGTAGCTGATGTTGAAGAGCTGAAGACACGGGCGTCCAACCGATCGCTTCACCCGACGGCTCCATGATCCAACCGGTCACTCAAGAACTCACCCGACCGGTTCATATGACCGGGTGAAAGCTCGCCGTTTTCTGTTATTATTTTGTAACGCATCAACCGATCGGTTGACTTTTCAACCGATCGGGTGATGCGATAGTCTATAAATAGAACCCCTAAGGGTTCCAGAAACGGGGGGCCTGCTAGTTTTTACTGTTTTCTCCCATTGTGACGGCTGTAATTTCTGTTCTTTTGTAAGTTGTCAGATATTTCTAAAATTTTAGTATTGTCTTATCTACTCTATTACTTCCGTATTACAATTGTCCGATTATGATTCCAATGGTTAAATTTCATTTAGATCGCTTTTTCATGAATTTTTGTGAGTAGTTCCCAAATCTGGGATTTTGGTGGAAACCCCTTCGGGGGCTCTTCCCGATGCGTCCATAGGGTTAGGAAATCGATAGGGAGTAGGAATCTAACGGTTACGCGGGGTGTTTCATCGTCATCGGCGGGAAAAAGACCGCCTTTGACCGTCGGGCCAATGGGGAATAAACTTGGCGGTTGACTCCTTAGCCATAGCTCACGCCCTTAGCGTAGACGCCGAATCCTAGCACGCGGGAGCGGCAGGACGAGACGTCGGGAGTTATCGTTGCGAGCTTAGTGCTCCCGGAATCGATCAGTGTTATTGGACACGGGAGTGCCCACTGATCGAATCCGGGAAGTCCGGTGTATCATCCTGGGCACCGACCGGAATATCAGGCCCATGGGATGCCGGTACCACTTTCAGAGGCAACGTCTCACCATTAGACCCTAATTTCGATCGCTATCCATGCCCGTAGGCCGTATCGGCGAGAGTCACTCGTCGGGGTGGAAACCAAAGTCCCGGGTTTTCTTTCTTTATTGTTCATCCCATTTATTTCCTTTCGTGACAACCATCTACCGATTCGGGCTAGCTCGCCCCCGGGGTGATTTAGGTCCTACCTGACCCAAGCACAACCTCGCCTCCCTGAGTTCGATATTCCCGCACCCTACACTAACCGTGCACTTGCGGTAAACGACACCGCGCCCATTGCCGCAAAGAAGCGGGGGCGCCGGTCAAACATAAACTCAGATTAAACTGTTGTTGATCATAAAGACGTTACAAAAAGTTCCTACGACGTCTAATGATTCGATTTTATTAGGTTCTCTGCCCTGGGGTGTTCATATCATATATACTGCATACTTTTATTTATAACTAACCTAAATATAACACTAACCAACTGTTACAATATAAGAGTTATTGTTTATATACTAAAAGTTATATAAGATACCATTTATAAAAAGCATTCAGTGGATAACTTAGTTACATGCTAAACTAGTCATATTAATACAAGTTATACATTACTATTTAACAACTGTCAGTATACTAACATATCATATGAGTTACATAACTTGAATGATTATAAAAGCTAACTATAATGCTGTATGTTC
This sequence comes from Scilla litardierei, assembly GCA_030789695.1. NCBI lineage: Eukaryota > Viridiplantae > Streptophyta > Magnoliopsida > Asparagales > Asparagaceae > Scilla > Scilla litardierei. The sequence continues at coordinate 114,491,787 of CM061141.1, forward strand.
TTAAGGGGATTGTTCCAAATTTTAAGCTCTATATAAACTATATTAACATTCACCTAATATTCACCTACTGTGAAGTAACTTATACTAATGAATTAGCTATGCAACAATGAAAGCACTCGGGACTCACCATTGAGGGTTCTGTTCGTTGCTAGCAGAGGACAACGGTGACAGGGCAGCGGAGATGGCAACGAAGGGGTGCAGCCCGGCGGCGCGGTCTTCCGGCGAGGGGGAGAGATCGACGGGAAGAGGGTTTAACCGTCGGAGAGGCCTGGGCGGTAGGCGGATCTCGCGGCGGCGTGCAGCTGCCAGGGTCTCTCTCGCAGGTGGAGGGGACAAGCAGCGGCGACGGTGCTCTCAGGGGTGGACGCGCGGCGAGGTCGCTGGGTGCTCGCGAGCGGGAGGAGGGGTCTGCGGGCTGAGATGTTGGCCGTCGGGGTGCTTGGGTAGGGCGCGGATCTGTGCGAGGCTGCGAGGGCTGCTGGTCGGCGATCTGCACGTGGCTGGCCGCGTGCCATCTCCGATGACCCGTGTGTGGGCGGGGGAGAGAGGATGGCCGTTGTGTCGCCTGACGGTTTGTGAGGCCGTGGATGCTAGCAAGGAGGAGGGGGAGGCCGATGGGGAGGAGCGGCCGTCGTGTGGTGTTGCTGGCGTGGGTTAAAGAGCGCCGTTGGGTTTTTTTTGTCTTGCGTGGGCGGCTGCTGTCCTTGAGGGTAGAGAGAAAATGAAAAAGACCTAGGTTTAATATAGGCTGTGGCCTCTGTGTGTGTTATAGCCTTTAGGTCACTCTAGGGTTTATATTATAATAGCTAGGGATGATGTATACTCACGTGAATGAAGGGAGCCCGGGGGTTCTCTTTTTTTATAAATTATTATTAACATTTCCTATTATAAAACTTGTGTGCAATGGGTTTGAAAAGCAACAGCATGTGTATGTGTAAGGCTAGTGTCTTAGGGTCTACATAGGGTTTATAAAATATGAGGGTGTGTGTGTTCAATCGACATCACGTGAGCTAATGTTCGGCCATGGGGTAGGAAAAGAGGCTAGGTTAAAATAGGAGGTGATTTGAAATTCTTTAATACGTTTTAATAGATTTAAACAAGGGAATTAAAGTTAATCAAGTCAATTTATACTAACTTTAAATAGGATTTTTAAATGGAAAGTTTTCAAAATAATGTTTAAATTAATCGATTTAATTTAGGGAAATAGGGCTAATCAATATGGGTTTTGGAAATATTTTTAATAGGATTTAATATGGGAAGCTCTTATTTGAATTAGAAAGTTTACAATCTTGAAATTTGAATTCGAAAATAATTTAGAATGGGTATCAAAGAAATTGTTTAAACTCAATAATAAAATATTGTTAAAGATAATAATAATGATGGCTAATACGTGTAAGCTAGTTGCGGATACGGATACGGGGTCCTTTACGACTTAACTACGGATACGAAGACGGATAAGCACATGGATAAAATGCCTCGTGAAAACTGGTCGTTACATCCTACCCACCTTAAGGACTATTCCGTCCTCGGAATCTAATCGGCTTAGACACCGGGAAAACGTAAGGGTAACGCTCGTATCTACTATCCTAATGCATACACACCATAAATAAGTATCACGCCATACTCAAATAGTATTTCAAATACTAATACCTATACCAATAGTATTATTACTGATAACATTAATCATCGTCCATGCTAGTAGTAGTAACAACACACATATATACATTACCAATTACAATTAACATAACACGTTCAATATAATATCATCCTGTAAATACAATCCAACCAATATTATACTCGGGTGAATAGTAACACGCTACTACACCACCATATCAATTTATTAACTGTAAGTGTGCCATCCCCTTGCACACTCGCAATACTACTAATACACAATGTATTATCATACATCTTATACACTCACAATCTATACTGATATAGTACCACAAGTCACATATACATACCACAAATAAAAATACAATCATTCTTTGTCAATTAACATTTCAATCATACAATCACTTTTACATACCGTATATTACTATATACACGTAATAATGCATATCATTGTACGTATATACATTCACGTAATACCTTACACCATACACGGATTTTATAATCCTTACTCATAGTACTATGGTTATAGTAACCTACCCACCTTAAGATCAAGTCCGTCCTCAGACTTCCTTAAATCGGCCGACATAGGGGTGAGCGGACTTAAACACTAAGGTCATTCTATCTCAGTCATGCATATATTATAATGAAACAATATACATTCATAAGCAAATACTTACTGGTATGTTTCACACCTTTTAATACTTATACATACGTTCATTTCACATACATATACATATTTACACTACTACACGCCTATCTCGTATCTATATAGGACAAATATACACACACCGGTATACACAACCATGGAAATCTACATAGGCAAGTACACTATTTCACACATTCACATTTACGTAGTCACAACCATACTGCCATGCATACCTCCTGGTAACACATGCTCACACATCATCCCGTAAGGGTAATTATAACAATCCTACTATATATAAAACACACTTATTCACACAATATATATATACACGCCTATAACTAACCACGTACACATACGCACAAGTACACGCCAGACAACTAACATATAAATCACACAATACTCTGCACACACCACCATACTTACACCTATTATCATTATACTTAACACGCATATCGCTGTACTAGCATGCAATTACAAGCATTAACAAGTACGGCTAAGGTACATACATGCCCAGTAACTAGTCAATACTAAATTTAATACGCACAGATATTCTTATAGTGATATAGCTAATCACTCGCCTAAATATAAATATAACACTTACTACTCTACACTCGTCTGAATACATACCTACCACAATTTACTGTACGTACATGCACACACGACATAATAGATCACCACACTATGCTAATATATTAAGGGAAAACACATGTAGACCTAAGTGGTACATAGAGATTCACACGCACGGGCCCACACCCACTATCTATACACATGCACAACAACAAAACTAAAATCACTGTTAATGGTCACACTATACTTATATTAAAGCTGACATAAGCACTCATAAGCACCAATGCGAAAACTAATCAATAGTGTTGAATTCAGAGTTGAAAAATGTAATGAATTAATGCTGTGATGGACGGCTCCGGAGATGGTATGGATAAGCGAGTAGTTTGGTTGGGTGACACAAAATATCTAAGAATAATTAAATAATTAGGAAGATAAGGATATGTGAGGGAAAAATAACGTCGTTATAATTTATGTAGAATAGTGAGCATACAGTAGGAATTAAAACGTAAAATATGATTAGTCGAATAATAGGTGAAGAGTAATACGTGCATAGTGTCGTGTAGTGTTTGTTTTGTAAATGGAAATAGGTTTGTAAATATTCATACATATATATATTGAAATATGAAGAAAATGTTTGTAAGACTGATACATAAGATATTGATGTTCTTTTTAACCGAGGAAAGTATTTTTTTAAAAGTATGTATGAATGAATGTTTTAGAACATGTTAGTAAGAAAAGGGGATGATATTTCGAACTAGAAAAGAAAAACAGAAATAAAGTTTTAAAAAGAAGTTCTCTATATAAGGAAAATAGAGTAGTTATGTGAAATAGAAGTACGAAAGATGTATGTGAGGAAATCGTTATAAAATAGTAATTAAGGATCGAAGAATTTTAAACTTAGCGAGGGATTCCATAAATGAAATATTGAAAATACTTTTTAGAAGGAGGGGTTCAAGGTCAAAGATGGCGGAGCTGGAGAGTTAATGTGAATCGAGGACAATGATCAGGTTCGACGATCGAAACGAAAAGACGACTAAGAAGCAACTCCGTGAATATGGTACGATGGCTTTCTACGATCACTAATATGGGGGAGGGTAATGATTAGAGAAATAAGATCAGGAGGAAAATAATCATTGGGTCGACTAAGGTTTAGCACTTCGGTTCTTCAACGGACTAGACCGCGATAAGGAGGCCGAGGTAAGGGTTCGTTGAAGGTCGAGATCGAGATCTTATGGATCTAGAAATATCATATGCTTCGGAGTCTACCCACTACAGGCGCCTCAGGTTCAATTGGCTTGGCGACGATCGCTACGGTCGGTTGGGCCCTAGATTCGATAAATCTTAAGCTAACGACTAATGAAGCTAATACGATCAGAGAAAAGCTAGGGTGACTCCTAAGATTATAATACGAAGTTGTGGTAAAGGTGTCTAACTAATGAGCACGAGCATCTAACTAACTCTTCCTATCATCCTGACATTGGGTTCCTATCGTGCTGAGACAAGGCATTCGAGTTATTTCGCGTACGAACTAATTCTGGACGTTTTGGCTAATGAAAGTGTTCTCATTGTTCTGAATTTCGTAGTTGTATGACCTGCATGGGCCACCACTAAAACCTGTAACGCCCCGCTTCCCAAAAGACACCGGAAGCAAGGGCGTTACGCGGTCCACTTGAACTGGAGCGGTGAAGCTCGAGTTCAATAAGCGTCTGTGATAAAAACACAGAAAAGGGTCCTTGCATTTGCGTATCAGAACAACTAGAAAACATTTCATTAAATTAAATGGGCACTTCCAGAATTGTTTGTACAGAAAATAAAACAACAGGGCCTCAGCATGGCCAAAGGAAACTACAACCAAACACTAATCCTACTACAAGGAACTAAACTAAAACTCAAAGCAATGGCGGAAAAGAGACTCTAGTCTTCTGCAGAAAACGTCTCGACGTCTTCGACAACTCTGGCTCTCCAAGTCAGGTGGTACTCAAGCTCTGAACCTGACATACATCCACAAACATGAATGTATGTTAGCTAGGGGTCTGCAAGAAAGAGTTAGCATCCCAAGGCGAAGTATATAACAAGTATATGAAATTTAGAAGCATTATTAAATTTAAAAGAAACGACTGCAGCAATTAACATCTAACAATTACAAAGCAGAAAGAAACAATCCTAGCATGCAGTTCTAGTCGATGGCAAGTTTAAAGTTAGATTCTCAGAGTTTGTTAGCATTTCAATATTCACGATGACCAAGTTAGCGTTACAATGACCATGTCAAGAATTCACATCTAATCTAGGGTTCTCGCCTTTAGGTCGTGATGAGAAGGTCGTTCCTCTCACGGGGGCTTACCGTGATTGACACTAACCCATCGCGTCGGGTGGTGTTCTTGAGGAGAGTACCTTTCATACGCCCAGTGGCCGCTCAACCCTAACCCGACCCAAAAGTTTTACAGGAACACGAGCCGGCCTAGTCGACTCACACGACATCACAATATCACGATACCGCCTTCGAGGCGCACGATTTCACGATGTCCATATTGTTAATCATGTCAAGACTCACTGAATTTTACTGTCATCAATATTACAGTTTTATAGTGACAGTTCTGCAAAACAGAAACGGGTCGAACGACCGTTTCCGTAATTTCAAATAATGACGATTACGTCCTTTTTGTTCAACTTGCTACAGAAACGATTTCTTTCTCTAGTTGTTTAAATTGGGGATATATCGTATAATATACCGTTGGATCCCAATTTTCGTCCTAGTCATTATGGTGTCAGTTTTGTACGTCATTTCACGCCTAATTTTTGAGTTACACAGCAAAACATGAAGGCGGCGTAAACGTGCCGAAACTTCTAAAATTCATAACAAATCATATACTTGCCTGTTTTCGACGTTCTTGATGTCGTTGGAGTCGTCTCGACGTGTACTACGCTGCGGAGCATTTGGTTCGCTGGTTTGATGAAACATAAACTCAGATTAAACTGTTGTTGATCATAAAGACGTTACAAAAAGTTCCTACGACGTCTAATGATTCGATTTTATTAGGTTCTCTGCCCTGGGGTGTTCATATCATATATACTGCATACTTTTATTTATAACTAACCTAAATATAACACTAACCAACTGTTACAATATAAGAGTTATTGTTTATATACTAAAAGTTATATAAGATACCATTTATAAAAAGCATTCAGTGGATAACTTAGTTACATGCTAAACTAGTCATATTAATACAAGTTATACATTACCATTTAACAACTGTCAGTATACTAACATATCATATGAGTTACATAACTTGAATGATTATAAAGCTAATTATAATGTTGTATGTTCTTAAGGGGACTGTTCCAAATTTTAAGCTCTATATAAACTATATTAACATTCACCTAATATTCACCTACTGTGAACTAACTTATACTAATGAATTAGCTATGCAACAATGAAAGCACTCGGGACTCACCATTGAGGGTTCTGTTCGTTGCTAGCAGAGGACAACGGTGACAGGGCAGCGGAGATGGCAACGAAGGGGTGCAGCCCGGCGGCGCGGTCTTCCGGCGAGGGGGAGAGATCGACGGGAAGAGGGTTTAACCGTCGGAGAGGCCTGGGCGGTAGGCGGATCTCGCGGCGGCGTGCAGCTGCCATGGGTCTCTCTCGCAGGTGGAGGGGACAAGTAGCGGCGGTGGTGCTCTCAGGGGTGGACGCGCGGCGAGGTCGCTGGGTGCTCGCGAGCGGGAGGAGGGGTCTGCGGGCTGAGATGTTGGCCGCCGGGGTGCTTGGGTAGGGCGCAGATCTGTGCGAGGCTGCGAGGGCTGCTGGTCGGCGATCTGCACGTGGCTGGCCGCGTGCCATCTCCGGTGACTCGTGTGTGGGCGGGGGAGAGAGGATGGCCGTTGTGTCGCCTGGCGGTTTTTGAGGCCGTGGATGCTAGCAAGGAGGAGGGGGAGGCCGATGGGGAGGATCGGCCGTCGTGTGGTGTTGCTGGCGTGGGTTAAAGAGCGCCGTTGGGTTTTTTTTGTCTTGCGTGGGCGGCTGCTGTTCTTCAGGGTAGAGAGAAAATGAAAAAGACCTAGGTTTAATATAGGCTGTGGCCTCTGTGTGTGTTATAGCCTTTAGGTCACTCTAGGGTTTATATTATAATAGCTAGGGATGATGTATACTCACGTGAATGAAGGGAGCCTGGGGGTTCTCTTTTTTTATAAATTATTATTAACATTTCCTATTATAAAACTTGTGTGCAATGGGTTTGAAAAGCAACAGCATGTGTATGTGTAAGGCTAGTGTCTTAGGGTCTACATAGGGTTTATAAAATATGAGGGTGTGTGTGTTCAATAGACATCACGTGAGCTAATGTTCGGCCATGGGGTAGGAAAAGAGGCTAGGTTAAAATAGGAGGTGATTTGAAATTCTTTAATACGTTTTAATAGATTTAAACAAGGGAATTAAAGTTAATCAAGTCAATTTATACTAGCTTTAAATAGGATTTTTAAATGGAAAGTTTTCAAAATAATGTTTAAATTAATCGATTTAATTTAGGGAAATAGGGCTAATCAATATGGGTTTTGGAAATATTTTTAATAGGATTTAATATGGGAAGCTCTCATTTGAATTAGAAAGTTTACAATCTTGAAATTTGAATTCGAAAATAATTTAGAATGGGTATCAAAGAAATTGTTTAAACTCAATAATAAAATATTGTTAAAGATAATAATAATGATGGCTAATACGTATAAGCTAGTTGCGGATACGGATACGGGGTCCTTTACGACTTAACTACGGATACGAAGAAGGATAAGCACATGGATAAAATGCCTCGTGAAAACTGGTCGTTACAATTTCGAATTCTCAGATTTCTCCTATAAATATAGGAACATTTTCATTGAGAAAAACACAACAACTATTGAATTCAAATTCTCTCGTGCAAACGCTCTAAAGTTCTAAGCTCTCATTCTCTCTTTAGCCAATTCTATTTTATTTATGATCTTGCAAATTCTGTTATTATTTTTAAAGATCATAATCTCGTTTTATTGGCTAACTGTTTTTCAAATCCGTATTACTTTTCTCTTGATTTTTGTTTAAAGGATTTTTTGAAAAACACTAGATCTAGATCACAAAGAATTCATTCGTATCTTTGTGTGATCTAGAATCTCATTCTATCAAGCCACTACACATAATTTCGTCTATTATTATTTGGCTATAGAATCTGGGTGTAAAACCAATCTCCACCAATTTATTGTGGTGAATTGGATATCAATTTTATTGTGTCGTTGTTGGAACACTAGACAAGTCTAGGTGTTGCCAGTTGGAAATCCTGGTCAAGACTAGGTCGTTGGAAATCCTTACGAGTGGAGTTAGGTACTTGTATTTGCCAAGACAGATAGTGGAAAATCTCGTACCGGATTGGTCGGGGACTGGACGTACCCAAAAGTTGTGGGAAACCAGGATAAAAATCCTTGTGTCTGCGATTGCTTATCTGTGTTTGTTTATCTTTGTTCTTACTTTATTATTTGCTAATTGTTGTTCATCTATTGCAAAGATCAACTTACTTTTATCCGCTGTGAATAAAGATATAATATTTACTTGCAATCTTATCTGTGATTATAAATACTCTGGGAGTTGACTACTGTTCATAGGGAGTCGACTACCTGCTGTAAAATTACTCTGTGAATTTTAAGATTACTTTGTTGATTAAGAACCAAGCGTAGATCGCTCTACTTGGTTTCTTAGGCAACATTAGAAGGACGTTTATTAACAATCGAAAAAGTTTATTATTTGCACAACACTATTCAACTCCCCCTTCTAGTGTTGTTTGCCATCCACAGGATCCAACACCTTAGTGTTGTAATTGGGTGTGTAGAGTTGTACATGAGAGAAATGTGTAAGTTATAATTGAGCCTTGTTACCTATATGAGATGTTATTTGTTTCAGAATGTTGTGTTTCTGTGTCTCTCTGGGTGATGTTACGATTCATTGAGTATTGTGAAACATTACAGGTACTATCCCAGCATGTGCGCAGTGGCCTGCATGTTCTGTTTCTCCCACTCTTTCTTACCCTTCACACTCTCCTCTTCACGTTCCTGGGAAAGTTTTGAAATCCTGAGTATCCTGGGGAGCGTGGCGTGACAATTTTTGGTGGCCCATGCATGTAACCGCACTGCAATGTGCATAAGGATAGTGCAGATAGTGCTCCAGTGTCTTGGGTGTAGAATTGTTCTAAGGTGGGTAGGTGACTAGGACTAGATGAGACCCCCTAGATGTAGTATGCCATGTGCAGTATATGCCATTACATCTGTGTGTGCACTATATTACAATGCCTGGATATGAATATGTGGGATGTATGATGTGTACATATTATGGTTCTGGAAATATGTGTCGTATATCTATGTGAGTATATGACTATAGGTGTTATATGAATATTTAAGTATATGCATATAGTACTATGTGTATGTTAATTCCTATCAGTAGTGTATGTTTGTATGTATGGAGTATTGTATGTGTTTACTTGTAGGAGTACATATTGTGTTTGTAATTGTATTTGTAGTTGCATATGGGGGTATTCCTATGCGCATAGATAAATAGTTGTATACATATAATGTATTTGCGCATATCTGTTGTGTATATAATATATGGATGCGTACTATGCCTATTATTGTATATATTATGGATATGTGTAATTGTATATAGCTGGGATTAGGATGTATAATGGCAGTAGCCATTAGATGTGGATGTGTTTGTGTATTTGTATTTTGTTGTATACTTCTAATGTGGATGTATGTATGTTCAGTAGTGCGGTATAGATGGATGGTGTTAGTGTATGTATGGTATGCAGTTATATAGTTAGATATAGATGTATAGTGTAGGTGTATTGTATGGATATGTTGTTGTGCCTTATCGTGGTGTATATGAACTTGTATGTGGTATTACCTATATTCGATGTGTTTCCATGTATTGGTGTATTGCATGTATAGAGCATGATAGTGCAGGTGCACTAAGATAATATATGTGTAGTATATATACATTGGTGTAACGATGATTATGTTTTGTGAATAGTTATCATGTTTCGCGTATAGCCATCTGTATGGCTGTTCGATATGGGATGAGTGTGGAGGTATAAGGTTATTGGATGTGCACTTGCATGGTTGGAGGTGGCATTATGAGCTATGTGTATGTATGTACAGATATTGGTATGTTTGTATATGCTTATATGTATATGTGGCCATGTGAGTATATAATTGTGTGTATATCTTGGTGTGATATGTGTGTATCAGTATATGTATCCATGTGTCCTATCCATATGTCATTATGTGTAGATTAGATCCTTATATATTGGTACGTATCATGATATGCCTACTTGGATCTACTGTGTGCATGTAGTGTCGGTGTGTATTATGACTACTAGGTGTGTGCCTAAAATAGTTGTATGTGTTTAGTCTTATATCCAAGCATTTCCTTGTGACTATTTGTCTGGTATTGCTAGCTTGGGGTTAACAGTGTGAAATACCTATATGTTTGTTGAAAGTCGTGTACAAATATGGGTATCTTATGTATGTGATATTTGTGTGAGGGTGTCTTATAGATAACATGAGTAAACATGTGTGTGTATCCTTATTACAATTGAGGTATGTTTTTGAATTTGTCCCATGTGGCAATGTCACATTGTCACATGGGACAACCTCCTTAAAACCAAAACCCAAAAAACCCAAAACCCCACCCAACCCCCCAAAACACACCCAAACCTAAAACACCAAAATCACACCCCCAATAAAAAACCAAAAACCCAAAGACAATACACTCACCCATAACCACTCTTCTCATATTCACCCGTTTTTGCACTTATCGAAAAATCCAGTATTGGCCCCACGTCCTGATTGTGTGGGTTGGTTTTTGGGGTGTCCGTGCATTCGCTCCCCTTTTACCGGAACCGGGAAGGAGCGAAAAGCATGGGTGTGCATGTCCGTGCATTCGTTCCCCTTTTACCATCCGACGCTGCCAACATGCACACCCACGCTTTTCGCTCCTTCCCGGTTCTTCGCGTGCATTACGGCTGTGTTTGTTGGCGGTTATTTTTGCTCCGTGCACCAAGTGCATGAGCAATTTCTAGTGTGTGTGTGTGTGTGTGTGTGAAAGGTTAGTATGAGTCTTTATTAATAATAAATCACAATATACACATGGTTTGGGTAGGAAAGGAGGAACAACTAAAGAGAGGAGAGGGCACATGCGCCGTCACTCTCTATTAGTAGCCCCCTTTCCCAGCCCAATGTACCAACTAACAGTATGACCAAAGAACATAATGGCCGGTTTACAAATGATGCAGGTCAGCCATTATCTCTTAATTCCCAATTGCACGTTGCCTGTGACGCATCTGGGTCATTGGGATCCTGGTCTCTGAGAATACTCCTGATGTCCGCCGCAATGTCTTCAAATAGTAGTGTCTTGGATCTCTCAGCCCCCTCAAAGATTCTTCTGTTTCTCTCCTTCCAGTTATGCCAAACCATCGCTGCAAGTACTGTTCTAGCAAGCAAACCCATAGTATTCTTCTGGGTAAAGTGCCTCATAAAATAGTCCCTAACTTTCGCAAGAAGCGGCTCAATGGGGTAGGAAACTCCAAGTTTGAGCAAGCTTCTTCTTAATAGGTATTTTGTATAAGTACATCCGAAAAAAGATGATTTATATCTTCAACCATATCCTCCTTACACAGGACGCAACAAGGGTTTGTGCTGATCCCCCATTTAACCAACACATCCTTAGTCAGCAGTTTACTGTGGAAAGATCTTAGCAGTGTGAGCGTCATCTTGGGGACGTGGGACGCATACCAGGTCAGCTTCGAATATGGAAATTTTGTGCCAGGCTGCCTTGATCCTTCCCATGCTGCTTTGAATGAAAAATCTTTGCATGTAGCCCATGTCCAAGAGTCCTAACCTGCCGTTAGGGTGATGTTTGGGATAATATCTCGAACCTGGGCTATTTTCGTGTCAGCTCTCTAGCCTGTAGGTGACCAATAGTCTGTAATTTTCCGCATACTAGCTCCATCGGGGACTTCCACCAAGTCACTAAGAGCCCCGCATGCCATCTAGTTATCATGCCAGAATAAGGTTCATTTTCCGTCATTTACTTTTCTCTTAATCAGTTTTTTAGAGTATTGCCTGCAACTTAACATAAACTTCCATATACCTGATTGACTTACATGACTCTTAGATGCATAAAAATTCCTGCTATCTCTGTACATGTTCCTCATATAGTTGGCCCAAAGGCCATTTGTGGAGAGCATCCGCCAGGTGAGTCTAACGCCCGATGCGTGATTTAAGTCAGGTAATAATCTTAAACCCACTCCACCCTCTTCTTTTGGTGTGCATACATCTTTCCAAGCCAAGATCTTAGAAGAACCCCAGATAAATTCCCGGCATGCTGATGTAATACTCCGAATGATAGACTTTGGGATTCTATAAACTTGCCACCAAAATATCATTATACCGTAAATTACTGACTTGACCAGCTCTATTCTCCCCGAAATGGATAGGAAAGTCGACGTCCAACCCATAAGCCTCTTCTTGCATTTGTCCACCAACCTGGTATACATTGACGCCTTTGGATATCTGGGAGATAGGGGAGACCAAGATAAGTTGATATGGAAGATCCCAATTTGATGCCCAGGTAATTTGATAAGCCCACTTGATCCTTTGCCCTTTTACTGAAAATAGAGGTGCTTTTATCCTAGTTAATATTCAGACCAGTCAGGTTGGAAAATTTTCCAATCAGCAATTTTAACCCCTGAAAGGAATGTTTATTTGCACGGCAGAATATTAGTAAGTCATTAGTAAAAAGGAGGTGTGATATGGCCCCCATACGATGCATTTGATGAATGATGCGTGCCACAATAGCTTTTTCAATCATCAAAGAGAAAGCCTCCGTAGTAATGACGAATAAATATTGGAATAGGGGGTCTCTCTGCCTTAGCCCTCTGTTTCCTTCAAAGTAACCCACTGGAGAGCCATTTACCATAACCGAAAAAGTTGGAGTAGAGATGCATTCATTTATCCAGTCTGTGAACTTCCTGCCAAAGCCCATTTGATGTAGGATGTAGTAAATGAATTCTCTGTTGACGCTGTCAAACACTTTCTTTAAACCAAGTTTAACGCATGCCCTAGCCCCCATCGGATTACTAAAATCCCGTATATGTTCATGTGCTAGTAAAGCACTATCAGATAAAAGCCTTCCTTTTAGAAAAGCTGATTGGTTTGGCGAAATCAGTTCATGAATGACCATTCTCAGTCTGTTACAAATCACCTTACTAATAACCTTATAGAGGACGTTACAATAGGCGATTGGTCTGTAGTCTCCTAAACTTGTGGCATTAGAGTTTTTTGGCACCATAGTGAGGTTAGTATGATTGATAGGGTGCATAAGCGAGCAAGAACGGAAAAAGGAGAGAACAGCTTCAGTAATATCAATACCTATGGTGCTTCAGTTATGTTGATAGAAATAGCTACTGAATCCATCTGGCCCAGGGGATTTATCCACCCATATTTGGAATACAGCCTCCTTGATCTCCTCTTTATTAATCATACGTTCAAGCCATCTGGCCGCCCCATGGGTCAGTTTGAGCTTAGGGCTTAGCCTTGGAAAAACATTCTAGTAATGAACTTGATGATACAGGTCTTCATAGAATTTAGGGGCACTCTCTCTGAGATCTTCAAAAGAATTATTGTGGTTACCATCAGCGTCAATAATATGGCCTAGATTATTATGGCCTTGTCTTGACTTCATAGCCTTGTAGAAGAATTGCATATTCTTGTCCCCCAAGCTGAGCCAGTTCTGCCTACTTTTTTGCCGAAGCATAGATTCCTCCAACTCCATAAGACTTTCCAATTTGTTTGATAGACCTTACTCTTGTTGCTGCAAACTCCTATCAGAATGCAGGTTATTTAATAGTCGGATATTCTCCAAGTCCCTGCGACAGTTTGTTATAGTATTGAGTGTATTCTGTAGACAAGACCATTCACGCAGGGAAGTTTTCAGATTTCTGAGCTTTACTACCACCCGGTGCATGGCCGATCCAATTATTTATTGGTTCCAAATTGTTTCCACAAGGTTATTATACCCCGACAATTTAACCCAGGCATTAAAGAATTTAAAGGGCTTCGGGTAGCTATTTACCATAGTCTACAGTTTCAGGAGCATAGGCGAATGATCACTCGTTACTAGATCCAAGTATTCAATATATGTTGCAGGGAGGAACTTGTGCCAATCAGTGTTGCAGAGGGCACGATCTAGTCTTGCCGTAATCCTACCAGAGCCTATTCTCTTATTACACCAACTCAAAGAGCTCCCGACATATTTAATATCCTGGAGTGAACAATTATTGATACAGTTATTCATTTCATCCATTCCAGATTCATCACAATGCCGACCCCCCAATTTCTCCTTGTGGTACCTAACACAGTTAAAATCACCTCCCACCAACTATGCTTCATTATGGACTCTAGCTGCATCTTGCCTCAAATAATCCCATAGCTTACAACGTTCCAAAGCAAGATTTGATGCATAAACACCTGAAATAAAAGTAGAAAGGCCTCCCACATTTTTCCAAGATGTAGTAATATGTTGAGGAGAAATGGACAACACATCTACAATCCATACCGAGGTATCAAAACCAATCAATATTCGGCCTCCTTTGTGGAGTGCAAAATTATTAACATGCTCCAATTTGCCGGGAAACAAGACTTCCAGTATCCCCTATCTTCCTTCAATTTTGTCTCCAGCAAAATCACCAAAGACAGCTTAATATTCTTTAGTCTATCACATAGGTCTCTCCTTCTAACACAATTATTGAGCCCCCGTGTATTCCAGATGAATATACTCATAAATTATTTGGTTGGTTGCATTTGCCGCTAGCCCCGTCTTTCAGCCGCGAGCTCTTGCGCAGTCCCCCCCTAGATCCTAGTGGGGCAGTTTTTGACTGGGTGTTTTTAGGCTCTTTATACTCCTTCCCTTTTATAGCTTCCAGCTCAGCTTTCCACTCAGAGTTAGGGTAGACTATGTCTGCAGGCAAGAGATCTATGTCCAGCTCTTGAGAATCATTAGTATCATCAATGATTGATGGCATAGGCATAGTTGCATTCTGAGTAGTCGATGCAGGCCCTTGTTGTTTATAACTGTCAGGCCCTACCCCTCCTTCAAGATCTCGTCCTAATGTAGTCCAATTCGATGTTTGGTTAAGTTCCTCTACCATCCCCACAGCACGTTCCACCGCAGGAGCTTTAAGCATTGGCATATTAGAATCAGCCATCCCATGCATGTTCAGAGTGGTTGATGTGGCCCCCAATTCAGCAATCTCTGGCTGGATGTGCCTTGAATCATTCTCAGTTGAATTAACCACAGACAGGTTGTTCCCATGCCCAGGCATATTCCCTTCTCCTTGAATAATATCTTAGATTTGATTCTGCTCCCTATTCAGAATAGCACATTGTGTTTCCTCCTCACTTTTCTCTGAAGCTGCATCAGATTTTCCTGGATTTAGTTGCACTTTAGCTCTTGCATCTAAAATAATTACAGCAATATTGTAATGCCCTGGAAGCTACTGCACAAGTACTAGAGGCGGGTGAATAGTACTTTAAAATAATCAAGAGGATAATTCCTAATTATTTTTGCAAACACAAACAATAATGCGGAATAATGATTGACAACACGAATAACGTAACGCAAACAAAAGATGTAATGGGTTTGGATCCACCCAAGTCTCCCCGACTTGTTTCCGGTGATCCTACGTCCCAGACACCCACATCCCTTCTGGCTACTTGAGTTAGAGTCCATTAACTCAAGCTTTCACTAAAAACTTCTTGTAGAAAATACTACAAGATAAATCAATACAACGATTGAATTATGACTCCCACAAACCGGGATCACGTACCTCTCACAAACCGAGAGAAAACTATAATTTAGAGTTTAATGAAATAAAAAGAACTCACCACAAATTCCTATGCCTTGAGAAATACTTACGGTATTAGGGCAAGGAAGGAAGATGGAGAGAAATGATCACGAAACCCTAGCACCACTGTGATGAACATGTGGAGATGGCTAGGATGATTTCGATGATGATGATCTTTGAATCCTTTAGAAGTATGAACGCACAAATCTCAAGATCTCTTGGGAGAATTAGGTCAAGAATAGAGAGAGAGCTTTTCGAAATTGATAATTGATATATTTAGAATTAGATCTGAATCCTCTCTCATAATAGAGGAATTTCCATGTTTGAAACGTATCAAACATATATGGAAAGAATCAAAACAGATCCAGAAAAATCGTGGAAATAAAATCTCCAACGGCTGGAAAATTAAAGCAGCTTAATTGGTCTAAGAAGGATCACTGACCGAGTAGTTGGGGAACTAGTTGGTCGGTGAACCTTCTTGCACCGACTAGTTTCAAACAGAGAATTGAGTGAAATTAAGAAGGATAATCTAGTTGGTCTAAGATGAAACACTAACCGACTAGTTTAAGAACTAGTCGGTCGGTGAACCTTCTTGGACCGACTAGTTGGTCAACAGTGATTAGGCTAAAATACTCAAAGATAACTAGTCGGTTCAAGAAGAATTTCCAACCGATTAGATTGTCATTTAATCAGTTGGTTCTTCTACTTGAACCAACTAAGATGCACAGAAAGCCAAGAAAAGAAGTGATAAGCTAAGGAACCCTTCCTAATGGCTTCTAAGGCAATCTTAGAGATAAGATAGGATAGACATGAGGGTAACTAAGTGAGTAAGACTCAAGGCTTAATATTCTATAAAACGAAGCTAGAAGACATAAAAATATACACGACAAACCGTCTTCAAAGCTTCAACATGATGAATCTGAATCCCTTGACTTCATTAACAACTCATTGAGCTTCAACGAAGCTTCAGGCACATCGATCATGCGCTCTAAAGAAGTCTTGAGACGTCGCTTGAGATCTACAAAGTACATTGGCGACGATCTCCATAACTGTGCTCAAAGAGAATTAGTACACAATATTTATGTTTGTTCATCATCAAAACCAAATCAGGGGAATCAATACTCAACATTCTTCGCCTTTTTGGTGATGACAAACCAACATAAATATAAATCAATAATAATGAAATAAATGAAATTTACTTACTCCACCTGCATTGATGGCACGTTAGTTCCATATTAAATAATAAACAGAAGCATCAAGCAGCAGAGAAAAGAATAAAACATGATCCAACTATTGAAATATAGGATCAGAATTCATAGATTTTTATATCTTCACTCCCCCTGAATCTAACATATGAAATTAGATTCACGGTAATTGTTTAAATTATCATTTAGCACCAAGTGATTATTAATTCTCTCCCCCTTTGGCATTATCCAAAAAGAGCGGGAGGAAGTCAACGACAACAACTATGGCTAAACACAAATCTAAACAAGAGAGTCGAAGAATATGACGACGGTCCAAATGACACCAAGGAAAATATCGAAGAAAACCAAGGTGTGTCAACTAGACCATAGTCGAAAAAAGAAAAGAGAAATCATCAAAAATACCATCAAATCATATGATTGATTATAGAAACAATCTCTCCAATATCAACATTTTAGCGAATTGAGTGCATGGAAAAAAATTCATTTTTTCATACAAACAAAGCTAGAAACTAACATAGTCGCCGAGCGACGAAGGAAACACAGAGACAAAGTACAACATGCACAAAGATACGAACTGCAACAAGATGTATTATATATAGAACCTGTAAAAGAGATACATCCAGCCAACAACAAAAATATCTAACATCATCAGAGAGTATCACAGAGTGCACGTGCAGATATCACAAAATGTCACAATATACACCAGGATATAACAAAAACATACAAAACAACCACCCAACTATTCTAGCCTCACTCTCTCACAACTAGATGTATCATCCAAAGTGCTCAAAGGAGAGTCCTCCAAGGTAGGCTCAGGAGGCAAAGGCAGGAGTTGCACCAGCGTCAGGCTGTGCAGACGAAGGGGCAGACTCGGAAGCAACAGAAGTATCCACCGAAGGGATGGTGGCAGCAGGAGTGCTCTCGGGAGCACGAACTGGAGAGACAGCAGCAGGAGTGCCCTCGAGGCCACGAGCAGGAGAGGTAGCAGCATGCTCCTCATCCTCAGCAGCCTCCATGGCTTCCTCATCAGAAACTGTCAGAGGAATCTCAACACCCAAATGATCACAGAGGCGCACGAGCATCTCCTTACAGCGCAAGAGACGACCTTCCTGACGGCTCAGGGAAGTTGAAGAGGCAGCGCGAGACGACGGAGGAGGAATAGAAGGGGTGGGCCGCTGAACGTGTCTCAAGGCAGCAAGAGATTTCTTGACGGCGGTCGCGTTCAAGGGAGGACCCAAAGGACGCTGATCGTCAGAAGGAAGGGGAACTCCAAAGTGATAGAAGACCAAAGTCAAGAGGCAAGGATATGGAATATGCACGGCCTTGGATGACTTCCTGATGCACTCAAACGAGTCCATCTTGTCCAGAATGATGCGAGCCCAATTTATCTCGCTCCCATCAAACATGGCATAGATGAGCTTCAGGAAGGGCTGGGATGGCAGACTAGAAGAGCCGTACTTCGGGAGAAGACACGACTTCAGAATCAGATTGAGGACCCATGCATTCGGCTTGAAAGATTTGGAGGGAACGCCAATCATGGCGGGAGGACCGACATGAAACATATAAGCTAAGAGGGATTGATCGAGATCATGGATATTCTCCACAGAAATATCAGACGAGAGCAAGCCAGAAGATGAGATCCCAAGAATCTGTCCTAAGATCTCTGCAGTGAGGATAATGGGCATCTCAAAAAAGTACTCTTAATACAGTGCTTATCGTCATACTCACCCTTAACTCGATTGACATAGAAAAGTTTGATGAGTCGTGGGTAAGGATGAGGATTCACCTTGGGATCGTGGTGAAGATAGTCAAGAAGTCTGCTATAGGATAGGAGATCAGCAAGCTTAGGAAAATCAGCAAACTTGACATAATGCTCGAGGATCAAGGGGCAAGCTCAATTCGGTTATAAGCGGCAAGACAAAGAGGGTCATTACGACACAGAGAGATATCGACCCTACCAGAAGGCATATGACCCTTCCCCTTGGACTGTGCAAGGTAGTGCGAGCAGGCGGGGTAGATTCCTTCTCGGCAGCCTCAGACTCCGGGATATAATCCTTGTTGGAGTCAGAGGGTGGTGTGGGAGCACGATAGGGGCCAGAGGTCAAAATCTTTGCGAATTTAGGCTGGGGCTTGGATTTAGAGGAGGGTTTTGGTTTGGAAGCGACAGCCTTCTTCTTTTTGAGAGGAGGCGAGGAAGACGATGGAGAAGTAGGCGACGAAGGGGGCGGACGAGCGGTTTTGGAACGATGTTTGGGTGGATTAGGGTTGGAAGGAGGATCGACGGTCATCGAGGAGGGACCGGAAGAGCGGATAGGGATTCTCGTTCTCGCCATGAAATCGAGACGAGAAAACAGCCAATACGAATGAAAAACACACCTTAAATAAGGAGAAAAGGGAGGAGGGGATACCCTAGGAGGGGGGAGAACGACCGGCGGCGACTGGAGGCGACCGGAGACGGCGAATGGCGGCGGAGGACGGCAAGGGTGTCGACGGATTAGGGTTTTAGGAAGGAGAGGGGCACCGACTAGATTGGGTTCTAATCGGTGCAGGGATGGTTTAATCGATTTAAGTAGGGCCAAGGACGAGTTTGCCCTTTCCCATCTAGTCGGTCTGAGTTCAAAAGCTGACCGACTAAAACGCATTCTAGTCGATCGGCAAATGAAATTGGACCGACTAAATGGCAAACAGCAAGTTAGTCAAGAAATAGGGCACGAACTAGTCGGTCTAAGTTCAATGTCTAACCGACTAGAAGTAAAACTAGTCGGTCTGTAGATGAACTAAAACCGACTAAGTGAGTCCAAAAATTTGAGAATGAGAAATTTTGAGTTCTTTCCAAAAAATCAATTGGACTAAACTGTAATGCCCTGCTAAGCTACTGCACAAGTACTAGAGGGGGGGTGAATAGTACTTTAAAATAATTAAGAGGATAATTCCTAATTATCTTGCAAACTCTACCAATAATGCGGAAATACGGAAATGTAAATATGACAACAAAGAAATGCAATCGTAAACACACGATATTAATAGGTTCGGATCCACCCAAGTCTCCCCGACTTGTTCCCGGTGATCCTACGTCCCAACCACCCGGATCCCCTCCGGATACTTGAGTTAGAAACCCTAACTCAAGATTTGCACTATGAAATACTTGTGAAAAACCTTCACAAAGTCAAATCATACACAAATGAAATTGTGACTCCCACAACCCGGGATCACAAACAAACTCTCACAACCGAGAGTGAATCACTTACAATATCAAAGTAAATTGAAATAGAAATTCTTACCGACAAAATCATATGCCTTGAGTAAACTTACGATTTAGGGAAAAACGGATTTTGGGGAAGATGAAGATGCACCAAACCCTAGCTCCAAGTAGATGATCAGCAATGGAGTCCTAGGTGGATGTTGGTGACCTTGGATCAAGCACTTGGCTTGGAAGGCTCACAATCAATGAATCTCTCTTTTGAAATAAGAGTGAGGGAGAGATTCAAGATTGGAAATGAATAAGCTTTGAATGAGATTGAATGCTTTCTCTTTGATCTCTAAACTTCTCTTAAAATCAGCCTTGAGTGCAATGAATGCAGCACACCAATAATTTATAGGTTAGAGGAAAGAGAGAGAGAAAAACGTTTCAATTAAAGCTCCAACGGCTCTATTCTGAACCAAACTAGTCGGTCAAAGAACAACCACTGACCGACTAGTTCATCAACTAGTCGGTCAGTCAATCAACATGAACCGACTAAGAGGTGAACAGTGAATAGATCGAAGTTCAGACTTACAGAACTAGTCGGTCCAAGAAGACTTGCTAACCGACTAGTTTCACAACTAGTCGGTCGGTGAGTGAACTTAGACCGACTAAGAGATAAAACAAATAGTCTGAGAACAAATTGAATTAGTCGGTCAAAGAACAAATGTTGACCGACTAGTTCATCAACTAGTCGGTCGCCAAATGTACATAGACCGACTAACGATAAACAGTAACTTGGCATGTACAGGGAAAGCTCAACTAGTTGGTCTAAGAAGGATCACTGACCGACTAGTTCACCAACTAGTCAGTCGGTGAGTCAACGTAGACCGACTAACTGTAAACAGTAAAGAGCTTAGAATTAAGAAGGCAAACTAGTCGGTCCAAGAATCTTTGCCGACCGACTAGATCACCATCTAGTCGGTTGGTTCTTCTTCTTGAACCAACTAACATGCACTAGAAGTCGCGAATCGAAGCGCGAAGCTTCGGGAAAGTTCGCATGGACTTCTACTAAGATCCTATATCTAAGATAGGAGCGTTATGAAGATTAAAACGTAAGACCTACTCAAGGCTTAACATTCTACGATACGAAGCTAGAAGACTATAAATAAAACTTGACGAATCGTCTTCAAAAGCTTCGATCGAATCTTCATGACTTCAATAATGGTCCAAAAGCTTCAACGAAGCTTTAGGCATACGATCACGTGCTTTGAGAAGTCTTGAGACATCTCTTTGGATGTTCACATGAATTTGGCGATGATCTCCATAACTGCGCTCACAAAGTGTTAGTTCACGATATATTTATGTTTGTTCATCATCTAAAACCAAATCCGGGGAGTCCAATACTCAACATTCTTCCCCTTTTTGGTGATGACAAACCAACATAAATAATAATCAAAAATAATGATTCAAATGAAATTTACTTACTCCCCCTGCATTGATGACACGTTAATTCCAAAATGAATAATAATAATACGCATCAAGCAGACGAGTAAAGTAAAGAATGAGAATTCAAATAATGAAATATCGGATTTGAAATCCATTTTTATATCTTAACTCCCCCTGAATCTAACATATCAAATTAGATTCTTGAAAAAATGCTTTAAATTATCATTTAGCACATGTCATTATTATATCTCTCCCCCTTTGGCATTAGCAAAAAGAGTGGGAGGAGATCAATGCCAACAACAATGTCTTCAAATAAAAGCACGGGAGTCGTAGAATACGACCACGGTCCAAATGACACCAAAGAAAAATACGAATTAAATCAAAGCGTGTCAATGAGACCAAAGTCGAAAATCGATAAATAAAATCATCAAAACTCAAATTAATTTTACGAATTGAGTTATGGAATATACTCTCCAATATCAACATTCTTGGTTAATCTAGTGCATGGAAAACAATTCTATGTTTTTATAGAAATAATTTCTATTTAACCAAGTTATTATCGTCGAGCGACGAAATCAAACATCAGGGACATAAAAAGAATATATAATGTGCACAAGAGAATGAAATGTCAACATCGATGTATATATATATATAAATATGAACCATGAGTACATCAAAAATATACATCACCGACATACATATGAGCGATCCAACGATCGAAGCACAAAATACATATATATCACACCATACAACACATGTCACACCGGACATCAAAATGATCATACATCACAAATGTAGCATCATAACACCAAAAATACATCAAAATATCATAACCACTCACACTATCCTAACCCACACTCTCGCTATAAGATCTATCATCCAAAGTGCATCGGGAGAGTCCTCAGAGAAGCTCAGGAGGCAGCGGGAGGATCTGCAGCAGGAGTGGTGGTCATCGGATCAGCTGAAGTGTCCACGGGAGCGACGAGAGTGGCCTCGGGAGCACCAGACGTAGTATCCACCGCAGGTATGGTGACACCAGGTGTGCTCTCGGGGGGTCACCGGCAGATGAAGCAGCAGCACCAGAAGTGCCCACAGGGGCACGAGCAGCAACACGAACGAGCTCCTCGATCTCATCCTCATCCAACTCCTCCTCGTCAGAAACTGACAGAGGGATCTCAATACCCAAACGAGAGGCGATACGAGCAAGTATCTCCTCAGTACTAGCATAACGAGACTCCATACGTTTCACCGAACGTACGAGCTCATCAAGAGTAGTAGAGGGAGCAGGAGCAGCTGCGGCTGAACCAGAGGGGGTCGTCCTCTGAACGTGATGAAGCGTCGCAAGAGACTTCTTGACGGCTGTCGCATTCAGAGGGGGACCGAGGGGACGCTCATCATCAGGAGGTAGAGTGAGACGAAAGTGAAGGAAAACAAGTGTCAACAGGCACGGATATGGGATATGAGCAGATTTCGTGGACTTCCGGATACACTCGAAAGAATCCATCTTATCGAGAATGATCCGAGCCCAGTTAATCTCGCTCCCCATGAAGATGGCGTAAATGAGCTTGAGGAATGGCTGGGAAAGCAAAGAAGAGGAGCCGTACTTCGGGAGGAGGCACAACTTAAGAATCAAGTTTAGGACCCAGGCATTCGGCTTGAAGGATTTAGATGGCACGCCAATCATGGCAGGAGGAATCTCATGAAAGATCTCTGAAAGCATGACCTGGTCAAGGTCAGAAATGTCATCGACGGAGATATCGGAAGGGAGGAGGCCACACGAGGAGCAACCAATCAACTCCCCTAAGATTTCTGTCGTGAGGACAATCGGTGTCCCCAAGACAGTCGTCTCAATAGAGTGGGTCTCGTCGTACTGACCCCGGACACGGTTCGCGTAAAAGAGGTTGACTAGGCAAGGGTATGGGTGTGGATTCGCCTTAGGGTCATACCGAAGATAATCGATAAGACCGGAAGACGATAGAAGATCAGCAAGGCCTGGGAAGTCAGAAAACTGTACGAAATGCTCCAACAGCAGCAGACAATGTTCGATACAGTTATATGCCGCGAGACACAACGGGTCGTCGTGACATAAAGAGATATCGACACCGCCAACTGGCATCGGAGCCTTCCCCTTAGGCTGACGTGTGGAAGAACGGGGTGGAGGAGTCGGATCCCGAGCGGCGTGCTCGGTTTCTGGAATGTATTCCGTGTCAGAATCGGATGGAGGAGTGGGGGCACGAAATGAAGCTGGTGAAACTGGTTGCTTCCTAGGCTTGGATCTAGGCTTGGCCGTCGCCGTCCTCTTCTTCTTAAGAGGAGGCGAAGACGACGAAGGGTGGGTGGATTTAGAACGGCGTTTGGGTTGCGGGGGGTCCGTAGATGGGGATTCAATGGTCATAGGCGACGGACGAGTGGAATCAATCGGAATACGTGTTCTCGCCATAAGCGAGACGAGACACGAGCAATCAACACGAGATCGAAAGATCGGAAACCCTAAACAACCCTAGCCGAACCGAAATCACAAGGAACCCTAACCCTAGATACTGAAATCTAGCCCTAGACAGCTAGGAGAGGGAGGAGATACCTAGGGAGGAGAGAGATGATCGGAAAAACGGCCGGAGCTTGGTCGGAAATCGACGGAGGGAGAGATGGAAGTCGAAGGGGCACGGTGGTTTTAGGCTGAGAGAGAAGTTAGAACCGATTAAAATGAAAACAAGTCGGTTTGGGGAGAGTTTAAGTCGATCGGAATGCGAAAAGACCAAGCAGTCCCCGATGCAATTAGTCGGTCACAGTTCAAGCACTGACCGACTAGATGATGATCTAGTCGGTCGGTCAATGAGCTTGAACCGACTAATTGCAAACAGTAACTGAAGCCAAATTTAGGGCTTGAGTTAGTCGGTCTGAGTTCATTCACTGACCGACTAGATGATGATCTAGTCGGTCGGTCAATGAACATGAACCGACTAACAGAGTTCAAAAATTTTAGAATTTGAAATTTTAAATTCTCTCCTAATCGCACTTGGACGAAACATCATAAAACTCTCATTAATCATTATACTACCCCATTAAACATCGAAAATCTTAAATTTGATGTTCATGAACAAATCGGGCGAAAATTCCGAAAATTCAACGAAAAATCCAGAAAATTCCAATAAATCTAGCATGTGCAAATATAATGAAATTGAATAGCATGCAAGATTATTGAATAAAAATGAATCCTAAATCTCCGATTCACCCATAATCCCCAATTCTCGACGTAACCGCACAAAAGAGTCTTCCTTTAGGGGTTTCGTGAAAATATCGACGATTTGCTTCTGGGTTTCAACGTACACTAATATGATGTCCTTTTTAGCAACATGATCATCTAAGAAATGGTGTCGGACATCTATGTGTTTAGAACGGGAATGGTGTACCGGATTCTTGGAGAGACATATTGCACTTTGGTTGTCCACTATGATATGGCAAGTATCACAGTTTATACCAAAGTCTTTAAGTGCATGTCTCATCCAAAGAACTTGAGCACACGCGGCACCGGCGACAATATATCCCGCCTCGGTGGTTGAAAGTGATACGGAATTCTGCTTCTTGGAAAACCAAGAGACACGAGAATTTCCTATAAAATGGCAAGTGCCACTAGTACTTTTCCTGTCGGATTTGCATCCCGCATAATCTGTGTCACTATATGAGATTAACTCATACGTGCTAGATTTTGGATAAAGTAATCCAAAATCAAGTGTGTAACTTAAATAACGGAAAATACGTTTTACCGCTACTAAGTGAGATTCCTTAGGTTGAGACTGATAACGAGCACATACACATACGGCAAACATAATATCGGGCCTACTTGCGGTAAGATATAGTAAACTACCTATCATACCTCGATATAGACGAATTTCTACATCTTTTCCGCACATATCTTTATCAAGATGCGTAGTAGTGCTCATTGGAGTCTTCTTTCCGGAGGCATTCTCCATTCCAAATCGCTTTAGCAAATCCACCATGTACTTCGTTTGGTGGATGAAGATTGCATCGTTCATTTGGCGAATTTGGAGACCTAAAAATATTTGAGCTCACCCATGTGGCTCATCTCAAATTGATCCTTCATCACATTAGAAAACTCTTCGCAAAGAGTGAAGTTAGTAGCACCAAAAATGATATCATCAACATAAATTTGAACTAAAATTATATCATTATTCGAATACTTAACAAATAATGTGGAATCAACTTCTCCCATTTTAAAACCCAAATCCAAAAGAAAATTCTTTAAACGGTCATACCAAGCTCGAGGAGCTTGTCTCAAACCGTAAAGTGCTTTCTTAAGTTTAAAAACATGATTTGGAAATTTTTCATTTATAAAACCCGGAGGTTGAGAAACATAGACTTTCTCAACAACATCTCCGTTTAAAAACGCACTTTTAACATCAATTTGAAAAGGTTTAAAATATTTATGGCATGCAAAAGATAACAATAATCTAATTGATTCTAATCTAGCTACCAGAGCAAAGGATTCTTCGAAATCGATACCTTCCTCTTGCCGATAGCCTTGAGCTAATAACCGAGCTTTGTTCCGGACGACGATTTGGTTTTAGTCGGTCTTGTTCTTGAAGATCCACTTTGTCCCTATTATGGTGTGGTTCTTCGATGGCAATGGAACAAGCTCCCAAACCTCATTCCTCTCGAATTGAATGAGTTCCTCCTCCATGGCTAAGATCCAAGCACCATCTTCGCATGCTTCATTAACATTCTTTGGCTCTATCGAGGAGGCAAAGGCACAATGAGCAAAGTAGTTGACTTGAGATCTCGTCTTGACACTATCATGGATATTTCCAATGACTTGCTCATGGGGATGGTCACGAACGGTATGAAGCCGTTTGGGAATTCCCTGATCACTAGGAACATTCTCAAAAACTTCATTAGTCGGGTTAGTTCAATAGAATCAATAGAATTAGAATTACCAATTGAATCACCTAAGACATCCATGGAGTCATCATCATTAGTAATTCTAGTTGGAACAAATCCTTCATTAAATGAAACATGAAGTGATTCCTCGATCGTTGAGGTTCGTTTGTTGTATATCCTGTAGGCTTTACTACGGGAGGAATATCCAACAAATATCCCCTCATCGGATCTTAGATCGAATTTGTCCAAACTACCATACGTGTTTTTAATAAAACATTTTGAACCAAAAACACGAAAATGTTTAACTTGAGGCAATCTACTAAACAACAATTCATAACAAGTTTGTTTAGTGCTGGGCCTCAAAAGTATTCTATTAAACACATAGCAAGAGGTATGTACCGCTTCCGCTCAAAATTGATGGCCAAGTTGGCTATCATCAAGCATAGTGCGAGCACACTCCACTAGCGTCCTATTCTTTCTCTCAACAACACCATTTTGAGGAGGTGCGCGAGGGAATGAAAAGGTGTGTGTAATACCAACTTCATCACAAAAGTTCTCAAAAGACTCATTCTCAAATTCCCCTCCATGATCACTATGAATAGTGACAATGGTGGTTCCAATGAGATTTTGTACTTTCTTGACAAATATTGTGAAGTTTTCGAAAGCATCATTTTTATTACTTAAGGAAAATACCCAAGTAAACCTAGAGAAGTCAGCAACGATGACAAGTCCATATCGTGCATTTCCTAATGAAGCAACTCTAGTTGGCCCAAATAAATCTAGATGTAATAGCTCTAGAGGCCACTTAGAAGAAATGCTTTTCTTAGGTTTAAAAGACGATTTTGGAAGCTTGCCTCGTTGACACGAGTCACAAAAGCTTTTCTTTTGAAAGACAAGCTTAGGGAAGCCTCTAATAGAATTTAACTTGGAAAGCTTAAATAGTGTTCCAAAGTTCACATGACCAAAACGTCGATGCCATAAGTGTTGTTCACTTATGTTGGCAATGAGACATTGTTCATGTGATCTTGGAAGATCTAGGATATATATATCCTTATGGCGTGTGCCAGAAAACAATAATTCATTATTATCTTGTCTTAAAATATGGAACATTCCTTTCGCAAAGCTAACTTTGTAACCTTTGTCACAAAGTTGGCTTATTGAAATGAGATTGTGGTTTAATACTTTAATAAGGTAAACATCATTTATTAGAGGTTTAGAAGGATTACCCACTTTACCAACACCTATGATGGTTCCGCTCTCGTTGCCTCCAAAGACTACCCGGTTTCCATTTGCAATGGGCACCACTCCGGAGAGCAATTAAGCGTCACCTGTCATGTGTTTTGAACACCCGCTATCGAGTATCCAATTCCTCTTGGAGCTAAATTTAAATTTGTTGCTCCGTTTCTTTTTCTTGAGTACCTAAAGATAGAAAATATCGTATCATGGTACCCAAGGTCATTGGGTCCAAAAGATTAGACCTTTGGAAGCCAAGTCCAATTGGACTTAGACTTCCCCACATAATTATCATTATCCAATACATTCATAAAATAATCATTCATGTAAACTTGTTTTTCATCCATGCTTGTGTCCTTTTGGCTCCAAATAGTGAATATTTTGGGAGCCTTAACCCTATTGGGAGCATGCATACGTTGTTGATTTCTACGTGATGCATGTCGTGGATAGGCATAAGGAACATGATGAAATGGTGCATGTGGATAATTATTCATACGATGATGTGGGTGAACATATGCATGTGGGGGAACACGTGCGTGAGGGTGTCTCACATGGTGTGCACGTGCCCGTGGATGTGTAGCATAGAAATCATCATATGTGTGAGCCGGTGGAGTAGGACGTGTGTTCCTACGTGGCATGGTATTGGTGTACATATAGGCATGACCCTTCTTTGGAGGTCCACCCAAAGTGGGTTTCTTTTCAAATGAAGGTGTGTACGAGGTGGAAGCACCATTGGTAGATGAACTACCAATAGAGTGTTTGCTCCCACTCGTTGAGTCACCGGAAGTTGGCCTAACAAAGGTTGTGGCCGATTTGGATGAACTTCCCATCTTATACCCCAAGCCAATGTGGTGATTGGCCGGAAGTAAGTCATTTAGGATGTTATCCAAATGGTCCTTACCCTTATTGAATTTATTAATTCGGCCTAATGTGCACTCATATTTCTCGGTGAGAGAACGCATAGAAGCATCCAAAGTGGATACTTGCGATGTGAGCATATAAACACGAGATTTGAGATTTTCATTCTCAATACTCAAAGTCGAGTTTTGAGAAGTCAAATCCGCTATCTTGTGTTCCTCCGAATCCTCAATGCTAACATGTTCAAGTTGAGACTTGAGATTTACAATCTCATTTTTCAACTCTTCAACAACGGTGTCGTTGTTGGTGATGATAGTTTTAGGCGAGGTTTGGATGCTAGCTAAATCATCTTTTACCTTAGTATATCTATTTACTAATTTAGTGTATTTAGACCATAATTGCTCATTAGAATTTCTAAGGTCATCCATGGTTACCTCATCGCCTTCATTGTCGTTATCATCGGAGGAGGAATCTTTATCTTGCTCCTCTTGAACCATGAAGCACATGTGTGCGTGCTCCACTTGCTCATCGTCCGACTCTCCGCTAGAGGAATCCTCGGAGTCGGTGAATGTCCCGACAAGCCCCTTTTTGTACCCTTTCTTGTACTTCTTGGACTTGTCGAACTTCGGTGCCTTCCACTTCTCCTTTTGCTTATTTTGAGGACACTCCGCTTTCATGTGTCCTGGCTTGTTGCATTTGAAACACAAAGGAGAGGGGGCGTTAGAAGAACTAAACTTCGATTTGTTTTTGAAGTTACCTTTCCGGAAGAACCGGTTGAACTTCTTCTCCATGAGTGCCATGGACTCCAAGTCCAACTCGTCTTCCGAGTTTTCATCATCGGTCGATGTGGAAGTTGATGGAGCGGCCTTGAAAGTAATAGCCTTCTTCTTTGGCTCGTCTTGCTTTAGGTAGGACTTCATCTTGTCCTGCAACTTCAACTTGCTATCCTTGCGTACCTCATAAGACATCAAGGTACCCATTAGTTGAACAACGGTATAAGTTTTCATATCATTACCTTCCTCGATGGCGAAGGTACGTTTCTCCCAACAAGAAGGAAGTCCATCGATGATCTTCGAGACTTTCTCCTTTTGGGTGTAGGCCTTACCAAGAGCCTCCAACTCATTTGTGATGTCGACGAAGCGAGCATAGTACTCCTTCATCTTCTCACCCTGTAGCATATGAAATAACTCGTAATCTTTATTCACTACAACGAGTTTAGAGTCTCTTACCCTACTCGTTCCTTCATGCAAGATGAGGAGGGAGTTCCATATTTGATATGCACTCTTACATGTGCATAGCTTATTGAAATCCTCGGGCTCCAAGGTACATTGCAAGGCGTTCATTGCCTTGGCATTGCTTACCTCCGCGGCGACCTCCGCGGCGACCTCCGTGGTAGTCCACTTCTCGAAATCTTCTTCGGCGGGCTCGACATACTCCTTCATTGTGGCTCTCCATAATGAAGCACTCCGGAGGAAAGTTTCCATCCGGCATTTTCAGTACCCGTAGTTGGTACCGTAGAAGAAGGGAGGCCTCGTTGAGGAGTGTCCTTCCATCACCGAAGACGCTCCTTCACGGTTCCTGAAGGTGCTGTAATCTGAAGGTGGACGAACGGTCTTATTGTCGTTGGCAGACATAGCTATAGACTTGGCTCTGATACCAAATGTAATGCCCTGCTAAGCTACTGCACAAGTACTAGAGGGGGGTGAATAGTACTGTAAAATAATTAAGAGGATAATTCCTAATTATCTTGAAAACTCTACCAATAATGCGGAAATACGGAAATGTAAATATGACAACAAAGAAATTCAATCGCAAACACACTAGTCGATCTAAGAACTTGGCATGTACATGGAAAGCTCAACTAGTCGGTCTAAGAAGGATCACTGACCGACTAGTTCACCAACTAGTCGGTCGGTGAGTCAACGTAGACCGACTAACTATAACTAGTAAAGAGCATAGAATTGAGAAGGCAAACTAATCGATCCAAGAAGCTTTGACGACCGACTAGATCACCATCTAGTCGGTTGGTTCTTCTTCTTGAACCAACTAACATGCACTAGAAGTCACGAATCAAAGCGCGAAGCTTCGGGAAAGTTCGTATGGACTTCTACTAAGATCCTATATCTAATATAGGAGCGTTATGAAGATTAAAACGTAAGACCTACTCAAGGCTTAACATTCTACGATACGAAGCTAGAAGACTATAAATAAAACTTGACGAACCGTCTTCAAAAGCTTCGATCGAATCTTCATGACTTCAATAATGGTCCAAAAGCTTCAACGAAGCTTAGGCATACGATCACGCACTTTGAGAAGTCTTGAGACGTCGCTTTGGATGTTCACATGAATTTGGCGACGATCTCCATAACTGCGCTCACAAAGTGTTAGTTCACGATATATTTATGTTTGTTCATCATCCAAAACCAAATCTGGGGAGTCCAATACTCAACATAAACATCTAAACACCCTCATACGCACTTATTCTACCCCATACAACTAGAAAACCATAAATACGATGCGCAAATCGAAAAACCAGTCAGAAATCCAGCATACATAGAGAATATCACAACAAATCCAGCATGAGCTTATGAATATCATTATCATGCAAAATTATAAAAAATATGAATCTTAAATCTAGGATTCACCCATAATCCCCAATTCTCGACGTAACCGCACAAAGGTATCTTCCCTAAGTGGTTTCATGAAAATATCGGCGATTTGCTTCTGGGTTTCAACATACACTAATATGATGTCCTTTTTAGCTACATGATCATCTAAGAAATGGTGATGTACATCTATGTGTTTGGTACGGGAATGGTGTACCAGATTCTTAGAGAGACATATTGCACTTAGGTTGTCCACCATGATAGGGCAAGTATCACAGTTTATACCAAAGTCTTTCAGTGTGTGTCTCATCCAAAGAACATGTGCACATACAGCACCGGCGGCGATATATTCTGTCTCGGTGGTTGAGAGTGATACGTAATTCTGCTTCTTGGAAAACCAGAGACAATGGAATTTCCTATAAAATGGCAAGTGCCACTAGTATTCTTCCTGTCGGATTTGCATCCATCATAGTCTGCATTACTATATGAGATTAACTCATATGTGCTTGACTTTGGGTAGAATAACCCGTAGTCGAGTGTGTGACTTAAATAACAGAAAATACATTTAACCGCTATTGAGTGTGATTCCTTAGGTTGTGACTGATACCTAGCACAAACACATACGGCAAACATCACATCTGGCCTACTAGTAGTAAAATATAATAGAATACCTATCATACCTCGATATAGACGAATGTCTACATCTTTGCCGCCCGTATCTTTATCAAGATGTGTTGTCGTGCTCATCGGAGTCTTCTTGCTACAAGTCTTCTTGCTACAAGCATTCTCCATTCCAAATCGCTTTAGCAGCTCCACCGTGTACTTGGTTTGGTGGATGAAGATCCCATCGTTCATTTGGTGAATTTGGAGTCCTAAGAAATATTTGAGCTCACCTTGTGGCTCATCTCAAACTGATCCTTCATAACATTAGAAAACTCTTCGCAGAGAGTGAAGTTAGTAGCACCGAAAATGATATCATCTACGTAAATTTGAACTAGAATAATATCATGATTAGCATACTTAACAAAAAGCGTTGAATCAACCTCACCCATTTTGAAACCTAAATCCAAAAGAAAGTTCTTTAACCGGTCATACCATGCTCTAGGAGTTTGTCTCAAACCGTAAAGTGCTTTCTTAAGTTTGAAAACGTGATTTGGAAATTTTTCATTTATAAAACTCGGAGGTTGAGAAACATATACTTCCTCAACGACATCTCCGTTTAAAAATGCACTCTTTATGTCCATTTGAAAAAGTTTGAAATCTTTATGGCATGCAAATGACAATAATAGTCTAATAGATTCTAATCTAGCTACAGGTGGAAATGATTCCTCGAAATCGATACCTTCCTCTTGCCTGTAGCCTTGAGCAACTAACCAAGCTTTGTTCCAGATGACATTTTGGTTCTCGTCTGTCTTGTTCTTGAAAATCCACTTCGTTCCTATAACGTTGTGGTTCTTCGAAGGCAACGAAACTAGCTCCCAGAGTTCATTCCTCTCAAACTGAATGAGCTCCTCTTCCATGGCTATGATCCAAGAACTATCTTCGCACGCCTCGTTGATATTCTTTGGCTCCACTGAAGAGACAAAGGCACACTGAGCGAAGAAGTTGACTTGAGACCTTGTTTTGACACCATCTTCCATGTTACCAATAACTTGCTCATGAGGATGGTCACGAATAGTTGGAAGCTTTCTGGGAACACCCTGGTCACTAGGAACATTCTTAAGAGATTCATTAGCAGGGTTAGTTTCAACAGAATCAATAACAGTAAAGTTATCAACAGAATCACAAACTACGTCCATAGAATCATCATCATCGATAATTCTAAGAGGGACAAAGTTTTCATTAAATGATACATGAAGTGATTCCTCGATCATTGAGGATCTTTTGTTGTATATCTGGTAGGCTTTGCTACGGGAGGAATATCCAACAAATATCCCCTCATCGGATCTTGGATCAAATTTGTCCAAACTGCCATACATGTTCTTGATAAAACATTTTGCACCAAAAACTCTAAAATGTTTAACTTGAGGTAACATACCAAACAACAATTCATAACATGTTTGTTTAGTGCCAGGCCTCAAGAGTATTCTATTAAACACATAGCAGGCGGTATGTACCGATTCTGCCCAAAATTGATGGCCAAGGTGGCTATCATCAAGCATAGTGCGAGCACATTCCCCTAGCATCCTATTCTTTCTCTCAACAACACCATTTTGAGGGGGTGCGCGAGGAAAAGAAAAGGTGTGAGTAATACCAACCTCATCACAGAAGTTTGAGAAAGACTCGTTCTCAAATTCCCCTCCATGATCACTACGAATAGTGACAATGGTGGTTCTAATGAGATTTTGTACTTTCTTAACAAAAACTGTGAAGTTTTCAAAAGCATCTTTTTTATTGACTAAAGTAAATACCCAAGTAAATCTAGAAAAGTCATCAACGATGACAAGTCCATATCGGGCATTTCCTAATGAAACAACTCTAGTTGGCCCAAAAAGATCTAGATGTAAAAGCTCTAGAGGCCGTTTAGAGGATATGCTTTTCTTAGGTTTGAATGACGATTTTGGAAGTTTGCCTCGTTGACACGAGTCGCAAAAGATTTTCTTGTTAAAAGAAATCTTAGGGAATCCTTTTATAGAATCTAGCTTGGATAGTTTGAAAAGTGTTCCGAATTTCGCATGACCAAAACTTCTATGCCATAAGTGTTGCTCACTTGTGTTGGCAATAAGACATTGTTCATGGGAATTTGGAATATCTAAGATATATAAGTCCTTATGGCGTGTGCCAGAGAACAACACATTATTATTATCATTTCTTAAAATATGTCACATTCCTTTCTCAAAGCTAACTTTGTAACCCTTATCACAAAAATGACTTATTGAGATTAGATTGTGATTTAAGCCTTTAACAAGGTAAACATCACTTATAAGAAGTTTAGAAGGGTTACCAACTTTCCCAACACCTATGATGGTTCCACTCTCATTGCCTCCAAAGACCACTCGGTTTTCATTTTCAATGGGTACCACTTTGGATAGCAACAAAGCTTTACTAGTTATGTGTTTTGAGCACCCGCTATCAAGTATCCAACCATTCTTGGAGCTAGATTTAGATTTGTTGCTCCTTTTCTTTTTCTTGAGTACCTGAAGATAAAAACATTGTATCATGGTACCCAAGGTCATTGGGTCCTAAAGGATTAGACCTTTGGAAGCCAAGTCCAATTGGACTTAGACTTCCCAATATAGTCATCATTGTGCCCAACATTCATAAAATACGAGTTTATATAAGCTTGTTTCTCATGCATGCTAGTGTCATTCGGGCCCCAAATAGAGAATCTCTTGGGAGCCATATTCCTATTGGAAACATGCACATTTTGTTGATTTCTACGTGGTGCATATGTTCTATGAGGAAGTGGCCTAGTGTATGCATGACGTGGATAAGCTTGCGGCACATGATGAAATTGTGGTGGCAACATATGATACGGTGTATGATGGTAATCATTCATGTAGTAATGATGAGGGTGAACATATGCATGTGGGGGAACATGTGCGTGAGTGTGTCGCACTTGGTGTGCACGTGCTCGTGGACGTGGAGCATAAAAATCATCATAAGTGTGAACTTGTGGAGTAGGAGGTGTGTTCCTATGTGGCATAGTATTTGTGTACATAAATGCATGACCCTTCTTTGGAGGTCCACCCAAAGTGGGTTTCTTTCCAAAAAGGGATGTGAACTTAGTGGAAGTACCATTGGAAGATGAACTACCCATGGGGTGTTTACTTCCACTAGTTGAGGCATCGGAGGATGGCCATACAAAGGTGGTGGAAGATTTGGATGAATTTTCCTTTTTATACCCCAACCCAATGCGATGATTGGCCAGAAGTAAGTCATTCAGAATATTATCCAAACGATCCTTGCCTTTGTTAAATTTCTCCACACGGCCTAATGTGAACTCATATTTCTCAGTGAGAGAAAGTATTTTAGCGTCCAAAGTAGACACTTGCGTTGTGAGTTCACAAACACGTGACTTGAGATTCTCATTCTCAATACTCAAGTTGAGTTTCGAGAAATCAAATCCGCTATCTCATGTTCATCCGAATCCTCATTGTTAACATGCTCAAGTTGAGATTTGAGATTTACAATCTCAATTCTCAAGGCTTCAACAACGGTGTCATTGTTGGTGATGACAGGTTTAGGTGTGGTTTGAAGACTAGTTAGCTCATCTTTGATTTTAGTATATCTATTCACTAACTTAGAATACTTAGACCAAATTTGTTCATTAGCTAATCTAAGGTCATCCATAGTTACCTCTTCACCTTCATCCTCGCTTTCATCTGAAGCGGGCTCTTGATCATATTGCTCTTTTGCCATGAAGCACATGTGTGCTTTCTCCACTTGTTCTTCATTTGACTCACCACTTGAAGAGTCCTCTTTAGAGTCGGTGAATGTACCAACAAGCCCTTTCTTATACTCCTTCTTGTACTTTCTTGACTTATCGTACTTAGATGCCTTCCATTTCTCCTTTTGTTTGTTGAGAGGACAATTGACCTTGATGTGTCCTGGCTTATTGCATTTGAAACACAAAGGAGCAAGGCATTAGTAGAACCAACTTTGGATTTGTTCTTGAAATTACCTTTTCGGAAAAACCGGTTTAACTTCTTTGCCATGAGGGCCAAAGATTCCATGTCCAACTCAGTTTCCGATTCTTCACTATCGGTAGGTGTGGTAGGGGTGGCCTTGAAAGCAATCGCCTTTTTCTTCGGCTCTTCTTGCTTCAAGAACGCCTTCATCTTGTCCTGCATCTTGATCTTGCTGTCCTTTCGTACCTCATAAGACATTAAGGTGTAAGGACCCTGTCTATGGGAAAAACACTAGAATGGGGGGTTGAATAGTGTTTATGCAAATTTAAAAGGATTTACGCCAAATAAAATGCAATCCAACAAATACTTCGGAATAGAAAAACAACCCAAAATGAAACACACGCAAATGCAGAGATGTTTCAAGGCTTCGGATTACCCAAGTCAACTCCCGACTTGTTCCCGGTAATCCTACGTCCCTACCACCCGGATACCACCGGATACTCAAGTTAGAACCCTAACTTGAGGTTTCCTTGAAAACCCACTTGTAGCAACCCTACAAGTGCAATCGAATACAATCGATGTCCTTGTCTCCCACAACCAGGGAGCAAGCAAAATCCACTCTCACAACCGAGAGCAAAACTCAATATACGAAAGTAATGAAATTTGAAAGCAACACTTACAATCACCTATGCCTTGAAGTAGACTTGAAGGAGTGGTGTGTTGTGTGTTGGAGAACTCTCTTGGAAGAGAGGAGAAGCCCTTTCTCTTGACTGCACCAATTGCCTAGAGGATCACCCTTTGGTTCTAAGTTGGAGAGCAAGAGATCAAAGATTTGGAATTCTTAGGGCTTTGGATTTGAGAGCTTTAAACTTTAGAATCAAAGCTTAGAATGAAAACTTGGAAGAATTGGTCAACCATTCAATGGAACAGTAGAAGCCCTATTTATAGGTTTCTCAAATCCACAAAACAGTTTAGGCAAAAACCCAATTGGAATCCGTGAGAAAAATCTCAACTGATAGAATCTGAACTCGCGACAGTCGACTATTGAATAATCCACAGTCGACTGTTGCACAGTCAGCAAGGGTAGGTGAGAATTCATAACGGTAACTTACCACGTGGACAGTCGACTGATGAAGCAAAGGCAGTCGACTGTTAAACCAACAGGCGACTGTACTTTCTTCTACAGGCGACTGGCCGAAAGAGTAGTAAGTTATGATAATACTGGAAATCTCATAAGTAATAGGACATACGACTGAAGTACGGAACACAGTCGACTGTAAATTTGAACATGCGACTGTAAATCCTTATACAGATGATTGTCAAATAGCCTGAGAATTTCCAGAGAGCTGAGTCAATGAAATGACTCACAGACAGACGACTGTTGCAGCATAGACAGTCGACTGGTCCAAGAGACAGTCGACTGTATATACAGCATTAGTCGACTGGCCGTAAAAGTCAGATCAAACAGAGTTTGGGCAAAGGATAGACATGCAACTGATTTACAAAACACAGTCGACTGTCACTAGGACAGGCGCCTGTGAATCGTTCATCAGTAGCCTGTGCGAAATAATCAGAGAAGACCCAAAACTATATTGTAAAAGTGTGTGCATAACAGGCGACTGTTGAACAAAACACAGTCAACTGTTTTTGAGACAGGTGACTGTAAACTGTTAAGCAGTCGACTGTTATAAACAATCCTTGCACAATCAAAAAACCAAATGAATTGGGGTCAAAGGACAATTGATCTAATGATGTCCTACGACCGAATGAAGATGTGTGTGAGTGCTCCATCAATGTTCTACTTCTAAACTACATACCAGAAGAGATAAATGAAAATTACATTTGACGAATAATCTCTTCTTTCCATCGTATGAGCTTGAAGTCTTCACGGAGCTTCAATCATCATCTACGATCATCCAATCCACGTAATTTGCCTTCAATGAACTTTGTGAGTCATCCATTGCAAGTAGATCTTCATAAATAGCTTAGGCAATGGATTAACTGCAAAATAGGGGATTAGTCACAAGTATTTATGCTTGCTCATCATTAACACCGAGTAGGGAGAAGTCCAATACTCAACATTCTCCCCCTTTTTGATGATGACAAACAAACATAAACAAAGAGATAAATAATTGTGCGTAATGAACACTTACTCCCCTTACATAGATGCCAATATGTTAGTCAACAAATATTAGGGCATCTACATATCAATTGAAGCAAATGAGTAAGATATGCATGAATATAAATTTCACGAAATCTAGGAATTAAAATCCCTATTCATTGTAATCTTATTCCCCCTGAATCTAAGGCAACTTCAATCTTAGATTCAAGGTGTCAGAACATACTTAGCACATACATTATGAATCTTGTATGTTTATTTCTCTCCCCCTATGGCATTATCCAAAAAGGTGGGAGCAAATAACAACAACAATAATAGTGCTAAATACGAACTAACAACAATCAAGGAGAATAAAGATATATCGAATCAAAAACTCATAAAATCACATCATATACACATGTGAGTAATGGAATTGAAGTCAAATATCAACATTTTAGATATACACAACAAAAATAGTTTCAAAAATGGTTTCACAAATGCATCAAATCAGAGATAGCATGGAAAATCGAATATCAAATTCATATATAGTCACATAAGCACATCAAAGAGAGTATATCATTCTTGGAGACAACATAACATACATCACACAGATAAGATAAACATTATAGCATAGTGTGACACAAGATAAAACATCAACATCATATATAGATATATATAAAAGATGAGTACATCAGCGGATGGACATCTACATGTCCATCACAAAATACATCATGAACAAAGACAAAAATACATCGTCATGACAACATCGTAGTACATCACCATACATATATAAAGTCAATATCAACAACATCCAGACTCAATCACAAAAGACCACTCAAAATACTAAACCAAAAACAATCTAGGACTGAGTGTCGTCAGGTGCTGCAAA
This sequence comes from Scilla litardierei, assembly GCA_030789695.1. Classification (NCBI taxonomy): domain Eukaryota; kingdom Viridiplantae; phylum Streptophyta; class Magnoliopsida; order Asparagales; family Asparagaceae; genus Scilla; species Scilla litardierei. The sequence goes on from CM061141.1 coordinate 114,530,511, forward strand.
GGAAGAAGGCTCTGGCACAGCAGGGGTATCCTCTGGAAGAGGGTCAACAGCATCAGCATCAGCATCAATAGGAGCATCAGCAGCAGCAACACCAGCATTAGCAGCAGCATCAGAGACGATGGGATGAGGAGGCTTATGAGGCTGAGGAGGGACAAATCGTCGCAGATGCTCAGGGAAGGGTATTCCCTGATGCTGGAAGGATATGGAGAGCAACTCATAAATACCAGACATCATCTGACGAAGAGATTCAGATGCTGGAGGAGTAGAGGAGGATGGCTGGTCAGCTGAAGGAAGAGTAGAGGAGGATGGAGCTGAAACAGATTTCCTCTTCTTCGATGCAGACTGCAAGGCCGAAGAGGACTTTGCCTTGGCAGCAGCATCTAGGAGAGAAGCAAATGTCATGGGCTCAAAAGGAAACAAATCAATGCCAAAGTGACGAAAAACATGAGTAAGGAGTCCACCATATGGAATGTGAGACGAGGAGGACGTGAACTCGACCTTGTTCATCCTATCAAGGAGGACACCGGCCCAGTTCACGGGCATGCCAGAGAAAATAGTATCCATACACTTCAGAATCTACTGAGATGGCTGGTCAGACGATCCATACTTCGGCAGGATGTTGGACTTCACCACTAGGTGAACAGCCCAACCCCGAGCCGAGAACATGGATGACCTAATCACAGAATCTAGGGCTAAAGGTATCTCTCGAAACATATCCCGGAGGACAGACTGGTCAAGATCGTCAATATCGGAGATGCAGATATCAGAGGGAAGGGAACCAACAGAGGGAATCCTAAGAATAGTCCCTAGGAGAGTGGGATCAATCTGGATGTGGGTTCCCTGAACGACGGTATCAAGGGTGCAGGTAGTCGAATACTCACCGTGAACGCGGTTAGCATAGAAGAGCTTCACCAGAAATGGGTAGGCTCTAGGGGACTCGCTCTGAGAGAAGCGAAAAAGATCGGCTAGGTGAGTAGCAGATAAGATGTTAGAGAGCCTCTCAGCAGTGAAGGCGGAGAAAGCAATGTACCGCTCCCTAAGAAGCTTGATCCCAAGAAGAGAGTGATATTTTGCCAAGCAAAGATCATCTCGGTAAATGGGAACTAGGGGATCAGTAGGGGCACAGTAAGAGATTCTTCTGCAGAACTCGAAGCAGAAGTAGAGTGATGAGGGGACTCAGCAGCAGGCTCACTGATTTGAAGACAAGTGGGCTTGCGCTGACAGGAGATCAGGGGTCGAGCTTCAGAAGAAGAAGCTGAAGGAGAATATCCCTGCGAGGAAGAATGCACGGGAGACTCGGCATGCTTGGTTCGAGCTTTGTAGGGTTTCTTCTTCTTGGCTATAGGTTTCTTCGGTGCCCTAGGTCGTTTAGGAGAAACGATTTTCTCTTTTCCCTTGGTTTTGGGTGCCATGGAATCGAGAGAGAGAGAAACGATAGTCAAAGAAATCAAAAGACACAAATCGAATGAAAGACTTGAGAGATAGAATCAAACCAAGTGGAGAAGGTGCGAAGACTCAACAACGAAGCAATTGAAGAGCGGGAAGGCGGAGATCGACAGCAATGGCTGAGAAAAGAGCGGGAAGTCGAAGCGAATCAATCGGAGGAGAGAGAAGATCGTGGCTTGAAATGTAACATCTCGCTCGAATATAAAAGATGGGGAATTAATCTGGGCCGTTGGATCAATGAATCGACGGCTCAGATCAAAGCACATGAACCGTCTCGACAGCAGACAGTCGACTGAAGAACAGAAGTAAGTCGACTGGATGAGGTGATAAAAATAAAGCTCAGAAAGAGGGGCAGTCGACTGGCAAGTATCATGTAGTCGCCTGTCCGTTGGACAGTCGATTGTAAGGTACGCATTAGTCGACTGGCCGAGAAACCATACAGTTCATCAATAAGACAGAGAGCTCTGAAGAAAAGTTGACAGAGAGTCCAGTCGCCTGATGACTAAAACTCAGCCGCCTGTTAAAATAATAGTCGACTGTAAAACAGTCATCAGTCGGATGTGCGAAAGATACAAATTCTCAGACAGAGGAGATAGAGTAGGGCAGTCGACTGTCGAAGAAAAGGTAGTCGTCTGTCCTGGTCCAAAAATGTACAGTGAGATAGAATTTCAGAGAATACGAACACTCATCCTAGGACATATACTCTAATCATAAATACCTCGTAACAATGTAAAAACAATAAATCCATTGAAACACAAATCACTACAATCAATCTCAAAGACTCATGAACTCAAATAATTCCACTTGCCTTTCTTAAACACATATATATATATATAATGAAGCACATGAAGATAGGCAACAAAATGATATGAGCTCAAAAAGAGTTATAACATGAATGTTTGAGCTTCTAGATTTCAGATTCACCCATAATTCCTAATTCTCCACGCAACCTCATAAATGAATCTTCTTTAAGAGATTTAGTGAAGATATCAGCAATTTGTTTTTGGGTTTCAATGTACTCTAAGATGATGTCCTTCTTAGCTACATGATCATTTATAAAATAGTGTCTCACGTCTATGTGTTTGGTATAGGAGTGGTGTACCGGGTTCTTGGAAAGACAAATAGCACTTTGATTATCAATCATGATAGGGCAAGTATCACAATTGACACCATAGTCACTAAGTGTGTGTCTCATCCAAAGAACTTGTGCACATGCAAGACCCGCGGCAATATATTCCGCTTCAGTCGTGGACAATGACACCGAATTCTGTTTCTTAGAAAACCAAGAAACTAAGGAATTTCCTAAGAAATGGCAAGTGTCACTAGTACTTTTCCTGTCGGACTTGCATCCGGCAAAGTCGGCATCACTATATGAGATTAACTCATATGTGCTAGACTTAGGCTAAAGTAACCCATAATCTAGAGACTGATTGAGATAACGAAATATTCGTTTAACCGCAATCAAGTGTGACTCCTTAGGTCTAGCTTGATACTAGCACAAAGGCATATGGAAAACATTATATCGCGCCTACTAGTGGTTAAGTAAAGTAAGCTACCGATCATACCTCGATATAGACGAACGTCTACATCTTTTCCGATTTCTTCCTTGTGTAGATGTGTAGTAGTACTCATGGGAGTCCTTTTGCTAGAGACGATTCCATCTTGAATCGCTTAATAAGCTCCCCTGTGTACTTTGTCTGATTTATGAATGTGCCATTCTCCATTTGTCGAATTTGCAATCCGAGGAAGTTGGTGAGCTCTCCCATGTGGCTCATTTCAAACTCATCCTTCATAGACTTGGAAAATTCTTGACAACGATTGAAGTTAGTAGAACTGAAAATAATATCGTCTACATAAACTTGAATCAAAAGAATGTCATTTTCATAATCTTTAATGAAGAGTGTAGAATCAACTTCTCCCATTTTAAAACCTAAATTCAAAAGAAAGGTCTTAAGTCGATCATACCAAGCTCTAGGAGCTTGTCTCAACCCATACAATACTTTCTTAAGTTTGAAAACATGATTTGGAAATTTTTCATGAATAAAACCGGGAGGCTGAGAACCATAAACTTCTTCATTGACAAACCCATTTAAAAATGCACTTTTAACATCCATTTGAAATATTTTAAAATTCTTATGGGATGAAAAAGATAAAAGCAACCTAATAGCTTCTAATCTAGCTACGGGGGCAAAAGATTCTTCGAAATCAATACCTTCCTCTTACCGGTAGCCTTGAGCTACTAACCTTGCTTTGTTCCTTGTGATTACCTCGTTTTCATCTGTCTTGTTCTTGAAGATACATTTAGTCCCAATGACTTGGTGACCACTTGGAAGAGGTACGAGTTCCCAAACTTCGTTTCTCTCGAATTGCATTAATTCTTCTTCCATTGCCACTATCCAAGAGCTATCCTCACAAGCTTCTGGGATGTTCTTTGGCTCAAAGGTAGAGACAAATGTGCAATGAGAGAATTCTTCAATTCTCGACCTCGTTCGAACACCCACACCAATATCACCAATAATTTGGTTATGGGGATGATTACGAACGGTCGGATAAGCTTTGGGTAAACCTGTATCACTAGGAACAACTTCAACAATTTCGTTAGAAGTGTTAGTCTCAACACTGAAATCATTAATCTTAACATTATTAAGAGAATCACAAAGAATATCTACACTATCATCATCAACATGAGGAAAATCAAAATCTTCATAGAAAGATATGTGAAGTGATTCCTCAATCGTTGAAGAAGTTTTGTTGTATATCCGGTAGGCTTTACTACGTGTGGAATATCCAACAAAAATTCCTTCATCGGTTCTAGGCTCAAATTTGTCTAAGTTACCAAATGTGTTCTCTATAAAACATTTTGAACCAAAAACACGAAAATACTTTACTTGAGGGTTTTGGTTATAAAACAACTCAAAACAAGTTTTGTTCGTACAGGGTTTTACTAGGATCTTATTGAGCACACAACATGCCGTGTGCACCGCTTCTGCCCAAAATTGTAGTCCTAAATGACTATCATGGAGCATAGTGCGAGCACACTCAATAAGAGTCCTATTCTTTCTCTCTACAACATCATTTTGTGGTGGTGCACGAGGAAAAGAAAAGTTATGAGTTATCCTGGTGTCGTCACAAAACTTAGAAAAAGACTCATTCTCAAATTCTCCTCCATGATCACTACGAATAGTGATAATGGTGGATCCTAAAAGATTCTGAATCTTCTTTGCAAATTTGGTAAACTCTCCATGAGCTTCATTCTTATTAGTTAAGAATGAAACCCAAGTAAATCTAGAAAAGTCGTCGACGACAACTAATCCATAATGAGCATCACCTAAAGAAGCGGTTCTAGTTGGCCCAAATAAATCTAGATGAATAAGTTCTAGGGGCCTCTTAGAAGTAATCCCTTCTTTAAGCTTAAATGAAGATTTACTTAGTTTACCTCTTTCACACGAATCACAAAAGTTTTTCTTATTAAAAGCAATCTTAGGAAAACCTTTGACTAGATCATGCTTAGCTAACTTATATAAGTGCTTGAAGTGAATATGACCAAAACGGCGATGCCATAATAGTTGTTCACTTGTGTTAGCAACTACGCAATGTTTTACGGTTTTAGGCAAGCTCAAATAATAAATATTTTTACGCATAATTCCGGAAAATAAAACATTTGAACCACAATCAACAATTGTACACAATCCTTCTCCAAAGTTATTGTAACCTTTGTCACAAAGTTGACTAATAGAAATGAGATTGGGACACAAACCACAAACTAGAAATACATTAGAAATCAAGGGTTTTGAAAGATTACCAACGATACCTACTCCAATGATGGTTCCCTTTTGATTACCTCCAAAAGTGACCGTTGCACCATCCTTGATGCTAATCACTTTGGATAGCAATGAGGGATCTCCCGTCGCATGTTTAGAGCAACCACTATCAAGAATCCATCCTTTCCCTTTAGAGCCAATAAGACCTTTGTTGCTCTTCTTATTTCTCTTGGGTACCTATATGATATACCATAAGCTTATGGTACGCAATGTTTGTTAGGTCCAAGGGGATTAGCCTTTTGCAAGCCAAGTCCAAGTGGACTTCCGCTTCCCAACATAATTATTATTTCTAATCACATCATGAAAATAGGAATAAACATAAGCATTCCTATCATTTAGACTAGTGTTCTTAAGACCCCAAATAGTGTAAATCTTGGGAGTCCTTATCCTAGTTGCATGCATATGTGTTGGATTTCTATGTGGTGCATGCTTATTAGGAACATGATTTCTAGCATAGAGATGTGGTGGAGGATATGCATTGTACATTCTAGGATGATATGTATACTTGGGAACATGCATGTTGTAAGAAGCATATAGATCATGCATGACATGTGGAGGATGACCATACATGTAGGAATAATGTGTATGAGCATACGGGTGTATAGGAGCACGTACATGAGTATTTCTCATGTGTGGATTTGTACGTGTCCGTGGGTGTGGAGCATAAAAACTGTCATGATTATCCACTTGTGAAGTAGGAGGTTTCCTACGTGGATTAGTGTTAGTGTACATATAAGCATGACTTCTCTTTTGGTTTCCACCCTTAGTGGGTTTCTTGCCAAAAGGAAGAGAAGGTGAAGTTGTGACATTCTTGGTAGTATTGCTACCTATAGTGTCTTTGACACCTCTTGTGGATGCACCGGAGGAAGGCCTCATAAAATCTATAGTGACACCACTATTGGAAGTGCGTGCATTGGATGCATTCGCATTGACAAACCCAAGACCAACACGATGTTTGGCCGGTGGTTTGCAAGCAAATCATCTAATTGTCCTTTTCCCTTATTGAATCTCACAATACGGGAGGACATGAGCTCATATTTCTCCTTTAAAGAAGAAATGTTGGTATCCAAGGTGGACACCCGTGCTTTGAGCTCGTGAACTTGAGTTTAAAGAGAAACATTCTCTAAACTCAATTATGTGTGTCGTGTAACTAGATCACTATTATCCTTAGGATGTGTTTGATCTAGTTGAGATTTGAGGGAATTCACCTCATCTCTCAATGTGACATTTTGAGAAGCTAAGTTTGCTTTCTTAAGAGTTAAAGTATCAACAATGGTCTCATTGTTGATAATGCATGGAATGTATGACTTGCTAACATTTAATTTCTTTAAGCTAGTGTATCTAAGCATTAAATATTGGTATTTAGCAAATAGCTCTTCATTAGAAATACGAAGTTCATCCATTGTTACCTCGGTGTCGTCCGTGTCGGAATCACTCTCATCGGAGAGTGGGTCTTCTAGGGCCATGAAACACATGTGGGCGCTCTCACCCTTTTCATCATCGGAATCGCTCGATGATTCGTCACTTGAGTCGTCGAATGTACCTACGAGTCCTTTCTTCTTGTCTCTCTTGTTCTTATCGGACTTGTGGTACTTCGGTGCCTTCCACTTCTCTTTGTTCTTTAGCATTGGGCAATCCCTCTTGATGTGCCCTAGCTTATTACATTTATAGCAAAGAGAGGAAGTAGCATTAGTAGACTCAAAATGTTTGTTTGAGGGAAATTTACCTTTGCGGAAGAAGCGTTGGAACTTCTTCGCCATTTGGGCCATTTCACCCAAATCCATCTCGTTCTCGGATTTATCACTATCGAAGGATGATGAATTGGCATTGAATGCCAAAGCTTTCTTCTTGGCCTCTGAAGGATTCATCATTGCCCGAATCTTTAATCGGTTCTCTCGTCTTACCTCATAAGACATGAGAGTCCCAATAAGATTCACCACGGTGTAGTTCTTCAAGTCATTGACCTCCTCGATGGTGATCGCTCTTCTTTCCCATTTGGATGTCATTCCCATGATGATCTTTCTTACCTTATCAGGTTCAGAGTATACTTGGCCAAGTGCTTCCAATTCATTGATGATGTCGGTAAAACGTCTGTACATCGAAGCAATTGTCTCATTATCCTGCATATGAAACAAATCGAAGTTTGCACGGCAACATATAACTTTGAAAGTTTTACCTTATTCGTTCCCTCATGGGTTACGATGAGATGGTTCCAAATTTGATATGCACTCTTACATGTACATATCTTGTTGAACTCATTCGGGTCCAACGCACAATGAAGAGCGTTCATTGCCTTAGCGTTGTTGACCTCGACGGTTTTCTCGGAAGACGTCCATTTGTCGAAATCTACTTCGATGGGCTCGACGTATTCCTTGTGGAGGGTTCTCCAAAGTGAAGCACTCCTAAGGAACGTCTAGCTAAAATTTGTACCATTGAAACACGGAGGGCACACCGTAGATTGACCTTCAAAAAGTGTGGACACACCATCACGATCGTGATTGTTGTATGAAGGCGGAGGAGGAACGTTGTTGTTGTTGGATACCATAGATATAACCTTACGCTCTGATACCAATTGTAAAGACCCTGTCTATGGGGAAAACACTAGAAGGGGGGTTGAATAGTGTTTATGCAAATTTAAAAGGAATTTACGCCAAATAAAATGCAATCCAACAAATATTGCGGAATAGAAAAACAACCCAAAATGAAACACACGCAAACGCAGAGATGTTTCAAGGGTTCAGATTACCCAAGTCAACTCCCAACTTGTTCCCGGTAATCCTAAGTCCCTACCACCCGGATACCACTGGATACTCGAGTTAGAACCCTAACTTGAGGTTTACTTGAAACCCCACTTGTAGCAACCATACAAGTGCAATCGAATACAATCGATGTCCTTGACTCCCACAACCAGTGAGCAAGCAAAAACCACTCTCACAACCAAGAGCATAACTCAATATACGAAAGTAATGAAATCTAAAAGCAACACTTACAATCACCTATGCCTTGAAGTAGAACTTGAAGGAGTGGTGTGTTGTGTGTTGGAGAACTCTCTTGGAAGAGAGGAGAAGACCTTTCTCTTGACTGCACCAATTGCCTAGAGGATCACTCTTTGGTTCTAGGTTGGAGAGCAAGAGATCAAAGATTTGGAATTCTCAGGGCTTTGGATTTGAGAGCTTTAAACTTTAGAATCAAAGCTTAGAATGAAAACTTGGAAGAATTGGTCAACCATTCAATGGAACAGTAGAAGCCCTATTTATAGGTTTCTCAAATCCACAAAATAGTTTAGGCAAAAACCCAATTGGAATCTGTGAGAAAAATCTCAACGGATAGAATTTGAACTCGCGACAGTCGACTGTTGAATAATCCACAGTCGACTATTGCACAGTCAGTAAGGGTAGGTGAGAATTCATAACGGAAACTTACCACGTGGACAGTCGACTGATGAAGCAAAGACAGTCGACTGTTAAACCAACAGGCAACTGTACTTTCTTCTACAAGCGACTGACCGAAAGAGTAGTAAGTTAGGATAAAACTGGAAATCTCACAATGTAACGGCATGTTTTCATCAACACAACTATTTACGAATTTAACCTATTTTCAAATTTTTTTAAAACAATTTTATAATGGTTGTACGGCTTCAAAATTTTCTTATAAAAATAATTTGAAGTATCAGACTAGTTATGAAGTATTTTGGCAAGTTTGGATTTTATCAAATACCTCTAAACAATTGTGATAAAAATTCATTTTCAGATATTACCATTTTGCCTTAATTAATTTATTTTCTATACAAACGAAATCAAAACGATTTCAAACTTTTACACTAGCATTCAATGATCATTTAGGGCTTCTCATATTTATTTTGTAATTTTCTGAAGTCAAATCAATAGAGAACCCGCAAACCCGTTTCCTAAATGTTTTGGCCTAAAACTAGTATTTCCGTAGCTCAAACCCAGAAACGGACTTCGTATTCGTGATCCTCGCGATGATGCGATCCCGTGAGTATATTTTCGTAATTTTTCGGTCACGTTTACTAGTAGGGGGAAATCGTAATTTCGTTACAAGTTTTAATATTACCGTCACGAATTACCCTTGCTAGTTACTAATTACCTTAACCTAATTGACTATTAATTTACCCTAATCATGTCTAAAACGTGGTAGGAGACACGTTTAGACATTTCCTAGCTTAGTCAAAAGATTAACCTAAACTCATTTAGAACCCACCTAATGTATTAAATACCTTTGACTAATTAAACCTAACCACTAACTTAATTACTATAAAACCCTACCCTAACCCATCTTCCTCACTCAGCCCAGGCCCGTACCCTAACACTCTCTCTCCCCGTAACACTCTTTCTCATCCCCTCTCTCTAACTCATGCGCACGTAGCCGCTCCCTCACTCTCTCTTTCTCTCTCTTTCGTCTCTCCTTAAACCCAGCTACACCCCCTCAGTCGAAAGCCCCGAGCATGGCAAACCCATGCCCGCTGCTCCGCCTCCGTGTTCCTAAGCGTCCCTCGAAGCCTGCACCTCACCGCCGTGCTCCGCCTTCCAACCCTGAGAGCTCCCCCGCATGGTGCTGCACGCCTCCGCACCAGCCCCCGCTCCGACCACCAAGCTCAGCCCGCTTCGTCGCCGGGCCACCCTGCACCGTCGCCGCCTTCTCGAACGTCCAACCACCACCGGAAGCCCCTCCGAGTGCACCCTCCCGCTGTCGAGCAGCCCCGCCTCCGACGTCACTCGCACACCGCCACTCCCGCTGCCACGGCCTCTTCATCAGTCCGCCTTTGCTCACGACGACGTCGGAGAGCGTCGCTTCCAACGCCTTAACATGCGTTTATATTTCATATATTCATGCACGTCTTCTTTTGTGTTTTTCCGCCATTTTTCGCCGTCTTGTGTTCGTTTTCTCGTGTTTTCTTATTTTCTTTCACTTTTCCGTGTTTTTTGTATTTTGCAGGAGTTTACCGGCGTAGGGGACATATAACGAAGATATTGTGAGTCCTCGGAGCAACGGGAGGAGTCACGCGTGATCCAGGGGGTCAAACGACAAAGATAGCATCTTTCAGCCCCTCACCCGACCGGTTGGTCACTTCCAACCGATCGGGTGATGCACACGTGCACCACCCGGACACAAGCTGGAGCAGGCGAAAAGTCAACCGGTCGGTTCAGAGACCGGTTCACACGCCCCAACTCTCTGGAATTTGATGCTGAATGCCAACCGATCGGGTGACCTTCACCCGATCTGTTCATCTGTAGCCAATTCTCCGAAGCCAAGACACGAAGAGATCAACCGACCGGTTCACCCGACGGCACGAAGATCCAACCGGTCAGCTTCAACCCTCAACCGACCGTGCTGTATGACCGGGTGAAGTCCCATGCTGAGCTGCCGAAGAATGAAGCAGGCCACCCGATCAGTTGACTTTTCAACCGATCGGGTGATATCGTATTCTATATATATGACCCCTAGGTTTTCCAGAAACGGGAGTTGTTATTTTTTGCTGTTTTTTCTCTCTCTTGACGGCTGTAATTTTTTAGATATTTGTAAGTTTTTCGATCTACCAAACTTTAATATAGTGTTATTAGCATTGCTCTTACTGCTTTTCAATCGCTTGATCATGTTTTTAACGGTCGATTTTGATTTAGGTCGCTTTTTAGTAAATATGTGTGAGTAGTTACCAAATCTGGGATTTTGGTGGAAACCCCTTCATGGGTCCTCCCCGATGCGTCCATAGGGCTAGGAAATCGATAAGGATTAGGAATCTACCGGTTACGCGGGGTGTTTTATTGTCATCGGCGTGAAAAAGACCGCCTTTGACCGTTGGGCCAAGGGGGAATAAACTTGGCGGTTGACCCCCTAGCCATAGCTCATGCCCTTAGCGTAGACGTCGAATCCTAGCACGCGGGAGCGGCAGGACGAGACGTTGGGAGTTATCGTTGTGAGCTTAGTGCTCCCAGAGTCGGTCAGTGTTAATGGACATGGGAATGCCCACTGACCGAACCTGGGAAGTCCGGCGTATCATCCTGGGCACCGACCGGAATATCGGGCCCATGGGACGCTTGTACCACTCTTAGAGGCAACGTCTCACCATTAGACCCTAATTCCGATCTCTATCCTACCCGTAGGCCGTATCGGTGAGAATCGCACGATAGGGTGAAAACCGAAGTCCCGGATTTTTCCTTTATATTGTTTATCCCTCGCATTCCATTTTCTGTGACAACCCATCATCTGATTCGGGCTAGCTCGCCCATGGGGTGAATCTGATCCTTCTTGACACAAGCACAACCACGCCTCCATGAGTTCGACCCCCAAGCCACACTACAACACCGTGCGCTTGCGGTTATAAATATTTAAATCTCACGCCCCCAATTATATATTACGCACACCCGTCACGCGCAAAACGCGGGGGGGGGGGGGGCGTCAAGCTTTATGACGCCGTTGCCAGGGAGGCAACGTGCTTGTTATTTTAGGATTTCATGAACCCTTGCGTCTAGCTCATATCACCATCTCGCGATAATTTTCGCATTCTACTCTTTTTGACTTTACTTGTACATACTGTAAATATTAGCTATATAGAATTGATTTACTGAGTCGCCGTGCTGCCATCGCTACTCCTTGCCTCCCGTTTATGCAACCCATGCTTTTGACGTGTTTGCTATATGTGCAGTTCTCTCTCTCCCTTCTTATAGGTTTTCTGCTCGAGCGACGAGGATGATGTGTGCCGTCTCAGGCGATATCTGGGATCATTCGCACCACATCTGCTGTTTGGCACAAAGCTTGGCAGAATCCCTAAATGCTTCGAATATACTATCCCTTCTGACTGCCGCTATGGAAAATCAGAGGATGTATCATGATATGCAGCAGCATCCTGTCACGACAACTCTCCTTCCTCATGATGAAGTGGTGTATATCGACATGCCTGGTTCCAAGTTTGGCAAGGAAGAATTGTTCGCGGAGTTTTGTCGGGAGAACCATCAGGCTGAGTCTGTCAGTTACATTGGACAGGAACCGATCTATTCCTTGCAGACTTCTATCGAGCATCCCAGATCTTTGGACAATGAAGAAGCTAGAAGCAATGGTGGGAAACCATCGACTGTTGAAACCTGTTTTCACTTCGAAGCCTTCTTCCCGGATATTTATTATGAGTTTGAAAAAGACCCAATGCCTTCCTTGGTTATCCCCACGATGCCTTGCGAGACTTTGCCATGCGGAACCACGGCTGGGAGTGAAGTTCCGGATACTGGCTTTCAAGAAATCCACGAAGAAGTCCTTTCACTAGAAGATGCTCAGCTTGAGAAATATGCGTCGGGACCTCATGAGGTTGAAATGAAAGAGTTGCCCCCAGGACTAAAGTATGAATATTTGGGGAAGGGCTCGACCCTGCCGGTCATAGTGAACTCCTCGCTGCCCGAAGACCAAATGACCAAACTCCTTGGTGTTTTGAAAAGGTTTAAGGGTGTTTTCGGGTATGCAATTGAAGACTTGAAGGGAGTTAGCTTGGGCCTCTGCTCCCATAGAATAATGCTGGAGGATGAGCAGGCCTCCTCAATTGAGCCGTAGCGGAGAGTCAACCCTATAATGATGGAAGTGGTCAAAAGGAGATTGTTAGGCTTCTACATGCCGGTATCATCTACCCTATCTCTGACAGTCACTGGGTTTGCCCGGTGCACGTCGTGCCCAAGAAAGGAGGAATGACAGTGCTTCGCAACGAGAAAAACGAGCTCATACCTACTAGGACCGTCACAGGGTACGTGATGTGCATTGACTATAGGAAGCTGAACAAGGCCACGAGGAAGGATCACTACCCTCTCACATTCATTGATCAGATGCTAGAGAGGCTGGCGAAGCACAACTACTTCTGTTTCATGGACGGCTACTCCAGATTCTTTCAAATCCCTATCCATAGCGATGACCAGGAGAAGACTACTTTCACATGCCCATTTGTGACATATGCATACAGAAGGATGCCGTTTGGGCTTTGCAACGCCCCAGCTACATTCCAAAGACTAATGTCTGCAATCTTCTCCGACTACTCCCAGGACATCATGGAGGTTTTCATGGACGATTTTTCCGTCTATGGAACTGAGTTTGACTCATGCCTCAGCAATCTAACTAAAGTCCTGGAGAGGTGTCAAGACAAGGGTCTGGTCCTGAACTGGGAGAACTGCCATTTCATGGTCCAAGAAGGAGTTGTGCTGGGACACGTCGTTTCTTCGAGGGGAATCGAGGTTGATAAGGTGAAAGTTGAGGTGATTGAAAAGCTTCCACCACCACTCAATCTTCGAGGAGTCCATGGTTTTTTAGGGCATGCGGGATTTTACCGCCGCTTCATAAAAGACTTCTCCAAGGTTTCCAGGCCGCTGACCCAACTCCTCATGAAGGATGCACCTTTCATCTTCAACGAGGAGTGCATGGAAGCCTTCCGCCTTCTTAATCAAGCCTTGATTTCCGCGCCCGTAATTCAGCCGCCAGACTGGAATCTACCCTTCGAACTAATGTGCGACGCTAGTGATTACGCCGTTGGAGCCGTCTTGGGGCAGAGGAAGGATAAAAATCTGCATGTGATATATTATATGAGCAAGACCCTTGACGTCGCCCAAAGAAATTACACAACCACAGAAAAAGAATTGCTAGCGGTCATCTACGCGATGGACAAGTTCTGGCAATATCTCGTTGGGACGAAGGTGATCGTGCACACTGATCACGTGGCTCTCAAATACCTATTGAGCAAGAAAGAGGCTAAGCCACGGCTCATTAGATGGATTCTCCTCCTCCAGGAATTCGACCTGAAAATCAAAGACAAGAAGGGGCGGAGAATGTCATTGCCGATCACCTGTCCAGAATGCCTACCCTCGATTTGAATGCTACTCCGGTTGATGATTCGCTCCCTGACGAGCATCTCTTCTCCGTCTCTTCCGCCTGGACCCCTTGGTACGCCGACATCGCAAACTATCTGACTTGTGCCATCGTCCCCCACAACGTGAGCTATCAGCAGAAGAAGAAATTCTTCCATGAGGTCCGAAAATTTTATTGGGACGACCCCCATTTGTACAAGACCTGCAACAATGGGGTGATACGAAGGTGCATTCATGAGACTGAGGCGACCTCCATAATATCTCATTGCCATGATCAGCAATGTGGAGGGCATGTGAGCACCTATAAGATGATTGCAAAAATCCTCCAGAGCGGATTCTACTGGCCAACCCTATTTAAGGACACCCACGCTTATTCGAAGCCTACGACAAATGCCAAAGGACGGGGAACATCTCCAAGAGAAACGAGATGCCTCAGCACTACATCTTAGAGGTAGAGATCTTCGATGTGTGGGGAATTGACTTCATGGGACCGTTCCCTCCTCCTCTGGGAACCAGTATATCTTGGTAGCCGTGGACTACGTATCGAAGTGGGTTGAAGCGATAGCCAGCCCTACTAATGATTCCCGAGTGGTTGCCAAGTTCTTTAAAAATAACATCTTCCCGCGGTTCGGTGTGCCTCGAATATTGATCAGTGACGGAGGAAGCCAATTTATAGAGAAGAAATTCGAAGCTCTCTTAAAGAAGAATGGGGTGTAACACCGAGTCGGTTGCGCTTACCACCTGCAGACGAGTGACCAAGTGGAAGTTTCTAACCGGGAGATTAAGAGCATACTGGAGAAGACGGTGGCCAACTCTAGGAAGGATTGGTCATCAAAACTTCCTGGCGCACTCTGGGCTTACAGGACAGCATCTAAAACTCCGATCGGGACGAACCCCTACCAGCTTGTCTACGGGAAGGCGTGCCATCTCCCCGTGGAATTGGAACACAAGGCATTTTGGGCGATCAAGAACCTAAACTTTGACGCCAAGGAGGTTGGAGGTCATCGACAGCTTCAACTTAACGAGCTCGACGAGATCCGGCTCAATGCTTATGAAAATGCCCGGATCTACAAGGAGAAGCTGAAGCGGTGGCACGATAAGCGCATCCTGAAGAGAGAATTCAAGGAAGGAGACTTAGTTCTACATTCAACTCAAGGCTGAAGCTTTTTCCTGGAAAGCTCAAGTCAAGGTGGTTGGGACCCTTCCGCGTCACCAAGGTCTTCCAGCATGGGGCTATCGAGATAATGGGAAGAGATGAGCCATTCAAAGTCAACGGACAGCGCCTTAAACACTATGCGGTAGGAGAACCAGCATTCTCTCCGGTTGGACTCTCTACGACCGACAACTCTTCCTCAAACCCTCCGGACCCTAATTGACCACCGTATGAGGCGTCGAGCAAACGACGTTAAACAAAAGCGCTTCATGGGAGGCAACCCATGTTCTAAACTCTCGTCTTTGTTTTTAGGCTTATTTTTAGCTTAATTTTTTCTATTTTAATAAATTAATCCAGCCGCGGGATCATCGGTCAAGAAACTTAGGACATTTGTGAATTTTTGTAGGAAACTAGGCCTCACCCGATCGGGTGGTTATTCAACCGATCGGGTGAGACGTATCAGACGATGGCCGTATCTGCTCCCCTTGTGAACCGGTCGGGTGAAGCTGAGCTGAGACCGGATGACTGACAGTGTGAGATGGGCTGAACTCTCGGGAAATTTGGACGATATATCAACCGATCGGTTGAGCGATGCGACGGTCGTGTGACTGACCGGGTAGAGAGTCGCAAATTTTCTCGGGAAGATTTGAGAAGAGGTCAACCGATCGGGTGATCTTCACCCGATCGGTTCACCTGTAGCTGTTGGCCGAAGGAAAAATTTTCGAACTTATCCAACCGATCGGGTGAAAACCCACCCGATCGGTTGGTTTTCGCCCTTATATATACATCCTTTCACGCGGCTTCGACCACCCGACCTCCAAACCCCCCAAACGCGTGTCTCTCCTCTTCCATCTACCGAATCAATCTCATCCACCTACCCCACTGACCCTAAACCTTCATCCCCACTTATTCCCATATTCCCCCACCATCACCACTCTCGCCATCTACAACATTCCCTCATCAAACGTCCAAACCCTAACCGTAACCCCCAAATTTTCGAAAATTGCGATTCTTGTCGGATCAACGAGCGGCGGCTTCCCAAATCGCTTCCCTATATTGCGTGGGGTCTTTCGGATGCTTGATCTTACAACGTTGATGGGTAACCTCTTTCCACTCTTCACATTTATTTCATTTTTTTTGAAATGTCTTGAATTTGTGTTTGCACACTTTATCTGCTTCATCATCTTCATAGACACCATATCACGCCCCCATCATTCTTCCCCGCGCCATCACCATGTCCGGGAAAGGAAAGGAAATAGCCTCATCGTCACGCAGACATCCCCTATACGGCCCCTTTTCCCCATCTTTCCTCGGCATAAACCCTTCGTCTGAGGAGCAATCCGATCGCTTACAAGCCCTTCTTCATCGCCCTATGCGACCTACTATTTTCGTCGACTTCCCCACCCTACAATCCCTTGGCCTCTTTAGGGGCGTCTGTGCACTTTTTCGCTTCATAGGTTGCGATTATCTTCTGCGGACCCAAGCCAATACACACAGGAATCTCACACTTGAGTTCCTCAGTTCTCTCGAGGTGTCCGATCATGGTTTCACCTTTCGGGCCTTCAATTATGATTTTTCCATGAGCTTCGACTCGCTTAACAACATTCTATAATTCCCTAACCCCGATAGCCTTGTTGAATGCTCTACTCATGATTGATCTGACATCTTTTCTCACTTCCGGGCTGATGGTGTTTGGCATCGATTCACCCGATATACCTTGTTTCCAGCGGTAGCCCTCGCCTCCTACATCATACACCCTTGCTACCGTTTCGCCCACTGCTTCATTGCCAACACCATTTTCGCTCGTGTTGATGTATCCGCGGAGTCTACGGATGAGCTGCTCTTTCTCTATGCCATGTCCCATGACCGGATTCATGGCAATATCCCTTTGCCCATAAACACCTCTCATTGGATCGTCCACGAGCTCTTATCCGTCAGCCGCGCAACTTCTGGCTCTATCTGCTGTGGGTGAATTGTCACTCTTATCGTTAGTTGTGTCTTGATGATGCCCACCGATCTCCCTATTGTCCCGGGACGTAGCCGTATCGATCGCGACTACTTGATCTCTATCGGTATGCTTACTCCTTTTGGGGAGGATCGTGCAGCCTACCTCTATAGTCCTGCACACACTCCTTTTACCATCCTCCCACCCTAATCCCCAGAGCATTTCCCCTTACGCCTTACACACCTACCCTGGGAATTCTACCCGGATCCTTGGTACGCCGCACTCGTTCACTTTCCACCACTGGATCCTCCCGATTGGCACCCGTGTGTCGGTCCGCCCCGTCCCACCATCATCCACCATGATCCACCGATAAATCTCGACCTTCCGGTGGTCCAGCCAGTTGCTCCTTCTTCTCCCATTCGCACACCCTCTCCTTCATCCTCGGAGGATTCCTTCTACCATTATTCACCACCCTCCTCGCCATCTCCTTACCATTCTACCGCTAGCGACTCCGATTGACCCCCTTGCATATCTCTGCATTTTCACGATCATATCATCTTGCTAGCATTGTCATGTCTAGCTTGGGGGGAGTCATTTTTTTGTGTGTCGTCGTGTGCTGTTTTCTGTGTGTGCTTGTTTTATCTATTGAGTCGTGCCATTTTCTGTCTTTTTTTTCTATTTTTATGTCGTATCGTGTGATTTTCCCTTTTTACTTCTTTTATTTTCTGTTTATATGTTGCGTGGTGTGATTTCTCTTTATTTTCAGTTTCGTATATGTGTTTTTCTTGTCTTTCTTATCTTTTTGTGTCTGTGCGTATTCCCCCCATATTCATTGCCCTCCCGTATTCACTTTTATTGCATTGAGGGCAATGCAAACTTCAGCTTGGGGGAGTCGCACTTTGTGCGTCATTTGTGTCTTTCTTTTTCGTTTTTGAGTCCTTTTCATCGTGTTTTTATTTTTCTTTTCTTCTTTTTCATCTCCTTCTCCTAGAGATGAACCCTATGATGAATTGTCACAAAATCACACACACCTAGCATGGCATCGATAATCACATTCACTAACCCTAGGATATCGAGTCCTCTTGCATTTCATGCATCGTGGGTCCACTTAGCTTTTTGTGAGTCGTGCGTCGTGCCTAGCTGTTTGGTGTGCTTCTACTTTGTGATTTTATTTTATATACCTGTCCAGGAATGACCCCTATATTATCATGTTTCGATTTGAATATGCGGTATTTGCTTCTCCTATTTGCTTCTGTATGCATGAATATATATATCGTATGCTTCATTTCGCATGTGTCGGGATTCCACAGTTAGGACTAGGATAACCCATTTAGCCTACGCTTTGATTAGTGAAATATCTCTCTTACCCAAGTGTCTAGAATCCGACTTCTTTTTTGTTTTACTTGGTGCAAATCCCCTCGTCGTGTACCGTTCTCCCACTTGGGAGAGTACACATGTGTATAGCCAAAAGCCCAAAAATTCAAAAAAAAAAGAGAGAGAAAAGAAAAGAAAAGAGAAAATTGTATAGCCAAAAGGCCAAAAAAATACATAAATCCAAAACCCAAAAAAAATATATATGAGTGTGAATATTTTCCTACTTACAAAGAATAAAGGGAAGGCGAGAATTTGCACTGAGTGTTCTACTCCACATCATCTCAACCCCCGTCGCTTTCGAAAACACTTAGAATATGGAATTTCTAGCTATTATCTAGGTGATAGTGTGGTGATTTCCTTAACCCTAGTTGTGGAGTCCCTGACGCATGATATGTTTCGATTCTTGCTCTATTCTCATGCATGCTTGAGCCATATATTCACCGCTTATTTCAAATCGAACCAATATTTGGGTCATTTCTTGGATTTGTGTATATGGAGCTCATTGCGCAATGTAGATAGTGACACCGTTTGCTAGCACACGACCACACTCACTCACGCTTTACGGCGTGGGCCCACGGCACTTGTCTGGACGCGTATTCCTCGGTTTAGTGATGTGATTTGGCGTTTGTTAGCTTGGTGTGTGTTTTTGATTTTGCTGGCTCTGACGGGCGATTTAGGATTTTTTGTTTTCTCCTTTCCTCTCTTCCTCTCTATTTTCTCCCTCCGAGCTCATACTCTCACTCGTCTTCCTCGAGGACGAGGAAGGGTTCAGCTTGAGGGATTTTGACGTGCGTTTATATTTCATATATTCACGCACGTCTTCTTTTGTGTTTTTCCGCTATTTTCTGTCGTCTTGTGTTCGTTTTCTCGTGTTTTCTTGTTTTCTTTCACTTTTCCGTGTTTTTTTGTATTTTGTAGGAGTTTACCGGCGTAGGGGACATATAACGAAGATATCATAAGTCCCTGGAGCAACGGGAGGAGTCACGCGTGATCCAGGGGGTCAAACGACGAAGATAGCATCTTTCAGCCCCTCACCCGACCGGTTGGTCACTTCCAACCGATCAAGTGATGCACGCGTGCACCACCCGGACACAAGCTGGAGCGGGCGGAAAGTCAACCGGTCGGTTCAGAGACCGGTTCACATGCCCCAACTCTCTGGAATTTGATGCTGAATGCCAACCGATCAGGTGACCTTCACCCGATCGGTTCATCTAGAACCAATTCTCCGAAGCCAAGACACGGAGAGATCAACCGACCGGTTCACCCGATGGCACGAAGATCCAACCGGTCAGCTTCAACCCTCAACCGACCGTGCTGTATGACCGGGTGAAGTCCCATGCTGAGCTGCCGAAGAACGAAGCAGTCCACCCGATCGGTTGACTTTTCAACCGATCGGGTGATATTGTATTCTATATATATGACCCCTAGGTTTTCCAGAAAAGGGAGTTGTTATTTTTTGCTGTTTTTTCTCTTTCTTGACGGCTGTAATTTTTCAGATATTTGTAAGTTTTTCGATCTTTGCAAGTTTTTCGATATTTGCCAAACTTTAATATAGTGTTATTATCATTGCTCTTACTGCTTTTCAATCGCTTGATCATGTTTTTAACGGTCGATTTTGATTTAGATCGCTTTTTAGTAAATATGTGTGAGTAGTTCCCAAATCTGGGATTTTGGTGGAAACCCCTTCGTGGGTCCTCCCCGATGCGTCCATAGGGCTAGGAAATCGATAGGGATTAGGAATCTACCAGTTACGCTGGGTGTTTTATTGTCATCGTCAGGAAAAAGACCGCCTTTGACCGTTGGACCAAGGGGGAATAAACTTGGCGGTTGACCCCTTAGCCATAGCTCACGCCCTTAGCGTAGACGTCGAATCCTAGCACGCGGGAGCGACAGGACGAGACGTTGGGAGTTATCGTTGCGAGCTTAGTGCTCCCGGAGTTGGTCAGTGTTAATGAACATGGGAATGCCCACTGACCGAACCCGGGAAGTCCGGTGTATCATCCTGGGCACCGACCGGAATATCGGGCCCATGGGATGCTGGTACCACTCTTAGAGGCAACATCTCACCATTAGACCCTAATTCCGATCGCTATCCTACCCGTAGACCGTATCGGCGAGAATCGCACGATAGGGTGGAAACCGAAGTCCCGGGTTTTTCCTTTATATTGTTTATCCCTCGAATTCCATTTTATGTGACAACCCATCATCCGATTCGGGCTAGCTCGCCCATGGGGTGAATCCGATCCTTCTTGACACAAGCACAACCACGCCTCCCTGAGTTCGACCCCCAAGCCACACTACAACACCGTGCGCTTGCGGTTATAAATATTTAAACCTTACGCCCCCAATTATATATTGCACACACCCGTCGCGTGCAAAACACGGGTGGGCATCACGTCTCCGAGCAGCTCCGATCGAATCTTGTCATGCCTCGCTGCTCCGTCCACCGACGACCGATGTTCCGCCTATGACCCGCTGCTGGCCCTCGTTGCTCCGGCGATGCCCTCAGCCACAAAGGACGAGCTCGTCGTAGCGGACCCCAGCGCCCCCTGAGCTCCTCTGCTCGCCCGCCTAACGCCACCGTAGTCGCCTCCGCTGTCCTCGCCGTTGTGGCCCATCGCCGCCCCTCCTCAACGCACGATCCCACCCCCTGCATGCGTAAGAAAGGGAACGAAGAGGTGAGTTTTAAAATGAATACGTGTATACGTATTCGTATATTACGATTATACAGTATATTATAAAATATTATATAAGATTAATTGGTTTTAAATTGATAATAAATAATATACAGATCAGAAAAATGTGAGACCTACTCCAGAAATCAGAAATAGCGTTCTGGACCCAATGGCACTAGTTTCGTCTCAATCGGACGCTTAGATTTTCCAGAATTAATTTTTAAGCCTAAAAGTTAAATAATTTATTTTCATTCAAAAATCAGTAACTCGCTATTTTCACGTAAACTAATATCCGATAAAAATATATGTTAAAGTACTCTTCGAGACGGTCATTTTGACAGCTTATTTGCGACTTTTCGATGCAGATTGCACCCAGAAGAAATTATTGAATAATTACGTTACTAATTAAAAATTAGTTTTTAAATCTATTTTGAGCTTTTAAAAATTATAAAAATTACTGTAAGCTTTAGAAAATTATTTTCTCCTACGATAAAATTATTTTCATCATATCTAGGCTATATAAAAATATAGAACACTTTTTGACAACGTTTCAATCGATTATAAAATCGAAACGACCAAATCAAATAGATGGCAAAATAGGGTAGCCTGTAACTAATGGTTTCTGGTGTTTGAAGGTACCAAATCTTATGCACCAGCATCTTTATAAGCTCTAGCCCCAACCTCGTCTTACCACGACGATCTCAAATAAGGTAAGTCATTCTAATTCTAGTTTTAGAAATTTAGATAATGTACTTGTATGAACTTAGGACCTCATATATATTCTCAGAACAGCAATTGACTTGAACCAATGATTAGAGACCTAATTAAATATAGAACTAATTAATAGTGGAATGACCAAAGGATTAAATTGAGATAGTACGCTTTCATGAAATTCGATATCATAGTTGTTGGACTTCAAAGCATTGATCAGAACTAAATTGAGATAGTACACTTTCATGAAATTTGATATCATAGTTGTTGGACTTCACAGCATTGATCAGGACTAAATTGAGATAGAACACTTTCATGAAATTTGATATCATAGTTGTTGGACTTCAAAGCATTGATCAGGACTAAATTGAGATAGTACACTTTTATGGAATTAAATATCATATTTGTTGGACTTCAAAGCATTGTTCAGGACTAATATTCTCTGTTGAGGCTTCTACCTTGACTTTTCAGCAAGTAAATATCATATATATATATGTATTTTTTGTACTCATTGATGGATGTATTATTGTACACATTGTTGGATGTACGAAATGATGGGCCTATGAGGCCATACGGATACGGATATGTACATGGATACGGACACGGATATTGATACGGTTATAAATGTGAAATGTGATACAACATGGGTTATGGGGTAGTCTTGAGCTACGAAGTGTGCGGGAGTGACCGGGTCCACCCTTATTAGTTAAACTGTACCATTACCCTGCAGGGGATGGTAGGTAGATATTCCACGAGTTGCTCCGTGGGATGGGTGCACTTCTGGTTGCATATCATACACTCGAGCAAAGACTGTTGCACTAGCTTGATTGATACCAGGGCACATGAGGACATATTGATACAAACACCCATATGAACATTGAACTATGATAACACACGGGATACGGGGTAGTCTTCAGCTACGAAGTGTGTGGGAGTGACCGGGTCCACCCTTATTAGTTAAGCTGTACCATCACCCAGCAGGAAAGGTAGGTAGAGATTCCACGAGTTGCTCCGTGGGATGGGTGCACTTTTGGTTGCATATCGTACACTCGAGCCAAGGCTGATGCACTAGTTTGATTGATGTTGCACTAATTGATTGATACCATTGTTTTGTCACGACTACTGACCCGACATCATTATTCTGTTATGACTACCGACTAAGTCGAGACTACTCGAATGTGACAGACCGGTATAATAATAAGCAGTCTTAAATTACGACTGAATCAGTGTCTAGAAAGGAATGGGAAGGGGGTTGGTCAACCAAGGGACTTGTTCCTGCGGTCTTTGAAGTGACCTGTGCCTTCAAGCCCAGACTGCCTGGCTGATTTGGAAGTTAAGTTAGACTTCTTATTATTAGGCATGCCTACACTATTAGATAGTCAAGAGACGCTCATCTTTTCTTAAGTATTACTACGTCTACCTATTGTCATCACATTACTGATTGGTCAAAATATTGTTAACCTAGTTGTCTTACTATTGCCATCCCATTGGTCAAAACATAGTTACTACCACATGCCATGCCACAGTCGTTACTTTTGCACTTTTACAGTCACCTATACTTTATGCATTACATACCACACAAGAACAGTTACCAGTATACATGTCTGCTCATACTTTACTTTTTGGTACCTGTATGATCATCTTTTTGTTTACTATAATCTGTTCCATACTTTTGCACTACTTTGTTTCTATTGCTAGAATTGTTGTGACTTACCAACGGTTCCATCTCTGTGGCACCGCAGACGATGTACATATGGAGGTAGATGTTCTTGAGTTAATAGCGCCAGAGTTCGACCCTGAGACCGCTGCTTTCAGAGTTGTTTTCAGTTGTATCTTCTTTCCTTCATGTACGTATGTTGGAACAATTGTACGATATGAATGTAATAATTGGACATTATTTGGGTATTTTTGTACATCTCTGCATCGTGGCTATTTTTTTTCACTGGTTAACTGCAGGACATGTGCAAATATCAAAAAGTAACGGGCCTGGGAAATCGGGTCGTTACATACAAGTAACAGGACAGACAACTGAAGTAAGGAACACAGTCGACTGTAAATCTGAACATGCGACTGTAAATCCTTATACAGACGACTGTCAAATAGCCTGAGAATTTCCATAGAGCTGAGTCAATGAAATGACTCACAGACAGACGACTGTTGCAGCATAGACAGTCGACTGGTCCAAGAGACAGTTGACTGTATATACAGCATTAGTCGACTGGCCGTAAAAGTCAGATCAAACAGAGTTTGGGCAAAGGATAGACAGGCGACTGATTTATAAAACACAGTCGACTGTCACTAGGACAGGTGCCTGTGAATCGTTCATCAGTAGCCTGTGCGAAATAATCAGAGAAGGCCCAAAACTATATTGTAAAAGTTTGTGCATAACAGGCGACGGTTGAACAAAACACAGTCAACTCTTTTTGAGATAGGTGACTGTAAACTGTTAAGCAGTCGACTGTTATAAACAATCCTTGCACAATCAAAAAACCAAATGAATTGGGGTCAAAGGACAATTGATCTAATGATGTCCTACGAACGAATGAAGATGTGTGTGAGTACTCCATCAATGTTCTACTTTGAGGCTACATACTAGAAGAGATAAAAGAAAATTACTTTTGACGAATAATCTCTTCTTTCCATCGCATGAGCTTGAAGTCTTCATGGAGCTTCAATCATCATCTACGATCATCCAATCCATGTAATTTGCCTTCAATGAACTTTGTGAGTCATCCATTGCAAGTAGATCTTCATAAATAGCTTAGGCACTGGATTAACTGCAAAATAGGGGAATAGTCACAAGTATTTATGTTTGCTCATCTTTAACACCAAGTAGGGAGAAGTCCAATACTCAACATTCTCCCCCTTTTTGATGATGACAAACAAACATAAACAAAGAGATAAATAATTGTACGTAATGAACACTTACTCTCCCTACATAGATGCCAATAAGTTAGTCAACAAATATTAGGGCATCTACATATCAATTGAAGCAAATAAGTAAGATAAGCATGAATATAAATTTCACGAAATCTAGGAATTAAAATCCCTATTCATTGTAATCTTACTCCCCCTGAATCTAAGGCAACTTCAATCTTAGATTCAAGGTGTCAAAACATACTTAGCACATACATTATGAATCTTGTATGTTTATTTCTCTCCCCCCTATGGCATTATCCAAAAAGGTGGGAGCAAATAACAATAACAATAATAGTGCTAAATACGAACTAACAACAATCAAGGAGAATAAAGATATATCGAATCAAAAACTCATAAAATCACATCATATACACATGTGAGTAATGGAATTGAAGTCTAATATCAACATTTTAGATATACACAACAAAAATAGTTTCAAAAATGGTTTCACAAATGCATCAAATCAGAGATAGCATGGAAAATCGAATATCAAATTCATATATAGTCACATAAGCACATCAAAGAGAGTATATCATTCTTGGAGACAACATAACATACATCACACAGATAAGATAAACATTATAGCATAGTGTGATACAGATAAAACATCAACATCATATATAGATATATATATAAGATGAGTACATCAGCGGATGGACATTTACATGTCCATCACAAAATACATCATGAACAAAGACAAAAATACATCGTTATGACAACAGCGTAGTACATCACCATACATATATAAAGTCAATATCAACAACATCCAGACTCAATCACAAAAGACCACTCAAAATACTAAACCAAAAACAATCTAGGACAGAGTGTCGTCGGGTGCTGCAGCGGAAGAAGGCTCTGGCACAACAGGGGTATCCTATGGAAGAGGGTCAACATCATTAGCATCAGCATCAACAGGAGCATCAGCAGCAGCAACACCAGCATCAGCAGCAGCTTCAGAGACGATGGGCTGGGGAGGCTCATGAGCTGAGGAGGGACAAATCATCGCAGATGCTCAGGGAAGGGTATTTCCTGATGCTGGAAGGATATGGAGAGCAACTCATAAATACCAAACATCATCTGACGAAGAGAGTCAAATGCTGGAGAAGCAGAGGAGGATGGAGCTAAAACAGATTTCCTCTTCTTCGATGCAGACTGCAAGGCCGAAGAGGACTTTGCCTTAGCAGCAGCATCTAGGAGAGGAGCAAACGGTATGGGCTCAAAAGGAGACAAATCAATGCCAAAATGACGAAAAACACGAGTAAGGAGTCCACCATATGGAATGTGAGATGAGGAGGACGTGAACTCGACCTTGTCCATCCTATCAAGGAGGACACCGGCCCAGTTCACGGGCATGCCAGAGAAAATAGTATACATGCACTTCAGAATCTCCTGAGATGGCTGGTCAGACGATCCATACTTCAGCAGGATGTTGGACTTCACCACTAGGTGAACAGCCCAACCTCGAGCCGAGAACATGGATGACCTAATCCCAGAATCTAGGGCTGAAGGTATCTCTCAAAACATATCCCGGAGGACAGACTGGTCAAGATCGTCAATATCGGAGATGCAGATATCAGAGGGAATGGAACCAACAGATGGAATCCTAAGATAGTCCCTAGGAGAGTGGGATCAATCTGGATGTGGGTTCCCTGAACGACGGTATCAAAGGTGCCGTTAGTCGAATACTCACCGCGAACGTGGTTAGCATAGAAGAGCTTCACCAGAAATGGGTAGTCTCTAGGGGACTCGCTCTGAGAGAATTAAAAAAAGTCGGTTAGGTGAGTAACAGATAAGATGTCACAGAGCCTCTCCGCAGTGAAGGCGGGGAAAGCAATGTACCGCTCCCTAAGAAGCTTGATCCCAAGAAGAGAGTGATATTTTGCCAAGCAAAGATCATCTCGGCAAACGGGAACTAGGGGATCAGTAGGGGGCACAGTAGGAGATTCTTCTGCATATCTCGAAGTAGAAGTAGAGTGATGAGGGGACTCAGCAGCAGGCTCACTGATGTGAAGACCAGTGGGCTTGCGCTGACGGGTGATCAGGGGTCGAGCTTCAGAAGGAGAAGCTGAAGGAGAATATCCCTGCGAGGAAGAATGCACGGGAGACTCGGCATGATTGGTTCGAGCTTTGTTGGGTTTCTTCTTCTTGGTTATAGGTTTCTTGGGTGCCCTAGGTCGTTTAGGAGCAACGATTTTCTCTTTTCCCTTGGTGTTGGGTGCCATGGAATCGAGATAGAGAGAAACGATAGTCGAAGAAATCGAAAGACACAAATCGAACGAAAGACTTGAGAGATAGAATCAAACCAAGTGGAGAAGGTGCGAAGACTCAACAACGAAGCAAATGAAGAGAGGGAAGGCAAAGATTGACGGCAACGGCTGAGAAAAGAGCGGGAAGTCGAAGCGAATCAATCGGAGGAGGGAGAAGATCGTGGCTTGAAATGTAACGTCTCGCTCGAATATAAAAGATGGGAATTAATCTGGGCCGTTGGATCAATGAATCGACGGTTCAGATCAAAGCACATGAACCGTCTCGACAGCAGACAGTCGACTGAAGAACAGAAGTCAGTCGATTGGATGAGGTGATAAAAATAAAGCTCAGAAAGAGGGGCAGTCGACTGGCAAGTATCAAGCAGTCACCTGTCCGTTGGACAGTCGACTGTAAGGTATGCATCAGTCGACTGGTCGAGAAACCATACAGTTCATCAATAAGACAGAGAGCTCTGAAGAAGAGTTGACAGAGAGTACAGTCGCCTGATGACTAAAACTCAGTCGTCTGTTAAAATAACAGTCGACTGTGAAACAGTCATCAGTCGGATGTGCGAAAGATACAAATTCTCATACAGAGGAGATAGAGTATGGCAGTCGACTGTCGAAGGAAAGACAGCCGTCTGTCCTGGTCCAAAAATGTACAGTGAGATAGAATTTCAGAGAATACGAACACTCACCATAGGACCTATACTCTAATCATAAATACCTCGGTACAATATAAAAACAATAAATCCATTGAAACACAAAACACTACAATCAATCTCAAAGACTCATGAACTCAAATAATTCACACTTTCCTTTCTTAAACACATATATATAATGAAGCACATGAAGATAGACAACAAAATGATATGAGCTCAAAAAGAGTTATAACATGAATGTTTGAGCTTCTAGATTTCAGATTCACCCATAATTCCTAATTCTCCACGCAATCTCACAAATGAATCTTCTTTAAGATGTTTAGTGAAGATATCAGCAATTTATTTTTGGGTTTCAATGTACTCTAAGATGATGTCCTTCTTAGCTACATGATCATTTATGAAATGGTGTCTCACGTCTATGTGTTTGGTACGGGAGTGGTGTACCGGGTTCTTGGAAAGACAAATTGCACTTTGATTATCAACCATGATAGGGCAAGTATCACAATAGACACCATAGTCACTAAGTGTGTGTCTCATCCAAAGAACTTGTGCACATGCAAGACCCGTGGCAATATGTTCCGCTTCAGTCGTGGACAATGACACCGAATTCTGTTTCTTAGAAAACCAAGAAACTAAGGAATTCCCTAAGAAATGGCAAGTGCCACTAGTACTTTACCTGTCGGACTTGCATCCGGCAAAGTCGGCATCACTATATGAGATTAACTCATATGTGCTAGACTTAGGGTAAAGTAACCCATAATCTAGAGACTGATTGAGATAACGAAATATTCGTTTAACCGCAATCAAGTGTGACTCCTTAGGTCTAGCTTGATATCTAGCACAAAGGCATACGGAAAACATTATATCGGGCCTACTAGCGGTTAAGTAAAGTAAGCTACCGATCATACCTCGATATAGACAAACATCTACATCTTTTCCGCTTTCATCCTTGTGTAGATGTGTAGTAGTACTCATGGGAGTCCTTTTGCTCGAAGACGATTGCATCCTGAATCGCTTAATAAGCTCCCCTGTGTACTTTGTCTGATGTATGAATGTGCCATTCTCCATTTGTCGAATTTGCAATCCGAGAAAGTAGGTGAGCTCTCCCATGTGGCTCATCTCAAATTCATCCTTCATAGACTTGGAAATTTCTTGAAAATATTGAAATTAGTAGAACCGAAATAAATATCGTCTACATAAACTTGAATCAAAAGAATGTCATTTTCATAATCTTTAATGAAGAGTGTAGAGTCAACTACTCCCATTTTAAAACCTAAATTCAAAAGAAAGGTCTTAAGTCGATCATACCAAGCTCTAGGAGCTTGTCTCAACCCATACAACGCTTTCTTAAGTTTGAAAACATGATTTGGAAATTTTTCATGAATAAAACCGGGAGGCTGAGAAACATAAACTTCTTCATTGACAAACCCATTTAAAAATGCACTTTTAACATCCATTTGAAATAGTTTAAAATTCTTATGGGATGAAAAAGATAAAAGCAACCTAATAGCTTCTAATCTAGCTACGGGGGCAAAAGATTCTTCGAAATCAATACCTTCCTCTTGCCGATAGCCTTGAGCTACTAACCTTGCTTTGTTCCTTGTGATTACCTTGTTTTCGTCTGTCTTGTTCTTGAAGATCCATTTCGTCCCAATGACTTGGTGACCACTTGGAAGAGGTACGAGTTCCCAAACTTCGTTTCTCTCGAATTGCATTAATTCTTCTTCCATTGCCACTATCCAAGAGCTATCCTCACAAGCTTCTTGGATGTTCTTTGGCTCAAAGGTAGAGACAAAGGCGTAATGAGAGATCGAATTCTTCAATTCTCGACCTCGTTCGAACACCCACACCAATATCACCAATAATTTGGTTATGGGGATGATTAAGAACGGTCGGATAAGCTTTGGGTAAACCTGTATCACTAGGAACAACTTCAACAATGTCGTTAGAAGTGTTAGTCTCAACACTGGAATCATTAATCTTACCATTATTAAGAGAATCACAAAGAATATCTACACTATCATCATCAACCTGAGGAAAATCAAAATCTTCATAGAAAGATACGTGAAGTGATTCCTCAATCGTTGAAGAAGTTTTGTTGTATATCCGGTAGGCTTTGCTATGAGTGGAATATCCAACAAAAATTCCTTCATCGGATCTTGGCTCAAATTTGTCTAAGTTACCAAATGTGTTCTTTATAAAACATTTTGAACCAAAAACACGAAAATACTTTACTTGAGGCTTTTTGTTATAAAACAACTCAAAACAAGTTTTGTTCGTACGGGGTCTCACTAGGATCCTATTGAGCACACAACATGCCGTGTGCACCGCTTCTGTCCAAAATTGTAGTCCTAAATGACTATCATGGAGCATAGTGCGAGCACACTCAATAGGAGTCCTATTCTTTCTCTCTACAACACCATTTTATGGTGGTGCGCGAGGAAAGGAAAAGTTGTGAGTTATCCCGGTGTCATCACAAAACTTAGAAAAAGACTCATTCTCAAATTCTTCTCCATGATCACTACGAATAGTGATAATGGTGGATCCTAAAAGATTCTGAATCTTCTTTGCAAATTTGGTAAACTCTTCATGAGCTTCATTCTTATTAGTTAAGAATGAAACCCAAGTAAATCTAGAAAAGTCGTCGACGACAACTAATCCATAATGAGCATCACCTAAAGAAGCGGTTCTAGTTGGCCCAAATAAATCTAGATGAAGAAGTTCTAGGGGCCTCTTAGAAGTAATCCCTTCTTTAATCTTAAATGAAGATTTACTTAGTTTACCTCTTTGACACGAATCACAAAAGTTTTTCTTATTAAAAGCAATCTTAGAAAAACCTTTGACTAGATCATGCTTAGCTAACTTATATAAGTGCTTGAAGTGAACATGACCAAAACGGCGATGACATAATAGTTGTTCACTTGTGTTAGCAACTAAGTAATGTTCTACGGTTTTAGGCAAGCTCAAATAATAAATATTTTTACGCCTAATTCCGGAAAATAAAACATTTGAATCACAATCAACAATTGTACACAATCCTTCTCCAAAGTTAACCTTGTAACCTTTGTCACAAAGTTGACTAATGGAAATGAGATTGTGACACAAACCACTAACTAGAAATACATTAGAAATCAAGGGTTTTGAAAGATTACCAACGATACCTACTCCAATGATGGTTCCCTTTTGATTACCTCCAAAAGTGACCGTTGCACCATCCTTGATGCTAATCACTTCGGAGAGCAATGAGGGATCTCCCGTCATATGTTTGGAGCAACCACTATCAAGAATCCATCCTTTCCCTTTAGAGCTAATATGACCTTTGTTGCTCTTCTTCTTTCTCTTGGGTACCTATATGATATACCATAAGCTTATGGTAACCAATGTTTGTTGGGTCCAAGGGGATTAGCCCTTTGGAAGCCAAGTCCAAGTGGACTTTTGCTTCCCGATATAATTATTATTATTTCTAATCACATCATGAAAACAGAAATCAACATAAGCATTCCTATCATTTAGACTAGTGTTCTTAGGACCCCAAATAGTGTAAATCTTGTAAGTCCTTAACCTAGTTACATGCATATGTGTTGGATTTCTATGTGGTGCATGCTTCTTAGAAACATGATTTCTAGCATAGAGATGTGGTGGAGGATATGCATTGTATATTCTAGGATGATATGTATGCTTGGGAACATGCATGTTGTAAGAAGCAGATGGATCATGCATGACATGTGGAGGATGACCATACATGTAGGAATGATGCGTATGAGCATATGGGTGTATATGACCACGTACATGAGCATTTCCCCTGTGTGGATTTGTACGTGTCCGTGGGTGTGGAGCATAAAAAGTGTCATGATTATCCACTTGTGAAGTAGGTGGTTTCCTACGTGGATGAGTGTTAGTGTACATATAAGCATGACTTCTCTTTTGGTTTCCACCCTTAGTGGGTTTCTTGCCAAAAGGAAGAGCAGGTGAAGTGGTGATATTCTTGGTAGTATTGCTACCTATAGTGTCTTTGACACCACTTGTGGATGCACCGGAGGAAGGCCTCACAAAATCTATAGTGACACCACTATAGGAAGTGCGTGCATTGGATGCATTCGCATTGACAAACCCAAGACGAACACGATGTGTGGCCAGAAATTGGTTTGCAAGCAAATCATCCAATTGTCCTTTTCCCTTATTGAATCTCACAATACGGGAGGACATAAGCTCATATTTCTCCTTTAAAGAAGAAATGTCGGTATCCAAGGTGGACACCCTGCTTTGAGCTCGTGCACTTGAGTTTTAAGAGAAACATTCTCTAAACTCAATTGTGTGTGTCTTGTAACTAGATCACTATTATCCTTAGGATGTGTTTGATCTAGTTGAGATTTGAGGGAATTCACCTCATCTCTCAATGTGACATTTTGAGAAGCTAAGTTTGCTTTCTCAAGAGTTAAAGTATCAACAATGGTGTCATTGTTGATAATACATGGAATGGATAACTTGCTAACATTTGATTTCTTTAAGCTAGTGTATCTAAGCATTAAAGATTGGTATTTAGCAAATAGCTCTTCATTAGCAATACGAAGTTCATCCATTGTTACCTCGGTGTCGTCCGTGTCGGAATCACTCTCATCGGAGAGTGGGTCTTCTAGGGCCATGAAACACATGTGGGTCCTCTCACCCTTTTCATCATCGGAATCACTCGATGATTCGTCACTTGAGTCCTCGAATGTACCTACGAGTCCTTTCTTCTTGTCTCTCTTGTTCTTATCGGACTTGTGGTACTTCGGTGCCTTCCACTTCTCTTTGTTCTTTAGCCTTGTGCAATCCCTCTTGATGTGCCCTGGCTTATTACATTTATAGCAAAGAGAGGAAGTAGCTTTAGTAGACTCAAAACGTTTGTTGGAGGGAAATTTACCTTTGCGGAAGAAGCGTTGGAACTTCTTCGTCATTTGGGCCATTTCACCCAAATCCATCTCGTTCTCGGATTCATCACTATCGGAGGATGATGAATTGGCATTGAATGCGAAAGCTTTCTTCTTGGCCTCCGAAGGATTCATCATTGCCCGAATCGTTAATCGGTTCTTTCATCTTACCTCATAAGACATAAGAGTCCTGATAAGATTCACCACGGTGTAGTTCTTCAAGTCATTGACCTCCTCGATGGCAATCGCTCTTCTTTCCCATTTGGAGTTCATTCCCATGATGATCTTCCTTACCTTATCAGGTTCGAAGTATACTTGGCCAAGTGCTTCCAATTCATTGATGATGTCGGTAAAATGTCCGTACATCGAAGTAATTGTCTCATTATCCTGCATATGAAATAAATCGAAGTTTTGCACGGCAACATATAACTTTGAAAGTTTTACCTTATTCGTTCCCTCGTGGGTAACGATGAGATGGTTCCAAATTTGATATGCACTCTTACATGTGCATATCTTGTTGAACTCATTCGGGTCCAACGCACAATGAAGAGCGTTCATTGCCTTAGCGTTGTTGACCTCGTCGGTTTTCTCGAAAGACGTCCATTTGTCGAAATCTACTTCGGTGGGCTCGACGTATTCCTTATGGAGGGTTCTCCAAAGCGAAGCACTCCTAAGGAACGTCTCCATCCTGCATTTCCAATAGCTAAAATTTGTACCATTGAAACGTGGAGGGCGCACCGAGATTGACCTTCAGAAAGTGTTGACACTCCATCATGATCGTGATTGTTGTACGAAGGCGGCGGAGGAACGTTGTTGTTGTTGGATGCCATAGATATAACCTTACGCTCTGATACCAATTGTAAGGATCCTGTCTATGGGGAAAACACTAGAAGGGGGGTTGAATAGTGTTTATGCAAATTTAAAAGGAATTTACGCCAAATAAAATGCAATCCAACAAATATTGCGGAGTAGAAAACAACCCAAAATGAAACACACGCAAACGCAGAGATGTTTCAAGGGTTTGGATTACCCAAGCAACTCCCAACTTGTTCCCGGTAATCCTAAGTCCCTACCACCCGGATACCACCAGATACTCAAGTTAGAACCCTAACTTGAGGTTTCCTTGAAAACCCACTTGTAGCAACCCTACAAGTGCAATCGAATACAATCGACGTCCTTGACTCCCACAACCAGGGAGCAAGCAAAAACCACTCTCACAACCAAGAGCAAAACTCAATATCCGAAAGTAATGAAATCTAAAAGCAACACTTACAATCACCTATGCCTTGAAGTAGAACTTGAAGGAGTGGTGTGTTGTGTGTTGGAGAACTCTCTTGGAAGAGAGTAGAAGCCCTTTCTCTTGACTGCACCAATTGCCTAGAGGATCACTCTTTGGTTCTAGGTAGGAGAGCAAGAGATCAAAGATTTGGAATTCTTAGGGCTTTGGATTTGAGAGCTTTAAACTTTAGAATCAAAGCTTAGAATGAAAACTTGGAAGAATTGGTCAACCATTCAATGGAATAATAGAAGCCCTATTTATAGGTTTCTCAAATCCACAAAACAGTTTAGGCAAAATCCCAATTGGAATCCGTGAGAAAAATCTCAACGGATAGAATCTGAACTCGCGACAGTCGACTGTTGAATAATCCACAGTCGACTGTTGCACAGTCAGTAAGGGTAGGTGAGAATTCATAACGATAACTTACCATATGGAAAGTCGACTGATGAAGCAAAGACGGTCGACTATTAAACCAACAGGTGACTGTACTTTCTTCTACAGGCGAATGGCCGAAAGAGTAGTAAGTTAGGATAATACTAGAAATCTCACAAGTAACAGGACAGACGACTGAAGTAAGGAACACAGTCGACTGTAAATCTGAACAGGCGACTGTAAATCCTTACACAGACGACTATCAAATAGCCTGAGAATTTCCAGAGAGCTGAGTCAATGAAATGACTCACAGACAGACGACTGTTGCAGCATAGACAGTCGACTGGTCCAAGAGACAGTCGACTGTATATACAGCATTAGTCGACTGGCCGTAAAAGTCAGATCAAACAGAGTTTGGGCAAAGGATAGACAGGCGACTGATTTACAAAACACAGTCGACTGTCACTAGGACAGGCGCCTGTGAATCGTTCATCAGTAGCCTGTGCGAAATAATCAGAGAAGACCCAAAACTATATTGTAAAAGTTTGTGCATAACAGGCGACTGTTGAACAAAACACAGTCAGCTGTTTTTGAGACAGGCGACTGTAAACTGTTAAGCAGTCGACTGTTATAAACAATCCTTGCACAATCAAAAAACCAAATGAATTGGGGTCAAAGGACAATTGATCTAATGATGTCCTACGACCGAATGAAGATGTGTGTGAGTGCTTCATCAATGTTCTACTTCTAAGCTACATACTAGAAGAGATAAAAGAAAATTACATTTGACAAATAATCTCTTCTTTCCATCGTATGAGCTTGAAGTCTTCACGGAGCTTCAATCATCATCTACGATCATCCAATCCATGTAATTTGCCTTCAATGAACTTTGTGAGTCATCCATTGCAAGTATATCTTCATAAATAGCTTAGGCAATGGATAAACTGCAAAATAGGAGATTAGTCACAAGTATTTATGTTTGCTCATCATTAACACCAAGTAGGGAGAAGTCCAATACTCAACATAAGGTACCCATTAGTTGAACAACAGTATATTTTGACATATCATTACCTTCCTCGATAGCGTAGGTTCGCTTTTCCCAACTCAAAGGAAGTCCGTCAATGATCTTTGTGACTTTCTCTTCTTAGGTATAGGTCTTCCCAAGAGCTTCCAATTCATTGGTTAGATCTATGAAGCGAGCATAGTACTCCTTAATTCTTTCACCCTGTTCCATGTGAAATAACTCGAATTCTTTGTTAGCAACAGTGAGTTTAGAGTGTTTTACCCTGCTCGTTCCCTTGTGTAAGATGAGGAGTTGATTCCAAATCTGATATGCACTCTTACAGGTGCATATCTTGTTGAAGTCTTCAGGCTCCAGTGCACATTGTAAGGCATTCATTGCCTTGCATTGCTCACCTCCGTGGCGACCTCTGCGGCAGTCCACTTTGTGAAGTCTTCTTCAGTGGGCTCAACATACTCCGTTAACGTGGCTCTCCAAAGTGATGCGCTCCGGAGGAAAGTTTCCATCCGGTATTTCCATACCCATAGTTGGTACTGTTGAAGTGAGGAGGCCTGGTTGAGGAGCATCCTTCGACCACTGAAGAGGCTCCTTCACGATTCTTGTAGGAGCTGTAGTCGGAAGGTGGTCGAACAGCCTTGTTGTCGTTGTTTGTCATAGCTATGAACCAAGCTCTGATACCAAATGTAATGCCCTGGAAGCTACTGCATAAATACTAGAGGGGGAGTGAATAGTACTTTAAAATAATCAAGAGGATAATTCCTAATTATTTTGCAAACACAAACAACAATGGGGAATAATGATTGACAACACGAATAACGCAACGTAAACAAAAGATGTAATGGGTTCGGATCCACCCAAGTCTCCCCGACTTGTTCCCGGTGATCCTACGTCCCAGACACCTGGATCCCTTCCGGCTACTTGAGTTAGAGTCCACTAACTCAAGCTTTCACTAAAAACTTCTTGTAGAAATTACTACAAGATAAATCAATACAACGATTGAATTGTGACTCCCATAAACCGGGATCACGTACCTCTCACAAACCGAGAGAAAACTATAATATAGAGTTTAATGAAATAAAAAGAACTCACACAAATTCCTATGCCTTGAGAAATACTTACGGTATTAGGGCAAGGAAGGAAGATGGAGAGAAACGATCACGAAACCCTAGCACCACTGTGATGAACAGGTGGAGATGGCTGGGTGTAACGGTCGATTTCCGACCTTATGGATTTTTTGCATGCACGTGCTTTATCGTGCAGGTATTTTTTTTGGCTATTTCTGATTTTCGAAATATGCGATGTGATATCCCATTGTGATTGTTTGGGAGTGTAGGATTTTGTTGTAATTTTTGGGAACGTCGTTTCACGGCTCGTTTTCTCGCAAAACGACTTTGAATGATAGGGGCGTTTTAGTCATTTGACTCAAAACGCCGTTTCCAATTTTACATTTATTTTTGGTCGGCATAGCGCACGATCAGGCTCCGTAGATCTGTGCGTCTCGTCCCCACGATCACCCAGGTATTTTCAGATTATTTTTCTGACGTCCGGTTTGAGAGATATCGCTCGGATAAATCTCGACCGTCGATTAGCCCAAAACAGTTCAAATTTCAAATTGATAGCCAAATCTGGCTATATCTCTAATTATTTTTCATAATATCTTTCCTAATCTGTTCCCTCTAATATCCTCTAGACTTACCCCAAATTATACACCCTCTAACCCTATATCTCCCCCTTTTAACTTTAATCCTATAGATATATATCAATTTATTTATTATTAAACCCTAACCCTAACTATTTTTTCCCCAATCACGTTTAACCCTAGGGCTATCTTCAAGCAGCCGCCGGCCCTATTTTTTTCCCCAACCCCGATCTCTCTCTCTCTCTCTCTCTCTCTCTCTCTCTCTCTCTCTCTCTCCCCCCCCCCTTCCTCCCCTCGCGTCCCCCTCGCTCCAGCCAACGGTCTCCCGCCACCGCAACTCTCCTCTCAGCCGCCGTCGCAATCCCGACCACCGCACCGTCCCCCTCGCATCCACGGCCAAGCCGCCGCCGCATCCTCTCAGTGCGCGCGCAGAGCCCCTCTTACGCCGCCTTCCCCCTTCGCTCCACGGCCCCCATCCACGTGCAGCGCCACCCTCACGGCCTCCTGCCGCCGCATCTCTTTCCCGACTGTCGCCGTGAGCCCTCCCCCTTCGCTCCACAGCTCCCGCGTAGCGCGCCACCGCTGCAGATCCCCGACTGCTGCTGCCCACGCCGCAGAGCCCCGCCGGCGCAGTGCTCCCCGCTGCCGCCGTTGCCACTACTGCCACCTGTTTCCCGAAGGCCCCCAAGCTGCCGCACGAGACACCCGAGCAGTGATCCCCTCTCCACAGCCACGTGCACGGTCGTGATCATCGTTGAGATCTGTCCGCAGCCTCCCCGCGCCGTAGCTCGCTGTTTTGGCCGTCGGACTGATCGTGCTCGCTGCCGCACTTCGTCCGCTGCCCGGACGAGTTTCGCTACGCTACCCGTAGCCGAGACGCCGTAGACGATGAGATCTTCTACCGTTCAGACGCTACGCTCATTCCACATCGAACACCGGAGAGGTTGGTTCCCCTAACTCGTAGCACAACCCACACCGTAGCGAAACTGAAAACCTAACTAAAACTGGACAACAATAATTAAATTTACTTTTCTGCACCAGTAAAACACTGCTCACTGTAGAAATCGACCGTCGGACAATTTTTCTGTGCATATAGGGTAGTGGTCGATCTAGGCGGATAAAACACCAAAATTATGATTTTGATGATTAGGGTAGTCCCGACAACCTAGAAACAAACCTAAATAGGATTTACTGAAAAACGCGACCTGACACCGTCGCCGTGACCTGTTTCAGACGGACTACCACGGACGCGATGACTGGACGAGACGCCCCGGACAGATGACACACTCGCCATCACAGGCAAGTGTATCCACTTGCACTTTTGGCCGTGCTTAGGCCTTAGTTTGTTAGAACTATTGACTGTGAACAAAGAGAACCGGACGTGAAATGATAGCGTCCGGGACGTCCCTTGACGGCTCAGACTTGACGATGAAGTCTGAGCCTAACAACAACTTTTTGACATCGTAGGACTATCTTATGTGTGCGTGCGTGTGGATACCCTAGAATAACCTTTCCTGTCTTGTCCCGTCCCGTCCCGTCTTACACAGCCCAGAGGGAAATAGGGCACTCTCCGAGTGATCCCTTGTCGTGATAGACAGACCAGAGGGCAATAGGGCACTCTCCGAGTGATCCCTTGTCATGATACACAGCCCAGATGGCAATAGGGCACTCGCCAAGCTAGAGCGAGTGATCCCTTGTCTTGTCTTGTCTTGTCATGTCTTGAATACTTGGGGTTGGGGTAGGGTTGAGCGTGCGCACGGGAAGAGGGTCTGATCCCCCTCGAACCGTATGGCATGAACCCTTTCATGTCACACTTGTCTTGTCTTGTCCTGCCATGTTCCGACTTGTCTTGACACCTGTTAGGTTAGTCCCGTAGTTGGTAGCACACGCTACGACAACTACTTGTCGCGTTTTACTTTCCTGCTACGTTTACTTCCTTTGTTACTCTGTTATAACCTCATCATGCTAATCAACCAGTAAACTGTTGTTTAATAGTTCGGTACACTTGTAGTAGAGTCTAACCCCCTTTTGTAGACTTTACTTGACGAACAGTTCCTTTCTTTTGGGTGTTGTACATCAGGTATGGAGCCAGAGTACGTAGACGAGGCGGACCTGCCAGAATACGTTGAGCCGGAGGACACAGACCCAGAGTACGTGCCCGAGGAGGACCAGAGCTAGAGATCTTCACGTTGCTGATTCAGAGGTTTTACTGCCGTTAGTTGGGTGCGTAGCACCATTTACTTTCTGTCTAGGTTGGGTGCTTGCACCATTAGTTTACTTTCAGCTGTTTGTAGCCATGTTGGCTTTAGTTTAGACTCCCCGTACTTTTCTGGATATCTGTTGAATAAAATGAATGCATCTCTTTTAGTACTTTTGTTGTTCCGTACTAACTTACAGGGACATGTTCCTTCGTCTTGGAGTACCACACAGACGCTTATTGGGTCCGAGCTTCCCAGCTCCAGCCTAAGCGGCCTTGTCACGTTTCGCGTTCGTCATTTTGGGAAGCGGGGCATGACACTAGGATGATTTCGATGATGATGATCTTTGAATCCTTCAGAAGTATGAACGCACAAAGCTCAAGATCTCTTGGGAGAATTAGGTCAAGAAGAGAGCTTTTCGAAATTGATAATTGATAGATCTAGAATTAGATCTGAATCCTCTCTCATAATAGAGGAATTTCCATGTTTGAAACGTATCAAACATATATGGAAAGAATCAAAACAGATCCAGAAAAATCGTGGAAATAAAATCTCCAACGGCTGGAAAATTAAAGCAGCTTAATCGGTCTAAGAAGGATCACTAACCGATTAGTTGGGGAACTAGTCGGTCAGTGAACCTTCTTGCACCGACTAGTTTCAAATAGAGAATTGAGTGAAATTAAGAAGGATAATCTAGTCGGTCTAAGAAGAAACACTAACCGACTAGTTTGAGAACTAGTCGTGGTCAACAGTGATTAGGCTAAAATACTCAAAGATAACTAGTCGGTTCACGAAGAATTTCCAACCGATTAGATTGTCATTTAATCGGTTGGTTCTTCTACTTGAACTAACTAAGATGCACAGAAAGCCAAGAAAAGAAGCGATAAGCTAAGGACCCCCTCCTAATGGCTTCTAAGGCAATCCTAGAGATAAGATAGGATAGACATGAGGGTAACTAAGCGAGTAAGACTCAAGACTTAACACTCTATAAAACGAAGCTAGAAGACATAAAAACATACACGACAAACCATCTTCAAAGCTTCAACATGATGAGTCTGAATCCCTTGACTTCATTAACAACTCCTTGAGCTTCAACGAAGCTTCAGGCACAGCGATCATGCGCTCTAAAGAAGTCTTGAGACGTCGCTTGAGATCTACAAAGTAAATTGGCGACGATCTCCATAACTGCACTCAAAGAGAATTAGTACATGATTTATGTTTGTTCATCATCAAAACCAAATCAGGGGAATCAATACTCAACAAATATTCCCAGCAATATTATCCTTCCCAAAAGTAGTCCCAGGCATTGTCGCAACACTCTTAGGAGAAGAATTTGCAGTATTGGAAGTATGAGAACTGGCAACATTAACATTAGTACCATAGATATTCCCAGAAATAGTATTCCCAGTTGTAGTGTCTTCAATGGCATTATCAGAGCTAGCAACATTTGTATCAGGCCCAGTATTGTCCCTATTCAATCCTAAGGAAGAACCCATCTCCAAATTGGTTACTTCAAGAGTATCAGATACAACAACCTCAGAGATACTAGTAGAAATTTCCTTCAAATTGGCTTTTGTTTTTGCCTCATTTATTTGGATTGAAGGGAGCTTTTCTGAGTGGGGGCATTGGACATCCGAGTGACCGAAACAAACACAATTTTTGCATCTTGGGGGCTTACCCTCAATTTTCACCTCAATAGTGATTATAGATCCATCTTCAATTGCAACCTCAACTGATTTAGATAATGGTCTCTTAGCATCAACCTCCACCAGGCATCTAGCATAAGATATTCTTTCCAACTTTGTTGTCAGCCTGTCTAAACATATGGGCGATTCGATGACTGAGGCAATAATATTTAGGATTTCCAAAGTCCACATATTTAATGGGACCCTATGTAGCTGTACCCAAACTGGAATGGAGGATAAAATGTCTCTATCATGCTTGAGCGACACGCTCCAACATTGTAAGACAACCAATCGCCCATCAAAAATCCATGGCCCGCCATGCAATATCTTTTCACATTCTCCACCATCTTCAAATTTGAAGTAGAAATAACCATTTTCACGACTATAGATTTGCAACCCTTTCTTAAGATTCCATAATCGATCCACCCATGCACGTATTTGGCCAAAATATGGGACATCGCCTAGCACATAACCCACAATTGTGTTCTTACGCTCCGACCCCCTTTCCATCATAGAAGTAGCAACCAAAGCAAATTGAGAACCATCTTCTTTGACCATAGGAGGCACAAAAGTCATGCCCATATCTGTGCCATACTTCCGCCTATTAGCGCAAACATCCGACCAAGTTTGCTTGGATACATTTGTAGCGATCTTAATATCAAACTTTGGCCTCACAAACATTTTATCAAACACCTTCCTGTCAGTACACTCATGGCAAAATGTATTAAGCTTGCCTCTGGGAAATCGCCTCTGAGTGTCAAACTGTCGGTCACCTCCCTTTCTCGCATCACGATTGAACTTTACGTTGGAGTCTCCCTGTTGATTCTTGACACCACCCAACCTTGTGTTTGCCTTCCTCCTGTTTACTATCTTCCAGCCACCATTCGAAACAGCTGCTTCATCCACTCTTGCAGAAGATCCACTTCCAACCGCCTAGTCAATAGCCATCTCCGACGTGCTTCCAGGGCCGCCAGAGCCCTCTCCGCCCACCAGAGCCATTTGTATATCACTAACCTGTGTTATATATCATCTAATAATTCAAATGTGGCCTAATTTGTTGGGGAAAACATATGTATGTGTTATATATATATTCATATCGATGATGTGGGTCTATGTATATGGGTGTGTCATCTGTCTAGGCGTATAATTAGGATACCTATATGACTAATAGTTGTATACTTGGGTATATAGGTATGGTGTTGTTGTTAGATTATCTATATATTTGTAATATGTGCAAGCATGTATGCATGTCTATATGGATGACCAGGTAAATACTGGGTGCAGTAGTGGATGAACATGTAAATAGTTCTAGATATATGTATATGTGTGTAAGAATACCATTCGATGTGCGAATGTGTGTAGTGCATGTAGGGTTATATGCCAGTTGCGTATGCTTGGATATAATTAGAGTGGATGTGAATGAGTGTAGTGTCTATGTCTGTGTAAGACATGTGTAATATTCAGGGTCCAGAGTCTCCTAAGTGTAGATATGGGCACCCATAGATATAAGGCTATGTGTCTATGTAGGTATGCAGGTAATGTACTTATATTGGCATGTATATTTGTATGTATACTTGTGTGTCTGCCTCTAGCTTTATTTGTAGGTCTGATGCTAGTAAGGTTTCTGGTATGACTGCATGCATGTATCTTTGTATGACATGGTACGTGCGATTATATATGGATGAACTATGTGGGAAGATATAGAAATTTGTTGTGTGAATAATATGTCGGTGTGCATGAAACACACACACCCCCCCTAATGGTATAAAAGTATATTGGTGTATCTCGGTATGTGCCAGTGCAGAGATATGTGTATGAACAGCTGTATATACCTTGATGACTATTATATGAATATGTGCCTTACATACATAGTGGTTTAGATATGATCTTGTAATATCTTGATGTTGTGCCTTATGCACTTATGTGGTGATATCTGTTGTACTCAGATGCATGCTAGGATGCACACTTGGTTGTATACTTGTAACTATGATAGAATATATGGTACATATATCTTGTAGCATATACTGCTTTTGATAGTATATACTTTAGGTGTGTGTATTGTATGATGTAAGGGAATCTTGTAAATACGGATGTGCATGATGTACCCTTGGTTGAACATGTATGTGTATGGTCTGTTGTATAGTGTATGACCCTTAGACCTATCTGACCTCTGGTTAGACCCATATTCTAGATAGTTGCGGAAGGTTGCTGTGTATGATTATGTGCCTGCAGTGATATACCAGTATGGTATATTTTCATATGAATCCGTATGACATGTTGCATATTTGTGTGTGTATCTATATCTATACAAGCATGTGATCTGCATTAAAGATACTTAGACAGATCCTTCTATCACTAATTGTATTGGTATTTGACTGAACTGTGAAGTGTACGTATAACACAGATATTGGGCAGTTTAAGATGTATGTAGCATATAGGTATATAGTGTATGGGTCCATATGCGGATCTTTGCATCCCACTTATGTATCAGTAGGCGTATTATGTGTGTATTAGTGTATCAATGTTTTCTAACGTGTTGCATAAAAGTATGTGGTAATATATGGCGTATATATATAGTGGGGTATATATGGGTGACTATATGATGATATGGATAGTAGTAGGTGTTCATACTT
This sequence comes from Scilla litardierei, assembly GCA_030789695.1. NCBI lineage: Eukaryota > Viridiplantae > Streptophyta > Magnoliopsida > Asparagales > Asparagaceae > Scilla > Scilla litardierei. The sequence continues at coordinate 114,574,052 of CM061141.1, forward strand.
ATATGTCAATGTGATGGAATTGTGTATGACAATATGGTACGTGCGTGTGGCAGTGTGTGTGTGGCGTGTGCGCGCATGCTTAGATGTTTATGTGAAGGACGTCTATGTCTGTATATGTAGTTAGTGCATATAGTGATGTGGATGTGCTACTGATGAATAGTAGGATGTATCAGTGATATGTATGTGATGCAAATGTGTATGGATGACCGTGAATCATATAGTGTATATAAGGGTGGTGTAAATACGTATGCTTGCTTATGTCTCATGGGTAGTGAGACCATTATACCTATCTAACCCTTGGTGAGGCCTGTTCGGTCATCCTTTTGCTCTCGCAATCGGGACGGTGGTCGAATGTCGTCTTACCGCAAGTGCAACGTGTAGATAGTGGCAAGCGGGTATCGTATCCACAGGGAGGCGGTTGTCACACTACCTATCGATCCTAGGCTGACTTAGGCTTCGATGTTTTATTAGGTGGAGATAGATTATGGAGTGTCGTGATGGTGGTGGATGTGGAACGCGAGGGTATCACTGTCAGCGAGGCACATCCAAACACAAAAGAAAACAAATAGAACAAAGAGAAAACGAATGAGGGGAAATATCACTAGGGTGTTGGGAATCCTCGCTAGGGCTTTTGGGTTTGGATAACGTGTCAAGGATCTATTCGTCGAACGACGAATGCGAGTAGGAGTGTCACATCCGGAAATGGAAACGAGCACTTGACCTTCGTCGTCATGCTCATCTAACACATCCACATGCGTAGCCAAGCTTTCGCAGTTGGCTTTGCATGGAGACGCGTGCATTACGCTCGACACTTGGTTCCCGTACCACAAATCCGTATTCACTCTCATAATCTACGGACTGGGGTACCACTATACGGTTGGTTCAAGCAGCCGGGCTACTCTCGTAGTCACTGACTAGTGGATTTAGGATTAGTGATCACCCCCAGCTCTCGAGTCACTCTCGTAAACGCGAGCCCCCGAAAACGGCCACTAACCCCGAATCGGATTCGTGGGGATTTTTCCTAGGATACGGAGTTGCTTTCATGATCCGCTGATCCTAGGGCTAATCCCCCAAAACCCCTTATCCAAACTACCGTAGGGCAACCCTAGATTCGTCCAACTAAAGTTAACCCATCATCCAAACCCTAGAATCCTAGGGTTCTTCCCTAATCCTAGCAATAGATCTACTCAATCATGGGGAAAGATATGAAAACAATGGAAATCAACATCACAAAGAAAAACAATCAAAGATTAAACACCGAAAACAATTGAGAGACAACAAAGAAGATTCAATCAAAGGAGAAATGCTTAGATAATAAGGATTCAATACAAAATCAGCAAGGAGGGGGCCAATACATATCCTAACCTCCAAAAGATAGTCTCCAAATCTCCAAACCTAGCTCTCCTAACCAAAGTGGGGATGCCCTAACAATGGCTTCTCAATCCCTGTATATAGCCCCCCAAAACCCCCCAAATAACCCTAAATTGAGTTGGACATGCGCTTACTACCCAGGTAGCTCGGGCTAGATTCTGCAGGTCGCTCGGTCAAGCGTGCCCTAGTGCTCGGTCGAGCGCCTCTTCGGGATTCTGCGCTTTGCCTCAATGCAATTGATGTCGCTTGGTCGAGCTGTTGGCTGCTCGACCGAGCGAATTAACGTGAAACTTTCCAAAGAGTTTAACGACATAATTTGGAGCTCCCTGATGACTAGCTCGGTCGAGCGAAGTGGTCGCTCCGTCGAGCGAGTTGGGTTGCTCGGCCGAGCGGCCCCTTGAAGCTTTTTCCTTGCTCTACGGGATCACAACTCGATCGAGCGGGGTAGCCGCTCAACCGAGCGATCTGGGAAAGCTCCTTGGCCTCTCCTTTCCTCTTCCTTCTCTTCTTTCCATTGCTTCCTTCTTTCTTCCTTTCTTTGCTCCTTCTCTTCTCCAACGGCTTTGAGTCATCAAATGTGGCGCCACTGGTGCTCCGGCATTGGTGTTCGTGCTCTCTTCTCCAATATGCTCCGAATTGCTTGATATTTCGTTGAAATGCAACCAAACGCTCTTAAAGTCAAATAGTTCCAATTATCAGCATAAAAGCATATAAAATCGGGATTTAAGCAATCATTTTGACGTGTAAACATATAGATAAAATATGGAATATTATGACTCATCAAAATCCCCCAAGATTACCACTTACTCGTCCTCGAGGAAGACTAGTAAGAAGCGAGGAATACGATGGAGAGGTGTGGCGATGACGTGTGATGGAGATAAGGGGCTTATTCTTAAACTCAGCAAAATATATGAACCCAAGGATACGAGAATACATGAACACACACCAATAACGATTAGAACACAATTTCACGCAAAATACTTAAGTCTCATTCAAACGAACATATTGTGGATTTCAATAAATATAACGAACTTGATAATTAATGAAATGAGAATAGAGCTACACCCTATCATAGTTTATCATGAAATATAATAAGTTCACAGAAATGGATCCAATTTTCACAACTCATTCTCTAAGCAGCGTAAATATGTAGTGATCAAAAAGTTTCAAGCATGTGTGGTGTTTTGTTAAGCTTCACGGAATGAGTTAGTAAATTCAATAAAGGTACGGCGTCACCACACTATGCTCGTTTCATGATTCCTAGAATCCATCAATCTCTCCATGTCTCTATTCTATATAGAAAGTGGGGGTAAGGATGTGGGATTTTGGTGTTTTTTGTTTTTGGCTATACAATTTTTATATACATATTTTTCTTTCCTTATATACACGAGATAACTCAATATATACATGAGGCGGACTATGCATCCCAGACCAGACTATCTTAGGGCATCGGGTTACGAAGAACCCCTCGGGCCTTTTATTCAGGATATTTGTTTGATTTTTCGTATTTTTGGGATTTTTGCAAACTCATGTAAACGTGATGGAATTCAAAGCATGTTCAAAGATCATTTATTTGGCTAAACACAAAAGAAAAGGAAAAAATATAGAATCTAGACATGGCTCGGTTTCAGGAATTCTAATTATCACTACTTTGGTTGTCGTGGGGTTATCTATCTCTTTTGAATTACTAAACATCCATGAAGCAATAGAATTATCAATCAAATCGCACACGATTCAAATAATTTTTCGGTTTTTAATTCATTCATTTTTAGCTCAACTATTTCGAGAATATGGTTGTGAAACTATGGATTCTACTATGAAAAAGCATAATAACAATGATACTCTAATCAAGGAATTGAACTCTAATCTAACAGATATCAGAGTTCATAAAAAATAAATTCGCAATATTTCATAGAAAATGAAGCATATGAGACATAAATAGAATGGTGAACATGGTTCAACTGAAAATTTCAAAGTGTGTTTCACGAGAAGCAAAGTGTATGCATTATGCACTCTCCCAAGCTTAAACGTCACATTGTCCTCAATATGTGTATGATATGAGTAGAGGACAACAGTAAAATAGGGGGCTACACAACAAAATAATCTCTCTCTCCCAAGCTATATCAAATGGTGCCCGGTGTGGACAGATGTGCATAAAAATGGGGAGAGAGGCAAAGTAAGCATTATAATATAAGGGAGGGCAGTTAAATCATGGAATTGGGTGTGGTGCAAAAGATAATTGAGCAACCATCATATGTGGTGAATTTATTAAACTAGGACATCATTAAAAATCCTATACGGTCCTCTCGTTGTCGAGAGGATTCGTGATTATTCAAAGCATAAAGATCTACACTATATCTACACTACTGGATTGATACCACCTGTAGAAAAGGCGGATCCAATATCTTTATTAGTGCAGGAAATTGCTCCAGCTGATCCTTCCGTGGCTCAGCCAGGTGCGTGTCTCCATGGACTCCATCAGATTCCAGCAATGTAGCTTCCAGCATTTCTCCAAGGACTCCACCTGTACCCTAAAAGAGATAAGCCACATCAATTTGATGTGGATAATTTTTTCCCATAATAAAAGTTTTCCAAAGAAGGACATCAAATGAAATATGTAAAATAAAAGGCGGTTGACGACACTTCCCTGAAATGTATCTCTGCTCTCGTGTACCACGACAGGAAATTCCTCGTCGTTCGTTTTGGGTTCTTCAGGCAATTCCGACGTATGAGTGAGGGTCTCATCAGGTGACTTCTCGATGTGCTCCTTGGCAGGTTCCCCAAGTAGTGACACGTCTAAGCATACCTCTGGTCCATAATCGTATGTGTTCTGCAAAAGGTACGTGTCATGCCCCGCTTCCCAAACGACGGAGGCGAAGTGTGACTAAGGCCCGCTTAGACCGGAGCTGAGAAGCTCGGACCCAAAAGCGTCTGTGTGGTACTCCTAGACGAAGGAACAGGTCCCTGCAGGTTAGTATGGAACAACAAAAGTACTGAAAAAAAAGCATTCATTTTATTCCAAATTATTCATCCAGAGTACTGAGAGTCCAACAAAGCCTGACACGGCTACAACAACTGAAAGTAAACTACCGATGCAAGCACCCAACCTAGACAGAAAGTAGACGGTGCTACGCACCCAACTAATCAGCAGTGAAAAATCTGGAACAGCAATGCGAGGATCTCTAGCTCTGATCCTCCTCGGGTACGTACTCTGGATCGACGTCCTCCGGCTCTACGTCCTCTGGTAGCTCTGCCTCGTCAACGTACTCTGGCTCCACACCTGATGTACAGCACCCAAAAGAACGGAACTGTACGTCAGGTAAAGTCTACAAAAAGGGTCAAACTCTACTGCAAGTGTACCGAACTACTAAACAACAGTTTACTGGTTGATTAGCATGATGGGGTTATAACAGAGTAACAAAAAGGAAGTAAACACAGCAGGGAAGTAAATCGTAGCAAGCAGTAGTCGTAGCGTGTGCTACCGACTACGGGACTAACCTAAACGGGTCGTGACAAGACGTGACAAGACAAGCAAGACAGGACAAGACAAGACACGACAAGACACGTGTGACTCAAAGGGTTCACGCCTTACGGTTCGAGGGGGATCAGACCCTCTCCCCGTGCACACGCTCAACCCTACCCCAACCCAAGTGCACAAGACAAGTCCGTACAAGGGATCACTCACTCTAGCTTGGTGAGTGCCATATTGCCTGTAGGCTGTGTATCCATACAAGGGATCACTCTCTCTATCTTGGAGAGTACCCTATTGCCCGCAGGCTGTGTATCCGTACAAGGGATCACTCTCTCTAGCTTGGAGAGTGCCCTATTGCCCGCAGGCTGTGAATCCGTACAAGGGATCACCCACTCACTAGTGAGTGCCCTATTTCCCGCAGGCTGTGAATCCATACAAGGGATCACCCACTCACTGGTGAGTGCCCTATTGCCCGCAGGCTGTGAAAAACAAGACACAACATGACATGACAGAAATGGTTCTTCTAGGGGGTCCACACGCACGCACACACAAGATAACCCTACAGTGTCAAAAGTTGTTGTTGTTGCGCTTAGACTTCGTCGTCAAGTCTAAGTCGTCAGGGCGTCGAGACCTGCATGGGCCACCACTAAAACCTGTCACGCCCCGCTTCCCAAACGACGGAGGCGAAGTGTGACTAAGGCCCGCTTAGGCCGGAGCTGAGAAGCTCGGACCCTAAAGCATCTGTGTGGTACTCCAAGACGAAGGAACAGGTCCCTGCAGGTTAGTACGGAACAACAAAAGTACTGAAAAGAAAAGCATTCATTTTATTCCAAATTATTCATCCAGTGTACTGACAGTCCAATAAAGCATGACACGGCTACAACAACTGAAAGTAAACTACAGGTGCAAGCACCCAACCTAGACAGAAAGTAGACGGTGCTATGCACCCAACTAATCAGCAGTGAGAAATCTGGAACAGCAACGCGAGGACCTCTAGCTCTGATCCTCCTCAGGTACGTACTCTGGGTCAACGTCCTCCGGCTCTACGTCCTCTGGTAGCTCCGCCTCGTCAACGTACTCTGGCTCCACACCTGACGCACAGCACCCAAAAAAGGAACTGCACGTCATGTAAAGTCTACAAAAAGGGTCAGACTCTACTGCAAGTGTACCGAACTATTAAACAACAGTTTACTGGTTGATTAGCATGCTAGGGTTATAACCGAGTAACAAAAAGGAAGTAAACGCAGCAGAGAAGTAAAGCGTAGCATGCAGTAGTCGTAGCGTGTGGACTAACCTAAACAGGTCGTGACAAGACGTGACAAGACAAGCAAGACAGGACAAGACACGACAAGACAAGACACATGTGACTCAAAGGGTTCACGCCTTACGGTTCGAGGGGGATCAGACCCTCTCCCCGTGCGCACGCTCAACCCTACCCCAACCCAAGTGCATAAGACAAGTCCGTACAAGGGATCACTCACTCTAGCTTGGTGAGTGCCCTATTGCCCGCAGGCTATGTATCCATACAAGGGATCACTCTCTCTATCTTGGAGAGTGCCCTATTGCCCGCAGGCTGTGTATCCGTACAAGGTATCACTCTCTCTAGCTTGGAGAGTGCCCTATTGCCCGCAGGCTGTGAATCCGTACAAGGGATCACCCACTCACTAGTGAGTGCCCTATTGCCCGCAGGCTGTGAATCCGTACAAGGGATCACCCACTCACTGGTGAGTGCCCTATTGCCCGTAGGCTGTGAAAAACAAGACACGACGTGACATGACAGAAATGGTTCTTCTAGGGGGTCCACACGCACGCACACACAAGATAACCCTATGGTGTCAAAAGTTGTTGTTGTTGCGCTTAGACTTCGTCGTCAAGTCTAAGTCGTCAGGGCATCCTGGACGCTATCATTTCACGTCCGGTTCTCTTGTCAAAGTTTAATAGTTCTAACAGTCTAAGGCCTAGGCACGGCCGAAAGAGCAAGTGAGTACACTTGCCTGCGGTGGCGAGCGTGTCATCCGTCCGGAGCGTCTTGTCCAGGCGTCGCGTCCACGGTAGTCCGTCTGAAATAGGGTCACGGCGATGGTGTCAGGTCGCGTTTTTCAATAATTCCTATTAGGGTCTGTTTCTAGATTGGCAGGACTACCCTATTCGTCAAAAGTCACATTTTGGTGTTTCGTTCAACCTAGATCGACTTCTGCCCTATGTGCACAGAAAAGTTGTCCGATTGTCGATCTTTCTATGGTGAGCAGCGTTTTACAGATACTGAAAGTAAATTTAGTTCAAGTTGTCAAATTTTAGTTTAGGGTTTGATTTTGCTACGGTGTAGGTTTGCTATGAGTTAGGGGGACCAATCTCTCCGGTGTTTGTCGTAGAACGGAAGTAGAGTCTGAACGGTGGGATCTCCTCATCGTCTACGGTGTCTCAGCTACGGGTAGCGTAGCCAGACACGTCCTGGCAGCGAACAAAGACCGTGGGCAGCGAGTACGGTCAGATCGATGGCGAAACAGCGAGCACAGGTAACACAACGGTGATGCGGCGTCGTTGGAGTGTCGGAAAGATCGCAATAGCGATCACGGCTAGCACACGGTGTGGAAAAGAGATCGCTGCTCGAGGGGGGTCTTTGCGGCACAGCAGACCCGCAGAGGTTCTCCGGCGATCAATGGTGGTCGTCCAAGCGTCGGGCGACTGGAAAAAGGCTGGAACAAGGCAGCAGTTGCTGCTGCCGTTTGTAGCAGTGATCAAGGTCGATGGATGAGGGTTCCCGGTGGCCTGCACGCTCCTCCGGTGGTCAAGGAGGGTTGTGCGATGGTCTGGTCGTCAAGCGGCGCCGGAAAGCACAGTAGCGCGGCTGCTGCGCATTGCTGTTGCGACTGCAAAGAGAAACAGCTGGCAGCCGTTCGTTGGCCGGAGCAGGGAGAACGACTTGGCGGTTTTATCGGCGGTCGAGGGCAGTGGTGAGGCATGGGGGAGGGTCGACGACGATGAGAGGCCGGCGGTCGGGGTTTAGAGCGAGGGTGCGATGGAGGAAGAAGAACTCGGGGGGGTTTTTGTTTGTTAGGTGGCGGCTGCCAAAGAAAAACACAGCCCTAGGTTTACACGTGAAAGGAGTAGGCTACTGCTAGGTTTAGATTTTAAAAGAATAGTTTTGCTAAGTAGCCCTATTATATAAGTTATTTGGGGGAGAGAGTGTGTGATAAAGAGGGTAGAGTTAAAGGAAAAAGTAGGTGCCTACATTGGCAGAAGATTTACCCTTGTTACGTATGAGTATCAAAGGGATTTCATTAAGATCTGATTACAATTTGAATTTCAAACGATTAGGGGATAAACCAACGGTTGAGATTTACCTGGAAGATATCTCTCGCTATGGGCGTCGGAAAATTAATCCGAAAATACCGGGGCGATCATGGAGACGAGATGCATGGGGCTACGGTGTCTAATTGAATGTTATGCTTACCAAGAATTTACGTAAAATCAGAAACTGCGTTTTAAGACAAAAGACTAAAACGCCCCTATCATTCCAAGTCGTTTTGCGAGAAAACGAGCCGTGAAATGATGTTCCCAAAAATTACTATAAAATTCTACACTCCCATATGGTCACAACAGCATATCACATCGCACATACTGGAACCCAGAAAGTGCCAAATAAAATACGTGCACGATAAGGCACGTGCACGCAGGAAATCCATAAGGTTGGAAAGCGACCGTTACAGTACGACGTGTCAAAAAGATCTGATATCAAATGGAATGCAGGATTCAGAAATGGAATATGTAAAAATATCTTCCTGAGTGGGAGCAGCGAGCTCTGGTGGGTTGTCCTCTACCAGATGCTCAGCCATGGTGATGGAAGGTAACGACGGTAGAATCTTCTCTGTGGCCTCCTCCTGAACAGCAACCTCTGGCTCTGCAGTGATACTCCCCGAGTGTCTCATCTCAGTTGTCTCATCAGGAGCCTTCTAAATAGTAGGTGCATGTGGCAATGTGGGCTCATGCATTTCCTCTACGGGGTAGAAATGGGTCTTGTTACCCTCAACTTGAGCAAATACTTCATCACTGATTCTACCTGCAGGAGAGAGACGATGAGTAATAAAATCTTGAAATTCAAGCTCAAAAGGATCATATGCCGTTATTGTCAATGGGCCGGTGGATCAAACTACGTCCACAATGCTTCCCAATATGCCCAGAAATGTGTCCTCATTTTGTCAACCTAAAGGAATGCTGTAGGAACGGGAGACGGCTCGAGCACGACACTAGAAACAATGTCATTGTTGCCTTTGCAGCTCTCATCCTCGATGGAATGATGCGAATATTCTCCCCCAAGATGAATGCTATCATCACTCTCCATAGCCAATATGAGTTCTTCGTGTGCTTGTGATGTCGGGTGCTCATGAGATGCAAGAGTCCTGTAGAGTTCATCGACCTCTTGTTGCAACTTAAGGGTCTCATTCTGTTGAGATCCGCTAAGTGCCACGCTCTCCTCAAACCATGTGAATGCCAAATTAATGGGATGATCGGAACTCAAGAGGCAGACGCGGCTTTCATAGGGCATGTGTCCCTCCACGTCACAAGACTCGCAGTAGGCGTAGAACCCTGAGTAGTGGTCATATCCTTCCATCTGATCGAATGGGTCCTGCGGATAATATTCGTATTCTTCCAAGGGAACCTCATACTGCGCCGAATAATCTTCGCCTGAATAATCCCAAAACTGTTCTGTTGTACCTGAATAGCCAAAAACAACAACCTGGAAAAGATATCAGTGGTATAAGAAAATATAAATAGTAATAAAGTAGGTGGCGGGAAAAATATATCTCTTTTTGTTTCTCTTTATAAATTTTCTTTTATTCGAAGTCTAGCAACCTAATTGTCATAAATAGATAGTATAGCGAAACGCCTCCCCAGCAACGGCGCCAAAAACTTGTTCGGTCGTTCCTTTGCTCTCGCAATCGGGACGGTGGTCAAATGTCGTCTTACTGCAAGCGCACGGTGTAAACAGTGGCGAGGGGGTATCGTATTCACAGGGAGGCGGTTGCCACACTACCTATCGATCATAGGCTGACTTTGGCTTCGATGTTTTATTAGGTAGAGATGGATTATGGAGTGTCGTGATGGTGGTGGATGTAAAACGCAAGGGTGTCACTGTTAGCGGGGCACATCCAAACACAAAAGAAAACAAATAGAACAAAGAGAAAACGAATGAGGGGAAATATCACTAGCGTGTCGGGAATCCCCGCTAGGGATTTTGGGTTTGGATAACGGGTCAAGGATCCCTTCGTCGTATGACGAATGCAGGTAGGAGTGTCACATCCGGATATGGGAACGAGCACTTGACTTTCATCGTCATGCTCGTCTAATGCCTCCCCATGCATAGACGTGCTTTCACAGTTGGCTTTGCACAGGGACGCATGCATTACACTCGACACTTGGTTCCCGTACCACAAATCCGTATTCACTCTCATGATCTACGGACAGGGGTACCACTCTACGGTTGGTTCAGGCAGTCGGGCTACTCTCGTAGTCACTGCCTAGCGGATTTAGGATTAGTGATCGCCCCCGGCTCTCGAGTCAGTCTCGTGAACGCGAGCCCCCGGAAACGGCAACTAAGCCCGAATCGGATTCGTGGTGATTTTTCCTAGGATATGGAGTTGCTTTCGCGATCCTCCGATCCTAGAGCTAATCCCCCAAACCCCCTTATCCAAACTACCGTAGGGCAACCCTAGATTCGTCCAACTAAAGTTAACCCATCATCCAAACCCTAGAATCCTAGGGTTTTTTCCTAATCCTAGCAATAGATTTACTCAATCATGGGGAAAGATATGAAAACAATGGAAATCAACATCACAAAGAAAAACAATCAAAGATTCAACACCAAAAACAATTGAGAGACAACAAAGAAGATTCAATCAAAGGAGAAATGCTTAGATAATAAGGATTCAATACAAAATTATCAAGGATGGGGCCAATGCATAGCCTAACCTCCAAAGGATAGTCTCCAACCCTCCAAACCTAGATCTCCCAACTAAAGAGGAGATGCCCTAACAATGGCTGCTCAATCCCTATATATAGCCCCCAATAAACCCCCAAAATAACCCTAGATTGAGTTGGACCCGCGCTTGCTGCCCAGGTATCTCGGGCTAGCTTCTACAGGTCGCTCGGTCGAGCATGCCCTAGCACTCAGTCGAGTGCCTCTTGGGGCTTCAGCCCTTTGCCTCAATGGAATTGATGTCGCTCGGTGTAGCGGTTGGATGCTCGACCGAGCAAATTAACGTGAAACTTCCTAAAGAGTTTGACAGTAAAATTTAGAGCTCCCTGACGGCTAGCTCGGTTGAGCGAAGTGGTCGCTCGGTCGAGCGAGTTGGTTCGCTCGGCCGAGTGGCCCCGTTGAAGCTATCTCCTTGCTCTACGGGATCACAGCTCGGTCGAGCAGGGTAGCCGCTCGACCGAGCGATCTGGGAAAGCTCCTTGATCTCTCCTTTGCTCTTCCTTCTCTTCTTTCCCTTGCTTCCTTCTTTCTTCCCTTCTTTGCTCCTTCTCATCTCCAACGGCTTTGAGTCATCAAATGTGGCGTCGCTGGTGCTCCGACATCGGTGTTCGTGCCCTCCTCTACAGTATGCTCCGAATTGCTTGATATTCCCTGAAATGCAACCAAACGCTCTTAAAATCAAATAGTTCCAATTATCAGCGTAAAAGCATATAAAATCGGGATTTAAGCAGTCATTTGACATGTAAACATATAGATAAATGTGAAATATTATGACACATCAAGGCCCATCTATTAGAAAGTCCGAGGATGGACTTTGTTTTAAGGTGGGCAGCATGTCACGACCTGTTTTGCCATATACGTTGAACTATATGTATATTGCTTTTATACACGTGCAGATCAAGTGTAAGGTGTTGAAATGGGTTGAAATGTGTGTATAGGAGTTAGTGGTAGGTTCGTAATTTCCTAGAATGAGTGAGGGCATTTTGGCCATTTGGAGGGTGATGCGTAATGTAAAGAAGTGTGTGCATAAAGTAATTACACACTTGTAATTAGTGGGAAGTTGAGGGGGTATATATTGAGCGGTATTTAGGTCATTTCGAAAGTGCCATGGCTTATCCTATAAGCCCTGCCTTGGCTTATCATATAAGCTAAGTGTGTGTAGAAAAATCCTTAGAAATATCTTCTTAACATTATCTTTTTCTTCTCCTTTTATTTTCTAATTTCCTCCACCTCTCTCCCCCTATCCTCATCCCCTCTAACCTGGCCTAAATTCCATTAAAGAAAGAAAGAAAGAAAAAGAGATGATGATGATGATGAAGGTGGAGAAGAAAAGAGAGCTAGAGTTTTGGAGATGGTGCAAGCTTGAAGAAGTAGGGTGGAAGTGGAGCTTAGAGAAGGATGGAAACATGAGGGAGTGAACATCTTGAGGTAGGAAACCCTCCCCTAATGGTATATTACGTTCTTCTTGATCAAATTGGAAATCTTGGGACTGTGAGCCATGCAAGGTGTCTCCTAACTTATTGCATATGATGTCAAAATGGAAATCTTGGATGCCTATGTCCTCCTTAAGGAGGGTGAGCATACAAGGTGGGGTATGTGGGAAATCTGAGTGAATTGTGGATATAAGACCTGGACTATGAAGGTAGGGAGGAGAGGATGTGATATGTGATTATTATTCTCACTCACCTTTACATGGAGTGATGGTTACTTGGCGCTTGTGATGATGTGGTTTGGATGTGGAGAGGTGCATGTGGAGATCCTCGCTCTAGCTACCGTCCAGGGAGGAGGCAGAGAGGCCCGATGTTCAGTGCACGTATCCACTACATCGTGTGACATACTCACCCCAATTTTGGGGTGGGGCCCATGAGGCTCATGTCTCCTGACGGGGCAGAGTTGAGAGGCATGGCGTACAGTGCCCATGTCCACTGTGCCGAGTGTGGTTTTCCACCCAAATCCCTGGGGTACGGTCCAGGTCCTTTTATCATATGGTTTATACCCAGATTTCCAACTAACTAAGTTAATAAATGAGATTCCTACATGTTACTTATTCTGATTGTGATACTTTCTTTCTTTCTTACATGTATTACTTGTGGCACTTGTAGTTATTCTTCTAGATTGTGTTCGCTTGTGATACTTGTAGTGTTGTAGTGCTAACCTTCTTTTTGTAGTAGCCCGATACCTAATGGCAGGTACGTTACATTAGTTTACGCTTTAATTGCCTTTATTTCATGTGGTTGAATGCTTTGTTTTTATGCCATGTCATGTGGTTATAAAATTTATCGTAAATAACTAGCTTGTATAAACCATGATATGCCATTAATGTTGGGATTTCCTACTGGAGCACGTATTGACGTACTCCACCCCGTGGTTTTTCAGGTAGCAGGTTGGATGCTTCAGGAGTGCTGGCTGGGTATTGGGGATGAGGAGTAATGGAGTGAGATGGTGGTAGTGGTGCCTTAGTGTTGTAATTGGGTGTGTTGAGTTGTACATGAGAGAAATGTGTACATAAGTTTTAATTGAGCCGTGTTACCTATATGGGATGTTATTTGTTTCAGAATGTTGTGTTTCTATGTCTCTCTGGGTGATGTTGTGATTCATTGAGTATTGTGGAACATTACAGGTACTATCCCAACCTGTACGTATTGGCATGCATGTTCTGTTTCTCCCTTTCTTTCTTGCCCTTCACCCTCTCCTCTTCCGGTTCCTGTGAATGTTTTGAAATCCTGTGTATCTTGGGGAGCGGGGCATGACAATCAGTGAGCATCCTGAGGTGGAAGAAGTAAAAGCTACTTAAATGAATCTGTTTGGAGGTATGGCTCAGACTCCATAATGAGTTTTATGCTCTCTCCTGTGCACGCATCCTCCGCATCGTCACTAAAGTAAAAACTCTCAGCATTTCTCCCAAAGTACTCATACACCTTATGATGGGGGATGAATCCAAAGGTTGACATAGTTCAGGCTCTGTGATGTCATCAATCTTGCTCTTGCCTTCACTTGCATCCACCTCATCATCACTTACGACATAAAAATGCAATGTGTTTCCCTCATGGTCAACACGCACTCCATCATTCATCTCCTCTTGCTCATCCAAACGTCGATGCTCAAGCTCTTCTACGTGGCTCTAATGCAACCTATTATCTAGTTCGTCTTTATATTCCCTAGGGTTGCATTGAAGATAGGCCCTAGATGGCTCCGCAGACTGGCTCTGGACCTGTTTGAATGTATTCTCAAATGGAATACCCTGGTCATCATCTTTATGTCTAAGTTACTAGTCTCTAGATGGCACAGTCTGCTCAAGCTCTGTAAGGTCCTCCAAAAGTTTCCAGGCATCATCTAGCTCCATTTCCAAGAATACACCATCACTCATCATTTCTAAGTATTCCCGCACATGTGGTTGCAATCCCTCATCGAAGAATTCAAGAAAATGGTGCACCCCGAAACCATGATGTGAGCAGTCAAGCAACTACCCATTGAACCTCCCCCAAGACTGTAAGAAAAAATCTTTGTCCTCTTGGGCAAAGTTCGAAAGCTGCTGTTTTGGTGCATGCTACCTCTGTGCATGTGACAAGAAAGGTGGAAGAAAAGTGTTATAGAACTCAGCATGAAAAAACAACCAAGTAGATTATGAGTCATGAAACAAAGAATCAAACTAATGTATAGCATTTTCGCTCAAAGAATATGAGAAATAATTAAGAAATAATCTATCAATGTATTTGTTCCCAACAAACAAAGTTCGGCATATATTTTCAAACTTTTGCAAATGTAAATGTGGGTTCTCCTCCTCCATACCATGGAAGACCGGTAGGACTTGGATCAACCCTGAAATAAAGTCTGAAACATATGCATCTTGATCCATAATTAAAAAATTCTTAAAAATTTAAATTTTAAAAGAAAAGAAAATTTAAAGAACATAAAATGACTCAATAATTGTAAAATAAATAAATAAAAAGACTCATACTAAAGAGATAGACTAATCAAACCAAAACTTCCAAACTCAATCAAACATGAAAGTTGTAAAAACCGTTATTCCTGATAACAGTGTCAAAAACTTCCTTGCTCAATAATGTGTTACTCCCCAGCGCAGTAGGTCAAGAAGTAATAAAAATCCAGATGTCAAATCCACAGGGATAAGTCGTTCCATAATTATGCAAGTTCAATTGATTGTGGAAAAATAGTGGTGAGACTAATACCGTATCAAGCTACAAAATTGGGTGGTAGGATAGGGTGTGTGAGTGGTGATCTTAGAATCACTAAAGTCAGTTCGCCTATAGGAGAAAGAGATCGGAGGATTTGAATGAGATGCGGGTTCATGATGAGTGGTTTATATATACATATTTTACTCTCTTCTCATATGTATTTCGCCTCATTTCATGCACCGTTTAATTATATTCTACCCGTTTTTGTTTCATTTTTACTCTTTGGGTCCATTATTTGCATTTCGGGTGAAAGTGAACGAATTCGGGATTTTAGAGCATGAAAAAGACGAAAAAGTACCAAAAGAGTCAAGAAAGTGAAAAGAGCAAACAAGGCAAGGAGATGGAATCAAATTGATAAGAAACTGGAGGAAACAAGCTCCACGCGACCGCGTGGAAGAGAGCTAAGACAGGAGCCCAAGGAAGCAGCAAGAGTACTCGACGCGACCACGTGGGAACATCCCACGTGACCGTGTCGAAAGGAGAGAATGAGAAATTCGACGTGGCTGTTTCACCCTAACGATGCGGCCACGTAGCTCTCTGCCTTTTGGCCCAAAAATCATCTTTCTACATGAACGACGCGACCGTTTGAACTCAAACGACGAGACCGCATGGATCCAAATTTCTAACATAATTCACGTGGCCATTTAGATTTGAACAATGCGGCCGCGTGGAAGAGCTCAGCACAAGCCAAAGAAAAGGGTATCTACGCGGACGTGTGGTTACACCACGCAAACGCTTGGAGGAGAAGCCACACGGAGTGCACAACCCCTGCAAAGACTAAAGATCTACTCTCAAGATCTGCTCTCAATCATGTGTTTATCTTCACTCCTTATTTGTCCTTCGTAGAGCGTCTCGTCTCGATTCCAACGCATATTTATTTGTATATTTCTGAGATCCGGGCGATTTTATACATTTTCTGCAAGACGGCACTACACTGCTGGAAATTCCACATGGCCGCATGGTATAATCCACGCGGCTGTTTCGGGTTTGGTTTTTCCCGACCCGTTAGGGTTTCTAAGGGGATATATATGGGTTTTGTGCATGGATTGGAGGGAGGCAGACTTCTGATACTGTTTTTCATCATTTTTCATCTTTTTTTCTCAATTTTTAGGAGTAGGGATAGATTTAGAGTAGTTTAGATGGCTTTTCTCTTTGATTGTAAGCGGAAATTGACAACTCTTGGGTGAAAATCAATGAGATAAGTGTTTATTAGCTTTTCTGGGGCCGATTTCTGATGTGCTTTTCTTAGCCAAGATTTTTGTTGTCATGTAGATTATATATTATGTGAATGACTGTGGATCGTACATTGAAAATTTCAACGATCTATTTTCACAGGGTGCTCAAATGGGAAGTTATAACAATTTTTCGCAGGTTGCAACTGTTTGTGAGTTTTGTGGGATGCAGGAGCACCTATTACCTAATGCTAGCATTATACCAACCTATACAAACCACCATCATACAACTACAACTTCTCTCATAAGACTTCCCATCCATACCCTAGATTTACACACCCATACTTCCACCGAAATCTCACCTTGAGATGCTATTTGAAAACCCCCTTGCAACTCAAACCCAATGGACTCCACTACCACCACCACCATTACCACTTTCGCCACCGAAGTCTGACCTTGAGTTGTTAGTGGAGAATTCCCTAGCAGCCCAACACCAGATGACCACACCCCTATTTCCCCCACCCAAATCCCATCTTGAGTTGTTAGTGGAGGATTCATTTGCAAACCAAGGCCTGACGATTCCATCCCTCTCGTCCCCACTTCCAAAATCTAGCCTTGAGTTGTTGGTAGAGAACTCCATCACAACCCAAGGCCATGCCATTTCACCATTTCCATTTCCACCTACTACTTCTACTTTTGGGGATCATGTGGTTGTGTCTTACACATCATCGGTAGCCTGCACCACGAAAGGTAACTCGTATGGTTTTCAATTTGAAAATTTTGATATGAGTCTCTTTTTCCATGCAGGTACCACTTTTGAGACACACACCACCGAAGCTCACATCCATCACCATACCTCAGACTATACACCCCAGATGGGTGATGAGCTGTGTACAGGCCCATGGATGGAAACAATCTTTCCTAGAGAGGTTGTTGACGAGCACGGGCCACATAAGAGCATCGAGGAGGCCAGGGAGGATATCCCCATCGATGGGGAGGGAGAGCGTGAGGCCATAGATATCATGACTCATTTCAGTGTGTCTGACGCACTCTCGCTTCCACTACCACCTCCACAGCCCATCCTCACACTGCCAGAGGCATCGCATCCACCAGAGCATGATGCCATTCAGGGAGACTCTTTAGACTCTACATGCTCTTTTTCCGAATCTCAAATTACAGTTCCTATATTTTTAGATTCAGATGTTTCTGACATGTCATGCCTTCCATAGGACTCAGATTTACACAACGTGGAGGTGTATTAGACCATGTCAGCACCTGATGAGCACATCGATAAGCATGGCCAGGAGATGATCGTGTCATCACCAGGGCATAGCACCACATTCTCAGGGAGTTATTGTTGGCCTTTTTCGCGTTTTAAATTTCACATCGATGATGCTCTTTGGAATACATTTATAGGAGGGAAGAATTTTTCACCACGAACTGATGCTCCTTTTCTTTTGCAGGACTTAGGTGGACGTCCTCAAGAGAAGCCGGGGGAACATTGCTGGAGTTCATCGGTACTTGTGGCACCAGGACATTGGTAGAGCCACGAAAAGAGCATGAAGAGCAGCTGCTTGCTCCATTGGAAATCATGGATCCACTATTTGATCAGGTGAACCCAAATCTAGTAGTGTAGATAAATTTTATATACTTTCTAGGTAAATTGAATAAACTCGCCTCCTCTCGATAGCAAGAGGAGTGGCATGAACAAAACATTGCACGTGCTAACTCCCAAGTGTAGGAGGTCGCCAAGTAGTAATATTCCTAGTGAGCCTAGGGTCGAACACGGGGACAACTTGCTTACAATCAACAACGGTCACAATTAACTTAAGCGGTGTGAGAAATACCACCCTTTGGGGGTAAGGATTGGTTGAGTGAATTTTTAAAGCAAACTACCGTTAAGCATGCAAACAAAGCAAAATGCGAGAAAGCAAGCACAGATGAGAAGTGTGAGTGTTTATGGTTTCATGGTGTAGTCGGGCTTGTAAATTCATTTCAAATCACTACGATCTCTCATCCGACTAAGGAGAGAGCGATCGGATAATATGGCATTTCACCGAACACATGGGATGCAATAAAAGTGACGAATGAAACATTGAGAGCAATCAATTCGACCATAATAGAGGGGATCCGCTAGGATGAGCCCCTCTTTGGATTTTCCACTAGGGGTTCCAATACAACCCTAACTCAAGATTTCATCCACATATAAAAGATTAAATGCATGCTAGAAATGAAATATATAAGCCCAACATACATCAATCCACCATAAACACACACAAGATGATTAGCCACTCATAATAAACAAAGTCAACATCTTTGATTTCAAAATCAACATCCAAGAGTTTTACAAGTAACAAAGATCAACAAGAGAAAGGAAAATATAAGCTTGGAAGCAAAGAAACCCCCTTGTGAGAAGATCTCAAGCTTCCTCTTTGATCTTCTCCTTTGAGCTTCACCCCTTCTCCAAGATCTCCCAAGCCCTAGATGTTCTTTTTAGAACCAAAGCAATAACAAGAGCCAAAAACCCGAGAAAAAACAGAGACTGGGTGCTGAAAACAGCCCCAAAACAACTAAAAACGTATTACCAGCCGTTCGGGTCTGCAAAAGTGGGCATTCGGGTCAAAATCATGCCCAAAACCCGCTCAAAACAAGGGAAAGGGAATTGCGGGTCGGGCGGGGGCCCCCGACCCGCGGGCACAGGAGCGCCCGCTTCAGCGCTGCTGGGCGGGCACGCGCACTGCGCGTGCCCCACCGGTGGGCTGCTGCGTTTTCGAATTATTATTTTTTATTACAAACAGCAGCCCGCTCCAATGAGCGGGCCGCGGGCTAGGCCCATTTACAATTTGTTTTTTTGTTTTGTCATTTTTAAAATTTCAGAATCACTCCCTTGCTCCAATAAATCACCAAAAATAGCCCCAAGCTCCAAAAAATCCTGGAAAAATTCCAGAAAATCTGGAAAATTTCCAGGAGTACCTGAAAAATAAGAAGAGCTAATATTAGTCTATAGAAATCGTATTTTATGTATAAAAATAGATTAGACGTTAATAATCCACGATATCACGAAAACACACGTATCAACGCCAAAATAAATATGATATACACATAAAATACCCAGAAATAGGGAGGAATAAGCAATTTAAACCCCGAATCACACCCCCAACTAGCTATTTACTAGTCCCTAGCAAAACAAGCGATACATTAGGATTAAAATGAAAACATGCACCAAACTCACAATATTCGCATGGCATACCCCAAATGTTATTTCCAATTGATTTCAAAGCCAATATACACAACGTATGAAAGTAAACAACAAATGACACTCTTCTCAATCCAATTCAAAGAAAAGTAAGGCAATAAGCACAGTATCACATATGTCGGAAAATATCACGATGTCATAAATACCAATCTTCAAGGAAACGGTGAATACAAAAGAAATTTCCCTAAGTTGTGGGAGATGAGATTGCATCATTCATATTGGTTATTCACTCAATTATTCATACTCTTTTTCTTTTTCTTTTCTTTTCCTCTTTTTTTATGTTTATGTTTTGCATTCATGCGATAACGCTATGAAATGCAAACACCGCCGCCTTTGCATACACGTGATAACGCAATATAGGCAAAGGGATGGAATGATTTCTAAATCTTATCTTTGGCGTCCTCCCAAATGTTTCGTGGGGCACCGGCTACTCAATTTGATTAGAAAGACTATTCACTTATATTATAGCTCTCTTTCTCTCATTCCAACACAATCAAGCAATTCATCCACCCATTCCTTAGAAGAAAAACAAAGCATAACAAATTGGCCACTATCCAATCAAAAACTACATCATTCATCCCAACATGAAATCGCTTACACCAAACTTTTTCCAAATTGTTTCAAAGAGAGCATCACGACATATAAAATATTCTCATTCATGGCATATTAGCATTTGAATCCAAATTGGAAAAGAAATTAAAACACGCCAATCAAATATCCATAAGTTGATACCAAAATAGAATTTAAATCCAAATGTATGCATGAAGATGTAGCATGTAAGGGATCAAGCACAAAGCTAGCAAATGAGCAAGGATGGTCGATGTTAAGCTCGCACGATATTGGAGATGACAAAAGGGATGTCTCCACACACACAAAATTTGTACAAAACAAATAACTAAACATCCTAAACATCCTAAAACATCCTAAAACAACCTACAACCCTCCCCCCAACTAAATATATGCATTGTCCTCAATGGATGAAAGGGTAGTAGAAGCAAAAGTTGGAACAAACACACCTATTTAGTCGCCGCCCGAAGGCGAGTCCGCAAGTTCCTCGGTGTTCCGCTCCTTAGCCCACGAATCAAAGTAAGGCTTCAAACGTTGTCCATTGACCTTAAACTCACTCCCATATTTTTTGTTTACCAAGGTCATCGCTCCATGATTGTAGACATGTTTCACCACGAACGGCCCGGACCATCTACATCTCAACTTTCCCGGGAAGAGATGAAGCCGGGAGTTGTATAATAGCACGCTTTGGCCCGGAAAGAATTCCATCCTCAAAATCATCTTGTCATGCTCAAATTACATGTGCTCCTAGGCTATTTTGGCATTTTCGTATGCATCCCACCGCAACTCCTCCAATTCACAAATCTGCAATTTACGAAAATTGTTGGATGAGTCAAATGGAATTAAATTGTTTAATTGCCCACAATGATTTGTGCTCTAATTCCATGGGCAAATGGCAATGCTTTCCATAAACAATCCTATACGGCGACATTTCTAAAATTGTTTTGTAAGCGGTCCGATATGCCCAAAGTGTTTCCGGCAATCGGACACTCCAATCCTTGCGTGTAGGATTCACCATTTTTTGTAGGATGTTTTTGATTTCTTTATTAGCCAATTCCGCTTGGCCATTGGTTTGGGGGTGGTAAGGTGTGGAAATTTTGTGTGTGACCCCAAACCTCTTCATCAAGTTAGAGAATGGTTTATTACAAAAATGAGAGCCATCATCGCTAATAATAGCTTTAGGAACTCCAAAACATGCAAAAATATTTTCTTTAAGAAATTTGAGCACGGTAGAACCCTCATTGTTCCTACATGCAATGGCCTCCACCCATTTGGATACATAATCAACGGCCACCAAGATATATGTGTACCCAAATGAAATGGGGAATGGCCCCATAAAATCTATGCCCCAACAATCAAAAATTTCAATTTCTAAGATCGGGTTTAAGGGCATCATGTTTCTTTTTGTTATTTCCCCTTACTTTTGACATGGCACACAAGATTTACAATACGTGTATGTGTCCTTAAACATGGTGGGCCAATAAAATCCACATTGTAAAATTTTGGCCACCGTTTTATGTGCGAAAAAGTGTCCCCCACATGCACCACAATGACAAAAATGTAATACACTAGCAAACTCTTCATTTGGCACACACTTTCTAACAATTTGGTCGGAACAATATTTATACAAATATGGATCATCGAAAAAGAATGATTTTACCTCATGTTTGAATCTCCTTATGTCCCGAATCGACCAAAAGTGAGGAACCTTACCGGAAACCAAGTAGTTTGCAATATCGGCGTACCATGGCAAGGAAGACACGGCAAATAATTGCTCATCTGGAAATGCATCATGAATCGATGCATTGGCGGGCTCATTTCCAAAAGTAAGCCGTGACAAATGATCCGTCACCAAGTTCTCCACGCACTTCTTATCCTTGATCACGACGTGGAATTCCTGCAAAAGCAATATCCATCTAATAAGCCTTGGTTTAGCGTCTTTCTGTGAAAGCAAATACTTTAGGGCCGTATGATCCGTAAAAATGAGAATGGGTGACCCTAAGATATAGCTCCTAAATTTTTCCAAAGCAAACACTACGGCGAGCAATTCTTTCTCCGTTGTTGAGTAGTTCCTTTGAGCTTCATTGAGGGTTTTGCTCACGTAGGAAATGACGCATGGTACTTTCTCACTCTTTTGACCAAGCACTGTTCCCACGGTAAAATCGCTTGCATCACACATAATCTCGAATAAGAGGCTCCAATCCGGCACCTACAAAATGGGAGAAGTAGTCAATAAACATTTCAATAATTCAAATGAAGATTGACACTCACGTGTCCAAATAAATTCAGCATCAAGAGTTAGTAAATGGCAAAGGGGTCGGGAGATGGCACTAAAGTCCTTGATGAAATGACGATAGAACCCCGCATGCCCTAGAAATGATCGCACATCCTTCACGGTTTTTGGAGCCGGTAGCTTTTCAATTAACTCCACTTTAGCTCGATCAACCTCCATTCCTTACTTTGAGACTTTATGTCCAAGAACCATCCCCTCCGTAGCCATGAAGTGGCATTTCTCCCAATTTAGGAGGGGATGGTTCTTGGACATAAAGTATCAAAGTAAGGAATGGAGGTTGATCGAGCTAAAGTGGAGCTAATTGAAAAGCTACCGGCTCCAAAAAAACGTGAAGGATGTGCGATCATTTCTAGGGCATGCGGGGTTCTATCGTCGTTTCATCAAGGACTTTAGTGCCATCTCCCGACCCCATATGGTGCTTGGTCCCGCATGTGTCTCCTGCACAAAAAAAGATTCATCAATATGCTCACAAAAGAGTTAAGAAAATTTAAAGCATTATCAAATTCAGAACCAAAATGATCTTTAACACATGAGTCTATAGGTTCCCAAGCTAAAAAGTCAACCATGTTAACTTCATCGTATTCCCCCTCTCTTGGTGGCAATTTGCATGCATTGGAAATATTATGTTCAAAAGTCATGTTGCCAAAAGAAATTTTTAATTGGCCGCTCCTACAATTTATCAAAGCGTTGCAAGTGGCCAAAAATGGTCTTCCTATGATTATCGGGGTGGGATTCCCCGATGTGGATCCTTGAATGTCAAGGACAATAAAGTCAACGGGGTAATAGAATTTGTCCACTTAGACAAGCACATCCTCCACACAACCCCGTGGAATCTTCACACTCCTATCCGCTAGTTGTAAAACAACCGGCGTGCTTTTTAGTTCACCCAATCCTAGGTGAACAAAACCCGGGTAAGGTAATATGTTAACACTCGACCTCAAATCCAAAAGTTCTTGACATATCCTCTTTGTGCCTATGGTGCATTCAATTGTAGGGGATCCCTGGTCTCTAAATTTTGGGGGAGTGTTATGTTGCACAATGGAGCTCACTTGCTCCATTAAGAAAGCTTTTTTCTTCACATTCAAATTCCTCTTCACCGTGCACAAATCCTTAAGAAACTTAGCATATGTGGGAATTTGATTAATTGCATCAAGTAATGGAATATTAATTTGACATCGTTGAAAAATCTCCCTGATTTCCGCTTGATACTTGTCCTTGGATGGCGGGGAGAGCCTTTGAGGGAATGGTACCAGAGTGGAATAAGGCTCGGGCTCCTTGGATGGATTCTTCTTTGTTGTGCCTTCACCTTGCTCCTCCTCTAGTACCAAGTCTGGTATTTGTTCCTTCTCTCCAACTTCTTCCACTTGTGGATCTTTAGGTGGCTCCACATTTTCAAAAATTTTGCCACTCCTCAACGTCGTCACTGCTTGGCATTGCTTCATTGAACCTCCCGCCGATGAGAAGAGTTCATATTGGGGTTAGGTAATGGTTGGGATGGAAGCTTCCCCTTCTCTAGACCTGCGGTCAACTTCACCAAATACTCCGCCATTTGTTGATTTTGAGTTTGTTGGAGTTGTTGAAATTGTTGAAATTGTTGGCTTTGGGCTTGTTGCACTTGGATGAGTTGTTGCAACGTCTCATTCATGGAGTTCATTTGGGTCTCACTTCCTTCCTCTCTCTTCCTTTGGAAGCCACCTCCTTGGTAATTGCTATTGAAAGGTGGTGCCTTGTACGATTGATGAGATTGTTGTGTTGGCCCTTGATGTTGCGGTTGTTGTGGCCTCCAACTCAAGTTGGGATGATTCTTCCAACTTTGGTTATACGCGTTGGAGTTAAAGTTTTGTCCAAACACTTGATTCGCATCCGCATTAGGTTCTCTCAAAACCTCCTTTAATGTGGGAATGGTGGGGCAATTAGAAGTATCATGCCCTGTGGTCTCACAAATGGCACAACTTTTCTCCATGGCTACACTCTTCGCCGCTCTCAACTCCATGGCTTGGATATTCTTTTGCATAGCTTCTAACCGGGCTTCCATAGCATCATCGGTCTTCAAAGTGTGTAAGCCACCACGAGTTGGTTGTGACGAAGAGGAGTCGCCTCTATCAAACTCCGAAGTTGTGTCCCACGTTTGTGCATTCTCCGCCACCATCTCCAAATAATCTCATGCATCATCCAGCTCCTTATCAAAAAATTCCCCATTGCACATTGTCTCCAAAAATTGCTTTGATGTTGGTAAGAGTCCTTCATAAAAGAATCCAATGACATGGCATTTCTCGAATCCGTGGTGTGGACCTGAGAGTAGAAGTTCCTTTAGCATCTCCCAAGTTTGATAGAATGTCTCATTGTTGCGTTGGGCAAAGCTTATGATTTGCTTCTTCAATCCCTGTGTCCAATGGAAAAAATTTCTTTAGAAAATCAGCTTGAAATTGCAACCATGAAGTAATTGAGCGTGGTGGTAAAGCATTAAGCCAATTCTTGGCTTTATCTTTGAGAGAAAAAGGGAATAACTTCAAGTATATCGTGTCGGCACTTGTTTTTCCATCAAAACATGTGAAACATACATCTTCAAATTCCTTTATGTGAAGATATGGGTTTCCCCTCTCCAACCCATGGAAAGTAGGTAGGAGTTGAATTACCCCGGGTTTAAAATTAAAGGAGTTTGCATCTGTATGTAACACAAAGCATGAAACCGAGCTAGACCTCGTGGGTCTCAAAAGATCCCTCAAAGATGTAGGGACTTCGGCTTCAGAATTACTGTCATGGTTACTAGTATTATCATTGTTCATGTTGTCTTCCTCCATGACGTGTGTGTGTGTGTGCTAATCTATGTGTTCGAGGTGTTCGAAGCACATAAACTGTAATTTTAGCCTGTAAAGATCAATACACTAGAGGGGGGGTGAATAGTGTATATTAAAAAATTGTCGCAAATAAGATGTTAGTAATATTTGCAAAGATGGCACAGAAATAAAATGACAAGTGCGGAAAATTAAATCAATCGCAAACACAGAGATTTATCCTGGTTCGGATCCTTGTGATCTTACTCCAGTCCTCTACCCCGTAGAGATTTTCAATCCACTATAATCACTTGCCCCGCAAGCACGAACTTACAAAAATGGCGACACTCCCCGTGTCCCAAACTTTGTACAATCTCTAAACAGAGATTCCAACCTGTTAAATAAGAAATAGAAAAACACATATAGCCTTGTTATAAATTTCAGAGAATGAATTCAAGGATGGTGTTTAGAAGATGAACTTCAAGATGTAAAAGATATGTAATGAAGCGCAACACTTGAAGTTCTCTGGTTCATAAAAGAAGAGAGAGATCTATTGATATCTTCTTGCAATTATGAACACAAACAACTTTCCAAAAGTGATGTTGAAAATCCAAGTTCTTCCGTTCTTAAATGAAGAGAGAAATCTAATGATTTCTTCTTACAAATAAGAAAAGAACAACTAATGGCAGAATTACTTAAGAAAATCAAGGACTTGCTTTCAACAAAATCAGAATTAAGAAGAGGAAAGTGTGTGGAAAATGAGAGGGGGTACCCCTCCTTTTATAGGTTTTAGAAACGGTTGTGAACGGCTCTAAAAGAGACGTTGCACAACGTTCAGAAACTGAGAGGAACGTTGGAGAACGGTCAGAAACTGTTCTGGAAAATTTCAGTCCCAAAAGCATTTTGGCATGCTAGGAAAATTCGTAGCCTGCCAATTTTGAAACGGTAACAAACGGTCACAAAATTTTGGTGACGTGGAATAGACAACGGATATATCCTTGTCTGAAAGTATCAAGTCAAAATATAACTGTTTTGGTAGGCTAGGAAAAATCATAGTAGGCTAATACTGAAAAATACGAATTTTGACTTAGGGTCAAATGAGTTAGGAGATGATGTAGATTTGAGCTTTAGGGATATATGATATGATATAACCAAGGCCCTGAAGCTATCTAAAAAGTAAAAATTACATCATTCCGTAGATACGTGTTTCACACGTAATTTGAGTAGCAAGGTTGTTTTTGCTGAGGATCCTTGTACTTTGATCAAATGCGTGATGTGAATGAATTTGTGTTGTAGCTGCACATCTGCATAGATAAAGTTAGTAACATGAAATATATTGATTTGTCACATCAAAACCTTATGGAAGAGAGGATGGAAAATATCAAGTTCCAACATTCTCCCCCTTTTTGATGATGACAAATAATGAAGTATAAAATATGAATTAATCATGTGAGTAAAAAGTTTTAAGGAGTGTGTTAACATGAATATATGTAATGTGATGTTACTGATGTTACTCCCCCTGAGTATAGTCATATAGACTCCCCCTGAATATATGCATATGTCTCCCCCTTTGTCATCCACAAAAAATGGAAAAGAGAAATTGGCAAGCTACAATTTTTCGTAGCAGGCCAAATTAGAAAACGGAGGAAATTAAAAAATGAACAGAGAAAGATTATGTAAGGAGCATATAAGGAACAAAAGGAACTAATACTTAAGTAAACAACGATCAGAGAGACGAAGTACACAAAATAACTATAATATATTAGAATAACAACCATGATAAAACAACTTAAGTAAAGGCCAACCCAGTACATAGCATGCATCTGAAAGACCAACAGACATAACAAACAGCCACTAAAACAACATATAGAAACTTCGAAGTACAGAACCAGAGACCAAAATACAGAAACAGCATACTAATGCCACATACGACCAACATACGACCAGCATACTAAGGCAACCAAGATAATCCAGAACCAGCGACAGAACAACCGGGAATCATGAAAAGCAACCAAACGTCAGACGGTGAGGCAAAGGGACGAGGGAAGCAAGGATAGCCGAAATGCATAGGAAACAATAGAGCAGGCATGGATTGGAGGCGACCAACGTGAAACAGGGAAATCAATGAGGATGATAGGACGAGGAACCCGGGGAGGAGCGACGGGTGCGGGTGCGACGGGTAGGAAGGATGTCGGCGGATTCCAGCGAAGAGCGAAGAGAAGATTGTTCCACTTGAAGCTGCTCAAGGACGGTAGAGTGATGACGGAGGATTTCGTTATATTTACTCATTTGTATCTGGATGCCAGCGAAGCCGTCGACGACTTGGGTAGAGAGACGATGAAGGAGGACGGCATTGGTCGGTGGTGGAAGGATGAGAGGGTTAGGCCATGGTGGTGTTGAGTGAAATGATAAAAATAAGAGGAGAAGAAGTTGTAACAGAGAATAAAATTATCAAGGAGAAGTTGTAAATAAATAGAAAAAATAAAGGACCGAGCAGTTGCCATTATAGGAATGAGTGGGAGCAGTTGCTAAAACTGAATAGGTTAGAACAACTGAAGAAAGCAGAAGACAGAAACCAAAAGACGAGAAGAGGAAGAGATGCAGTCGGTGGTTGCGAAAACTGCTTGAAAAAGACCCGTTGGCATCAAAAGAACCCGTTGGCATCAAATAAACAAATAGTAAAAAAATAAATTTTAAAATGGGAGATGTAAGTCCCTAGAAGTATGGGAAATAGGAGAAGTAATGGGTCAAAGTGAGTTCCAATGCAAGTGTCAGGCCGAAATGATAGGGATAAAAGAGGTTGGTGTCTTGGAACAAGTTACAAAAAAATAAATGGAGAGTTGTCATTCAAAAGGGAATAAAATAATGAAAAAAAATGATGAAAGCAACCACTAAAAACAGAATGAGTGGAGCATTTTTTAATAGAGATAAAATCATGTGTTGTTAGAAAAGCATTCTAATAGATAGCCTAAGTAATAAAAGAAAGAGAAAGAACTTTTAAGTGTTATAATGAAGTCCATGACAAGAGAAGGCCTAAGTGAATCAGGTTGGTGAGAAAAAAAAATAAAAAATAAGAATGAATGGATTTCCAACGGGAGGAAGAGACGGTTGGTGAAAGAGAAATAAATAATAAAATTTGTGTTGTCAGTGCTTTGTCCAAACGAATGCCAAAAAGAGAGTAAGTGTTGTGACATGCTGTAACTCAAATTGGTGTTGTCAGAATGTATCTCAAGAGATATCCCAATAAGAATAATAAAAAAATAAGAAGATAGACCAAATGAATAAAAAATGGTGAGTGCATGGTCCAAGACAAAAAAATTGTTGACCGGGAATAAAAGTTCTCAAGAAGTCTACAGGGTATGAGTTTCTTCACTCTATCCAATGAGAACCTGATTTAATTATGTATTATTGTGATAAATAACACATTGGTTACTTATTATATTCATTCTTCATGTGAACCTTTACGAAATACAGGTGGGAAAAAAAATGGCAGAACGTGAAAAGCAGGGGAGATTGAAAAAGACAAAAGAGAAGTATCCATGTGGCAGTAGAGAGAACACAGAGATCAATATGAATCAAAAAGATAGAGACAAAGTGGAAGAGAACGGGTAAGAATTTTGATACGAAATTTGATTTGAGAATACAATATAGGAGAAGCGTTTAAAAAATCCAAATTCCAGGGATCAAAGCAAGTAAAAAACGGAGAACAGAAAAAAATTGTTTAAAATTGGCATGCTACGAAATTTGGTAGCCTGCCAAAAATAAATAGTAACCAAAAAATTATAGAAAAATTTACAAAAATCAAAAATAAATGAATATACTCATAAATCAAATTCTGACGCACTAATAATGCCCAGATTTCTTCTAAGCTTGAGAAAAGTTTCTTCCTTCAAAGGCTTAGTCAAAATATCGGCAACTTGATGTTCGGTAGAAATAAATTTTAAAATAATATCACCTTTCTGAACATGATCATCTAAAAAATGATGACGTACATCAATATGTTTAGTGCGTGAATGATGAACTGGATTTTTAGACAAATTAATAGCACTAGTATTATCACACATTATAGGACATGTGGAACAATTAATACCATAGTCTGAAATAGTTTGTTTCATCCATAAAATTTGAGCACATGCTAAACCGGCGGCAATATATTCTGCCTCGGTTGTAGATAATGAAACAGAGTTTTGCTTTTTGCTAAACCAGGAAACTAAGGCATGTCCTAAAAAGTGACATGTACCACTAGTACTTTTATGGTCTGATTTACAACCAGCAAAATCTGCATCACTATATGATAATAAATCAAATGTGTTTGTTTTAGGATAAAATAAACCAAAATCTAAAGTATACTTAACATATCTAATAACCCGTTTTATGGCAGTTAAATGTGAAACTTTAGGATTTGCCTGATATCGTGCACATAAACATACTGAAAACATAATATCTGGTCTACTTGCAGTTAGATAAAGTAAGGAGCCAATCATACCTCTGTATAGACGTTGATCAACACTCTTACCATTTAAATCTTTGTCGAGGGAAGTAGATGTACTCATCGGAGTACGTTTTTCTGCAGAACTTTCTAAACCAAAGGGTTTGATGAGCTCTTTAGAGTACTTGCTTTGGTGGATGAATATTCCTTCCTTCATTTGTTTGATTTGAAGACCGAGAAAGTAGTTTAATTCACCCATGTGACTCATCTCAAATTCTTTCTGCATAATTTTAGAGAAATCTTGACAAAGTGATTCGTTAGTAGAACCAAAAATAATATCATCAACATATATTTGAATAATGATAATATCAGAATTTATGTTTTTAATAAATAAAGTAGAATCTATTTACCAATAGAATATCCTGAATTTAAAAGATAACTTTTAAGTCTTTCATACCAAGCACGAGGTGCTTGTTTGAGACCATATAAAGCCTTTTTCACTTTAAAAACATGATTTTCAAAATTTTCATGAATAAAACCTGGAGGTTGTTCTACATAAACTTCTTCTTTAAGAAAACCATTTAAAAAGCACTTTTCACATCCATTTGAAAAAGTTTAAAATATTTAAAACAAGCGAATGATAATAACATTCTAATAGATTCAAGACGAGCAACTGGTGCATATGTTTCATCATAATCAATACCTTCTTCTTGATTATAACCTTGTGCAACCAATCGTGCCTTGTTTCTAATTACCTGACCAGATTCATCCAATTTATTTTTGAATACCCACTTGGTACCAATTATTGAATGATCTGATGGTCTGGGAACTAATTCCCAAACATTATTTCGTTGAAATTGGTTGAGTTCTTCCTGCATAGCCATAATCCATGAACTGTCTTCACATGCATCTTTGATGTTTTTTGGTTCAATGGTTGAGAGAAATGCACAATGTGCCATTTGCTCTATTTGGCGACGAGTTCTTACTCCATCTGTAATATCTCCAATAATTAACTCTGATGGATGATTTGGAACTTGTACAAATGCCTTAGGAAGATCTGTATTATCTGAAATAGACTCAACAGAATGTTTAGTAGCATCAATTTCATCAAGTTTAATATTATCTAAGGAATTAGAAAGAGGTAATATAATCTCTTCATCATCAATGATGATGGGAGAATTAGATGAAGGATTTTCATCAAATGTGACATGTAAAGATTCTTCAACTGTTGAAGTTCTTTTGTTAAATACTCTGTAGGCTTTGCTACGTGTTGAGTATCCAACAAAAATACCTTCATCAGATTTAGAATCAAATTTATCTAATGCATCTTTAGTATTGAGAATGAAACATTTACATCCAAACACTTTAAAATAAGATACACGGGGAATGCGATTAAAAAATAATTCAAAACAAGTTTTATTAAGCAATGGCCTTATAAGAACTTTATTCATAATGTAGCAGGCAGTTGCAACAGCTTCTGCCCAAAAATATTTTGGTAGATTACTATCACAAAGCATTGTTCTAGCACATTCTTGTAAAGTTCTATTTTTCCTTTCAACTACTCCATTTTGTTGAGGGGTACGAGGAAAAGAAAAATTGTGTGTAATGCCATTTTCATTACAAAACTTGGTAAAAGAATCATTTTCAAATTCTCCCCCATGATCACTACGAATAGTGACAATGTTAGAGGATTTGATTTTTTGTATCTTTTTACAAAATATTGAAAATTCTTCAAAAGCATCATTCTTATTTTGTAAGAATATAACCCAAGTATATCTAGAATAATCATCAACAATGACAAATGCATATCTACTTCTATTCAAAGAAGCTACTCTTGAAGGACCAAACAAATCTAAGTGTAGAAGTTCTAATGGTCTCTTTGTTGAGATAATACCCTTTGATTTAAAAGAAGATTTATGCATTTTTCCTTGTTCACAAGCATCACAAAAATATTTGTGTTTGAAAGAAATATTTGGCATTCCATTTACTAATTTGTGTTTTGAAATATGTGCAAGATTTTTGAAATTTGTGTGTCCAAAACGTTTATGCCATAAAAGTGTGTCATCTAATGTAATCATTAAACAATGATTATTAGTGGTAATAGACATGCATAAGATATAAATGTTATTCTTACGCTTACCACGGAATAAAACAGATGACATATCAGAATCATAAATGATG
This sequence comes from Scilla litardierei, assembly GCA_030789695.1. Classification (NCBI taxonomy): domain Eukaryota; kingdom Viridiplantae; phylum Streptophyta; class Magnoliopsida; order Asparagales; family Asparagaceae; genus Scilla; species Scilla litardierei. The sequence goes on from CM061141.1 coordinate 114,605,740, forward strand.
CAATCATTTTGTTCAAAAACTATTTTATACTTTTTATCGCATAATTGACTAATGGAAAGTAAGTTATGTTTCAAACCGTCAACCAGTTGAACATTCTCAATGATAGGCTGATTTGCATTACCAACTGTTCCAGTGCCTATGATTTTGCCCTTTTTGTTGTCACCAAAGGTAACGGTGCCTCCATCTTTATATATAATGTTAGAAAGCAAGTTGATATTTCCCGTCATATGTTTTGAACATCCACTGTCCAAAATCCATCTTTCCTTTTTAGGTACCTGAAAGATAAAACATTAAGCATTGGTACCCCTTTTTGAGGGTCCTTGGGATTAGATTTTTGGAAGCCAAACCCAAGTGGAATTTGGCTTTCTAAGATAATCACTAGAATAAACAATAGAATGCATATAATGAGAAATATAACTATTTCTAACTTTTAAACATGAATCCTTAGGAACCCATATACTAATTGTAGTAGGTTTCCTAGGAAATGTTTTTGAAATGTTAGTAACATTTCTTTGTGAAGAAGAAGTAGGAATGTTTACTTTCTTCGTGTAAATAAATGCATGATTCTTTTTTTGTGGTTTAACAAAAGTTGTTTTACCACACAAGGAAGAAGTGTTATAAGTCTTGGGTATATCCTTTTTGGAATATCCCAGTCCTTGTCTATGATTTGCTGGATATTGAATTTTAAGCAAATCATTGAGATTAGTCTTTCCTTTGTTAAATTTATTAACATTGGATGACATCTCGTCGTATTTCATCTTTAGTGATGAAATATTTTTATCCATTTCGGATATTTGTGTATGTAATTCTAAATTCTTAGTTTTGAGAATATCATTCTCTTTACTAAGATCCAAAACTTGAGAAGAAGTATTTTCAATGTTTTTAGAAGATGATAATTCTTGATATTTAGAAAGGAGATCATCATTATTCTGTTTCAATGATTTATGTTGATTATTCAATTTTTTGAAACGAGAATAAAGATCTTTTAATGCATCAAGTAATTCTTCGTTATTAAAAGAACTTACCTCATCTTCATCATCTTGTGACATAAAGCACATGTTGGCATTTTCATTTAGATCATCATCTTCATCATCTGAAGAATCATCCCATGTTGCCGCAAATGCCTTTTTCATTTTGTCAAACCTCCTTTCTCTTCTGGATTGATCATTGTTAGAAGTTTTGAACTTTGCTTTGAGAAGTGGACAGTCTTTCTTCATATGTCCTGGCTTATTGCAATTAAAGCAAAGAGAAGAATCAGTATTCTTAGATTTAAAATTATTATACTTACCTTTCTGAAAGAATTTTCTGAAGTTTTTGGCAAAAAATGCCATATCATCATCTGAATCTTCATTATCTGATGTTGCGTTGAAGGCAAGTACTTTCTTCTTCTGATCTGATTCTTCTTTCTCATCTTGTAGTGTAACTTCATGGGCCATTAAGTTACCAATAAGATCTTCCATAGATAATGTGGAAAGATCATTGGATTCCTCAATAGCGGTGATCTTTGGACGCCATACTGGAGTTAAAGCTTTAAGAATTTTGCGAACCTGTTCAAGAGAAGTGTAAGTTTTTCCAAGAGCATTCAAAGAATTTATAATATTGGTAAACCTGGTGTTCATTTCTCCAATTGTCTCTTAGTCCTTCATCTTGAATAATTCGAATTTGTGAACCAAAACAGAAATCTTAGTTTCCTTCACTTTACTGGTTCCTTCATGAGTTACCTCAAGTATATGCCAAATCTCCTTAGCACTTTTGGCCTGAGATACTCGATTAAACTCATGTTTATCCATAGCACAAAATAAAGCATTCATGGCCTTTGAGTTGTTGGTTTTTGCAGCTTTGTCGTTGGTGGTCCAATCAGCAACAGGAGTTGTTGGCTTTTCGTATCCTGACTCTACGATGTCCCAAATCTCATAATTCATACTTTGGAGATGAATCTCCATTCGTATTTTCCAATATGAGTAATTTGAACCATCAAATAGAGGAGGACGAGTTTGAGAGTGCCCTTCAGGATGCTGATTGTAGTTGTGTGGAACTGCATTCATGTTTGAGGAACTTGCTGCCATCTTAACCTTGCTCTGATACCAAATGTAATTTTAGCCTGTAAAGATCAATACACTAGAGGGGGGGTGAATAGTGTATATTAAAAAATTGTCGCAAATAAGATGTTAGTAATATTTGCAAAGATGGCACAGAAATAAAATGACAAGTGCGGAAAATTAAATCAATCGCAAACACAGAGATTTATCCTGGTTCGGATCCTTGTGATCCTACTCCAGTCCTCTACCCCGTAGAGATTTTCAATCCACTATAATCACTTGCTCCGCAAGCACGAACTTACAAAAATGGCGACACTCCCCGTGTCCCAAACTTTGTACAATCTCTAAACAGAGATTCCAACCTGTTAAATAAGAAATAGAAAAACTCCTATAGCCTTGTTATAAATTTCAGAGAATGAATTCAAGGATGGTGTTTAGAAGATGAACTTCAAGATGTAAAAGATATGTAATGAAGCGCAACACTTGAAGTTCTCTGGTTCATAAAAGAAGTGAGAGATCTATTGATATCTTCTTGCAATTATGAACACAAACAACTTTCCAAAAGTGATGTTGAAAATCCAAGTTCTTCCGTTCTTAAATGAAGAGAGAAATCTAATGATTTCTTCTTACAAATAAGAAAAGAACAACTAATGGCAGAATTACTTAAGAAAATCAAGGACTTGCTTTCAACAAAATCAGAATTAAGAAGAGGAAAGTGTGTGGAAAATGAGAGGGGGTACCCCTCCTTTTATAGGTTTTAGAAACGGTTGTGAACGGCTCTAAAAGAGACGTTGCACAACGTTCAGAAACTGAGAGGAACGTTGGAGAACGGTCAGAAACTGTTCTGGAAAATTTCAGTCCCAAAAGCATTTTGGCATGCTAGGAAAATTCGTAGCCTGCCGATTTTGAAACGGTAACAAACGGTCACAAAATTTTGGTGACGTGGAATAGACAATGTATAGATCCTTGTCTGAAAGTATCAAGTCAAAATATAACTGTTTTGGTAGGCTAGGAAAAATCATAGTAGGCTAATACTGAAAAATATGAATTTTGACTTAGGGTCAAATGAGTTAGGAGATGATGTAGATTTGAGCTTTAGGGATATATGATATGATATAACCAAGGCCCTGAAGCTATCTAAAAAGTAAAAATTACATCATTCCGTAGATACGTGTTTCACACGTAATTTGAGTAGTAAGGTTGTTTTTGCTGAGGATCCTTGTACTTTGATCAAATGCGTGATGTGAATGAATTTGTGTTGTAGCTGCACATCTGCATAGATAAAGTTAGTAACATGAAATATATTGATTTGTCACATCAAAACCTTATGGAAGAGAGGATGGAAAATACCAAGTTCCAACATAAACTAACCAAGCAATCGATAGTATGCAAAACGAAAACAAACAAAGTGAAAATTTTATACGAATATGTACGAAAAGGTGATATAGTCACAAAGTATAGCTAAAAGTAATGTAATTGTTGATGGTAAAACCGTTGTCCCCGGCAACGGCACCAAAAACTTGACGTGAACAAAAGATTGCACGTGCTAACTCCCAAGTGTATGAGGTCGCCAAGTAGTAATATTCCTACTGAGCATAGGGTCGAACACAGGGACAACTTGCTTACAATCAACAACGGTCACACTTGGCTTAAGCGGTGTGAGAAATACCACCCTTTGGGGGTGAGGATTGGTTGAGTGAATTTTTAAAGCAAACTACTGTCACGCCCCGTTCCCGGAATACCCGACATTTAATTAAATTTTTTTCCAAGTATCACGAAGAGTGAGGGTGATGATAGAGGGAAAAGGGAGAGAAAGAAGAAACTGAGTAAGCAGGCCATTGCGCACGTGCTGGGATAGTATACATGAAGCTCCACTATAGTATCACACAACTCATAGGTAACAAAGAAAACAACAACATATCACATATATATATGACAACTTCCATTTATATACATCATTCAGGTACACCACTACATATACACCGTCATTCTTCACCTCCCAAGACAACCATACCAAACCACAACTACATCTTACACCAAGTGTTAACCCTAAACCCAACTCCAAGTCACCTCCAACAATGATACCCTGCTACCTGAAAAATAGGGAGGAGCAAGTCAATGCGTGCCCCAGTAGGAACCAACTTGGATTTGGAACACCATTCTAAGGTTATCAAATCACAAGGCAAAGCAAGAGAAATAAGGCATATAAACTAAGTAATATGATGAAAAGTAAAAAGCTAAACAAGGGAATCATACCTGTGATCCGTTGTCGAGTTACTGCAAGAAAGGGTTAGCACGAATAATAATAATAACACAAGTGTTTAGCCAAACATTAACTAATAAGAAGAGTACAAGTGCTTGAGACATAACACAGAGTCACCAAGAAGCAGGCAAGGGAAGGGAAAATGCTACCAGCAGAAGGAGTAACACGCAAATTTTTATTTTATTATTTGATAATTGAATTAATTGGAACTTGGGTAAACTTTGTGATACCAGGACCTGGACTTCACCCCAAATTTGGGGTGAATATAGCACACGACGTAGTGGACACGGGCACTGTACGCCGGGCCTCTTAGCTCCCCCGTCCCTGGCAGGAGTGAGGCTCTCCACCTCCTTACCCCTTCACTCCCGGTAAAGGTGAGTGGGTGTAAAAATCCCCTCCACTCCCGGTAAAGGCGAGTGGGTGTAAACTCCACACATCATATAATCATCTCCCAACTTCACAATCCAGACCTCATATCCACAATTTACTCAAATCCCACCTAAAACCCGGGCTTTGCTAACTCACCCTCATTAGAGAGGATTGAGATTTATTCAATTTTATTAGTTAACATCATAAGTGACACTTTAGGGGTCTTGATGGCATGGGTATGCACACATCACCTCAGCTGTCCATCATTAAGCATAGGATCATACACTCACGTGACATGCCCTCTATCACAACACATCATCCACTCACAAACACGATGTTCACATGCCATTAAAGCCTCTAATTTCACCAATCATCACCATGGCTCAAGGCCAACATTAACATATGCACGTTACTCAAATTACCGAATGTTGCCATCATTGAGGCATTTCATCGAACACCTGACGGGCGTCATTCAAATTAAAGCAACTCAATAACATTTACATGTACCAAGTGCATGAACATTCATTTCACCATACAACAATATTAAGCAAGAATAATAATAGCCAATTAACCACAATAAATGAATAAGAATAGCACTTAATGAATTCAGCTTGCTGAAATTGCAAGAACAACCATAAAGATCAACACATTTCATTTAATTCTCTTGGGAATTTGACACAACTTTATAAATGAAAGTTGAAGATATAGAAATTATGGATTTACAGCTAAACTTTCATGCAAAAAATATGAACTATATGATTTATGGTGAATTAATTAGTGAAGTGAGTCAAATCTGTTTTTCAGACAGATTTCAGGGTCTGTATTGAAAGCAAATTTTGGGCATATTTGAGGTAGAATTTCGACATATAAGCACTCTGATGAATTTTTAGAAAAACTTGTTAGCTTTCCAACAAGACCAATAACACAAAATTTTATTGAGTGTGCAGGTATTCAAGCCATTTCAAGCCATTTCTACTGAACTGTGTCAAAGCTGGAAATGAAACAAACATGCTGTAGAGTTTGAATTTTTACTCCTAATTTCAGAATTGAACATATATCAATATTTATATGATTTTGGGGTAGAACTTCGAGATCTACAAGCTCATACTTTTTTCGAAACCCAATTCGAGCTACAGTAGCCAAGATTACAGAAATAACACACAACAAAATTTCAAGATTTCAAAGAGGTTGTTTTTACTAAGAACTTCAAATGAAAATTTGTGAAATTGAAACATGGCACATGAGTTTTCACCATCCCTAATACATATTAAGTAAAACATGCTATAAAAACATGGTTGCAAAAATAAAGGAGTGGAATTCCAAATCCAAGAGATCCCTACCTCAAGAGTGTTCTTTCTTCTCCTCTTCTCTTTCTTTCCTCCTCCTCCTCTTCCTCTTCTTCTTCTTCCCCTTTTTTCTTTGGATTTTGGTCAAAATAGAAGGGGGTAGAGGGGAGCACAAAATTGGAAGAGAGGGGGAGGCTTGGAGGGAGGAGAGGGGATAAGGATAATGGAAGAAACGAGAAGAAAAGAAAAGAAAAGGAGAGAAAGAGGGAGAGAATTCTAGAAGATGGTTTTCCATGGCTTAGACCATAAGCCATGTTAATTATTAAATTACCAAACTACCCCTCACACATTCAAGTATTTACAAGTATGCCATTTCTTTATGCACACACCACTTAAGTATGTACGCACAGCAAATTTAGTCCAAATGACCGTTTTACCCCTCGCCTTTCTAAAAGTTTATGGGGGTTGCCATTGACTCCTAACCCCTTTCACACTTGCATGGCTCTTCCTACACACATCCACGCACATCCATGCATGCATACATGCTTCACACACACACACGTCTAACACATTCATGTTGTTTTGCACTCACGACGTCTTTCGCACTTTTCCCGCATTCACATTTCACATTCTCTTCCCTTAGCCACGTATTATGGCCCAATCCCCCTTGCACTACGTCACATACATCTATACCTACGCTTATTTCATGCCCACGTATGCATCGTAGGTAGAAATACCACGTGTGTTCAGTAGAATACACGTATAGTGCAAAATAGGGCATGACATCCTACCCACCTTAAAATAAAGTCCGTCCTCGGACTTCTTAAGGTGTGAACCCTGCCCAAGGTCAACTAGGTATGATGGTCTTACTACCCTTTAAGTACAAACAAGAATGCGTATCTACACTACACTTATATACAATATATGCTTCACCATCATCCATACACATCCGCATCGCACCCATGTCACAGATACATCTTATTACTTATCTAGTAGCACATCCACATCACTATATGAATCATTACATACACATATGTATATGTTCTTCACATAAACATCTAGGCACACATATTCACACATTAACATATACACCACACACCACAATTAAGTCTCTATACGTATTATTACACGTATTTAGATCACTACTCACATCCATGTGCATACGACATCACATCGTATCCACATCATGATACCTTCAAGTATAACGACTTATATTCTACCTTCTTATATATATATATATATATATATATATATATATATATATATATACATACATACATACATACATACATACATACATACATACATACATACATACATACGTATACGTCTATATCCATGCACAAATACACAACAATACACATTAATCTACACGTCTATATCCATGCACAAACACACAACAATACACATTAATCTACACCCCATTTCTTAGATAGGGTCACTATCACAGTGTCGCACCGTATATATACCTGGTCCCTATACACTCAATACTTATTCATATGGCTCACTTCCATGTATAGGCATATAAATATCTACATACCCACATTAATTAGTTACATCCATACATACATTCACGTGCACGTACTAACACATGCATGATCAAGTCACATAAGGTTCACAATCATGACTATAAATAAATATACACATAACCTCACATCCATTGCAATGCACATACTGCCTCACACAGATAGGTACATGTACCACACGCAATACACACAAGAGTGCACCAACATAATACATTCTCCGTCCTATGCTATATATGTAACTACCTTTACACATCCTATGCATATACAGCCATAATAGTCAATGTAAATATTCAACTACACGCTACACACGTATACATATAAATCACACACATCCCAATACTCATATATCAAACCGTTTCACGCACTCAGATTCATCAAATATATATACGCATATATTTCACATTTATCACATCTATATCCACAATGCATATGTATACACACATGCTCTGATACAGACCCATACATACATGCATACACACAGGGATACGTTTCTCCCAGATACACATAGATAGGCAATCATATCGGAAAGATTCACAGATAAACAAACAAGGATATATATATAAGTATATATTTATTCAACCAATATACACACAACCATATATTGCCTCTACTGCACACTGCACATGAATGAACACATCCCTACACTCCATTGTAACACATATAATAGAAATCCATACAACTATGATACATATTCACGTATACGCAACAAGTAATACCCTACATAGATATTTCACAAGCACACACTCGTTATACACCCACAGATGTATAAGTAGCAATACCATACATAAATCCCTGAATCTACATATAGCCAAATACATGTACACACATACACACACGACTGCTATACTAATAATAGATAGGCACACAGACATGCATATATATATATATATATATATATATATATATATATATATATATATATATATATATATATATATATATATATGTATATGTATGTATGTATGTATGTATGTATGTATGTATATGTATGTATGTATGTATGTATGTATGCATGTATGTATGTATACATATATGTATATACATACATACATACATACAGACATACATACATATATGCATACATATATATAGATACACATACATATATACATACATACATACATACATACATACATACATGTATACATATATACATACAATATATATATATATATATACATATATACAATATATACATATATTGTATATATGTATATATATATATTGTATGTATATATGTATACATGTATATATGTATATATGTACTAGGACTCATGCACCATGCACATACAATACCATGTATGGGCACACACGCCTATTCATGCATACCATACGCATCCTGCTATTACACACCTATACAGTCAAGCTACTCAAACTATATGTAACGACCACTTTTCGTTGTACTTTGTTCGTGCATGTGCTTTTGGCCGTACACGTGTTTGTTTTAGACTTTGTTTGTTTGTGAACACTTTGCTGTGATATGTCGTTGTGAACGTCTCTGAGAGTATTAAATAGTGGCACTAATCTGGAATGACATTTCTCGAGTCGTTTTCCCACAATTTAATCTTATTCAATGAGACGTTGCGATGTTCACTTTTGACGGGAGACGTTCCTATTTTTAGTTTCGTCGTCCGACGTCGAAATCGAGATCCGTCTTCTTAGTTAGCTTTCTTTCGTCATCACGATCACCACGATATTTATTTTATAATTTTTGGAGCTCATTTGACCTACTTTATATTTTTAGCAAGGTTTAAAATATTTTTAAAAGCTACGTTTTAAATTAATTTCGGCCAAATAAAATTTATATCTAAAACATTTTAAATAATTTTTGAGCCAATTTCCAGCTCATTTGGGCCGCACCCAAGCCTTGGGTGAGTTGGAGAGGGTGAGATTCAAATTTTAAATATTTTTAAATTCCTAATCCCATTAGGATTAGCCCTAGACCTAGTCAACCCATCTACACTATATAAACAACCTCTAGGAAGACCTATTTTCGCAAGAAAATAACCCTAGCCGCTTCCAAAACCCAAATTTGACGTTGCGACGAATCGTCGCAACGTTGCGACAGCCATCTCCCTGCACGACCGAAGAAACAAGCCCCGTTTCCCCGCCCTGACCGACACCCAAGCCCGCACCAAGCTTCGTCCGCACCCCGCTGCAGCAGCCGCTCCGTTCTCCCGCTCCGACCGAGAGGAGACCTCGGTCTGACCGAGAGCATGGCCCGCTCACGCCCGCATCTCCGTACCGCACCGACCCCCGCTCCTGTCGCCCGCTCAGCCCAGTGTCTGACCGAGTCGCCGTCCGCTCTCCGCAACGTTGCAACGGTTGCAACTTGCAGCGCCCGAACTCCCGTATCTAAGGCGCCCGACCGACGGCCTGCCCCGCACCGACCGAGAGCCCCGACCCCGCACCGACCCGCTGCACTGTGCAAGCCCGTTCCCAGTGTCTGACCGAGCCCGACCCCCGCTTTTGGCTGTGTACGACCGAGAGCCATTCGTCGCAACCCCGCGTCCGTCGCATCGCTTGCCACCGTGGGCCCCCCAAGTTCTCCAGAGGTATTGTAGGTCCCCTATTGGTCCCTAGGACTACTGTGGGCCCCACCTAGGTGCGTTCTCTCCGACGATTTGCCGCGTACGACGTTGTGATACGTCGTAGCCCGTCGTCGCACGTGCGAGCTTTGGAATCTGGATTCGTCGCTCCCGTTACTGCTCTGAATTTCCAGCGAGGAATCTATATTGGAATCAGGACTTGGAGCGTGATATTTTATTCCAATCCCTGGTGTCGCTACCCGACGCCAGTGTAGCTTTCGTGTCGTGTTGATGTAACGCTTTGCACCCCTAGGACCCCCAACCTATTGCATACTAATCAAGACTAAAATCAGTATTTTTAAAGTATTTTAAATGTTTTAGAACTCACTAATAAAGATTAATAAAATGGATGTAGGCCGGTGGACTTGTGCACGTAGGATATTGTGACTTTGGACTTGTTGGTTGGCGTGCTCAGACGTGATATTTGCAGGCAAGTGAAACTTGCCAACTCTTGTGTAGGGCCATGTTTTTAGGCCACTTCCTTGTTCTTAGCGTAAAAGAGACTAGACAGTGAAATGATAGCTGTCTAGACGCAACTTTAGGGTCTAGCTTGATAACGAAGCTAGATCCGTCATCCTGCCATGTCATGCATGCATTGATATCTGTCACGTTTAAATTCCTTATCTGTACGCACTTTTAACTGCCATGCATTGCATTCTACATGTCATCCAAGTTGATTGTTGCATTCATAGCACACGCTATACTACTTGTACTTCCTTGTCCGGCTAGGTGCACCTCTACGCCATCATGAACAAGACTTCTGGACTCGTGATCCAGAAGCGGGCCTCATGTGTTGGTCAAAAACCAATGCCCAATTTCCTTGTCCGGCTAGGTGCACCCCTATGCCATATTGAAATACACTTCCTGGCTCGTGATCCAGAAGCGAGCATACGCGTTCGGGGGTAAGGCCCTGGCTCGATACATGTGGAGGGGTAGGGATAAGCGATCACTTGAGCTAGGAGCTGGCCACGCAGCCACTCTAGCCAAAAGGCAAAATCTCTGTGCACGACGTGCTTACTTTACTTGTCTTGTACTAGTGAGTGTTTCTTGTAAAACTTGACATCCATGACATGCTCGTACTTTACTTTACTTGTTGCACTCATACTTTAACTGCCATGTCATTGCATTCATGCTAGTACTGCTAGGTTGCTTACCTTCACTTTCAGTTTCTTTGTACAAGTCTGTTGTAGACTTGCTGACATGTGCCCCTTGCTCTTTTGGGTGTCACATGTTAGACCCTGAGCCAGAGACCGTTGCTGAGTATGTGGTGTTTTGCTGACGCTGAGCCTGAGTCCATGTCTACCCAGGAGGAGTTTTGTGGACACCGGTGACCATTCTTTGAGTCTTTGCTGAGCTTCCTTTTGTTTTAGGCCATCTGTTAGTTGTCGGTGCGTGGCACCTATACTTTGTACTTTGTACTTTTGTTGGCCATGTTTGGGCCTCTAGACTTTTTCTTTTCAGCCTGGTGGCTTTTTCTGTGATGTTAAAACTTATTTTATGGATATTCTGAGTTATTTCATTCGCGTTGCAAGGACCTGCAGTTTTAAAGTTGATTGACGCTTATCAGACTTGCAGCTTTGCAGCTTCAAGTCTGAGCGGACCTTCTCACGCTTCGCCTCCATATTTTTGGGAAGCGGGGCGTGACAGGTTTTGTTGGTGGCCCATGCAGGTCCAGTCTTGTAATTGCGAATTAACGGAACAACGATAATAACGGAATGTCCATTAAATAAATTGCAACATCCGAGTCATAAGCCCTGAGTCTAGTCGTTTTCCTACGTCACTAGGAGATAAGGAGACTTAGTTAGACGTCTGTGCTTGCTAGTTAGAGGCATCTGATTGTTAGTTAGACTCCCTGTCAGCAATTGATTTAATCGTCGTAGGAGTTACCTTAGTGGTTCTTGTCTAACTCTGACCATATTAGACTTCTAGAATTCCCTTCAGTCGTTCGCTTGGGTTCATCGATTTCAGACCAAGCTGAACGTATTTCATTACCGTCTAGCTCCTTAGAAAGTATTAGCGCTTAGTTCTTAATCTTTAGTTGGTCGACCGTAGGAGTTTCCCCGTAGATTCTCCTGATTCATATCCTAGGCGTATGTATGTTTTGATCATCCGACCAATTTCCTTGCCTCGATTCACGAGATCGCCTCATGACGATCGTCGTCAATTTTCGAACCTCTCCATTACAAACCTTGAATCTTCTGAAAGTATTTTTTCGATTTCCTCTAAGTTTAAATTTGCTCAATTTTTAATATATATATCTTATATTTCATACTCCTTCGTTGACTTGAATTCTTAAAACTTTTGTCGAAATTTTGAATACTAGCTTATGGTATTTTCCCAGCCTACACTTTTGTACCTATGAAAATACACTTTCCTTTCATATATTAATTCTATTCTGAATCGTACTTTTATTTTGACCAATTCAACTTGTAATTTCCCTTCTTATTTATGCCATTCAAATGACACATCGCGCTTACTTTTAATATGCTTTTCAAGTCACATGGAAATTCAGCTTTCAGTAAGTCGATTTTATGCTCGTCGTTTTCGCTACTTCAGATTTTTGCAAATTTACTATTTCATTACCACTTCCTGATTTAGACCCTCCATGATTTGATTTTAAAGCTTTTCTATCAATTTTGATAATTCTTCTACTAAGTCATTATTATTATCTTTCCGCTCACCATACATACTTTTAGAATAGTTTCTAAACTAAATTGAATTTCAATTATTTTTATATCCGTGACAGGCCCGTTGTGCTCGTATACTAAAAGCTTTGTGTAAACCAGTTTTATTTTTGGCACATCCTGGTTCCTCTAAAAGTAGTTCCAATATTGATCATTTTAAATTTCCTTTCCCTGGCTTAAAGACTTTGAAAGCGTTTAACACGAGCTTAAATTCTTCGGTTACTTTAATTTCATTCTTTGAATTTCCAAAATTTTTGCCCAAATTATATTAAATTACTGCCGTATAATATTTTCTTAAAAACTACGTACTTAATGTTCGTGTGAATGATTTACTTCCTTTTATAATGACTTTCTATAAGCCATTTTCTCTTATTATGTATATTCGACTCAAACTCATTTTGAACAACTCGTTTTATTGATCTCCAAATATTTCATACAGACGAGGACTTCAACTTTTTGAAGTAGAACAGTTTTCAAATTTCACGTATTTTAGCCTATGTTATTTACCCTATTTCCTTTTCTGTATCCTATAAAAGTATCACTACATCTCCTTTTTCCCCACCTAAGCATTCACAAGTAAATCGTTGTTTCACCTAACCAAGCTGTCTCCTTGTATTCGTCCTATCTGAACTCGTGCTTATCGATCCTTCCCTCATCACGCTTTCGACCTCGACCTCCCTTTATTGCCTAGGCTTTAGTGCCCGTCAATGTCTGTGTCAACTCTAAGTTGTTAGTAGGCCCTTGGACCTTGTGAGATTGTCGTGATGCAATGTACCTAAGTTGTGTATGTGGGCTGGAATGAGTGTACCCCCCATAGTATATTGATGCTTGCCTATTGTGTGATATATATATATATACTCGGAGTTATTCGTGATATTATGAAGTTTTTTGTGAGTTAGTATTTATAGATTTGTGTGGTTAGCTATACCATACTAGGGATGCCTGTGTATATAAGAGTTAGTGTTGGAATATCTAATGGAGTGTACGTAGTTAGAGATACTTATAATGGTTGGTAAAGCTATGTGTATGCTAGGTGTGATAATAATGGGTGTATGTATAGTTAAGTGAGTAGGCCTATTGGGTGACCCATATGTTAGTACGTATGAGTATGTGCTCGTATGTAGATATGTTTTGTGCTTAGATGTAAGTAGTTATGTTTTGTTGCATGAGTATTTAGGTGATATACATATGGTAGTAGGATTATAATTTTGATTGGTATTGCTTGCTTTTACGGGATGTTGTATAAGTACATACCGTGAAGTATACCCGACTATTGCACATCTTAACTATGTATGTATAGGTGTTGGTATACGAATTATAGGTAGTAGGCTATGGTGTGAATATATATGTTACATGTGTGTGACTATACGATGAATGCGTATGTATTAGGGAGTGTATTATAATTATACGTGTGCTGATGTCTGTATTATTATTATGGTATATAGAGTGATTGAACTATGTGGGCGTTACCTGACTAAATATTAAGTGTGATTGACTTATGGTATGTATATGGTTGTATTGGTAGACATATATATATATCGGAGTGGCATTGGTATAGGTATGAATGTCGTGTTACGTATATAGAATATTCTGATACGTGTATTGAGTCTCACTCAAGCTTGAGTGGGTATACTCTAAGTATATTGATATGAATGTCTGTAGTTTGAATACAGCGATGCTTGATGTACGTATAGTGATAGTATTATTTGTGCCTGGTTGTGCTATGTACATGCTTGTGGGTCGCTATACCAGTATATAGTTATAGGTGTTGGTCTTGAGGTATAGCTATTTACTAAGGACTTGCCTGTGTGAACGTATGTGTGCTAGCTAAACTAGGTGTGTAGATGTACTGGATATATGATGGTATGGTTGATGTATATGAATGAAATGTTAGCGTGTATGGGTGTGCACCATGCACGGGCAAGTATGTGCTTAGTTATAGGTATTGATGACTATGGTATATGTGGCGTGTCGTAAATACAGTTATAGGACCGTATGTGATGTGAATATATGGTGAACAATTGCATGCATCTGAATGACTATATATTGTGAAGTTATAGTAGTGGTGAATGTGTATTAGATATAGTAAAACTTGATTAATAATGGTATGGTGTGACTACATGAGTTGATGTGTTTGGTGTTGGATGTATACTAGGAAATATTAGGGAGTCGTATACACATGTTTGTTTTATGCATAGGTAGTTATCTATACGTAAAACAATGACTGTATTTGCAAGTGTGAGACCATACTTATATGAGTATCTGAAATATTGTTTTGTGATTAGGTAACTAGTAGTTATATAAGGGATGTATGCTTATATATATGATTGAAATACATGTATGAATTTGACTGACTATAATGGGTGTAAGTGTATAATGTGCGTGAATACATACATGTCGGTAGAGCTAATGATTGACTACCTAGTGCATATATAAGCACTTGTAATAACTATACACGGGTTAAATTATAATGTGACATGATTGGGGTAGTTACTAGAACGACTAGATATGTTAGAAAGTCCGAGGACGGACTTTATTCTAAGGTGGGGAGGATGTAACGACCACTTTTCGTTGTACTTTGTTCGTGCACGTGCTTTTGGCCGTGCACGTGTTTGTTTTAGACTTTGTTTGTTTGTGAACACTTTGCTGTGATATGTCGTTGTGAACGTCTCTGAGAGTATTAAATAGTGGCACTAATTTGGAACGACATTTCTCGAGTCGTTTCCCCACAATTTAATCTTATTCAATGAGACGTTGCGATGTTCACTTTTGACGGGAGACGTTCTTATTTTTAGTTTCGTCGTCCGACGTCAAAATCGAGATCTGTCTTCTTAGTTAGCTTTCTTTCGTCATCATGATCACCATGATATTTATTTTATAATTTTTGGAGCTCATTTGACCTACTTTATATTTTTAGCAAGGTTTATAATATTTTTAAAAGCTACATTTTAAATTAATTTCGGCCAAATAAAATTTATTTGAGTCTAAAACGTTTTAAATAATTTTTGAGCCAATTTCCAGCTCATTTGGGCCGCACCCAAGCCTTGGGTGAGTTGGAGAGGGTGAGATTCAAATTTTAAATATTTTTAAATTCCTAATCCCATTAGGATTAGCCCTAGACCTAGTCAACCCATCTACACTATATAAACAACCTCTAGGAAGACCTATTTTCGTAAGAAAATAACCCTAGCCGCTTCCAAAACCCAAATTTGACGTTGCGACGAATCGTCGCAACGTTGCGACAGCCATCTCCCTGCACGACCGAAGAAACAAGCCCCGTTTCCCCGCCCTGACCGACGCCCAAGCCCACACCAAGCTTCGTCCGCACCCCGCAGCAGCAGCCGCTCCATTCTCCCGCTCCGACCGAGAGGAGCCCTCGATCTGACCGAGAGCTTGGCCCGCTCACGCCCGCATCTCCGCACCGCACCGACCCCCGCTCCTGTCGCCCGCTCAGCCCAGTGTCTGACCGAGGCGCCGTCCGCTCTCCACAACGTTGCAACGGTTGCAACGTTGCAGTGCCCGAACTCCTGCATCCAAGGCACCCGACCGACGGCCTGCCCCGCACCGACCGAGAGCCCCGACCCCGCACCGACCCGCTGCGCTGTGCAAGCTCGTTCTCAGTGTCTGACCGAGCCCGACCCCCGCTTTTGGCTGTGTACGACCGAGAGCCATTCGTCGCAACCCCGCATCCGTCGCATCGCTTGCCACCGTGGGCCCCCCAAGTTCTCCAGAGGTATTGTGGGTCCCCTATTGGTCCCTAGGACTACTGCGGGCCCCACCTAGGTGCGTTCTCTCCGACGATTTGCCGCGTATGACGTTACGATACGTCGTAGCCCGTCGTCGCACGTGCGAGCTTTGGAATCTGGATTCGTCGCTCCGGCTGCTGCTCTGAATTTCCAGCAAGGAATCTATATTGGAATCAGGACTTGGAGCGCGATATTTTATTCCAACCCCTGGCGTCGCTACCCGACGCTAGTGTAGCTTTTGCGTCGTGTTGAGGTAACGCTTTGCACCCCTAGGACCCCCAACCCATTGCATACTAATCAAGACTAAAATCAGTATTTTTAAAGTATTTTAAATGTTTTAGAACTCACTAATCAAGATTAATAAAACGGATGTAGGCCGATGGACTTGTGCACGTAGGATTTTGTGACTTTGGACTTGTTGGTTGGCGTGCTCAGACGTGATATTTGCAGGCAAGTGAAACTTACCAACTTTTATGTAGGGCCATGTTTTTAGGCCACTTCCTTATTCTTAGCGTAAAAGAGACTAGACAGTGAAATGATAGCTGTCTAGACGCAACTTTAGGGTATAGCTTGACAACGAAGCTAGATCCGTCATCCTGCCATGTCATGCATGCATTGATATCTGTCACGTTTAAATTTCTTATCTGTACGCACTTTTAACTGCCATGCATTGCATTCTACATGTCATCCAAGTTGATTGTTGCATTCGTAGCACACGCTATACTACTTGTACTTCCTTGTCCGGCTAGGTGCACCTCTACGCCATCATGAACAATACTTCGGGACTCGTGATCCAGAAACGGGCCTCATGTGTTGGTCAAAAACCAATGCCCAATTTCCTTGTCCGGCTAGGTGCACCCCTATGCCATATTGAAATACACTTCCTGGCTCGTGATCCAGAAGCGAGCATACGCGTTCGGGGGTAAGGCCCTGGCTCGATACACGTGGAGAGGTAGGGATAAGCGATCACTTGAGCTAGGAGCTGGCCACGCATCCACTCTAGCCAAAAGGCGAAATCTCTGTGCACGACGTGCTTACTTTACTTGTCTTGTACTAGTGAGTGTTTCTTGTAAAACTTGACATACATGCCAAGCTCGTACTTTACTTTACTTGTTGCACTCATACTTTAACTGCCATGTCATTGCATTCATGCTAGAACTGCTAGGTTGCTTACCTTCACTTTCAGTTTCCTGGCACAAGTCTCTTGTAGACTTGCTGACATGTGCCCCTTGCTCTTTTCGGTGTCACATGTTAAACCCTGAGCCAGAGACCATTGCTGAGTACGTGGTGTGTTGCTGACGCTGAGCCTGAGTCCATGTCTGCCCAGGAGGAGTTTTGTGGACACCGGTGACCATTCTTTGAGTCTTTGCTGAGCTTCCTTTTGTTTTAGGCCATCTGTTAGTTGTCGGTGCGTGGCACCTATACTTTGTACTTTGTACTTTTGTTGGCCATGTTTGGGCCTCTAGACTTTTTCTTTTCAGCCTGGTGGCTTTTTCTGTGATGTTGAAACTTATTTTATGGATATTCTGAGATATCTCTTTTGTCTCATTTCATTATTATCGTTGTTTCATTCGCGTTGCAAGGACCTGCAGTTTTAAAGTTGATTGACGCTTATCGGACTTGTAGCTTTGCAGCTTCATATCTGAGCGGACCTTCTCACGCTTCGCCTCCATATTTTTGGGAAGCGGGGCGTGACACTATACTAGCAGGTAGCCGGTAGCTACCAATACCACTATATACATCGCATCCAATATATCCTCACTTTTACTAACACACTAGTACATGCACAAATAAGTATATTTCAATAGTCATACACATTCAATAGATAGCCACATCCAATATACGCACACATCCATATACTGATACATGTATATCAGAATAGGGATCATTCACACACATATACATACAACCACTTATAAAGCATACACCAATACACGTTCAAAAACACATATACACAGTCACACCACGCTAGCTACAGCAAACCTACATACATACAAGTATCTCATATACCAATACAAAATCCTCCCTCATGCCACTATATATAGAAAAAAAATACATACACTACATATACATCCAAATGGTCTAATAGACGCCATTCGACGGGTAAGCGTATACACACATATACACATATACCATAACTCCACTTAACCGTGCAAACCCATAGCCATCCCACTTATACATGCACTGTACAATCTCAAATCCTCACATTCATCACATTCTGCACATGATACACGTCACACTTATATCCATATTCCATGTTAGGCACGTTATAGAGCTAAAGGCCTAAATTTAAGTGAACGGGTCTAAAGCATCCCCAGTCTCCTTAGGGTACATCTACTCAAAACACCCTGGGGCATTTCTTACACTACCCGCGCCCCCCATTACTTATCTATATCGCTACACACACGCTGTATACGGCCATAGTACAACACCTATCTACACTCAATAATACAACCCACAACCATATACCAAATTAAGACAATATACCAATTCATATAAACACATATACAGTACATAGACATACTCACAGTTATTTAAATTTTAACACATTTGGATTTCATACCATAGCAACGCAATGCTAGCTATATATATGTACCAGTATTCCATACATATATCTACACCACCTGTCCATACAGTTACCCATACATTCACCCACATACACTTTCCACCATGTCCAAAGACGATATAGACATTCCACTACTCTATCCATACAAGGGTAGATGTACTCACATTGGTACATTCCCCACATGAAATACAACTATAATTTAATAGATAATAAATTGCATACATGCACTCATATCACATACGTACACATCTTCACTCACACCTCTACAATATATATATATATATATATATATATATATATATATATATATATATATATATATATATATATATATATATATATATCCCCACTAGCTAATATGCATCCACCCGTATATGTCCACCAATAAACATATACATATCACCTATACCTCAAAGTCACACAAGTATACCACATACCTACACACCTATCCGTATCTTGTATCTATATAGAGACATAACATATACATATACTCAAGCACTTGCACACCTAGTATATACGCCCACACCTATCCACACATGCAACTTTTATACCATTCGAATACAATTATATATATTTACCGAATACAGGTATACATGCGATGTATATAGTTTAATTATCCAATTATAACAACTGCATTCATACACACGGACTCTCATTATTATATATATACTGATACCAACTAATATACATCTACAGTATACTATACTGTAGGAAGTTCATCCTCTAACTTCCTAAGTTCGAGGTTTAAGGGTGGATCACTTAAGGCTCTAAGGTCACTACCCACCTTAGGGCTAATGTATCCCGATCACCTACTGAAGCATAATGTGTACTATCCTTACGCACATCGCAGTGCGGTGACCTGCATGGGCCGCCAAAATCTGTCACACCCCGTTCTCGGAATACCCGACATTTAATTAAATTTTTTTTCCAAGTATCCCGAAGAGTGATGGTGATGATAGAGGGAAAAGGGAGAGAAAGAAGAAACTGAGTAAGCAAGCCACTGCGCACGTGATGGGATAGTATAAGTGAAGCTCCACTATAGTATCACACAACTCATAGGTAACAAAGAACAACAATATATCACATATATATATGACAACTTCCATTTATATACATCATCCAGGTACACCACTACATATACACCGTCATTCTCCACCTCCCAAGACAACCATATCAAACCACAACTACAGCTTACACCAAGTGTTAACCCTGAACCCAACTCCAAGTCACATCCAACAATGATACCCTCCTACCTGAAAAATAGGGAGGAGCACGTCAATGCGTGCCTCAGTAGGAACCAACTTGGATTTGGAACACCATTCTAAGGTTATCAAATCACAAGGCAAAGCAAGAGAAATAAGGCATATAAACTAAGTAATATGATGAAAAGTAAAAAAGCTAAACAAGGGAATCATACCTGCGGTCCGTTGTCGAGTTACTTGATTCGGGTTCAATATTACATATTTAACCCCCCATTTAGCCCTATTTTGTGCTCACGTGATGCTACATTGTTCTCTAATTCATACGTATTTTCTACACATTTATTTATTAGAGAAAACACACTATTTGAGCACAAAACGGCATTTAACGATGCAATTCTGCACATTTTATATTTTTCTTAGCATCGTCTCGATCTCACGATTCCAACGAATATTTATTTGTATTTTTCTGAGATCTGTGCTAATTACTATGAATTTTTGAATGCAGAATATCAATAAAATGAAGATATTAAAGTGTGCACGGATCTTGGCGCGACACGTGGCAAAATCCTATCGCTCCCCGCTTCATCCTACGGTCGTAATCAAGCAGCGACGCGGATTAATTATGGCCGTTGGATCGAGATCCAACGGCCCGTAACGAAACATTCGCAGCAGCGGCGCATTCCGATCGTGCATATGTGGCACTCATCGCGTCTGTTGATCCTTCATCCAGCGGCCGTAAACAAAGAGCGACGCGGCATGATCTTGCCCCTCCGATATTGATCGGACGGCCCAATCCGACTCCGAGTCGGATTCGTTAGCAACGCGGATGCGGTTGCGAGAAGCGGGCGAAGACCCGATCCGATAGCCACGTGGCGCGATGCAGTTAAATCCCGCTTTTGATGGACGGACGAGAAGCAATCCGATTTTGATGAGCGGCCACGATCTTCCAGAGGCTGTGCGGATCGGATTTGGGCGCGAATTTGACGCGGGTTTTGAACCCGATAGCACAGTAAACCCGCAATGATTTATATTTAAGGTATTTCTAGGGTTTTTGAGTGTATTCAACCAGATTTGGGGCGTATTTTGGGCGTATGGGAGGCTCTAGAAGCCGTACTCTCCCCCTGAAAAATTCTGTAAAATTCCAGAGGCTTGTTTTATTATTTCCAGAGA
Organism: Scilla litardierei; assembly: GCA_030789695.1. Classification (NCBI taxonomy): domain Eukaryota; kingdom Viridiplantae; phylum Streptophyta; class Magnoliopsida; order Asparagales; family Asparagaceae; genus Scilla; species Scilla litardierei. The sequence goes on from CM061141.1 coordinate 114,627,179, forward strand.
GTTTGAAGTCTTTTCAAGGAGAATTGGTGATATATTTCTTAACTTAAACCCCGTATTTGATGCTTTTCTCTTGTATTTTGCTATGAACTTGAAGTATTTGGCTATGAAACTTGTTTATTTTTGCATGATGTGGTAGATAAATCTCTGTTGTGCATGGTATGGAGTAGTTAGGGGATATAATTTGTGTTAGTTTGGTTGTATTCTATGTGCTAAATCGTTAAACGTCGCTAAAATTGTAATCTTTGTTCGTAAATCGACTTTTTTTAGATTCCAAAAGAATTGATTAAGTTGATGATCGCCCCAAAAGGGTGAGTTTTGATCTCCCCAAAAGGGAGTTTCATACCGTAGTTTTGATCTCTCCAAAAGAGAGTTTCATATCGTATTATAACTTTAGCGACGATCTTATTGAATTTTATGTTTGAACCCCCAAAAGGGCATCTTCCGATGAGTTTCTCCCAAAAGGAGAATTCGTTGAGTTATATTGGATATTTTCCGGTGAATTGCTCTCAAAAGGAGAATTCATTGTGATATAATTCATCAACCAAATTAATATGAATCAGTGATCCTAACGAACCCATACCATGTGCAAACTTTTTATAGATATTTTCATATATGATTTTCTATGCTTATTTTGTTCACGTGTTCACATCACCATCACCGTCACCATTGTTGAAGTGGTTAGTTTCTTTTCGTAGGATTTCTATTTGATTTAAATTGTGGTTGCAACAGATTTCTTCCCGTGGATTCGACATCTGGACTCCCAGATTTTACTACTTGTACGGACTCTTGCACTTGAGAGAGAGCACCTTTCAGAGCCCACCAAGTTTTTGGCGCCGTTGCCGGGGAGGAATGGTTTGTGACTACGGTTTATTTCATTCAGAGGACCTTCGGTGAGATCTTTCCACTTTACTGTACATAAATCTTTTTTTTATTATTATTTTTATTTTAATTTTTAAAAATGGAATATATGAACTTCTATTGCACAAACAATCTGTATGATGCACGGTATGCTAATGCACACAAACATCGAATGGAGAAGCTCAAAATTGTTAATTTTAATCAAACTGACTGTGAAACTTTCTTTCAGGCCTGGAGGAGGTTCACAGACATTATATCGAGCTATCCGCAGCATGGGTACACAAATGAAGAGCTTATGGCGTTCTTCCTAGATGGACTACAACCGCAGCTGCAGGAATTATTGGGAGGCATGACGCCGACAGTGGCGTGGGAATACATGGAGTCTCTGCAAGAAAACGAAAAAACCGCGGAAGAGACTTCAGAGAGTGATTCAACGGAGCCTTCGTGCCTCGATCAAGAAGAGCAAAGCGTAGACGTACCTTTGCAATCCTTGAAAGAGGAAGCTTACCAGACTATTCAGACACAGGAGGCCACTTCTCATCAATTCCAAGAGAATTTTCTTGCTCGGAGTCGGCAGATTCAAAAATCTATTGAAGATCTTAATTTGCTTGCCACTTGTGTAGAAGAAGGTAATGCTTTTGAAACTCAATTTAAAGAATCTAATACGAGTTTATCTTCTATTGCAGGAATATCGAGCGAGTCATGTCGCGTTGATGACACGAATAAAAATATCCACATGGCAGAAAGTGTGTGCAAAAGAGAGGACGAGCTAGCAATTTTGGATGAACGAGAGGAGGAGACAGCTAGGGAAAAGGGTTTTGAGATTATCGCCATGGAGTCAGAACCATTCCCTCCTCCAGTTTTGTCCCAAAATCATTTACCCCTCTCCCCAACGATCGAGCATCGTACAGAAAGTAGTGCAAATCTTTCAGGGAGTAGTCGTCAACTTGCTTTAATTTCTTTCACTTATTTCGATGACTACATTTGGAATACTTTCATTGAGAATAATTTTAAAATAATTTGGACTGACATAACTCATCTCTCGCAGGACATTGTCAAACAGCTTATAGAGATGCTTGGAGTTGTGTTGCTGGGGTCCAAATTAGTTTTTGGAGGAAGAGTAATTGCAGAGAAGCGCAAGGAGCAAATTGAACAACTTCCTCCACCATCAAAGATTCGGGATCCGCCATTTGATCACGGTGTGTTCTTTCCAGTAGTGTAGTTTTTATATGCTTCCTAGGTTGCTTGCTTGAATAAACTCGTACCCCTTTCGCCATTGAGGACAATGTCCATCTTTAGTTGGGGGGTGTGTATGAGACCTTAGGATTGTTTTAGTTGGGGGATAAATCAACAAATCTCATCATTTAAAACTCTTTCATATGCCTCAAATGCGGATGATTATACGTTAATTGAGTTCTAAAAATTTTTATGGCTTGAGTTAATTATTTTTCTCTTCTTGGAATTACTTTTAATATACTATTCATGAAAGTTTTCAATTTCCATGATTAATATCTCGAAATAGTTTGAATTTATTTCATGCATGCTAATGTGATGAAAAAGCTTAAGTATACACGATTTATAAGAAAAGTCTTCAAGTTGAAGAGGAATTTGGCCATTGGTATTAATGTTTATATTCAAAGAATGGGTGTTGAGTTGCTTACAAGAGAGAAAAAGATGAAGAAAAGAAAGAAAAGAAAAAATGAATGAAGAAAAATGAATGAATAAGTATGTCACTAATAAATAACTTGGTTGGCTCGAGTAGTACAGTCCGAGGGGTCCTTCTTGGCCTAATGCCCTATGATCGTCTGATTTGGGAGCCATTGACCGGAAACTCACTCATTTGATGGAGCGATCCAAGTTATACTTTTTTCTGCGAATGTTACTTGATGCGTGTTACGCGGAACGAATAAAAGAAAAGAAATGGTGAATATACTAAGCAACTTCAATACCCATGTCTTGAATGATTGTTTTGATAGGCCAATTCCTTGGAAACACGAAAACTAGTTTATAACGACGTGTTATACTTTCGCTTGTGCAAAACGATGCTTGTATGTTATTTATTCATACTAAATTAGAGAAAATATCATGTGATTGATTTTGTTCATGGATGAGTATATTAATGGTCAAGACCATGTTGGAATGCGTATTATTGAGCCATGCCATGAGCAATTTGAAAGAACTTATTGTTTTATTACTCATCCGTATTTATCGCTCTTTTTGCTAGAGACTAGCAAATCGCTAGTTGGGGGTGTGATTCGGGTTCAATATTACATATTTAACCCCCCATTTAGCCCTATTTTGTGCTCACGTGATGCTACATTGTTCTCTAATTCATACGTATTTTCTACACATTTATTTATTAGAGAAAACACACTATTTGAGCACAAAACAGCATTTAACGATGCAATTCTGCACATTTTATATTTTTCTTAGCATCGTCTCGATCTCAAGATTCCAACGAATATTTATTTGTATTTTTCTGAGATCTGTGCTAATTACTATGAATTTTTGAATGCAGAATATCAATAAAATGAAGATATTAAAGTGTGCACGGATCTTGGCGCGACACGTGGCAAAATCCTATCGCTCCCCGCTTCGTCCTACGGTCGTAATCAAGCAGCGACGCGGATTAATTATGGCCGTTGGATCGAGATCCAACGGCCCGCAACGAAACATTCGCAGCAGCGGCGCATTCCGATCGTGCATACGTGGCACTCATCGCGTCCGTTGATCCTTCATCCAGCGGCCGTAAACAAAGAGCGACGCGGCATGATCTTGCCCCTCCGATATTGATCGGACGGCCCAATTCGACTCCGAGTCGGATTCGTTAGCAACGCGGATGCGGTTGCGAGAAGCGGGCGAAGACCCGATCCGATAGCCACGTGACGCGATGCAGTTAAATCCCGCTTTTGATGGACGGACGAGAAGTAATCCGATTTTGATGAGCGGCCACGATCTTCCAGAGGCTGTGCGGATCGGATTTGGGCACGAATTTGACGCGGGTTTTGAACCCGATAGCACAGTAAACCCGCAATGATTTATATTTAAGGTATTTCTAGGGTTTTTGAGCGTATTCAACCAGACTTGGGGCGTATTTTGGGCGTATGGGAGGCTCTAGAAGCCGTACTCTCCCCCTGAAAAATTCTGTAAAATTCCAGAAGCTTGTTTTATTATATCCAGAGAGTTTGAAGTCTTTTCAAGGAGAATTGGTGATATATTTCTTAACTTAAACCCCGTATTTGATGCTTTTCTCTTGTATTTTGCTATGAACTTGAAGTATTTGGCTATGAAACTTGTTTATTTTTGCATGATGTGTAGCTAAATCTCTGTTGTGCATGGTATGGAGTAGTTAGGGGATATAATTTGTGTTAGTTTGGTTGTATTCCATGTGCTAAATCGTTAAACGTCGCTAAAATTGTAATCTTTGTTCGTAAATCGACTTTTTTTAGATTCCAAAAGAATTGATTAAGTTGATGATCGTCCCAAAAGGGTGAGTTTTGATCTCCCCAAAAAGGAGTTTCATACCGTAGTTTTGATCTCTCCAAAAGAGAGTTTCATATCGTATTATAACTTTAGCGACGATCTTATTGAATTTTGTGTTTGAACCCCCAAAAGGGCATCTTCTGATGAGTTGCTCCCAAAAGGAGAATTCGTTGAGTTATATTGGATATTTTCCGATGAATTGCTCCCAAAAGAAGAATTCATTGTGATATAATTCATCAACCAAATTAATACGAATCAGTGATCCTAACGAACCCATACCATGTGCAAACTTTTTATAGATATTTTCATATACGATTTTCTATGCTTATTTTGTTCACGTGTTCACATCACCATCACCGTCACCATTGTTGAAGTGGTTAGTTTCTTTTCGTAGGATTTCTATTTGATTTAAATTGTGGTTGCAACAGATTTCTTCCCGTGGATTCGACATCTGGACTCCCAGATTTTACTACTTGTACGGACTCTTGCACTTGAGAGAGAGCACCTTTCGGAGCCCACCATTACTGCAAGAAAGTGTTAGCACGAATAATAATAATAATAACACAAGTGTTCAGGCAAACATTATCAAATAAGAAGAGTACAAGTGCATGAGGCATAACACAGATTCACCAAGAAGCAGGCAAGGGAAGGAAAAGTGCTGCCAGCAGAAGGAGTAACACACAAATTCTAATTTTATTATTTGATAATTGAATTAATTGAAACTTGGGTAAACTTTGTGATACCAGGACCTGGACTTCATCCCAAATTTGGGGTGAATATAGCACACGACGCAGTGGACACGGGCACTGTACACCGGGCCTCTCAGCTCCCCCGTCTCTGGCAGGAGTGAGGCTCTCCACCTCCTTACCCCTCCACTCCCAGTAAAGGCGAGTGGGTGTAAAAATCCACTCCACTCCCGGTAAAGGCGAGTGGGTGTAAACTCCACACATCACATAATCATCTCCCAACTTCACAGTCAAGGCCTCATATCCACAATTTACTAAAATCCCATCTAAAACCCGGGCTTTGATAACTCACCCACATTAGAGAGGATTGAGATTTATTCAATTTTATTAGTTAACATCATAAGTGACACGTTAAGGGTCTTGATGGCATGGGTATGCACACATCACCTCAGCTGTCCATCATTAAGCATAGGGTCATGCACTCACGTGACATGCCCTCTATCACAACACATCATCCACTCACAAACACGATGTTTCCATGCCATTCAAGCCTCTAATTTCACCAATCATCACCGTGGCTCAAGGCCAACACTAACATATATACGTTACTCAAATTACCGAATGTTGCCTTTATTGAGGCATTTCATTGAACACCTGACGGGCATCATTCATATTAAAGCAACTCAATAACATTTACATGTGCCAAGGGAATAAACATTCATTTCACCATAAAACAATATTAAGCAAGAATAATAATAGCCAATTAACCACAATTAATGAATAAGAATAGCACTTAATGAATTCAGCTTGCTGAAATTGCAAGAACAACCATAAAGATCAACACATTTCATTTAATTCTCTTGGGAATTTGACACAACTTTATAAATGAAAGTTGAATATATGTCAGTTATGGATTTACATATAAACTTTCATGCAAAAATATGAACTAAATGATTTATGGTGAATTAATTAGTGAAGTGTGTCAAATCTGTTTTTCAGACAGATTTCAGGGTCTGTATTGAAAGCAAATTTTGGGCATATTGGAGGCAGAATTTGGACATATAAGCACTCTGATGAATTTTTAGAAAAATTTGTTAGCTTTCCAATAAGACCAATAAAACAAAATTTCATTGAGTGTGCAGGTATTTAAGCCATTTCTACTGAACTGTGTCAAAGCTGGAAATGAAACAGACATGCTGTAGAGTTTGAATTTTTACTCCTAATTTCAGAATTGAACATATATAAATATTTACATGATTTTGGGGTAGAACTTCGAGATCTACAAGCTCATATTTTTTTCGAAACCCAATTCGAGCTACAGTAGCCAAGATTACAGAAATAACACACAACAAAATTTCAGGATTTCAAAGAGGTTGTTTTCACTAAGAACTTCAAAGGATAATTTGTGAAATTGAAACATGGCACATGAGTTTTCACCATCCCTAATACATATTAAGTAAACCATGCTATAAAAACATGGTTGCAAGAATAATGGAGTGGAATTCCAAATCCAAGAGATCCCTACCTCAAGAGTGTTCTTTCTTCTCCTCTTCTCTTCCTCTTCCTCTTCCTCTTCCTCCTCCTCTTCTTCTTCTTCTTCTTCCCCTTTTTTTCTTTGGATTTTGGTCAACATAGAAGGGGTTAGAGGGGAGCACGAAATTGGAAGAGAGGGGGAGGCTTGGAGGGAGGAGAGGGGATAAGGATAATGGAAGAAAAGAGAAGAAAAGAAAAGAAAAGGAGAGAGAGGGAGAGAATTCTAGAAGATGGTTTTCCATGGCTTAGACCATAAGCCATGTTAATTATTAAATGACCAAACTACCCCTCACACATTCAAGTATTTACAAGTATGCCATTTCTTTATACACACACCACTTAAGTATGTACGCACAGCAAATTTAGTCCAAATGACCGTTTTGCCCCTCGCCTTTCTAAAAGTTTACGGGGGTTGCCATTGACCCCTAACCCCTTTCACACTTGCATGGCTCTTCCTACACACATCCACGCACATCCATGCTTGCATACATGCTTCACACACACACACGTCTAACACATTCATGTTGTTTTGCACTCACGACGTCTTTCACACTTTTCCCGCATTCACATTTCGCATTCTCTTCCCTTAGCCACGTATTACGGCCCAATCCCTCTTGCACTACGTCACATACATCGATATCTACGCTTATTTCATGCCCGCGTATGCATCGTAGGTAGAAATACCACGTGTGTTCAGTAGAATACACGTATAGTGCAAAATAGGGCATGACAACTACCGTTAAGCATGCAAACAAAGCAAAATGCGAGAAAGCAAGCAAAGATGAGAAGTGTGAGTGTTTATGGTTTCATGGTGTAGTCGGGCTTATAAATTCATTTCAAATCACTGCGATCTCTCATCCGACTAAGGAGAGAGCGATCGGATAACATGGCATTTCATCGAACACATGGGTTGCAATAAAAGTGACGAATGAAACATTGAGAGCAATCAATTTGACCACAGTAGAGGGGATCCGCTAGGATGAGCCCCTGTTTGGATTTCCCACTAGGGGTTCCAATAACAACCCTAACTCAAGATTTCATCCACATATGAAAGATTAAAATCATGCTAGAAATGAAATATATAAGCCCAACATACATCAATCCACCATAAACACACACAAGATGATTAGCCACTCATAATAAACAAAGTCAACATCTTTGATTTCAAAATCAACATCCAAGAGTTTTACAAGTAACAAAGATCAACAAGAGAAAGGAAAATATAAGCTTCGAAGCAAAAAAAACCCCTTGTGAGAAGATCCCAAGCTTCCTTTTTGATCTTCTCCTTTGAGCTTCACCCCTTCTCCAAGATCTCCCAAGCCCTAGATGTTGTTTTTCGAACCAAAGCAATAACAAGAGCCAAAAAAACTGAGAAAAAACAGAGACTGTGTGCTGAAAACAGCCCCAAAACAACTAAAAACGTATTACCAGCAGTTCAGGTCTGCAAAAGTGGGCATTCGGGTGAAATTCATGCCTAAACCCCGCTCAAAACAAGGGAAAGGGGGATTGCGGGTCGGGCGTGGGGCGCCCGACCCGCGAGCGTAAGAGCGCCAGCTTCAGCGGGCCTAGGGCATGCGCAGCGCGCGTGCCTGCCCGCTGCTGGGTGGGCACGCGCGCTGCGTGTGCCCCGCCCTTGGGCTGCTGCGTTTTCGAATTATTTTTTTTTTACAAACAACGACCCGCTCCAGTGAGCAGGCTGCGGGCTGGGCCCATTTACAATTTATTTTTTGTTTTATCGTTTTTTAAAATTCTAGAATCACTCCCTTGCTCCAATAAATCACCAAAAATAGCCACATTCTCCAAAAAATCCTGGAAAAATTCCAGAAAATCTGGAAAAATTCCCAGAGTACCTAAAAAATAAGAAGAGCTAATAAAAATAGATTAGGCGTTAATAATCCATGATATCACAAAAACACACGTATCAACGCAAAAATAAATTTGATATACACATAAAATACCCAGAAATGGGGAAATAAGCAATTTAAACCCCGAATCAAGGAGCGTATAGGATTAATTGTTTTTCTTTGAATAAATCTCACCTCCATGCGACACCCACATTTTTATGACCCAAAACCTTTTTTTAAAATGCTTTAATGCACATACTCCACCTGACTCCAACACCCACAACCCCTCACATTTGCACCCATGCTATCGCTTTATTACTCATGTTCAGGATATGCTTTAATTCTACCATACAAAGATTCGGAGAGAGGAAGCGGATTTAAACGGAGCACCTGAAGTGCCCGACTTCAGCCAAGTTTTTACTCTGGCATGATAGACTTGGCCACCCTGGATCAGTGATGTTGCACAACATCTTATCCTATGTATATGACTTGAAGAACCCGAAGATTCTTCAGAAGGGAGAATTCCCTCGCATCCCTTGCTATAAGGGAAAACAAATTACAAGGCCATCTCTATTAAAATCTGACAAAAGAATCTCCACGCTTCCTCAAAAAAAATAAGGAGATTGATGTGTACATATCCACCCCCCATAGTGGGCTATTTCGGTACTCTAAGGTACTGATAAATGCATCCTCAAAATATTCGTATGTGTGTCTACTCTCGACCCGCAACGTAGCTTTTCCAAAGCTATTGGCACAAATAATAATGTTGCGGGCATATTTTTCAGACAATTAAATAAAGAAAATAAGTCTGGTTAATGTTGGGGAATTTACCTCCCGGACATTTCAAGAGTACTGCCAAGCAACGGGAATAGAAAATGAACATACAGTGCCACATATTCATACCCAAAATGGGTCGACAGCGTCACTGATAAATAGACTCTTGCACGTCCTTTGTTAATGATATCCCGATTGTCGGTGGATGCATGGGGACATGCAAATTCTGCATGCTGCATCGTAAATGTAAATAAGACCCTTTGGAGGTCAAAGTCTCCAATGCATCTTGCATATGGAATGCCACCGAACATTTCTCACTTGAGAATCTTCGGTCACGCAGTTTAAATCCCCATCGCACCACCACAGAGGACAAAATGGGTCCTCAACATCGCCTAGATATCTATGTAGGGTTTGACTCACCCTCAATTATAAGATATCTAATACCCCAAACAGGGGACGCATTTAAAGGCACATCTTGAAGACTGTGATTTTGATGAGACGAGTTTCCCTAAAATAGGCCCAAATATTGGAAATCTGGTGCGATACAAATTATAACGTGGGATACAAAAAGTTTGACCCACTATGATTCGGTAACAATACAATGTGAAGATGAGATCCTGAAGATCCTCAACATACAGAGCAATGTTCACTAGTTACCGAACTAATTTACTGACAACCAGAAGATTGTCAGATCACACATCCCTGCTGAAAATACTCCAGCTAGAATCGACATCCCCGAGAATGGACGTAATCCACCAGCAGCAGAAGTGGATGTTCCTCAACAGAAAAGAGGCAGACCACCAGGCTCCAATGATGAAAATCAAAGAACAAAGAAAAACTCTTGAAGACCTTAAGACAATACTACCACGGGGCAATGAGCTCATGTCCACACCCTCACCCTTCTTGGAATCCACTGCGGAGGAAATGCCGGGAAAAACTGAAATTGAATGTAAATGTTGTACGTACTGGGGAGGTGTTGGACAGAAAGAACATAATGTCGATAATGTATTCACGTATCATATTGTCATATACATCGCAAAAGCGATGATATTTATAAAATATCATTTCATACTCCGTTGCTAAAATGCAAACGTAGAGATTGGCCAAATATGGAACGAGGCAATAAAAGAGTAGCTGGACTCACTTATGAAACATGAAATGTTCGGACCTGAAGTCCAGACACCAAAAGGTGTCAAACATGTGGGTAAAATAAGTATTGCATACATAAGAAAAAATAAATACAAAATCGTATGCTATAAGGTACAACCTATAGCCCAAGGTTAATTTCGCTGAAACTAGGGATCGAAAAAATTAAAATAAGCATGACTCATAAATGATGCATCAGTCTCCCTAAGTTATCAGATGTGAATACCTTACGGTTTGGCAAAGGAAATTTTGGATATGCTGTTATTAGATGTTGTGACGGCATATCTTTGTGGATATCTTGGTAAAGATAAATTCTACATTTCCTTAAATGCCTGAATATACTTTGGGACGTCTATTCTATTGAAGAAAAACAATAAGAATAATAAATAATGTACAACCAAGAGAATCACTTGACAAAGCAATGATTCCTACTTAGGGTTGTCTTTACATCTAAGCAAAGAACGGGATTTGAGATCATAGTTGTAAACAACTTAAATCTCATCGGATCTCCTGAAGAGAAAACCGAAATATCTGTTCAAGCCTGACTATTAAACATAAAATAAAAGACCTAGGCAAAAATAAATTAAGTCATGGCTCACAGATTTATTATCTTAATAGAATCATGTTACATACGCCCAGAAGTGCGTTGAAGAGATTAACTAGACCATGGTCATCCAAAGTACACCTATGGTAGTACGCTCTATGGATGTACAAAAAGACCCCTTCTGATCGCTGGAAGAGTGGAAGGATATAGTTGGTCCTAAAGTCCATTATCTAAGTGCATTCAGGCACTCCTGGCTAACTGCATGCGTCCCGATATAGCAGTTGCAGTAAACTCATTAGCCAAAGATAATTGGTCACTTAAAAGTGCCATTAGACCGGAGTTAAGCCTTCTGCGCTTCCTCCAAGGGTCGAAAGATTTGGGCTTGCATTATATAGTATCATCCTCCATGTTTATGCAAATGCAGGTTACAGGTCCGATCCCTATACTGAGAAATCACAGACTGGGTACCACAGTGGGAAGGCCATCTACTGCAGATCTGCAAAGCAAATTATGAAGGCAATATCATCCTATCATTCCGAGATCCTCACCATCCCAGAAACACACCGATGCTGTATTTGAGGATGCCTAGTGGTACATCACATCCCAGGGACGCCTGGGATATAGGCTAGTATTATGGAGCTGCCCACATAGTCTGAAGACCACATCAGAGGTGACGAAACTTAGCACACCTCTCCAAAGTTTCTGGATTCAGCAGCTGCTTAATGGTGATAATATTTGTAATCTGTGTATATCTTCGGAATGATGTAAATAGGAGTGATGAGATATGATTCGGGATATAAATTGCATATTTTCCCCCCTAACTACCCCCATTTTGTGCTAAAGATTAGGCTTAATTGTGCTCTTTTTGGGTATATTTTCACTCTATGTCATTTTCGGGGCTTATTCTCATTCTTGGCACAAAATACGGATTTTATCGTCCTTATTGGCTTCCTGATATTTTCTATATGCTCCTGGTATTATTGTAATCATAGTGTCAATTTTTGAGAATTATTTGAGCATTGGAATATTTTATATGGAATTTTGGAAGTCAATATTGTGTTTTATAATAGCCATTATATTTATTTTGTCATCATATGGACTAATTTTTGCTTCTCGTATTTTTCAGGTACTCCTGGGAGTCTTGGGGAATTTTCAGAATTTTCTGGGATTTTTCTGAGATTTCTAGGTATTTTTTGGATTTATTTGGAGCAGAAATGGGGTTAAAAATCAGAAAAGAGAAATCTCAATGGGGCGCCACGTGGCGCAACCACGCAGCGCCACGTGGCGCCATCTGTTCGTGAGGCCTGATTCGGGCTTGCGTTTTCTAAAAAATAATTAAAAAAATTATAAAAACAGCGGCCCAGTCAGCGGCCCGCTCTTTGAGCGGGCCGCTGCTGCCACTTGCTGTTTTTAAAAAAAAGAATACAATTTTTTTTTTGCAGGCCGGCCCGCTCAGCTAAGTTCGCCCAAGAGCGGGCGCATGGGGCGGGCTGAACCGCCTGCGGGTCGGATCCGCCCAGATCCGACCCGCAACGATCTAGGGGGCCTTATATGCGGGTTTATTGCGGGTTTGAGGGGGTTTTCAACCCGCAAGCCCGTAATTTGGGTTATTTCTGGGCCTGTTGCGTTTTGGAAGGGGAACTCGGCTGTTTGGCTTCTTCTTGCTGTTTTTTTAGGGTTCTTGGGGGTTCTTCTTCCCCAAAGGGCTAGGGGTGGAGCTTGGAGGCCATGGATGGTGGAGAAGCTTGGTGGATGTGCTAATGTGGAATGGAAGGCTCATTTGGGGAGATCTTGGGTGAAATTCTTCATCTCTGATCACTCCATATTTTACACCTTTTTTTCTGCATATTTGCATACCGTTTTGATCGCCCATATCACGCTTATCACGATTATTCGACAATATTGCGATACTTTTCACTATTTCTTGTTTTTGTCGTATTTCAGGAAATATGGAGCGATTTGGATCGATTGTGAGATCAAGAGGATTTGCACCCACTCCGGAGTGTCAACCATGGCCCTTTTGAGGGTTATTCTGCAATGGAAGAGGAGTGGAAGAAGAAAGAATGTCGTAGGAGCGACGGGGGAGCGAAAAGATGAAGATTGGGCATTTTCAGCATGCCACTCGGCCGAGTGAAGGAGTCACTCGGCCGAGCATTGAGACCCCGCTCGGCCGGTCAGATCGGACACGCAACAGAGATGTATCAGCGTGCACTCGGCCGAGCATCGCACGCCGACTCGGCCGAGTGCGGAGACTCCATCCGCCCGAGTGGCATCACGACGACGGCAAGCAAAAATCCCAGACTTACTGGAATCCGTCAGGCGATTGAGGGTTCCGACTCGGCCGAGTACCGAATGCCCCGCGGCCGAGTTAGTAAAGCCACTCGGCCGAGTCACCTCCGAAGACAGGTCCCCCAAGACCCCTGACTTACTGGAATTTTACAGGGAATGTCACGTGGCCGAGTAGAGAAGCCCACTCGACCGAGTAGAGAAGTCCACTCGGCCGAGTAATGCCGAGGACACGCAGCGCCCAGATTTTCGGACAGCCTCCCACTCTTTTGAAATCTGCTATGATTCCAGCAACAAAAGTATTTTTCTCATATTTTTTATGGATAGTAGACTTCATGACGGTTCCAACGCCGCCAAGAACGCGCAAATCGGAGGTCGGATGAAATCTGGGGAATTTCTGCAAGTTGATGCTGCAGTGCTGGAATTTGCATGTCAGTGTCACTCGGCCGGGTCACATATTCCACTCGGCCGAGTGCGGCCTGGGCCCAGATTTTAAGTTGCGGTTTGGGCTGTTTTTGGGCACGAATTTGAGGGGTTTTCTAGGGTTTCTTGCTAGGGTTTTGGGGGAGTATTTAAGGGGTTTGTAGCCACCATTAGAGGGGATCCCCATTATGTTTTATTAGAGTTTATTTTAGAGGTTAGGCCATGCCCTAGGCCCCCTCTTGGATCAAAAGGCTTGTATTTGGATTGGAATTCTTCATCAAAGCTAAGTATTTCTATTCTTATTATTTGAATCTTTGTTTTTCTATCTTTTTGTATGCAAGCAATGATTTCTATTGATTCTCATATCCTTGTTGCTATGCTAGAGTAGATTTGTTGTTCTAGGGTTTGGGGATGAACCCTATGGATCTAATTTCATATTTGTGATGAATGAATTTCCAAATTGCTAGAATTGCTAGGAGGTTAGGTTGTGATTGATTTATTACGGATAGCTAGGGATTTCCATCGATTTGGGATTTGCAAGAGATTGGATTCTAATCGATGGGAAGGCCTAGATATTCGATTTAGGTTTACAATTGGGTTTCTCTAGATTTGGTTTGCAAGAGATTGGACCAAAGCTAGGATTTTTAATTGTAAATCTATACACATATTCGTTTGCAAGAGATTGGACGAATACGAACTATCACAACCTAGATCGTAACTCGAGTTTGCACGAGAGTGGGCTCGAGGAGCGATTGGACGATGATGTCGATCCTCATGCTAGTGGCTTAGGTTAGGGTTTGCAAGAGATTGGGCCCTAACCTAGGTTTGCTATAGACCGGCAATAGCGCGAGAGCGTGAGCTTGGTTCTCCATTAAGTTGCGACTAGTTCACCTCAACGCAAGTCTAGTAATATTGAGATTCACTATTCACAATGATGCATGACGGTCCGTAGTGGGGATTCCCTAGCCCTAGACGTCTTTATTTGATTTTATATCCCATACTTTGCCCGACGATTGTGACAGGATCGCCGCAAGGCAAATTCCCTCTTTTATTATATTGTATTTGAATCGATATTTGACCGATTTCTTTATCACCGACACCGACATTCACCACCATTGCCATTACATCATACCATAGCCATCTCCACCAATAAAACATTCGTAGTCAAACCAACCTAGGATAGATTGGAGCCAACACCACCTCCTCGTGTTCGATACCCGCTCGCCACTACGCCGTGCGCTTGCGGTAAAACTACAACCGCCGCTCCGGGACGTGTATCCGGGGTGCGATCAAGTTTTTGGCGCCGTTGCCGGGGAGGTGTTTCCCGTTGGGTGCCAATTTGTCACAATTAGGTTGATCAGATTACATTGAAAACAAAAAAAACAAAAAAAATCAAAAAAAAACATTGAGAGAGATTTTTTCCCACCACCTGCTATTATTATCTTTATCTCTCTTTGTACCACTGACGTCTTTTCCAGGTTGTTTACTTTGATTGATCAGGTACAGTTGTTGCAGCGATGGTGCTTCCAAAGAAAATGCGAGCGGGCTCTATACAATCCTACATATATCTCGCTGCATTCTATCAGGCTGATGGAGAATCCTTCGGGGAAGCCTTGTCTAGGTTTGAAGGAATGTTAGAAATGTTCCAGACGGAGTCAGACCATGAGTGGAATGACTCCACGCTATTTGATATCTTCACTAGAAGGCTAAAGGGACCCTCACGTGAGTTTTTGAAGAGGATGCAAGTGGGGAAGTTCAGTGATCTACAGTTGGCAGCAGCCTTGGAGCAAATGATAGATGATGCTCGATCTACCGGTTCACTAATCGTTACGGTAAGTAAACCATACGACCAAGTATTCATCGATTTTGTTATGGCTAATGTCTCTAGTGCAGGTACCATCATAGATGGAGTGTATGCTTCACTTGAAGGTGATCATATCCACCTTTATACCATCAACACTCCACAAATAGAGACATCTGAGTTGCCAAAGGAGGACATGTACACGGACCTATTGAGAAACATTGTCGACGTAGTTCGAAATTCCGGTCCATTGACAATAACGGCAGGTGATCCTTTTGAGCTTGAATTTCAAAACTTTATTACTCATTGTATCTCTTCCACAGGCACAATTGATGATGGAGTCTACGCTCTAATTGAGGGGCACAAGACCCACTTTTATACCACGGTCAAGATACATGAGCCCATAGAGCCACCTGCACCTACTATTGAGGAGGCCAAGCCATGCAATCGGGTGCCTCGAGCCCCAGGACAGAAACAAAGAAGGAGGCATGAAAAGGAGATGATGACGTTTACATTGCCTTCTATACCTGAGGAGCCTGAGGAGGATGTCCACGTTCAGCTTGGGGGAGAGTCAGCTTGTGCCATCGTCGCTCCCCCTTGCCACCCTCATGAGCCAGAGCTTGCTTTTGAGGAGGCCTTACTTGCGGAGCCAGAGCTTGTCACCGAGGAGGCCGTGCATTGGAACGAGGACACAGCCATTCATGAGGATCCCAAGCATTACCCTCCTCCTTTCGAGCTACCGCAGCCATCCCCACCTTCTACAGAGGCTGAGCATCCCTCAGAGGACCACCCTTCCACTGACGCCGAGGACAATCCCACAGAGCTTATGGCTCCCCTTCAGGGAGATCTCTTTACTCCCTCGCCCTTTATATTTGATTCCCCTCCCGTGTATGATGCTTTCTATGATTCAGATTTTGACGACTCATTGCACCTTTTGCAGGATTCATGTACATACGATCAAGAGGTACGATGGGACGTATACGAGGAGGAGAGCGAGGAGTTAGCACCCATGGATGCTATTAATTATGATCAGGAGGTGAGATGGGATAAGTCTGACGATGAAGAGGAGCTGCCTGATGAGACCTACGCTTATATGCCCGAGCTACCTGAACAACCTGAGGCGAACAATGTGGAGTTGATCGATGTGGTACACGAGAGTAGAGATTTATTTCCAGGGAAGTGTTGTCAACCGTTTTTAATTTTAAATACTTATGTTGATGACCCTCTTTGGAATACATTTATTTTGGGGAAGAATTATCCACATCAGATTGATGCGGCTTATCTCTTGCAGGGTACAGGTGGAGTCCTTGGAGAGATGCTGGGAGCCGCATTGCTGGAATCTGATGGAGTCCGTGGACATGTGCACCTGGCAGAGCCACGGAAGGAGCAGTTGGAGCAGTTGCCTGCACCGGCAAAGATACTGGATCCGCCTTTTGCTATAGGTGATATCAATCCAGTAGTGTAGAAATTTTTATGCTTTGAATAAACACGAATCCTCTCGACAACGAGGGGACCGTATAGATTTGATTGAATAAATATCACCTCTTATGACGGCTACAAAAATTTTTAGACCCCAAACCCATATATATATATATATTAATTTCCCTCTTCATATTTTGATACGCCACATCCTTTTGCTCACCACCATCGAGCATTTCTTTCAAGTGAATACTCACTTTCTTATTCATTTGACTTGATCACGCTTTGCAAAGCCATGATATTTTTGATCGAGTCATTTGAATAGGATTGTTTGGTATAAGCTTGGGGGAATGCGCTCTCATGCATCATTGCATGTGCATGTAGTTGCATTAGGATTTCATGTCATTCATTTCATCATATTTCATTCACCCCCTTATTATTATCGTTGTTCCTCATATTCTTTCATTATGATCACATTGAGGACAATGTGAAGTTTAAGCTTGGGGGAGTGCATTTCCATGCCATTTAGATGCATTAGTTGCATTTTTACTTTATTTTAGGGCTTTTAAAATTTTTCAAAATTTTGCATCATCTTTTTGAATTTTCCATCTTATTTTCCTTTTATGTGTGTTCATGCATCATGTTGTGTGCTAGTTTTTCACTTCTTTCCTCTCTTTTATTTTTTCTTATTTCTTTATTTTTCTTTCTCTTCTTTTGCTAGATTTGTTCCTTATGATGATATCTCTTATTGCTTTAGCAACCATCACGATGCTTATTATTCCTTGCCATGCTACTTAGAGTATTCCATAGTCTTGCTATTCACATGTGCTTGCAAATCTATTTCTCTTGATGACCCCTCTAAGTGATCGCATGATATTCATTGAAACTGAATGTATGGATTAGTGTTTGATATGCTTTTGTTGGAAATGCACCAAGATTCACGCATCATTAGTATATCTGAAGCATCAGTTTTATTGTCTTATTCACCTTCTGTTGCATGCCTGATATGGTGGTAAACTTTACTGCTTGACTTCACTATTTATTGAAATGATTGAGAAAATCCATGCTTACATATGAGTTTTAGTTGAAGTATTATTTTATTGAACCGTTCGTGCACATCTTAGAGTGAACCGAGTGCTACATTGTTTCTTTCTCCACATATATCTTTTTATTCTCTACATGTCACTTGAGTTCACCTCATAAAGCTACTTATATCGCATCTATTTCCCAAAAATCCCCACAAAAGAAAAAGTTAGCTCCAAAAAGTCCAAAAAGCCAAAAAGGAGCCAAAAGCCAAAAAAAATACAAGTCATATAGCTCCTACAAAAATCCAAAAAGAAAAAATGAGAAACAAAAAGTTCAAAAAGAGAAAAAAAAGAAAAATGTTTCTCTATCTCATTATTGGAGCCACAAAATACTTGGGAAAACCAAGGCCAAAATCCCATTTTCCACTATCATATTCCTTTAGATGCGATGCCTCAAGCTAAGCTTGGGGGGTGAAATCATTTGACCATATGAGTGAGTACGACATTAGAGTGGAGAGGTGCACGAATGGGGAAGTTTGATAATACTGAGACTTGGCGAATTACTTTAGTTATGGAGATTTCTTATGAATCGATATAAATATGTGAATGCCATGATTTATTCTATTCTCCATTGCATGTTTGGTGTGATTCTTATATGCTTCATTTATAACTTTTGATTGAAAAGTGCATCGCCAACATTTGTATATTAAATTCTATGAAATGCGTGATGTGGATATGAATTGATTGTATGAATTTAGAGAGTCCCTCTTATTGTTCTTAAAAGCTTGCAAGTACCATGTTTATGAAAGATATGAAATCCTTGTAGCATGTGATTTGTATTTTCCAAGTCATCGTGATGTGTAGCTTATGGCTTGAGATCTGAGAGTATAATCTAGCGACCCCTTCCACTTCGTATTCTTTTATTTCATCTCCCTTATTTTTCATCTCCCGAGTTCGTCTTTTTACTTATCTTCCTCGAGGACGAGTAAGAGGTAAGCTTGGGGGATTTTGATCACTCCATATTTTACACCTTTTTTTCTGCATATTTGCATACCGTTTTGATCGCCCATATCACGCTTATCACGATTATTCGACAATATTGCGATACTTTTCACTATTTCTTGTTTTTGTCGTATTTCAGGAAATATGGAGCGATTTGGATCGATTGTGAGATCAAGAGGATTTGCACCCACTCCGGAGTGTCAACCATGGCCCTTTTGAGGGTTATTCTGCAATGGAAGAGGAGTGGAAGAAGAAAGAATGTCGTAGGAGCGACGGGGGAGCGAAAAGATGAAGATTGGGCATTTTCAGCATGCCACTCGGCCGAGTGAAGGAGTCACTCGGCCGAGCATTGAGACCCCGCTCGGCCGGTCAGATCGGACACGCAACAGAGATGTATCAGCGTGCACTCGGCCGAGCATCGCACGCCGACTCGGCCGAGTGCGGAGACTCCATCCGCCCGAGTGGCATCACGACGACGGCAAGCAAAAATCCCAGACTTACTGGAATCCGTCAGGCGATTGAGGGTTCCGACTCGGCCGAGTACCGAATGCCCCGCGGCCGAGTTAGTAAAGCCACTCGGCCGAGTCACCTCCGAAGACAGGTCCCCCAAGACCCCTGACTTACTGGAATTTTACAGGGAATGTCACGTGGCCGAGTAGAGAAGCCCACTCGACCGAGTAGAGAAGTCCACTCGGCCGAGTAATGCCGAGGACACGCAGCGCCCAGATTTTCGGACAGCCTCCCACTCTTTTGAAATCTGCTATGATTCCAGCAACAAAAGTATTTTTCTCATATTTTTTATGGATAGTAGACTTCATGACGGTTCCAACGCCGCCAAGAACGCGCAAATCGGAGGTCGGATGAAATCTAGAGAATTTCTGCAAGTTGATGCTGCAGTGCTGGAATTTCCACTCGGCCGGGTCACATATTCCACTCGGCCGAGTGCGGCCTGGGCCCAGATTTTAAGTTGCGGTTTGGGCTGTTTTTGGGCACGAATTTGAGGGGTTTTCTAGGGTTTCTTGCTAGGGTTTTGGGGGAGTATTTAAGGGGTTTGTAGCCACCATTAGAGGGGATCCCCATTATGTTTTATTAGAGTTTATTTTAGAGGTTAGGCCATGCCCTAGGCCCCCTCTTGGATCAAAAGGCTTGTATTTGGATTGGAATTCTTCATCAAAGCTAAGTATTTCTATTCTTATTATTTGAATCTTTGTTTTTCTATCTTTTTGTATGCAAGCAATGATTTCTATTGATTCTCATATCCTTGTTGCTATGCTAGAGTAGATTTGTTGTTCTAGGGTTTGGGGATGAACCCTATGGATCTAATTTCATATTTGTGATGAATGAATTTCCAAATTGCTAGAATTGCTAGGAGGTTAGGTTGTGATTGATTTATTACGGATAGCTAGGGATTTCCATCGATTTGGGATTTGCAAGAGATTGGATTCTAATCGATGGGAAGGCCTAGATATTCGATTTAGGTTTACAATTGGGTTTCTCTAGATTTGGTTTGCAAGAGATTGGACCAAAGCTAGGATTTTTAATTGTAAATCTATACACATATTCGTTTGCAAGAGATTGGACGAATACGAACTATCACAACCTAGATCGTAACTCGAGTTTGCACGAGAGTGGGCTCGAGGAGCGATTGGACGATGATGTCGATCCTCATGCTAGTGGCTTAGGTTAGGGTTTGCAAGAGATTGGGCCCTAACCTAGGTTTGCTATAGACCGGCAATAGCGCGAGAGCGTGAGCTTGGTTCTCCATTAAGTTGCGACTAGTTCACCTCAACGCAAGTCTAGTAATATTGAGATTCACTATTCACAATGATGCATGACGGTCCGTAGTGGGGATTCCCTAGCCCTAGACGTCTTTATTTGATTTTATATCCCATACTTTGCCCGACGATTGTGACAGGATCGCCGCAAGGCAAATTCCCTCTTTTATTATATTGTATTTGAATCGATATTTGACCGATTTCTTTATCACCGACACCGACATTCACCACCATTGCCATTACATCATACCATAGCCATCTCCACCAATAATACATTCGTAGTCAAACCAACCTAGGACAGATTGGAGCTCAACACCACCTCCTCGTGTTCGATACCCGCTCGCCACTTGACCGTGCGCTTGCGGTAAAACTACAACCGCCGCTCCGGGACGTGTATCCGGGGTGCGATCAATCTCCCCCTTTGTATTTTGCACTTCTCTTTTTGTAATGAATTTGTGATGAATTTATTTATAAATCTCATCTTATTTGGTATGATGGAGTAGTGTGATTGCTTGTGTAGTTGTGTTGATTGATTGTTGTTGTTGGGTTGAGAATTGTATCCCTAGCACATTTTATCTTCTAAATTTGTGTATGAAACTTGAGTTAATTTGTTTATTGGAACTCTATGGGGAAATCCAAGAAGAGGATAATCCTAGCGGACCCTCTCTATTGTGCTTAATTGATTATTACTCATGTGGGTTTCATTCACTACTTATTGCACCCCAATTGTTCGATGAAATGCCGTATTTTCCGATTGAGCTTCCTTAGCCGGGAGATCAATTGAGTTATATTTGGGATGAATTCCCACACCCACGGCCACATTCACACACACCACATGAGTCCTCCTCGTTGCTTGCCGATTCGGCTCTCCACCCTTAGTATATAGGTTAGGACTTTTTTTTAGTTTCTTCACGTTTTTCACCACACTTTTTCCCACTTCCATCCACCGTAATTGAGGTGGTTGTTTCACGCTTTATTTTTCGTTATCGATCAATTTTGTAAAAATAGAACGAATTGTCCATGTGATCCGACCCGGTACTCACCGGTTATTTTTATTGCAATTGCCACTCCTGCGCTTGGGAGTGGAAGGCGTGCCCCGTGCGCGTATTCCGAGTCAACCAATTGGTGCCGTTTCCAGGGACACCGGTTTTTATTAGTAGCAATTTTTGATTGATTTTGAAATTTTTAGTGTGATACTTCTATCTCTTAGTGTGTGTCTTTTATTTATTTATTTTCCTTTTATTGAGTCTTTTGATTGTTTATTTTCATTTTCTTTGAAATTTTTTTTAACAACAACATGGCATCTTCTTCAGATTTTTCGGACTTTGATTTGGAGGATATCCCACTTCCGCCATACTTTCATGGCACGGAGTGGGAGAACCCTCATTTACATATTAAAAATTTTGAAGATTGGATGTATGCATGTCTTGGTGGGAACATTAGCGATGATTGCATATACTTCAGATTTTTTCCCTCTTCTTTGCAAGATGATGCTAGACTTTGGTTTGATTCATTGTCTCTGGACTCACATTTTACTTGGTTGTCGTTTCAGGCTGAATTTCTCCGAGTGTTTTTGCCTATCTTTTTGGAGCAGGTACAGGGGCGGCAGGCCATGGAGCAGCATATAGCGAGCTTTAGCCGGGCTGAATGGGAGGCCTACCATCAGGCTTGGCAGAGGTTCACTGATTTGGTGCTTGCGTGCCCACACCAGAGCTTTCACGAGGATCATCTCCTGCAGATATTTTATACTGGATTATCACCATCTGGGCGAGATTTCGTGCAGATGAGCTGTGGTGGGGAGTTCTTCGATTATTCGACCGAGGATTCATGGTGTTACCTGAGGGACCTTGCAGAGTGGGAGCAGACTGTGCCATCTGGAGAGCTGTCACTTGGATATAAGGATGATGGCCAGTCCCAGTTTCCACTTCAGGATGCAAAGCAGTAGGTCCAGTACCAGCCTGAGGAGCCAGCTGAGGGCTCGTTCCATTGCGACCCTATGGAATACCAAGAGAAATCTGTGAAGAGGGTGCACTGGGGCCAAGTAGAGGAATTTGAACATATATATTTTGAGGAGTCAGATGAGATAGATGATGGAGTGTGTGTCGACCACGACGGTGACACGATGCATTTTCACTTTGAGGTTGAGGATGAAGCGGATGTGCATGATGGCCTAGAGCAGATTGAGGACACCATGGAGCCTGAGCCACAGTCCACTTCAGAGTTAGCTTCACAGGTCGAGGCGGTTGAGTACTTTGGGAGGACGACTGAGATGAACTATTTCTGGGATGGCGAGGATGATGCGTGCTTGGATTTGCCTCGCCTCAGGATGAGCACTTGCCAGTCATCGAGGAGGTTTGTTGGGAGCAGTTACCAGTTGTGGGGAGTGTCGCAGAGATTGTGGATATTGATGTCGAGGATGAGGATAGTGACGGGGATTGCGAGATGGTATATATTGAGCCCGAGCTCCCTCCTACTCCAGTTTTCTCTCTGCAGCCACTTCCACCTCCTCCTGAGGCAGAGTATCATGCCACACCTAGCGCCATTATTAAGGGAAGTTTCCACCATATCATGCCTTGCATTTCTAAATCCCAATTTGCACTTCCGCATATTTTTGATTCCGATTGTCGTCGTTTACACTTAAATTCTTTTTCTGACGACCCATTTTGGAATGCTTTTATTGCAGGGCATGAGGACATGACTTGGATTGATGCAGCTCGTCTCCCACATGACACATATTACCCAAAAGAGATGCTTGGAGTTGCATTGCTGGAATCCAAGGAGGCCGGTGGAGGCCTAGCTCCAAAGCAGCTGGCGGAGGAGCAAAAGGATATGATCGAGCAGTTACCACCGCCGTTATATATTCGGGATCCGCCTTTTGCTAAGGTGTATTCTTTCCTTTAAGTAGTGTAAATAAATTAAAAATTAGTTAGTTTGCTTTTGCATGTTTGCTTTCGTATTTTTTTCTCTTTTCTAGGATCTTTTGCCAAGATATGATACTCTTCCATCATTGAGGACAATGCTTATTTTAAGTTGGGGTGAGAGTGTTAGAATCTTTAGGTTTGGTAGGATTTTGATGTTATCTTTAAAAAAAATTTTGAGATCCCTCCATGTTTCGCCTCATCCCATGATTTTTATTGTATATCATAGTTTGGCCTCCTTGTCCATACGCCATTAGCTTTGTTTAGTCCATACATGCTTAATGCCATGCAATTTTTCGGATTATCATTTTGGTATCAACTTCTCGATGTTTGATTGGCACGTTTCCATTTCTTTTCCAATTTGGAGTCAAATGTTAATATGCCATGTATGAAACTATTTCATATGTCGTGATAGCCTCTTTGAGATAATTTGGGAAAAGTTTGGTGTAAGTAATTGCATGAGTTGGGATGAATGGTGTAGTTTTTAATTGGATTGGATTTGGCCAATTGTGCATGCTTTGTTTTCCTCTTAGGAGTGGGTGGATGAGTTGCTAATTCATGTTGGAATGAGAAAAGAAAGTTAGTATAAGTGAATGTTTCTTTCTAATCAAATTGAGTAACCGGTGCCCCACGAAACATTGGGGAGGACGCCAAAGATGAGATTTAGGGTATCATTCCATCCCTTTGCCTATATAGTGTTATCGCGTGTAGGTATTGGTGGCCGTGTTTGCATTTATAGCGTTATCGCGTGAGTGCAAAACATAAACATCAAAAACAAAAAAAGACAAAAAAAGAAAAGAAAAGAAAAATGAATGATAAATGAAAGAATAATCAACATGAGTGATGCAATCTCATCTCCCACAACTTAGATGAATTTCTTTTGTTTTGGCCACGTTCATGAAAATTGGAAATTTTGACATCATGATATTTTCCCGATACGTGTGATACGGTGCTTATTTCCTTACTTTTCTTTGAATTGAATTGAGGGGAGTTTCATTTGTTATTTACTTTCATACATTTGGTATATTGGCTTTGAAATCATTTGGAAATATCATTTTCAGGTTTGCCATGATGATATCGTGATGTTGGTGCATGTTTTTCAATTTAATCCGAATTTATCGCATATTTTGCTAGGGACTAGCAAAAAGCTAGTTGGGGGGTGTGATTCGGGATATAAATTGCATATTTTCCCCCCTAACTACCCCCATTTTGTGCTAAAGATTAGGCTTAATTGTGCTCTTTTTGGGTATATTTTCACTTTATGTCATTTTCGGGGCTTATTCTCATTCTTGGCACAAATACGGATTTTATCGTCCTTATTGGCTTCCTGATATTTTCTATATGCTCCTGGTATTATTGTGATCATAGTGTCAATTTTTGAGAATTATTTGAGCATTGGAATATTTTATATGGAATTTTGGAAGTCAATATTGTGTTTTATAATAGCCATTATATTTATTTTGTCATCATATGGACTAATTTTTGCTTCTCGTATTTTTCAGGTACTCCTGGGAGTCTTAGGGAATTTTCAGAATTTTCTGGGATTTTTCTGAGATTTCTAGGTATTTTTTTGGATTTATTTGGAGCAGAAATGGGGTTAAAATCCGAAAAGAGAAATCTCAATGGGGAGCCACGTGGCGCAACCGCGCAGCGCCACATGGCGCCATCTGTTCGTGAGGCCTGATTCGAGCTTGCGTTTTCTTAAAAAAATAATTATAAAATTATAAAAAACAGCGGCCCAGTCAGCGGCCCGAGCGGGCCGCTGCTGCCGCTTGCTATTTTTATATAAAAAAAGAATACAATTTTTTTTTGCGGGCCGGCCTGCTGGCCAGCCCGCTCAGCTGAGTTCGCCCAAGAGCGGGCGCATGGGGCGGGCTGAACCGCCTGCGGGTCGGATCCGCCCAGATCCGACCCGCAACGAGCTAGGGGGCCTTATATGGGGGTTTATTGCGGGTTTGAGGGGTTTTTCGACCCGCAAGCCCGCAATTTGGGTTATTTCTGGGCCTGTTGCGTTTTGGAAGGGGAACTCGGCTGTTTGGCTTCTTCTTGCTGTTTTTTTAGGGTCCTTAGGGGGTTCTTCTTCCCCAAAGGGCTAGGGGTGGAGCTTGGAGGCCATGGATGGTGGAGAAGCTTGGTGGAGGTGCTAATGTGGAATGGAAGGCTCATTTGGGGAGATCTTGGGTGAAATTCTTCCTCTCCCCCTTTGTATTTTGCACTTCTCTTTTTGTAATGAATTTGTGATGAATTTATTTATAAATCTCATCTTATTTGGTATGATGGAGTAGTGTGATTGCTTGTGTAGTTGTGTTGATTGATTGTTGTTGTTAGGTTGAGAATTGTATCCCTAGCACATTTTATCTTCTAAATTTGTGTATGAAACTTGAGTTATTTTGTTTATTGGAACCCTATGGGGAAATCCAAGAAGAGGATAATCCTAGCGGACCCTCTCTATTATGCTTAATTAATTATTACTCATGTGGGTTTCATTCACTACTTATTGCACCCCAATTGTTCGATGAAATGCCGTATTTTCCGATTGAGCTTCCTTAGCCGGGAGATCAATTGAGTTATATTTGGGATGAATTCCCATACCCACGGCCACATTCACACACACCACATGAGTCCTCCTCGTTGCTTGCCGATTCGGCTCTCCACCCTTGGTATATAGGTTAGGACTTTTTTTTAGTTTCTTCACGTTTTTCACCACACTTTTTCCCACTTCCATCCACCGTAATTGAGGTGGTTGTTTCACGTTTTATTTTTCGTTATCGATCAATTTTGTGAAAATAGAACGAATTGTCCCTATGATCTGACCCGGTACTCACCGGTTATTTTTATTGCAATTGACACTCCTGCGCTTGGGAGTGGAAGGCGTGCCCCATGCGCGTATTCCGAGTCAACCAAGATAAGCCTAAGAAATCTGAAAGCGTAAGGAATTTTACAGATCAGGGGGAGTTGAGGGAATTTGTACTCTTTTCCCTTAGCTATGGTTTTTCCCACAGGGGTTTTCATAGCCAAATGTTTTAACGAGACAAATCACATCAACTCTGGATCCTGAAGTATCCACCCCTTTGTGAAGCTCAGAATCCCGAAGTGTCCATGAGCAGAGTCGCTTGTACAAATCAGGGGGAGTTAGAGAGCGTTGGTACTATTTTTCCTTAACTATGGTTTCTCCCTCAGGGTTTTCCATAGCCAAAGGTTTTAACGAGGCAAACCTCACCAACTCAGGATCCTGAAGTATCCACCCCATGTGAGACTCATAATACGCTCAGAATCCTGAAGTATTCATGAGCAGAGTCCACACCCATGGCTAGATAAGGTGGAGTGCTGTGAAGGGATAATAACGAGTTGGTTAGTCGGTTGGGATCACGGCTTGTCTTATAGATAAGATCGTATCTATTGTATCTTATCTGTCTACGCTCATCTATATGCTATAAATAAAGAGCTGTGGGTTCCTCCCCAGATGATGATTCGTAACAATTCACCTTTTTTATTATTATTTTGCATCTATCTGGGACCCCAATGGGTTTCCAATTTGTATTTTTCTTTTTTCTGCTTTATGGACTGTAATACGGACTTTAGACATTGTATGTTTTGGGTATCTGGCCGATCCCCGCATTTTTTCTTATTTATTTTCTTTAAAATGAGCATGATTTTAAATTACTTATTTTTAATTCATGCTTATTTAATTGCATAGATATAAAATGGCAAAATTGGCTAGCGTCGATTTCGAAGTACTTGACGCATCAAGAAAGAACTATCTCAGCTGGCGAGTGGAACAAAAGTTCCACTTGCGTTCCATAGCCATCCTTCACTCAATATTGGCCCCTGCAGCAGCAGTGAGAACTGCTGACAATGCCCCAGAAGTGGCACAGCCATCTAGCAGTTCTCCTACCATAGTCCCCGACATGGATAACGCGAAAGCCATTATTTATATCAGGAGACACATAGATCGGACCTTAAAGGCCTAATACTTAACGGTAGAAGACCCTCTTGAGTTGTGGACAGCACTTGAGGCACGTTATAGGCATCAGATAGATGTCATAGTGCCACGTGCCAGTTATGAGTGGAAAAACCTCCGTCTTCAGGACTATAAAACCGTTGCTGAGTATAACTCAGCACTTCATAATATCACCTCATGTCTGAAGTTATGTGGTGAAGAAGTCTCAGAGCACCGCATGTTGGAAAAGACATTTACCTCGTTCCACGAGAAAGATGCCATCCTCATGCAACAGTACCGTGAACACAACTTTACGAAGTTCTCTGATTTGCTATCTTGCCTTCTTAGGGCAGAGCAGAACAGAGATTTACTACTGGCTACTCATAATCTACGCCTTGCTGGTGCTGCACCTCTCCCTGAAGCCCACCATGTTTCCCCCAAAAGTGGAAAAACAAGAAGAAGGCTAGACAAAACAAAGGGAAAGCTGCAATAAAGCCAACAAGAGCACCACCCCAGAACAACAATAACCAGAGGAATAAAAACTACACATGGAAGCGTAAGAACAATGGTCCAGTGTCGATTCCTAAGAAGAACTGGGAGGATAAATGACATAGATGTGGCATGACTGGACATTGGTCCAGAAACTGCCGCACTCCTTGTCACCTCCAGGATCTGTATCAGGCGAGCCAGAAGCCTCCGCCTGAAATAAACTTGGCAGCTATTCAACAACCAACCAAGTTCACTGCAAATGACTTCGAGAATGACGATCTGCTCGATTGAGCCCTATCTTTATATTTATGCATTTAAATTCCATGTAGCTTCATCGATAGTTTGTTTTGAAAGTTTTCCTACTTTAATGACATTTTTTCATTTACTTAAATAAACTTTCAATTTGCTTATAGATAGATGAAGTCTGAGTGCCTTGTGGACAGTGCCTCAACGCACACTATCCTTCACGAACCATGCTGTTTTTATAGCTTAAACAAATATGACGGTCCCGTAATCACAATTTCGGGACTGTCCAACATAATCGAAGGAACTGGAGAAGCAATCATATTGCTCCCAAATAACATAAGACTAAAATTACAAAATGCACTATTCTCTCCAAAATCCAATAGAAATCTCATAAGTTTCAAACATATTCGTTTTAATGGATATCACTTAGAAACTAGAGATGAAGAAAACGTTGAATATATGTATGTGACTCGTCAAGTAGATGGCGGGAAGACCATCTACGAATGATTTAAGGGGCTTCCGTCGGGTCTCTACCACACGTATATTCAACCAATAAAAGCCAATATGACTGAGCACCAAAAGTGCCTTTCATTGCCAGAGTTGGAACTCTGGCACAATAGACTAGGTCACTCTGGATCAGCTATGATGCGTCGCATCATCTCTGAATCCCACGGACATAATTTGAAAAACCAGAGGATTTTCAAAAGGGTGAATTTCCTTGTCCCCCTTGTTATAAGGGAAAACTAATAACGAGACCATCCCTCCTGAAAGAGGGATTAGAGTCTCTAGGCTTCCTAGAGAGAATTCATGGTGACATTTGCAGGCCTATTCACCCTGCAAGTGGCCCATTTCGGTACTTCATGGTACTGATTGATGCATCCACAAAATGGTCTCATGTGTGCCTATTGTCCACCCGTAACCTAGCTTTAGCCAAGCTATTGGCACAAATAATTAGGTTGCAATCTCATCTCCCCGATAACAATATCAAGAAACTACGTCTTGATAATGCGGGCGAATTCACTTCACAAGTCTTCGATGACTATTACCGTGCAACGGGTATCGAAGTTGAACATTCCGTAGCTCATGTTCACACCCAGAATGGATTAGCAGAGTCTCTTATTAAGAGACTCCAATGGATTGCACGTCCATTGCTCATGCAATCCCAGTTGCCTATGGAGGCTTGGGGGCATGCTATACTGCATGCCGCATCGCCCATTAGGATAAGGCCCTCTGGTGGCCATACATTATCCCCGATGCAGCTAGCATATGGCGCTCCCCCAGATATCTCCCATTTGAGAGTATTTGTTTGTGCGGTGTATGTCCCAATAGCACCACCTCAGAGGACCAAATGGGTCCTCAACGTTGTCTATGTATCTATATTGGGTTTGATTCGCCCTTTATTATTAGATACCTAGAACCGCTCACGAGGGACGCATTTAAGGCACGTCTTGATGACTGTGAATTCGATGAGAAATCATTTCCAAAACTAGGCACACAGTCTGAGAAGCCTGATGCTTCTGAGACCATTTCTTGGGACAAGAAGTCTTTGTCCCGTTATGATCCGCGTACTAATCTGTGTGAAGATGAGATCCTGAAGATCCTTCACATTCAGACCACGGTACACCTACTACCGGATAAATTTACGGACAACCAGAAGATTGTTCGATCACACGTCCCTGCTGCCAATACGCCAGCTAGGATTGACATCCCCAGAGATGGATGCAATCCACCGGCAGCAGAATTGGTTGTACCTCAATTTAAAAGAGGACACCCTCCAGGTTCAAAAGATAAAGTTCCTCGAAAGAGGAAAATTCCTGGAGATAAGAAGAGCAGAAACGACAAAAAGGTTCAATCATTTCAATAAATTTAATCCTACAAATAATTCTTCTGAGCAGAATACTGTTAATCCAGTGAGATGTTTTATTGCATGAAACAAGATGATCCCTCCACAAGATACTGAGCTCAGACCAGCGACCTCTCCTCTCCTTATTTCCCATGCAGAGGAAACTATAGGAGAAACATCATTAAATTACGTACGTACTGGAGAGGTACTGGACAGACATAGCACAGTCGTCGTCGTCGATTTTGCGTTCGCTATTGCCGTTCACATCGCTGAATACGACGATGACGTCGAACCACGATCTCTAGCAGAATGTAAACGCATAGATGATTGGCCAAAGTGGGACGAGGCAATAAGAGTAGAGCTGGACTCACTCTTGAAATGCAAAGTCTTTGGACCAGTAGTCCAAACACCTTTAGGTGTTAAACCTGTGGGATATAAGTGGGTCTTCATCAGAAAAAGAAATGAAGAAAACGTGATCGTACGCTACAAGGCACGACTTGTAGCACATGGATTTTCCCAAAGGCCGGGGATTGATTATGAAGATACATATTCCCCGGTCATGAATGCGATCACTTTCCGATTCTTGCTTAGCCTATCATCTCTGGAAAGCCTAGAAATGCAGCTCATGGACGTTGTGACTGCATATCTATATGGCGATATAGATACAGAAATCTATATGAGACTTCCAGATGGGTTTAATTTACCCCCAGAAATGAAAGAGAGTCCTCGAGACGTCTTCTCAGTAAGGCTTCAAAGATCATTATATGGTCTTAAGCAATCAGAAAAAATGCGGTATAACAGACTAAGTGTTTTCCTTGCACAACAATGATTCACAAACAACGAAGTCTGCCAGTGTATCTTTATCAGGAGAACGGGAACGAGATTTGTCATCTTCGCAGTATATGTGGATGACTTAAATCTCATAGGATCTCCTGCAGAGATCAATGAGATATCTGAAAGCCTAAAGCATACCTTCGAAATGAAAGACCTAGGTAAAATGAGGTATTGTCTTGGCTTACAGATTGAACACCTACGAGGTGGAATCCTGTTACACCAATCAAATTATACAAGGAAATTTTTAAACAAGTTTCGAATGGAAAAATGTCATCCTTTAAGTACTCATATGGTCGTGAGATCACTGGATATTCATAAGGACCCCTTCCGGCCACTGGAAGAGGGGGATGAGATACTGGGTCCTGAAGTACCCTACCTCAGTGCCATTGGAGCACTTCTATATCTGGAAAACTGCACGCGTACTGATGTAGCGTTGGCAGTTAATCTACTTGCCAGACACAGTGCTGCGCCTACAAAGCGCCACTAGAACGGAGTAAAGCATCTCCTACGCTACCTCCAGGGCTCTATAGATCTGGGACTATTCTACCAGAGAGGTCCCTCCTCCCAGTTACTTGGTTATGCTGATGCAGGTTACCTATCTGATCCCCACATAACAAAATCACAATCTGGCTTTGTGTTTACCTACGGATGGACTGCTATCTCATGAAGATCGATAACGCAAACCACTACAGCAACATCATCCAACCATGCTGAACTTATTGCGATCCGCGAAGCGAGCAAAGAGTGTTTTTGGCTCCGCTCTGTCGTCCAACATATCCTTGATGCCATTGGCATAAAGACTGGTGGTCTTGAGCCCACTACCTTGTTTGAAGATAACACTGCATGCATAGCACAACTCAAAAGGGCTACATCAAAGGCGACAAAACGAAACACATTTCTCCCAAATTCTTCTGGACGCACGATCTACAGAAGAACGAGGAGGTCAACATTCAGCAGATCCAATCCTACAACAACTTAGCTGATCTGTTTACTAAATCTTTACCAAGATGTATTTTGGTAAAACTTGTAAAAGGAATCGGTATGAGACAGCTGAACGACCTACAAGCCTGAAGTTTGTACAGATGAGGGGGAGTAACCTGTGGGTTGCACTCTTTTTCCTTAAGCTGTTGATTTTTCCCACTGGGTTTTCCACAGCTAATGTTTTAACGAGGCAAACATGATTACTCCGGATCCAGAAGTATCCACCCCCTTAGCATTTACACTAAGACCAAAGTAATGGGTGGATAATGGGGAATGTTATGTATGAGGGAGGGCTTTGGTCTCCCCACATCTTTATCCCCACATTACTCTCCATTATCCTTACCAATGGAAACCTTTAGTATCATATGGCCTTTGGACTTCTATAAGTTTAATAAATAAAGAATCATGGATTTGTGTCATGATTAGTCATTTTTCTTGATTATCCAACAAAACATAAACCATTTGTTTAAAAAAAACGGAAATTTTATAGCGAAACTTACTTTAACCCATTGCCAGTGTTTCTTTGCAACTCAAGAATGTTTGCAAAATTCCCATGGCCAAACCAAAACCACGGGGCCTTTTCTAACCCTTTTCAACTGAAGAATGGGTATGAGAGCAATGGTGGCCTCTGCTCTCATCTCCTCCCATCTCTTCTCCTCTCGCTCGCTGACCCCCAAACTCTATACCCAAATGAAAACTACAGCAAGCTCGAGCACAATCACACAAGAAAACCAAACCCAAACTCCTCAACAAACCAAGAAGAAGATTTTTGTTGCAGGCTCAAGCGGCAGGACTGGGAAGAAAATCGTAGAGCAGCTGCTCTCAAAAGGTTATGCAGTGAGAGCCGGGGCTCTCGATTTGGACAAGGCCAGAAGCAATCTGCCCAAAGACCCAGATTTGGACTTTGTGGGTTCAAGAACTGAATTTTTTTTGTCTTTTTGGGTTGTTTTTTAATTAAAATTTTGGGTTGTTTGCCTTGAAGGTGAGGGCTGATGTGACGGAGGGGCCAGAGAGGCTGGCGCAGGCGATCGGCGACGCGGATGCCGTGGTCTGTGCTACCGGGTTCCGGTATTCGTGGGATGTGTTTGCCCCATGGAAGGTGAGCTCCGGATTCTATGTTCTTGGATTTGGACTACGATTTTTGGCTTAGAAATGAAACTATGATGCTTGTATTTTGATTATTTGATGTTGAGATAATTGCTTCAATTTGGTACCTAAGGTTATATCAATAACATTCTTGTCTCATAAGACTATTGGGATTAGGATAATTGACAACTGCACATATTATAATCATTAGCATAGTGTCAAGGAGATTTGAGTGAGCAAGTATTTTTTTCTCTCCCTTCATTTACGATCACGCAATATATTTGAAGGAACTCAAAATGTTGGTAAATCGCTTGATTGCAATGAGAGGTTAAAAATCTATGACCGCTACCGGCATAATTAGAGGAATATTCTTGCATATATGTAAGACAACTTTGGGAGTTATCCACCTTGTTTGTTCACAATAGTATGATGGACTACCGACATATTGTGAGGAATTTTCTTGCCTATAAGAGACATGTTGGCGATAGTGGGACATGTTTACGGGTGTTTTCTTGCCCCTGATGTGGTTGGATGAACCTTGATGATGGTGCAGTTGCAGTAGCCGGTGTAGGAAGTCGTTGGCGATTGACTGGGCCATGAACAAGCTAACCCCGGTCTAAATCTGAGTTGATGGATGCAAGTCTGAGCTATCTACGGGTTGAGCATACCTCGGTCCGAGCCGTTGGAGCCAGATCCGAGCTAGGTCCGAGCTATCTCCGGGCTACTTTTGGCTTCCTGCAACCCAAATAGCTCCTTAAGGAGTGTCAGATCTGGGGTCCTACCTAATCCCCTCATATGCTTAAGCCAAATAATGACTCAAGGATGCTTGTGGTAAATATGACGAGATCGGTTGCTGAGCTACGAAGAAAATGTAAGAGTTTTTAGGCGTAGCAGATCATGAGTATATGAATACTTGACTAGAGATTATCCTAGAAAAGATCAGATCCCTTCGCCCATTGTCTGAGAGAGTACTTATAGGCGGGACGTTAGAGTGTAACGTCTGAGCTTTTATGGTGCTGAGTTGTCGCATTGATGATGAGCTCAATGGTCGATCATTCAATGCCTTCATTATAAGTTGACGCTTTAAAAGAGAGAGTACAACGGTCAGTCGGGTTGTCGCCTTAAATGAGAAAACGGTCAGCCTCGGGTTGTTGGGCCGAAGCTCTGGGCTTCGACAGGCTCCTGGGCCTCGATAATCATGCTATATCAAGGGCCCCTATCTCCCGAGCTCAATCGCTGCAGCGGTTGAGGTCGGATGATGTGACGGTGCTGAGATTAGCAGATCGACTGAGAGTGATTCATGATCATATAGATAGATCGGCTCACGAGAGAGTGGCCCCCAATCGTATAGTCGATCAGCCCTTGAGATCTTCTGAAAGTAATCTCTGATAGTTTAGCTAGATCGGCCTGTGACTGAGTGAGTAACAAATGATCGTATAGCCGACCAGCCTGCGAGTTCTTCTAAGCAAACTCGATATCGTATAGCTAGATCGGTCCACGAGGGAGTGACCCCTGATCGTATAGCTGACCATCCCGCGAGATCTTCTGACTGTAATCTTTGATCGTATAGCTAGATCGGTCCGTAAGGGCATCCCCGATTGTATAACCGACCAGTCCATAAGGTCTTCTGAGCAATCCCCGATCGTATACCTAAATTGGCCCCCACGAGGGAGTGGCCCCTGATCGTATAGCCGACCAGCCTGTGAGATCTTGAGAATAATTTCCGATCGTATAGCTAGATCGGTCCGCAAGGGAATGACTCTCGATTGTATAGCCAAACAGCTCGTGAAATCTTAAATGTTATTTCCGATCATATAACTAGATTGGCGCACGAGGGAGGGGCCCCCAATCCTATATTTGACTAGCCCGCTAGGTCTTCTGACAGTAATCTTCAATCGTTAGCTAGATCGGCACGCGAAGGCACCCACCGATCGTATAGATAGATCGGCACGTGAGGTCTTCTGAGCTACCTGGACACTTTAGAGAAAATAAAATGGGAAAGACCGATCAGATGCCCTCTTAGAGTACATTTGTCGCAGGTATATTAGCTCGGTAAGATATAGTTTTGAAATGAAAAACAAAGAAACCGAAAAAATAGCACAAGGGTCTGCTCGGTTTACTAGTTCTTTATACCTCTATGGATGTTCTCTATTCCAAGAATGGATGAGGCAGAGAGTGATCCCTGATCGTATTACTAGATCTGCCCGCGTGGGCGTTGGCCCCTGATCGTATAACCATATCAGTCTGCGATGACGAGTTATCTTCCCACTTGGCAGCGAGCTTGGCTTGATGGATGATCTCTAGGGAGAATGCTACCTTCATCGGGACTGGGTCACCCAAGCAGAAGCTATCTCCAGCTCTGGAATTATAGTACCGATCTACTGATGCTTCTTCGGATAGCTCTCGGAGCCCAAGTGCCTCTTCTGCCACATATATTGCTCTGCTCTGGTAAGGAGTTGTCTAAGCTGTGGGGTGATATCTGATGTGGGGACTTTATCAAGTCTTCACACCGAACCCCCTTCTCGAGTGCAACGATGATTACCTCGTCACTGCAGCTCTTAACATTCAGCCTTTCAGAATTAAAGTGTTTAAGGAAGCTTCTTAATGTTTCCTCCTCTTTTCGCACAAAGGTGAATAGGTGGGTCGAGCTTCGCTTCATCCTTCTCCTTGCCATGAATCGTTGGCAAATGACTTGGGCTAAGCTCTTGAACGATCCAATAGACTGATTGAAAAGTCCATTGTACCACTCTTTCGCGGCCTTCCGTAGAGTTTTTTAGAAAGCTCGACAAAGAAGTGAGTTGTCGACCCTCTGTATCTCCATCATTCCTTTATAGTATTGGACGTGATCATGCGGATCACCCGAGCCATCATATTTGCTTAGGTCGAACATCTTGAATCTCGGCGACAGCTGGACCGATGTGATTTTCTTCTTCAAGAGGTCTACTCCTCATCCGATCTGTTGGAAGAGCTCGAATGGTGGAGGCTGCCTCTCCGAGCCTTCCTCTTGAGGCCTGTGTGAGACTTACGATGAAGGCTGCGACGTTGTCTACAACAATTCTTTTCCTGTCGATCATCAACCAGAGTAGGGCGGTGGTCCTTAGCTCCATCGAGTGAGGGCAACAAGCCCCTGAGAAATGTTGTAGTTGAGATGGAGCCCCCCAGTCTCACCGTCCTGAGCTCCTTCAGGACGAGCGGAGATGTGGCACTATTGCTATTAGTGTGGAGAAGAAAGCAAGAGGAACCGTCGTTTCGGGTTAATAGATATAGTTCTTTGGCTCACTGACGTGGCGTGTGGCACTTCTGGGTGCTGCTGAGGAGTTAGAATGACTGGTGGGCTCATGGTTGGCTGGGGCTGCGAACCCATCAATCGTTTTATCACGGTAGTTAGCGCTTGAATATTGACGCTCACCTCTATGAGAACGTATGTACTGCTTCAAAATCACAAATTGTGGCACAGGCATTCTATGAGTAGAAGAACTGGGATCCACGGGATACGGCGTAACATCCACTGTCCCTATGGTAATTGACTTTTCAGGCTCTTGATTGGTGAGTCGAGTCATCTTCGATGTGGCTTATTACGTGGATGTCAACTCATTTCCTATAGACAGTGCCAATTATTTACAGATGTTTTCTCACTCCTGATGTGGTTGGATGATCCTTGATGATTGTACAGTTGTAGTATCTAGTGTAGGAAGACGTTGGCGACTGACTGGGCCTTGGACGAGCTAACCACGTGCTGAATTCGAGTTGATGGAGGCAGGTCCGAGCTATTTCCGTGCTGAGCAGACCTCAATCCGAGCTAGCTCCGAGCTACTTTTCGTTTCATGTAATGCAAAAAGCTCGTTGAGGAGGGTCGGATCTGGGGTCCAACCGAATCCATTCCTATGCTTAAGTCAGATAATGATTCAAGGAGGCTTTTGATAACTATGACCGTTCTATTGGGAGACCGACTGATAGTTATCGCACCGTGCTATGAAGGAAATGTAAGTTTTTAAACCGAGCAGATCATGAGTATATGATTACCTGACTGGAGATTGTCCCAGAAAAGATCAGATCATGTCTTCCATTGTCCGAGAGATAGTACTTATGGTGGGACGTTAGAGGGCAACGTTCGAGTTTTTATGATAATACGTTGTCGCATTGATGATGAGCTCAATGGTCAGTCATTCAATGTCTTCATTATAAGTCGACGCTTTAAAGAAGGAAGCCCAACGGTTAGTCGGGCTATCGCCTTAAATGAAGAAACGATCGGCCTTTGGGCTGCTCGATCGAAACCGTGGGCTTCGGCGGGCTCCTAGGCCTGGATAATAATGTTGTATCAGTGGGAATTTGTTTATAAGTGTTTTCTCATCCGTGATTTGGTTGGATGATCATTGATGATGGTACGGTTGTAGTAACCGGTGTAGCAAGCCGGTGTCGGCTGACAGGGCCTGGATGAGTTAACACTAGCCTGAATATTAGCTGATGGAAGTAGGTCCGAGCTATCTTCGGGCCGAGCAGACCTCAGCTTGAGCTGTTGGAGTCAGGTTCGAGCCATCTCTGGGCTACTTTTGACTTCATGCAACACAAATAGCACGTTAAGAAGGTCGGATCAACCTAATCCCCGCCGATGCTTTAGTCAAATAATGACTCAAAGAGTCTCGTGGTAACTATGACCGATTTAGTGGGAGACCAGCCGATAGTTATCGCGCTAATCTATAGAGAAAATGTAAGAGTTTTAGGTGGAGCAGATCCTGAGTATAGAAGTACTTGGCAGGAGATTGTACTATAAAAGATCAGATCCATTCTCCTATTGTCCGAGAGAGTACTTATAGGCGGGACGTTAGAGGGCAACGTCTAAGCTTTTATGGTGCTGAGTTGTCGCATTGATGATAATCTTAACGGTCGATCATCTAATACCTTCATTATGGGTTGATACTTTAAAGGAGGAAGCCCAACTGTCAGTTGGGCTATCGTCTTAAATGTAGAAACAGTCGGCCTCTGGGCTGCTGGGCCGAAGCCATAGGCTTCGGCGGGCTGCTGTGCCTGGATAATAATGGTGTATCATGACATGTTGCATATTGACAGTCCCATGCCACTTAGTGTTGTGCGCCGAGCGGAAGCAATCGGATCGCCGAAGTATCTAGCACAAAGAACAAATAGAGAGAGCAAACAAAAGATTTAGGTCGCCTAAACGACCAAGGGAACACTTCTCTTGATTTCAATTAGGAGATACAAAAGACACTCAACTACTCCTAAGAAATCCTCACAACTGGCTCTCTCAAAGATCGCTCACAATGATACTATGGAACTTCCAATAGGATCTCATACAACTTTCCCAATGCTTTAATAGAAGCTCAATTGGATTCTCAATTTTCGATGCTAAATAACCAAGCACTTGCCCTCCTTTTATACTAGATGAAGGGGAGGGGGTTGGTGCACCAACCATGGGCAGCCCACATGGGTTATCAAGCCAACAACCATAAATCTCCACCTTGGCGAGATATTAGGTCTATATCACACAATCGACCGTCAACGCTCCTCCTCGGTAAGAATCATCTCGTGTTACCGTCATCTTGCCTCGAAGGGCTCATATGGCTTTGCAGAGCCTTATTGCCCCCAAAAGGGCACATCAAAGTCATCTCATATCGTCAGCATACAAGTTCGAGCCATACTCGAACTTGACTCCAATATCGACCTTTATAAGCTCGTTCGTCGAACAATCACTGGTGCCAAGTAGCTCCACCCGATCCTTAGCTTCATCAGTCGTCGTTGATTCCATCTCATCACACCAATCTTTCCTTCGTCCACATAGGTCGCTATTGTGCTCCACCTCACCGAATAAGGTCGGAGACTCATCACACCTGACAAAGAAAGCAAACGAGACCCTTCTTGCAGGTTGGCATCTCTCATACATTGGTCTCTAAACTTTGATAGAATCCATCCGCTGTGCAAGTTGTGGGGATAAGGTATCTCCACCATACTGACATGAACCATCACCTCTATTAGCACCACCTCTCTGGAGATCATCCAATGACATTGTCTTTGGTGCGGGCTTGAGTCGGTAGCTCGCTCATCTGGAACTCTCGTCGTATTCATCATCACTGTACCATCCAAGTAATAGAGGTTGCCTTTACGCTTTCCCTTCATCAGGATCATTGCTCCTCGTGTCACCTTCAAAGCGCCGTCCTCCATAGTCACTTTGCACCCTTGTGCTTCTAATGAACCAAGCGATATCAAGTTGTACTTCACGTCCGGCACATAATGAACATCGCATATGTCACGTGTGACATCATCACTCATCTTTACACGGACCGTGCCAATGCTCGTCGTCGTGCATGCTCCATCGTCTCCAAGGATTTTGCGGTTACTACCTTCATAGAAAGTAGTAAAGTACTCTCTGTGGGGTGTAATATGGACCGAGCAACCCGAGTCGAGTACACATCCCTCCTTCATTACCCACTTCGCAGCGCCGACAAGGACCAACTCATCAACCTCCACACCTTTGACGATGTTGGCGGTAGCCGCTTTCTTCTTCTTGGCCTTTGGGCACTCCCTCGCCCAATGTCCTCTTTCTCTGCAGAGGGCGCATTGATCCTTCTCGATGTCGGTGCGCAAAGCTCTGCTCTTGTCCCTCGTCTTGGATCTTTGGTTCCCTTTGCGGCCTCCACTCCTTTCATTGCTTCGACCTCTCACCACGGTAAGCGCATCGGACCCTTGGTCCCTCATTTTCTCATCATCCTTCTTTCTAAATTCATTGCTTGTGAGAGTGTTAGAAACTTCAATGAAGGTGATAGATTCTTTACTGTAGGTTAAGATTGAAACAATGTGCTCGTAGTCTTGATGTAAGGAGTTGAGGAGAATCATCGCATTGTCCTCATCTTCCACTTTGACGTCGATATTCCTCAGATCTGTGAGGAGTTTGTTGTAGTAGTCGAGGTGTGCTTCTACTGAAACTTCTTCCTCCATCTTGAGGCTAAAGAGCTTCTTCTTTAGGTGTTGGTGATTCTGGATATTCTTCTTCATGTACTTCTCGCCAAGAGCATCACATAACGCTTTCGCGTCCGTCTCCTCCATGAAAGGATATTTCTTCTCCTTCGTCAAGTAGAGCCGGATCGTGCCGCAAGTGTTCCGGTTCATCATCCTCCACTCCAAGTCCAACGTCATTGTTGGCCTCTCATCTAGTGCTTGATCTTGACCAAGTTGGTTCAAGATGTCAAGTACCTCGCATCTCCACATGCCGAAGTTGATCCGCCCATCAAACTTCTCAATTTCAAACTTTATATTGGATACGATAGTTCGCGTTGTTGAAGATTACGTCATTGAAGTAGAAGAATTGTCGTCACCACTTTTGCTCATCTTCTTCGTATAGATCTTCGTCGCCAAAACTCTGATACCAATTGTTGTGTGCCGAGCGGAAGCAATTGGATCGCCGAAGTATCTAGCACGAAGAACAAATAGAAAGAGCAAACAAAAAATTTAGGTCGCCTAAACGACCAAGGGAACACTTCTTTTGATTTCAATTAGGAGATACAAAAGACACTCAACTACTCCTAAGAAATCCTCACAATTGGCTCTCTCAAAGATCGCTCACAATGATCCTATGAAACTTCCAATAGTATCTCAAACAACTTCCCAATGCTTTAATAGAAGCTCAATTGGATTCTTAATTTTCGATGCTAAATAACCAAACACTTGCCCTCCTTTTATACTAGATGAAGGGGGAGGGGGTTGGTGCACCAACCCCTTGGATTGGTGCACCAACCAAGGGCAGCCCACATGGGTTATCAAGCCAACAACCACACTTCGAATGTGAAACTAAACATTAGCTCAAATGACCTGGTTAAATTTGGGTGTTTTATTTGGACACAAGACACAAACCACATAATCGAACCTTTCTCCAATAGCAGTGTTTACTAACCAATAGTATGTGAACTACTGCTCTCCGATTGGTGGAAGTGCAACATAAAAATGAGAAATTTTTCACTTCTCCATGGACCACTTGATATTCACCAATCAGGCATCTCACCAAGGGGTATCGTCCATGTAACACCAATTGAGTATCAGTACTCTTTTCCCATAAACATTGGCATCAAATTAAGATATACTATGTTGAAGATTTCACAGAATTTTATGGCTACTAGCCTTACAAAAACCCCTTTGGTTGGTGTTCAATTATTCCAGTGAGAACACTATGTACAATAAGCGACTTCTTGCAAACCCACTGTTCTCTAAGATTTATTTGAGCAACAGTTGGTGGGCCAGCTGGGTACGACAACCAACATTATTGGTTACACTCACACAAGCCTGATGTTCATAAACAATGAGAAAAGAATATGAAAGAAAGAGTCAATGCAATGAGTCTGCTATGGTAAAATGTTTGTGTGTGATTTTCATCTTAAAGTATCAAATAAAGATTCCCACTGCAAAACATGTAGACTAAAAAAGTTATGTTTTGGCATGTTCCAAGTTCCAACCTGGGCGCCAAATATTGGGGGTACCCTTTTGAGGTGTTTTGTCAATTTGTTAATCTATACTCCAAGTTTCCAAGTTGCATAGAAATCAACTAATATGGGCAGAATTTGAGCCAAACCGTGATCAAAATGTACTTAACAGGTCATATTATTCAGAAGGCGGACAGCTGCCCACTCGTTATCTTGTAATTAACCATTAGGCACAGCGCCTTCATATAATAAATCAAACTGTGGGAATGGATCATACCAATTCATTAATCTCCTGAATTGTGTAATATGTTTCTTCCACTGCCATGCCACCCCTCTCTATCTTAATGTG
The DNA here is from genome assembly GCA_030789695.1 of Scilla litardierei. Lineage (NCBI taxonomy): Eukaryota > Viridiplantae > Streptophyta > Magnoliopsida > Asparagales > Asparagaceae > Scilla > Scilla litardierei. Next base: position 114,668,887 of record CM061141.1, read on the forward strand.
CATGCGCACGATGGGTCTTGGTGGGTCGGGGTGTATTTCTTATCGTTTTCTCTCTTATTGCCCTAATCATGTAGCACAGTCCGTAAGCCTTATGTCTGATATAAGACATACACTACAGATTATGAGATATATCATTGGTATACCTCTCGTTCAGGCGTCATAAGAAACCATATTTTAGCTGTCATCTTCACTTACAGGAACGCATGTGAACAATTTTCTGTAACTGCGGTAGACCGTAAGTATAGTCTAGTTATTGTAAACCATAAGAAACCATATTTTACCTTCATTCTTCATGCGCATCACATTTCTATGTAAGAAATTTACACTTATGTGACTCTTTAATAGCATGAGATATGTTTATATATGCATATTAAATTGATATCATTTGGCATATTATAACCATATAAAAATTATTATATTTATCATCAGTATATAGCTAGTTAATATAACTTCTTGATGGAAGGAGTAATATAAAAAGGAGTTCTTACATGCACATGAATAGTTAAGTGTTAATTAAAAAAACTAATACTTATTTCTGTATTACTTATTCCTACCATCGAGGAAGTCATAAAATAAGTATTGTACAATGAAATTAATGGGTTTTATTCATATATATCATCGAAAGACGGTATGTTCATATTTCCTATCTTGTTTGGCATGTACGTAAATTGTTTCTATGGATTGTTAACCATGCTACATAATTTTAGGAATCCAACGATTCCCACGTTGTTGTCCGGATGGTAGCAGCATTAAGCAACATAAACTTCATTTCCATCACTTATTGAAACACTGTCATGTCCGTGTTCAAAATGCTAAGACCGCGGTGCCCTTTTGATGTTTGGCAGTTTTCCTAACGAAAGGGTTGGAACTTGGTACTTGTTCAGGTCGACAACTTCGGCACGGTGAACCTCGTGGAAGCATGCCGCAAAATCGGCGTGAAAAGGTTTGTCCTGATCAGTTCCATTCTGGTCAATGGGGCTGCAATGGGCCAAATCTTCAACCCAGCTTACATAATACTCAATGTATTTGGACTCACACTAATAGCAAAGCTCCAAGCAGAGAACTACATTCGGAGATCCGGTATAAATTATACCATTATCCGACCTGGGGGATTAAGAGATGATCCCTCAACTGGAAACGTAGTCATGGAGCCAGAGGTAAACATAGTCAGCGAATGCCCATCATTCTCTTTAGGATGTTTTTAAATATACTTATCCCTCTGAGCTAACGAATGTGCAGGATACTCTGTATGAAGGCTCCATATCCAGGGAGCAGGTCGCAGAGGTCGCAGTCGAAGCGTTGTCTTGCCAAGAGTCTTTCTACAAGGTCGTCGAGATTGTTGCTCGTCCTGAGGCGCCCAAACGATCGTTGCAGGAGTTGTTTAGTGCCATCGAGCAGAAGTAAAATGTGTGATTGTGGGATGTATTTATGCTTGTAAATCTGTGATTTCTTCAGTAGGAGTTGTATGCATGTAACTATGAATGCCGTGTTAGATTGACGTTCTTGTTTTTTTTAAAAGATAATATATGATTATACAGGTTATGAAGAATCGAAGATAGACTCTTGTTGTGTGTGCGTTGAATGTCAGTGGCTGCATCGAACGTGTTATGATGAAGCAAGCAATATGGAAGTCAGTGTTCTTGTTAATATTAGCAATTTTCTCGAATACACTGTGAGCGACTCCGTGGCCCAATGGATAAGGCGCTGGTCTACGAAACCAGAGATTCTGGGTTCGATCCCCAGCGGAGTCGCCCGTCCAATGTATTTTGTTCTTTTAATAAATTGTTTTGTTTTTTTTTGTTATTATTTATGCTATACTACAACTAAACATTTTTTTGCAGATAATTTTCCCTAAATGCTTTTCATTGTCTTATAACTGCTTTGTTTGGCTGGAAGCTATGGTGAGAAGTAATGGTTGGAGAAGTTACGATAAGAGACATGTAACTTTGGTGTGTTTGGATGTGTTAAGAAAGTCGGAGTTGGAAAGTGGAAGGAAGGTCTACGTTTTAAAAAGTAGTCTTAATTTTAAAATTAATTTAAACTTGTTTCTGCTATGTTTAGCAGAACACATTAATAGTGTGGAAGGTGCGTGGTCAACGCGGTCAAAGGGGGGACGCGCGGGACCCCCGAGTTGTCGTGGATGTCGCTTGAGACGGAGATGACCGGTGGGGTCGACCGATGGCGCGTTCGCTCGAGCGGAAAGGCGCGGCTCCGTTCTTTGGCGGGCCGAGGGGTAGCCTCGGCGAGATGACAACCTCCGGGATCGGTTGAAGGCAGAGTCGCTCGCTGCGGGACGCGCGGATCCTTGCGTCGGCTCGGCGAGGGGTAGCCTCGGCAGAGCGACGTCCTCGTGGTGGAGGAGACGAACGAGCTCGGGGACGAGGGCGCTCGGCTCCGGTTGGAAGGACGCTAAGGGGTAGCCTAGGCGTCGCTGGATCTCCTGGACCTGAATAGACGAGAGAGCTCGTCAGGGGGGTCGGACCTTGGTTCCGACCAATTCCCCTCCGATGCCTAAGTCAGAACGGATCTGTGTAAAGGCTTGGTGGGAGCGAGTATGGCTCGCGGAGAGACCGATACCCGATCCCCGGGCCAAGTTATGGAGGAGAAATATTGAGGTGGAAGAAGGAGTAAGAGTGTTTGTATGTGATACCATCGTTCTCGATCGCGAAGATCCGGCCCCTTTCAAATGACGCCCGCCCCCTCCTCATATAGACGAATAATGCTCATAATGTGCCATGACGTGACATCATGGCCGTCATTCATGTGGTCGTGCAAATGGGGAAGTGTTGACCCCCTCTAATTGCGCCCACTTGATGACGCCATGAAGGTGGAGTCATGGCCATGAGTGATTGCCATAATTGGCGGGCCATGAAGGCTGGAGTAATGGGCATTGCGGTTGCCATAATTGGCGGGCCATAATGACGGGGGAGTGATGGCCATTAAGTCTGGCCATGAAGTCGAGCCTTGATGGCTAGATGACCATTTAAGTCGGACCATCATTGGCAAGTTATGGCCATGAAGATAGTTGCCATGTCTTACGAGCCATGATGGCTAAAATGATGGCCGTTAAGTTGGGCCATCATTTCATCCACTATGAAAGTGGGTAATCTTTTTGGGCCTTCGTATTGGGGGGAGAAGTGCGGCCCGACCGTAGGATCCTTGGGCCGGGGCCCCAAGGCCGTAGTAGACCCGGCCCGTTCAGGCCCGGTCAAAATAGCCCGATCAATTGCCCCCATCTTCTGAGCTCTACCATTGTTAAGGTGGAGGTCGGGAGATGTAGTATAAGGGGGGAGAAGATGCTCCTTTTGTAAAATCGGTCCGGCTTGCTGAGCCGACTAGTGACAATAAGTTGTTGCGATTTGTTCGGTGGTGAGGTGAGTTGTCCCTCGGCTTACGGCCGACGAAGGAGATTCGTTCGGTGGCGAGGGGAGTTGCCCCTCGGCTTACAGCCGACGAAGGAGATCTGCTCGGTGGCGAGGTGAGTTGCCCCTCGGCTTACGGCCAGCGAAGGAGATCCGCTTGGTGGCGAGGGGAGTTGCCCCTCGGCTTACGGCCGACGAAGGAGATCCGCTCGGTGGCGAGGGGAGTTGCCCCTCAGCTTACGGCCGGCGAAGGAGATCCGCTCGGTGGCGAGGGGAGTTGCCCCTCGGCTTACGGCCGACGAAGGAGTGATCGGCCTGCTGGGGGGTTGCCCCCAGCCCTTTGACCGATCTGTTCGTTCGGTTGCGAAGGGAGTTGCCCCTCGACTTATGGCCGACGTAGGAGTGATCGGCCTGCTGGGGGGTTGCCCCCAGCCCTTTGACCGATCTGTTCGTTCGGTTGCGAAGGGAGTTGCCCCTCGACTTATGGCCGACGAAAAGGGTGAAGACCTTGTGAAGCCTTTCGAAGATTCCATGGTGGCGCGCTGCCATTGCTTCGTCCAGATCGGTGGATGCAGGAGTTGTTCGGCAAGCGGGGACCCAGCAGCACGGTCGGAGGAGCGATCTGGGTGCTTGAACTTGGACGGGGGTGCTTCGGCTAGATCGGCTTGGCCAGGATGAGGATGACTTTGAGACAAGGTGGCTCGGAGGCTTGGAAGGGTGGTCCGACTCGTCTGGCCGGACCGGTCGGCCTCCTCCGGGGTCGGCCTCGGTCTTGGCCTGAACTGGTCGGCCTCGATCGGAGGAGCTGCTTGGTTGCTCGAACTCAGACGGTGGTGCTTCGGCCAGACGGCTCGGCCACGGTCGGAGGAGCGGTCTGGATGCTCGAACTCGGACGGTGGTGCTTCGGCCAGATCGGCTCGGCCATGGTCGGAGGAGCGGTCTGGATGCTCGACTGGTTCAACAGCTCCGTCACAGTGGGGATAACTTTGTAAGCTCGACAAGGTGGCTTGGCGTTGAGACTCCGATACTTGGCAAGGCGATCGGACTCGTCTGGTCGGCATCCTTCTGGGTTGTTTAAACTGGTGTGGTCAGCCTCCTCTTGGATGGGTCGGCCTCATCTAGACACAGCTCCAGTTCCATTTCCAACTTCAGCTCCAGCTTTTGTCTGGATCGTATCTCCAGCTCCAGCTCCGGCTCCTGCTCTAGCTCCGGCTCCGGCTCCAGCTCTAGCTTTTGTCTGGATCGTATCACCAGCTCCAGCTCCGGCTCCTGCTCCAGCTCCAGCTCCGGCTCCAGCCTTTGTCTGGATCCTAGCTCGGTGCTCCGGTGGTGGCTGGGTTAGAGTTCCATAGTCTGGTTGGCTCGATTGGCAGCCTATCAAAGCTCGAATTGGTCTGAGCGTCAACGTGCCTGTAGGGTCGACGTCCGTGGCTCGGTATGAACATCGCTGGATCTTGATAGTTTGTTGAGTTGTCGAGGATGAGCCCACCAGGCGGGGTGCATCGCCATCGGTTGTTGAGTCAGAACCCGGTCATTGATCCCTTGCGACGTGTGAGATCCTAGACGGGGAGATACGCGGGATCCTTTGCAGAGATTCTTGAAGATTTCCTGCATCTGATGCTCGGATGGCGTGCTCGGAGGGTCGGATGTCGGAAGTCAGGCCAACGCTGAGCCATGGTGCTCCTTTGGCGAAGGTCTGTGCGTCGGGCAGCATCGACGTGTTCCTCCGTCGACATCTCATCGTCAGTAGCGGGGTCGGTGAAAGAGAAGTCCAGAAAGCAACGATCGAACTCTGGCGGCGACCTTCACTACGATCTCGGGGCCAAGATCCGGTGGTCGCAGTTGAGGCCACAGCCGAGGTGCTCGATTATTGTTCCCGAAGTAACGGCGGCAACGTATGCCACCAAATCCATCGGCATGTCATTCCCTCTCAGCTTCCCTATACCAATCATTGATCCTGGCGAGTCGGCAGCCAGATGGTCGACATGGTTGGGAGTTTTGCACGCTCAGCAGTTCGGTAGGGGGGGCTGCTCGGCAACGCGGCGCTTCAGCGTTTGGGTAGCTCCGTACGATGTGCCTGCCATGCTCTACTACCCTCGGTGCTCTTTGCTCGGCAAGGGGATCTTGGCGCTACTCCACTCTAGAGATTTGCATGGCTGTATGTCTTTTAGCTGGGTCGGTATAACCACTCGGATGCTCGGGTCTTGATCTCAGCTTGCATACGCTCGAATACACGGTTGGAAGCCTCGTATGCTCAGCATGGATGCACGGAAGCCCGGCACGGATGCTCGGAAGCTCGGCCTGGAGTCTCGGATGATCAACACAGAGGCTCAGATTAAGAGAGCTGGGATAGATAAGCCCATTCCAGTAGATCGAGCAAGGCAAGCCTCACGTCCAGCGGTATTGCACCCGGCTCGATGAGGATCTGATGGGCGGTCTGATATTTAACTCTCGAGAAAGAGACTGTAATCAAATGGGTTCTCCTCAATGGACCTGTCGTTGCTCCCTCTAGTTGTTGGATGACTATGGTCGTCGGGAACGGTCGCGACGGGATCTCGGTCTCTGCCGAACCCATCTTAATGAGTTCACCGCCGTTGCCGATGAGCTTCTCGAGGTCTTCACCGAGTAGATCTCGTCAGATCTGATCCCTGGCGGCGGTGGCATCGGCTTTGCGCCAGCTGCAAGATCCGCACCCACTTCTGTAACTTCATCCATGCCTCCGTGCACCCGAGCTCAGATCGATGACATTATGCAAGAATTGTAGATTGATGTCACTCATCATTTATTGCCCCGCTGGGTTACAGGCTCACGCAACTGACCTCAGCATCTCTCACCGGAATAGGGGACTCTCGGTCGAGGTCGGATCTGCTCCGACGAGGGCATAGTCAGACGAACCCTTCCACATCGAAACTCGACGTTGCGGTGAGGGAACTCCAAGTCGATGCTCTGGGCACCGGCCGGAGCTCGTATGAGGCTGGGGGCACCGATCGAAGCTTCGTCGAATCGATGGATTCATTGGATCGAGCTCGGCATCCTGTCACCCCATCGAGTTCGGATGAAGGTTGGAGCTTGATGGGAGCAGTTTGATTGGTCGATGGTGGAGACTCAGTTGCTCGGTCGACTCAAGCTTGGTCGGAGCATAGCTCCATGAAGTTCAGTCAGAGCCAAAGAGATGGATCTGTTGGTGCCTGATTCCCCTCGAATGGAAGATGAGGAAGCTCGTTGAGGAGATATCATCCGAGGAAAGGATCCTGCGTGTAGCTTTGGTGCCAGTGGATGATGGAGCTCCGTCACCGTCGATCGTCGCGAGTGTCGGTTGACACAAACTCCGATCCGCAAAAAGTTCTGACCTTCAAGCGAGATCTGAACGACTGGAGCTTCTGGGATGACCCTAGCTGGGTCGAAGCTCCGACGAGGATCTGGGACGAGCTTCTGGGAATGGGAATCGACGTCTGATGAGTTAGCGTGCTCAGAGGAGGTGTGGCGGCGCTGATCGCACACTGGCGAGGTGTGGGATCAGGACGCACCATGGTCAGGCTTCCATCAAGGCGGGGATGGGTCGACGAGTTATTGACGAGGCTTATTCGATATCTGAGCTCGGAAATCGAATCGTCGAGAAAGCTCTACCGCTGATCGAGCTCGGCGATGGAGGGGGTCAGACGATTTGATCTCCGACTAGAAAAGGGTCGACGCCTTATCTCCGATGAACTTCAGAGGCAGGTTCCACTCCTGGGTCGAAGGACTTGGATTGGTTCGAATGTCCCTAGATCCGAAGCCTTGCTGAGTCGGCGAGCTTGGATAGCGATGGTCTATCGATCGCAAGTGGAATCGCTTAGAGCCTCAGGGAATATCACCGGATGTCGGCTTCCTCTTCAATCAGGTTGACAGTCTCGTGTCAAAATGAAACGTCGCTCCAGGCGAATCGATCAAGGATGGCCTTAATCGTGTTTGCCTAACCCATGGTGGTTTTGAGGGCCGCGGGGCCGATCAACTTTCGCCAAAGTTGCCACTTGCTAGCCTGCCACTTGCAAAAAAGAACAGATTCAATATTCTTCAATTGTATTGACGTGCGTGAGATTGCTACTGGCAAAAATGTAATGCAAGTTTTAATGCTCTTTAATTGGTGCAGCTGTCATTTGCGCAAGTTTGGGAGGGGTCCCATCCGTGTGGGTTGATTGATCCTCGGCCCGATCTGGTTTAAGACAAGGGACTGCCTTCTGACCTATTACGGGTCTCGTTGGATCTTCCAAGTTTTTAATTAACAGAACAAGTCGTTGCACGTGTGGTTGACATCGTGGATGTTGACTCGTTCCCACAGACGGCGCCAAATGTTTCTGCTATTTTTAGCAGAACACATTAATAGTGTGGAAGGTGCGTGGTCAACGCGGTCAAAGGGGGGACGCGCGGGACCCCTGAGTTGTCGTGGCTGTCGCGTGAGACAGAGATGACCGGTGGGGTCGATCGACGGCGCGTTCGCTCGAGCGGAAAGGCGCGGCTCCGTTCTTTGGCGGCCGAGGGGTAGCCTCGGTGAGATGACAACCTCCAGGATCGGTTGAAGGCAGAGTCGCTCGCTGCGGGACGCGCGGATCCTTGCGTCGGCTCGGCGAGGGGTAGCCTCGGAAGAGCGACGTCCTCGTGGTGGAGGAGACGAACGAGCTCGAGGACGAGGGCGCTCGGCTCCGGTTGGAAGGACGCTAAGGGGTAGCCTAGGCGTCGCTGGATCTCCTGGACCTGAATAGACGAGAGAGCTCGTCAGGGGGGTCGGACCTTGGTTCCGACCAATTCCCCTCCGATGCCTAAGTCAGAACGGATCTGTGTAAAGGCTTGGTGGGAGCGAGTATGGCTCGCGGAGAGACCGATACCCGATCCCCGGGCCAAGTTATGGAGGAGAAATATTGAGGTGGAAGAAGGAGTAAGAGTGTTTGTATGTGATACCATCGTTCTCGATAGCGAAGATCCGGCCCCTTTTAAATGACGCCCGCCCCCTCCTCATATAGACGAATAATGCTCATAATGTGCCATGACGTGACATCATGGCCGTCATTCATGGGGTCGTGCAAATGGGGAAGTGTTGACCCCCTCTAATTGCGCCCACTTGATGACGCCATGAAGGTGGAGTCATGGCCATGAGTGATTGCCATAATTGGCGGGCCATGAAGGCTGGAGTAATGGGCATTGCGGTTGCCATAATTGGCGGGCCATAATGACGGGGGAGTGATGGCCATTAAGTCTGGCCATGAAGTCGAGCCTTGATGGCTAGATGGCCGTTTAAGTCGGACCATCATTGGCAAGTTATGGCCATGAAGATAGTTGCCATGTCTTACGAGCCATGATGGCTAAAATGATGGCCGTTAAGTTGGGCTATCATTTCATCCACTATGAAAGTGGGTAATCTTTTTGGGCCTTCGTATTGGGGGGAGAAGTGCGGCCCGCCCGTAGGATCCTTGGGCCGGGGCCCCAAGGCCGTAGTAGACCCGGCCCGTTCAGGCCCGGTCAAAATAGCCCGATCAAAACTTATCCGCTTTGTTTTACAAGGTTTAAACTAATAGTTGATTTAAAAATTTTAATTATGTTTGTTTAGTAATTGAATTAAATAATTTAACAACTAATAATTTAAACCATTATTAACCAGTAAGTGTTATAATCATAATTAGCTCCTAATAAAACTTTTAATTATTTAAAACATACCTACAGCTTAATTTACTTTATCCTTTTGAGGTTTGAATCCCATCTATTACACATTTAAAGGAGTTCCCCTATGCCTTTGTCCTACGTGGTAATGTCACATCAGTCGTGTGAGAACTCCTCACCCAGGAAAAACCCCAGCCTATTTATTTACGGGTTTGCTGTTGGACTTTTAAAAACCCAAAAGACCACCCTCAACACACTTAATTACAAGTTTGCCATTGGGGCTTTTCCATTTTAGCCCCCAAGTTTTTTTTGCACTTTAACCCTCTAGCTTTTCGCACTTCCCCCCAAAGTAATATTCACACTTACACCCACTCTTTTATCTCATTTGTACATGATTGTGGATCCCACACCGTGTGTGTTGGGTTTTTTTGGGTTCGCGATTTTTTGGCTGCCCGTGCACTATGTGAACGGGTTATTTCTAGTGAGTATAAATGCCATATCTCTGGACGAGGAATGGATATTGACACACATAAACACAGTCACTATACAGTCGCTATGAATTTTGCTCAGGTCTTGCCCTGCTGAAGTGATATAATGATGAGATATTTAAGGAACTCGACATCGATAGAGTGAGATATCCCGAATATGCATTCAAATAAAATCAAATTTTATTATCTGAATTATTAGCCAAACTCATTTTTGATTGGATACAATATGTTGTTATTCATGCCTGCATATGAAATGATACAACCATGAATCCGATTTTCATAGAATATGTTGATATCTATGTACATATATTAAAAGATACCGACACAATTCTGTTTGGATATCCTGAATCAGCATACATCCCTGAATTTATCGTTGTCATTAAAGTTCATATATCCAGAAATAAAAATGGAAGAGGGTAAAAAGGGTAAAAAGAAGATAGCAAGTATAAGGGCATGTTTCTTTGTGGTTGCTTTGCTTTGGGATTTACTGTTTGCAATAGTAAATCCATGTATGAATCCCGAGGAGAGAGATGAAGAGTAGTGTGTTTCTTTTGGGAGTGTTGTTAGTCACACCGTCGAGTTTTATGAATGCACCGCATTCCTAAATTCACCATCTAAATTTTTTTTGTCTATTACAAATTGTTAACTTCACATCTTTTATTTCCAGCATTGCCCTTCTCTGTCATTATTTTCTGAATATTCTACCCTCACAAATTCATCACAAATACTGGAAGCGCCAAAGCGATGCTTCTTGAGCTCAGGCCAAACGAGAAGGACGACCGCTGGATCCGCCCGCTTGCGATGGCACTGTCACCGCCGCTCGATCCTTCTCCACTGTTGCGAACCTCGCGAAACAAATTCGGATTCTTCCTTAAAATCTCCTGAACAGATTCGTACAACTGCCGATCGTGTGATGAGTCCATCGACAACGACCGTCGTAGTGGCTGCACCTCAAACCTCTCGTCCTTCTCACTCATGTCAATGCACTTGTCTCCCAGGCTTGCCATCTACCAAAACCTCTTCGTCGAATTCGACGACGACAACAAACTCGACTTGGGCGTCGTCTGCCTAGTAGTACTTGCCGCATTCAGCACGCTTGTGTTTGAAGTGTCATCTGATCCATCACCACGCTTGAATTTTGTTGCTTTAGTGGTGAAAGGGTTCTAAACTGCTATTGGAAGAGGAGGATTGGGAGTAAGCTGATATCGTTGTGGCAGATAGGTCAGTTGGGGTTGAACTGGAGCAACACATCGATGCAGTCTATGTGGAAGGAGTGGGAGCAGTGGGGGCAGGAGACGGAGGAGCTCATTCCTGCGGAAGTCTGTGAGGCAGACGACACATTCTTCAGGGCAGAGGCTGCGGTCTTGGCGAAACGAAAGGCAGGGATGGAGTTGATGGTGGATGGATCGAGGCCGCAGGGTTGGGTGGGGTCGGTAGGCTCGGGATGGTGGCGGGTGAATGGAATATATAGAGACGCTGCGGCGAAGGCGAAGAAGCTGACGGCGGGGCTACATCGGAGCTGGGGGTGGTGGTAGGTGGGGCCATCAGTGGAGAGGCGATGGGGGACTGTTGGCAATGGGTGGACCAGGGGTTGGACACTAGGGTGGTAGTGGGCATGGAGACGAGTGCGGCTGTGGGGTTGAGGCGGCAGCTGGTGCGGTTGCTGGCGCAGCTTTGGGCGTCATCGTCGGGTAGCCATTATGGAAGAAACATTGGGGCGGTGCCTGGGGCCTGGGCGAGTGAGCTCACAGCGAGTGAGAGGATTAATGCGACCACCGCGATCCGAGAGAAATCCATTAATTGAAACTTCGAGAGAGAATTAGGTCGAGAAACTCAAAGAGAATGGAAGAGATCGAGCGATGTAGGGTGTTTTGGTGAATGAGATAGAAGAAGAGGCCAAGGGTTATACAATGGAGCTGGGCTGTCAGGTGAACTCATTGGCCGAGGGTAAATGTGTAATTCTAATATTGCACTAAGGCAATGGTAAACTTGTAAATAAAAGTAGGGTGAATTCATAAATCATTGCAGTGCAATTAACAACACTCTTCTTTTGGTTGCTTTGGGGCTGGAAAGTGGGTTTGAGTTTTGTTTGTGGGTCCCATAGTAAAGTAGTGTATTTCTTTTGGTTATAGTGGGATTGTGATTGTTGGATGAAGAAAATTGGAAGTTGGTTATGATATTTTGAGGTGAGATTACCCCCTTCCTCATATGAAGTAGAAAATTGTGAAACCCATCATTTAATTAAATATTAATTAACTAACTATTAAATATTAAAAATAAAAATTAAATAATCATATTTAAATACAACTAACAGAATTAAATATTAAAATACCGAATTTAATAATAAAACCAATATATTTAATTGCATTGGACCGAATAAATAGTAACACAAGGACGGCAAGCAACGCAATCAACAGAAATAAAAATAACAATTTCATCACCTAGAAGCAGAAAAAATTAAAATATTAAATGCACGATATAGATCGCATGCAACATATATCATAAACCCATGTCGAATACCAAATTAGGGTAACTTAAAAAACATACATATAATATACAAAATACAAGTATCATTGTGCATACCCAACATACAGTGATAAAGTTTTACATTGTATCTTCCTCATCATACACTCTTGTTAATAAAAAACAATAACGAAGAAAACAACAAGCCTATGAGCGAATACAAAACCAACTTAATGGTTTTGTATTCGGAGAGGAGGGTGTCCATTTTCCCAGTGTTCTGCTCAAATCCCCCCACGAACATGGCCAATCGCCTCTCTATCTCCAAAAGCCGCCTATCAGAAACCGCAGTGGAAGAGGATGCATGGGTCGGGCTTATTTCATGCATATCCAGCAAATCTAGTATGACATGTGTGGACCAGTCTGAGTGAGGTAGATCCTTCCATTCGTAGAATTTGCATTTATTATTCCCCCGCACTGGACAGCTCCAAAATCGACGGCCATGATTTTTTTTGGTCCATGATGTCCGCCTGGGAACCCGCAGCCCACAATGGCAAAACCTGATGTCATCTGCATTTTGTTGAGTATTAGACTTCTCCCTACTTGGTGCTAATGATGAGCAAACATAAATACTTTTGACTAATCCTCTATTTTACAGTTAATCCATTGGCCTAAGATTATTATGAAGATCTACTTGCAATGGATGACACTCAAAGATCATTGAATGCAAATGAAATGGATTAGATGATCATAGATGGTGATTGAAGCTCGTAGAAGACTTCAAGCTCATGCATTGGATAGAAGAGAGAGTTCGTCAAATGTAACTTTCTTATATCTCTTCTAGTATGTAGCTTAGAAGTAGAATATTGTTGGAGCACACACACATCTTCATTTCAGTCTTAGGATTTCATTAGATCAAGTTTCCTTAGACTCCAATTCATTTCTATCTTGACTATGCATGTAGTGTTTATAATAGTCGACTGCTGAACGTTTTACAGTCGCATGTCTCAAAAACAGTCGACTATGTTTTGTTCTACAGTCGCATGTTATGCACAAACTTTTACAGCCTAGTTTTGGGCTTCTCTGTTTCAATTCTTACAGGCGACTTATGAATGATTCACAGGCGCCTGTCCAATTGACAATCGACTGTGTTTTGTTAATCAGTCGCATGTCTATCAATAGCCCAAAGTCTATCTGTCTGATTACTCTGGCCAGTCGACTATTGTTGAGTTTACAGTCGATTGTCCAATGGAACAGTCGACTATCAATATTGCAACAGTCATCTGTCTGTAAGCCAATTTGTTGACTCAACTCTCTGAAAAATCTCAGGGTTTTGACAGTCGTCTGTATAAGGATTTACAGTCGCCGGTTCTGATTAACAGTCGACTGTCTTATCTTCATCAGTGGTCTGTCCTATTCTCCCAGATGTTTTCCAGATTTCATCAACTTACCCAACTTACGTCCAGTCGCCTGTAGTAGGATTTACAGTCGCCTGTTGGTTTAACAGTCGACTGTCTATACCTCATCAGTCAAATGTCCACGTGGTAAGTTACAGTTATGAATTCTTACCTACCCTATCTGACTGTGCAACAGTCGACTGTGGTTTCATCAACAGTCGACTGGCGCGAGTCCAGATTCTATCCGTTGAGATTTTTCTCACGGATTTCAAAGGGGTTTTTGCTGTTTTCGGTTGAGGGCTTTGAGAAACCTATATAAGGAGCCTCTATTGTTCCATTGATAGGTTACTTAGTCACTCACTCATTCATTCAAGCTTTCATTCTCAAGATCAAAGCTCTCAAGCCCTAAAGCCCTAAGAATTCCTATCTTCAATCTCTTGCTCTCCAACCTAAAACCAAAGAGATATCTTCTAGGCATTTGGTACAGTCAAGAGAAATGGCTTTCCTCTCTTCCAAGAGAGTCTTTCAACACACAACACACTTCTCCTTCAAGTTCTACTTCAAGGCATAGGTGATTGTAAGTGTTGCTTTCATATTTCATAACTTTCGTTATTTGAATTTACTCTCGGGTTGTGAGAGTGATTTGCTTGCTCCCAAGTTCTGGGAGTCAAGGTCAATCGATTGTATTTCGAGAAGTGACTTGGGTAATCCGAACTCTTGAAACTTCCTTGCGTTTGCATTTGTTTCAATTTGGGTTTATTTTCAATTCCGCACTATTTGTTGGTTATGAATTTAAATTGGTGTAACTATCTTTTTAAATTGCATAAACACTATTCAACCCCCTTTAGTGTTTTTTATAGCCAGGGTCCTTACAATTGGTATCAGAGCGCAAGGTTATAGCTATGGCATCCAACAACAACAATGTTCCGCCACCGACTTCGTACAACAACCACGATCGTGATGGAGCATCCACTCTTTTCGAAGGTCAATCCACGATGCGTCCTCCGCGTTTCAATGGCACGAACTTAGGCTATTGAAAATGCTGGATGGATACTTTCCTAAGGAGTGCTTCACTTTGGAGAACTCTCCACAAGGAATACGTCGAACCCATCGAAGAGGATTTCGAAAAATGGATGACTTCCGAGAAATCCCCGAAGTCAACAACGCAAAGGCAATGAACGCTCTTCATTGTGCGTTGGACCCGAATGAGTTCAACAAGATATGCACATGTAAGAGTGCATATCAAATTTGGAAGCATCTCGTTGTTACCCATGATGGAACGAGCAAGGTAAAACTCTCTAAACTATATGTTGCCATGCAAAACTTCGATATGTTTCATATGCAGGAAAATGAAAGCATAGCATCGATGTATGGATGGTTTACCGACATCACCAATGAACTGGAAGCTCTTGGCAAACATACACCGAACCAGAAAAGATGAGAAAGATTATAATGGGGATGACCTCCAAATGAAAAAGAAGAGCTATCGCCATCAAGGAGGTCAACGACTTGAAGACTTACACAGTTGTGAATCTTATCGGGACTCTCATGTCTTATGAAGTAAGACGAGAGAACCGATTAAAGATTCGAGCTATGATGAACCCTTCGGATGCCAAGAAGAAAGCGTTGACATTCAACGCCAATTCCTCATCCTCCGATAGTGAAGAATCAGAAAATGAGATGGACTTGGGTGAAATGGCCCAAATGACAAAGAAGTTTCAACGCTTCTTTCGCAAAGGTAAATTTCCCTCCAAGAATAGATTTGAGTCTATTAATAATACTTCCACTCTTTTCTTTAAGTGTAACAAGCATGGGCACATCAAGAAGGATTGTCCAATGCTACGAAACAAAGAGAAGTGGAAGGCTCCGAAGTACCACAAGTCCGACAAGAAAAAGAGAGATAAGAAGAAAGGACTCGTCGGTACATTCGATGACTCAAGTGGAGACTCATCAAGCGATTCCGATGGTGAGAAGGGTGAAAGTGCCCACATGTGCTTCATGGCCCGAGAAGATTCACTCTCTGATGAGAGTGATTTCGACATGGATGATACCGATGTAACTATGGATGAATTACGTATTGCTAATGAAGAATTATTTGCTAGGTATCAATCTTTAATGCTTAGATACACGGGTTTAAAGAAATTGAATGTTATCAATCCATCCATTCCATGCATTATCACCAATGACACCATTGTTGATACTTTAACCCTTGAGAAAGCAAATTTGGCTTCTCAAACTGTCACTTTGAGAAATGAGGTGAATACCCTCAAATCTCAACTAGATCAAACACATCCTAAGGATAATAGCGATCTAGTTTCACAACACACACAATTGGGTTTAGAGAATGATTCTCTTAAAACCCAAGTGCACGAGCTCAAAGCACGGGTGTCCACCATGGATATCAATATTTCTTCTCTTAAGAAGAAATATGAGCTCATGTCCTCCCGTATTGTGAGATTCAATAAGGGAAAAGGACAATTGGACAATTTGCTAGCAACCCACTTTTCGGCCACACATCGTGTTGGTCTTGGTTTTGTGGAAGCAAATGCATCCAATGCTCGCACCTTCTATAGCGGTGTCACTATAGACTTTGTGAGGCCATCTTCCGGTGCATCCACAAGTGGTGTCAAAGACACTATAGGTAGCAAACCTACCAAGAAAGTCACCACTTCACAGTCTCTTCCTTTTGGTAATAAACCCACTAAGGATGGAAACAAAAATAGAAGCTATGCTTACATGTACACAAACCTTCATCCACATAGGAAATCTCCTACTTCACATGTGGATACACATGCCACTTTCTATGCTCCACACCCACGGACACGTAACAATCCACACATGAGAAATACTCATGTACGTGCTCCTATACACACATATGCTCATACACATCATTCTTACATGTATGCACATCCTCCACATGTCATGCATGACCCGTATGTTTTATACAACATGCATGTTGCCAAGCATACATATAATCCTCATATGTCCAATGCAAATCCACCACCTCATTTTCATGCTAGAAACCATGTTTCTAAGAAGCATGCACCACATAGAAATCTAACCACTATGCATGTAACTAGGAAAAGGACTCCCAAAACATACACCATTTGGGGTCCTAAGAACACTAACTTAAATGATAGGAATGCATATGTTGATTCCTATTTCCATGATATTATTAATAATGGTAATTATATTGGGAAGCGGAAGTCCACTTGGACTTGGCTTCCAAAGGGCTAATCCCCTTGGACCCAACAAAAATTGGTTATCATGAGCTTATGGTATATTATGTAGGTACCCAAGAGAAAGAAAAAGAGCAATAAAGACCAAACTAGCTCTAAAAGGAAAGGATGGATTCTCGATATTGGTTGCTCCAAACACATGACGTGAGATCCTTCATTGCTCTCCGAAGTGATTAGCATCAAGAACGGTGCAACGGTCACTTTTGGAGGTAACCAAAAGGGAACCATCATTGGAGTAGGTATAGTCGGAAACCCCCAAACCTTTAATTACTAATGTATTTCTAGTTAGTGGTTTATGTCACAACCTTATCTCCATTAGTCAACTTTGTGACAAAGGTTACAAGGTCAACTTTGGAGAAGGTATGTGTAAAACTGTTGATTCTAATTCACATGTTTTATTTACCAGTATTAGGCGTAAAAATATTTATTATTTGTAACGACTGGTTTTCATGTAACTGGATTTACTATATTATATTATATGTTTTGGTGGATTTTCTCCTCATGTGAGGTTTTCGTCCCCGTAGCTTCCATTTTCGATCGTTTCGTCGTATTTTCTTAGCTTCTTCCGTTGATCATCGATTTCGAAGTAAGTCATTCGTGACGGGCTTCATATCGGTCATATCTTATTGTTAGATCAAGCCTAGGAGTCTTAGGAATCAATCCCGGAGCTTCGCGCTCCATTTTGGAACTTTTGGTGCACGTTAGCCGGTGTAAGAAGGGTCACCGACCGACTAGATGACGATCCAGTCGGTCGGAAAACCTTCTTGAACCGACTAGTTTGCTTTGTAAATTTCTCAGGAGTTATTGTTTATCGTTAGTCGGTCTAAGAACGTTGGTTGACCGACTAGGTTGCAAACTAGTCGGTCAGCAATGCTTCTTTAACTGACTAACTCATTAACTATTTTTGGTACAAGTTACTGTTCATTCTTAGTCGGTCTAAGTTCATCTTTCGACCGACTAGATGTCAAACTAGTCGGTCAGTACTTGTTCTTTGACCGACTAAATCTAAATCCTATTTTGTACAGGAGTTACTGTTTGGACTTAGTCGGTCTGCGTTGGTCAACCGACCGACTAGTTTCCAAACTAGTCGGTCAGTGGTTGCTCTTTGACCGACTAATCAGTGTCGAAACCCTAATTTCTGGGCAGCCGCCAGCACTTCCTATTTAAACCCCTCCCAAACGTTTTCTTCTTCTTCTTCTTCAACTCTAAACCTAATTTCTCCCCTATTGAGCCCCCTACTACCTCAAACCCTTATTCCTTCATCCCAAGCCCAAAATCCATCATCCAAACCCTCACTTAACACATTCTACCTCTCATCTTCCTCAAACCTTCATCAAATCCCCGAAAATCCCCCAAAACCCCATTTCTCCAGATTTTCCCCATCTCTTCCAGATCTGAACCCTAGGTTCCCCGGAGCGTTTCTTCCGTTGCCGTGCTTGCTCGGCATCATTCTTCCGCTTTCCGATACGGTAATAATCGATCTCTTAATGTTTTCATAACCCGTTGTGTTTTTGTGAAACCCTAATGAAATGAATGTTGTTTTGATGATTGTTTCTCAATAACAGCGACTTCCCCGTAGATTAGCGTCCGTGGGATGAACCCTCGTTGATCGTCATCCTCGGTGCTAGGCAAGTGAAACTTGCCACTTAGGGTTTGGGCCAAGTCTTAGGCCATTTGCTTGTTGTAGGCGTAAAAGAGACTAGGCGACGAAATGATACTCGCATAGGCGTAATTTCAGGAACTAGCTTGACAACGAAGCTAGGACCGCCATTTATCATGTTGCATAACTATTATGTCATGTTTAATTTTGTTTAACGGTACGTGAATAAATGGTCATCCATGCTATCCATGTTGTATGTCGCATTCGTAGCACACGCTACAATACTTGTGTTTCCTGGCCCGTGTTCCAGAAGCAGGCTACGTGAGTTGGTTGATAGCCAATGCCCGACCTACTTGTTTACCGGATAGGCACCTGCGTTGCAGGCATAACCATACGCCATACATGTTAAATACACTTCCTGGCTCGTGTTCCAGAAGCGAGCATTCCGTGTACGGTGTAATTCCCTGGCTCGATACACGTGGAGGGGTAGAGATAAACGGTCACTTGAGCTTAGGAGTCGGCCCGATCAGCCACTCTAGCCAACAAGAGGAATCTATGTGCACAACTTGTTTACTTGACTGTTCACTTGACGTGAACCACTTGACTTGTACTTGTCTGTGTTTTACTTGTTATCCGTGACATACTTGCTACTTGTACTTCCCTTTACTTGTCACTTCCATACTATACTTGCCATGCCATGCATCATACTATAACTGCTAGGTTGCTAGTTTACCTTACCTTCAGTTTCCTTGCCCAAGTCTTTTAGGCTTGCTGACATGTGCCCCTTTACTCTTTTGGGTGACACATGTTAGATCCCGAGCCTGAGTCCGTTGTTGGGGACGAGGTGTTTGCTGACGCCGTGCCCGAGTCTGTGTTTGGCGAGGAGTACGTGGACACTGGGGACCAGTCCTAGTGTCTTCGTTGAGCTTTCCCCTTTTGTTTTAGACTACTGTTTTATTGTCGATGCGTGGCACCCATACTCTGTTTACGTTGTTCCTTTGTTGGCCTTGTTCTGGGCCTTTAGACTCTTTCTTTTAGCCTGGTGGCTTTTCTGGATGTTGAACTTAATTTTCATGTTGGACAAATTATGAGATATGAGATTTTATTTCTGTCTCTCCTTGTGTTATTATTGTTGTTCCGTTTGTGGTTACAGGGACCTGCTTATGTTTTATCGACGCTTATCGGGTTTGGGGCTTCACAGCTCCACTCTCGTGCGGACCATTTCACGTCTCACCTCCATTTTAGGGAAGCGGGGCGTGACAGGTTTTGTTGGTGGCCCATGCAGGTCCTCTCTGTAACTGCGATTATCGGAATAGCGATAATAATATTAGAATGTCCAATAAACTAAGTTCGACGTCCGAGTCATAAGCTATGAGTCTAATTGTTTCGTTTTCTGTGTCATTAGATGGCAGGAAGGCGAATCACATGTGGTGGTGGTGGTGGTGCACCCCCTCATGATGAGGAGCCTGAGCTGGAACCCACCAATGGGGAGATGATGCGGATGACGCTTCAGATGATGCAGGTGCAGCAAGGCGTGCTCCTGCAAGTCCAGAATGCTTCGGCTGGTCGAGCTCCTCGGGCGACTCCGGAGGCCCCTCGCTCCGAGCCGGGAGCGAAGCAATTTCGGGAGCTGGGTCCCGCATATTTTGATGGGTCTGAGGGTCCTCTGGCTGCCGATGAGTGGATTCGGAACATTGAGGATAACTTGAAGATGGCCAAGATCACCCCGGCTGGATGGGTTGATTTGGCGAAGAGGCAACTCAAGGATAATGCTCGGAACTGGTGGGATGCAGAAGATAAGATGCTGGTGGAGCCGATAGCTTGGGCTACCTTTAAGTCCAAGTTTGACGAGGAGTTCTTTCCGAAGGCTGCTAAGAAGGGGATGCTGCAGCGTTTCATTGATCTGAAGCAAGGGAGCTTGACGGTGGACCAGTACCACCAAGAGTTCACTAGGCTGAGTCGGTTCGCACCGAAGATGGTGCATGATGCTGATGAGAGGGCTCAGAGGTTCCTACAGGGACTTGCTTTGGAGCTCCAGAATTTTGTGTCGTCCTCTGATCTGGACTCTTATCAGAAGGTTCTGGTCGCTGCCAGGAGGCAGGAGCTGAACCTGAGTCAGAGGAGAGGACATGTTTCTGGTTTTGGAAAGAGGCCTATGGAGCAGGCCAGGGCGGTGGTTAGGCCTGGTTTCAAGCCTAATCAGCCAGCTCAGTTCAAGAGGCCAAGAGGGCCTATTCTGAAGACTTGCCATTTCTGTGGTAGGACCGGGCATGTCAAGGATCAGTGTAGGAGATTCCTGGGCCAGTGTGTCGTCTGTGGGGATCCTACTCATGCCATGAAGGATTGTCCGAGGTCGAAGCAGCCTTGGAGGGCACCTGTTGCAGCACCGCCGTTGCAGCAGAGAGCCCCTGTGCCCGCTGGACGGGGAGCGCCCCTTGTTTCACAGAGACAGGCCTTTCGGCAGGCTGTTCCGCCGAGAAGGCAGGCCTTTCTGATGACTGAGGAGGAGAGCATGGCCGTGGACGAGGTTATTACAGGTAACGCTCATTCTAGCTATTTTTCTTCCTTAGCTAGTTTGATTGTTAATTATGTTGGTTGCTTGCTCATGTTTGTTGCTAGAATAGGATTTGATTGTTAGACTGGTTGCTAGGTGTGGTTTTGGTTTGCACATTTCCTGCACGAGTCCTCTTTGACTCAGGTGCGTCGATGTGCATTTTGGCCCAGAGCTTCGTGGAGAAGCATTCCTTGTCGACGTCCTCTCTTCCTAAGAGTTGGAATATCGTCACAGGGAACGGTGTGGTCTCGGTGCATCGTGGGTGCAATTCTTGCCCGTTGGTGGTTTGTGGACGTGAGCTTTGTGCTGATTTCATTGTCCACGGCATCATCAACTACGATGCGGTCCTTGGGATGGATTGGCTTGCGAGCTTCTATGCCACGATTGACTGTCGGAGGAAGAAGGTGGTGTTCGAGATTCCCGGACATCCAGTATTTGAGTTCAATCGAGGTAGCAGTTCGCTGGGTCCGGTCAGATTTCGGACCAGACCGGTGGAGGTTGTGGCTATGCAGATGGAGCTGGAGAGGCCAGCGGTTGTGCGGGATTTTGATGACGTCTTCCCCTAGGAGATGTCTGGTTTGCCACCTGATTGAGCTTTAGAATTTTCTATTGATCTTATTCCAGGAGCGCAGCCGATTTCGAAGGTGCCTTATCGTATGGCACCCACTGAGTTGGAGGAATTGCGGAAGCAGCTGGATGAGCTTTTGCAGAAGGGTTATATCAACCCTAGTGTGTCTCCGTGGGGAGCACCGGTGTTGCTGGTGAAGAAGAAGGATGGTTCGCGTCACATGTGCGTGGACTATCGGGAGTTGAATGCGGTGACCATCAAGAATAAATACATGTTGCCTCACATCGATGATATTTTTGATCAGCTTGGGGGATCGAGGGTGTTTTCTAAGTTGGATCTGAGGAGCGGTTATCATCAGTTGAAGGTGAAGACGGGAGATGTTCCGAAGACAGCGTTCAGGACGAAGTATGGACACTATGAGTTTGTGGTTATGCCTTTCGGTGTAACCAACGCACCCGCAGTTTTCATGAATCTGATGAATCTGATTTTCTACGACTTTTTGGATAAGTTTGTCGTTATCTTTATTGACGACATTCTGATCTATTCTAAGTCGGAGGAGGAGCATGCATCGCACTTGAGGACGGTATTGGAGATTTTGAGGAAGCATCGGTTGTATGCTAAGTTTTCGAAGTGCGAGTTTTGGCTGGACAGAGTTGCTTTTCTCGGGCATGTGGTGACTGGTGATGGTATTTCAGTGGATCCCGAGAAGATTAGGGCCATCAGGGAGTGGCCTGTTCCGCAGTCAGCGTCTGAGATCCGGAGTTTCCTTGGACTTGCTGGTTACTATCGGCGTTTTATTGAGGACTTTTCTCGTATTGCTGAGCCGATGACCAGGTTGACGCGGAAGGATGTACCTTTTGTTTGGTCGGGTGATTGTAAGAATGCTTTTGGTGTTCTGAGGGAGAAGTTGACGACTGCCACTATTCTTGTTGTGCCTGATCGCAGCGGTGGATTTGAGATCTTTTGCGATGCTTCTGGCAAGGGTCTCGGTTGTGTGTTGCATCAGCGTGGGCATGTTGTGGCTTATGCGTCTCGTCAGCTCAAGACTCATGAGAAGAATTACCAGACGCATGATTTGGAGTTGGCTGCTGTTGTGTTTGCGCTCAAGATTTGGAGGCACTTCCTGCTGAGTGAGAAAGTGAAGATCTTCACCGATCACAAAAGCTTGAAGTATATTTTTACTCAGAAGGAGCTCAACATGCGACAGCGTCGATGGTTGGAGCTCATGGTGGATTATGAGATTGATTTGCAGTATCACCCTGGCAAGGTGAATGTGGTTCTGGATGCGCTGAGTAGGCTTCCAGCGGTGATGATTTTGACTTCGCAGTGGAGATTGCAGCAGGATTTTTGCGAGTCTGGTGTGGAGATTGTTCTTCCTAGGGAGGCTTCTTCGTTGATGTGTATGCAGATACAGTCGACGATTGTGGATCGGATCAAGGCTGGCCAGGCTGAGGATCCGAAGCTGGCGAAGATTCGGGAGCAGGTGGAAGCCGGTCTGCGGACTGACTTTTTGATTCATAAGGATGGATCGCTGAGGTTTGGAGCCAGGTTGTGTGTGCCAGCTGGGGATATTAGAGAGGAGTTGATGGTGGAGGCACACAGTTCGCCGTATTCTGTGCATCCTGGTGGCACCAAGATGTACAAGGATCTTCGTCTGAACTATTGGTGGCATGGCATGAAGAGGAGTGTGGCTCAGAGTGTAGCCAAGTGTTTGGTTTGCCAACAAGTGAAGGCGGAGCATCAGCGTGCGGCCGGGTTGCTACAACCGCTTCCGATTCCGGAGTGGAAGTGGCAACACATCACTATAGATTTCGTGACTGGACTACCTCGGAGTCCGAAGCAGAATGACGCGATTTGGGTAATCGTAGATCGATTGACCAAATCCACGCACTTTATTCCGTTCCGAGTGGGGACAGTCCACTGAGACGCTAGCGAGAAGATTTATGGAGGTAAATTCTTTACTCTCCGTTTTTATTTCCTTTTCCTAGTTTAGATAGTGATGTAACGTGAATCGTGCAGGAGGTCGTGCGACTTCACGGAGTCCCCGTGAGTATCGTGTCGGACAAAGACACGAGGTTCACATCTAAGTTCTGGCAGAGTTTGCAGAAGAGTTTGGGTACGTGTCTGAGTTTCAGCATGGTGTACCATCCGCAGACGGATGGCCAGTCCGAGAGGACGATTCAGATTTTGGAAGACATGCTGAGGGCGTGCATGTTGGATTACAAGGGTTCGTGGGAGGACCATCTACATCTGGTGGAATTTTCTTACAACAACAGCTATCAGGCGTCTATTGGCATGGCGCCTTTCACTGCTTTGTATGGGAGGAAATGTCGATTGCCATTGAGTTGGGATGACGTTGGTGATCGGGAGCTGTTGGGGCCTGAGATGATTGTGGAGGCTGTGGAGGTCGTCAGGAATATTCGGGAGAGGTTGAGGATTGCTCAGGACCGTTTTAAGCATTGGGCGGATGCGAAACGTCGTCCTTTGGAGTTTCAGCCTGGAGATCATGTGTTTCTGAAGATTTCCCCGAATCGTGGTGTGATTCGTTTTGGGAAGCGAGGGAAGTTGAGCCCGTGATACATTGGACCATTTGATATTCTGGAGAAAGTTGGCGAGGTAGCTTACCGCTTAGCCTTGCCGCCATCTTTGGAAGGAGTTCACGATGTTTTCCATGTGTCGCAGCTTCGTCGATACATTAGCGATCCATCTCATGCTGTGGATTTCTCGGAGATTACCGTTCGCCCCGACATGACGTATGACCAGCATCCAGTGCAGATTCTGGACAGGCGTCAGAAGTCACTTCGGAACAAGGTTGTCAATCTTGTGAGGGTGATGTGGCGACACGGCTCGCCTGGAGAGTCTACTTGGGAGAATGAGGATGAGATTCGAGAGCGTTTCCCACTTTTGTTCCCGGACACGTGAGTGTTGGGAAATTCCGAGGACGGAATTTTCTTAAGTTGGGGAGGATGTAACGACTGGTTTTCATGTAACTGGATTTATTATATTATATTATATGTTTTGGTGGATTTTCTCCTCATGTGTGGTTTTCGTCCCCGTAGCTTCCATTTTCGATCGTTTCGTCGTATTTTCTTAGCTTCTTCCGTTGATCGTCGATTTCGGAGTAAGTCATTCGTGACGGGCTTCATATCGGTCATATCTTATTGTTAGATCAAGCCTAGGAGTCTTAGGAATCGATCCCAGAGCTTCGCGCTCCATTTCGGAACTTTTGGTGCACGTTAGCCGGTGTAAGATGGGTCACCGACCGACTAGATGACGATCCAGTCGGTCGGAAAACCTTCTTGAACCGACTAGTTTGCTTTGTAAATTTCTCAGGAGTTACTGTTTATCGTTAGTCGATCTAAGAACGTTGGTTGACCGACTAGGTTGCAAACTAGTCGGTCAGCAATGCTTCTTTAACCGACTAACTCATTAACTATTTTTGGTACCAGTTACTGTTCATTCTTAGTCGGTCTAAGTTCATCTTTCGACCGACTAGATGTCAAACTAGTCGGTCAGTACTTGTTCTTTGACCGACTAAATCTAAATCCTATTTTATACAGGAGTTACTGTTTGGACTTAGTCGGTCTGCGTTGGTCAACCGACCGACTAGTTTCCAAACTAGTCGGTCAGTGGTTGCTCTTTGACCGACTAATCAGTGTCGAAACCCTAATTTCTGGGCAGCCGCCAGCACTTCCTATTTAAACCCCTCCCAAACATTTTCTTCTTCTTCTTCTTCAACTCTAAACCTAATTTCTCCCCTATTGAGCCCCCTACTACCTCAAACCCTTATTCCTTCATCCCAAGCCCAAAATCCATCATCCAAACCCTCACTTAACATATTCTACCTCTCATCTTCCTCAAACCTTCATCAAATCCCCCAAAACCCCCCAAAACCCCATTTCTCCAGATTTTCCCCATCTCTTCCAGATCTGAACACTAGGTTCCCCGGAGCGTTTCTTCCATTGTCGTGCTTGCTCGGCATCATTCTTCCGCTTTCCGATATGGTAATAATCGATCTCTTAATGTTTTCATAACCCGTTGTGTTTTTGTGAAACCCTAATGAAATGAATGTTGTTTTGATGATTGTTTCTCAATAACAGCGACTTCCCCGTAGATTAGCGTCCGTGGGACGAACCCTCGTTGATCGTCATCCTCGGTGCTAGGCAAGTGAAACTTGCCACTTAGGGTTTGGGCCAAGTCTTAGGCCATTTGCTTGTTGTAGGCGTAAAAGAGACTAGGCGACGAAATGATACTCGCATAGGCGTAATTTCAGGAACTAGCTTGATAACGAAGCTAGGACCGCCATTTATCATGTTGCATAACTATTATGTCATGTTTAATTTTGTTTAACGGTACGCGAATAAATGGTCATCCATGCTATCCATGTTGTATGTTGCATTCGTAGCACACGCTACAATACTTGTGTTTCATGGCCCGTGTTCCAGAAGCTGGCTACGTGAGTTGGTTGATAGACAATGCCCGACCTACTTGTTTAC
Organism: Scilla litardierei; assembly: GCA_030789695.1. NCBI lineage: Eukaryota > Viridiplantae > Streptophyta > Magnoliopsida > Asparagales > Asparagaceae > Scilla > Scilla litardierei. The sequence continues at coordinate 114,694,682 of CM061141.1, forward strand.
CGGCTAGGCACCTGCGTTGCAGGCATAACCCTACGCCATACATGTTAAATACACTTCCTGGCTCGTGTTCCAGAAGAGAGCATTCCGTGTACGGGGTAATTCCCTGGCTCGATACACGTGGAGGGGTAGAGATAAACGGTCACTTGAGCTTAGGAGTCGGCCCGATCAGCCACTCTAGCCAACAGGCGGAATCTATGTGCACAACTTGTTTACTTGACTGTTCACTTGACGTGAACCACTTGACTTGTACTTGTCCGTGTTTTACTTGTTATCCGTGACATACTTGCTACTTGTACTTCCCTTTACTTGTCACTTCCATACTATACTTACCATGCCATGCATCATACTATAACTGCTAGGTTGCTAGTTTATCTTACCTTCAGTTTCCTTGCCCAAGTCTTTTAGACTTGCTGACATGTGCCCCTTTACTCTTTTGGGTGACACATGTTAGATCCCGAGCCTGAGTCCATTGTTGGGGACGAGGTGTTTGCTGATGCCGTGCCCGAGTCTGTGTTTGGCGAGGAGTACGTGGACACTGGGGACCAGTCCTAGTGTCTTCGTTGAGCTTTCCCCTTTTGTTTTAGACTGCTGTTTTGTTGTCGGTGCGTGGCACCCATACTCTGTTTACGTTGTTCCTTTGTTGGTCTTGTTCTGGGCATTTAGACTCTTTCTTTTAGCCTGGTGGCTTTTCTGGATGTTGAACTTAATTTTCATGTTGGACAAATTATGAGATATGAGATTTTATTTCTGTCTCTCCTTGTGTTATTATTGTTGTTCCGTTTGTGGTTACAGGGACCTGCTTATGTTTTATCGACGCTTATCGGGTTTGGGGCTTCACAGCTCCACTCTCGTGTGGACCTTTTCACATCTCGCCTCCATTTTAGGGAAGCGGGGCGTGACATTATTTGAGCTTGTCTAAAACCGTAGAACATTGCTTAGTTGCTAATACAAATGAACAACTATTATGGCATCGCCGTTTCGGTCATGTTCATTTCAAGCACTTATATAAGTTACCTAAGCATGATCTAGTCAAAGGTTTTCCAAAAATTGCTTTTAGTAAGAAAAACTTTTGTGATTCATGTCAAAGAAGTAAACTTAGTAAATCATCTTTTAAGCTTAATGAAGGCATTACTTCTAAGAGGCCCCTAGAACTTCTTCATCTAGATTTGTTTGGGCCAACTAGAACCGCTTCTTTAGGCAATGCTCATTATGGATTAGTTGCCATTGACGACTTCTCTAGATATACTTGGGTTTCATTCTTAACTAATAAGAATGAAGCTTTTGAAGAGTTTACCATATTTGCAAAGAATATTCAGAATCTCTTAGGATCCACTATTATCACTATCTGTAGTGATCATGGAGGAGAATTTGAGAATGAGTCTTTTACAAAGTTTTGTGATGACTCCGGGATAACACACAATTTTTCTTTTCCTCGGGCACCACCACAAAATGGTATTGTATAGAGAAAGAATAGGACTCTTATTGAGTGTGCTCGTACTATGCTCCATGATAGTCATCTTGGACTACAATTTTGGGCAGAGGCGGTGCACACGGCATGTTATGTACTCAATAGGATCCTAGTGAGACCCCGAACGAACAAAACTTATTTTGAGTTATTTTATGATAAAAAGCCTCACGTTAAATATTTTCGAGTTTTTGGTAAATGTTTTATCAAGAACACATTTGGTAATTTAGATAAATTTGAGCCAAGATCCGATAAGGAATTTTTGTTGGATATTTCACACGTAGCAAAGCCTACCGGATATACAACAAAACTTCTTCAACGATCGAGGAATCATTACACGTATCATTTTATGAAGATTTAGATTTTCCTCATGTTAATGATGATAGTGTAGATGCTATATGTGATTCTCTTAGTAATGTCAAGATTAATGATTCAATTATTGAGACTGACACTACTAATGAGATTGTTGAAGATGTTCCAAGTGATGCAGGAATACCGAAAGCTTACCCAACCGTTCGCAACCATCCACATGACCAAACTATTGGAGATATTGGTGTGGGTGTTCGAACGAGGTCAATAATTGAAGAATTCTCTCATTACGCATTTGTATCGACCATTGAGCCAAAGAACATCCAAGAAGCTTGTGAGGATAGCTCTTGGATAGTGGCAATGGAAGAAGAACTCATGCAATTCGAGAGAAATGAAGTTTGGGAGCTCGTTCCTCTTCCTAGTGGTCATCAAGTTATTGAGACCAAATGGATCTTCAAGAACAATACCGATGAGAACGAGGTCATCACAAGGAACAAAGCAAGGTTAGTAGCTCAAGGCTACCGGCAAGAGGAAGGTATCGATTTCGAAGAATCCTTTGCCCACGTAGCTAGATTAGAAGCTATTAGATTGCTTTTATCTTTTACATCACATAAGAATTTCAAACTATTTCAAATGGATGTTAAAAGTGCATTTGTAAATGGGTTTGTCAATGAAGAAGTGTATGTTTCTTAACCTCACGGTTTCATTCATGAAAAATTTTCAAACCATGTTTTCAAACTTAAGAAAGCATTGTATGGGTTGAGACAAACTCCTAGAGCTTGGTATGATCGACTCAAGACGTTTCTTTTGGATTTAGGTTTTAAAATGGGAGAAGTTGATTCAACACTTTCATTAAAGATTATGAAAATGACATTCTATTGATTCAAGTTTATGTAGACGATATAATATTTGGCTCTACTAACTTTAATCTTTGTCAAGAATTTTCTAAGTCTATGAATGATGAATTTGAGATGAGCCACATGGGAGAGCTCAACTATTTCCTTGGATTGCAAATTCGACAAATGAAGGATGAGACTTTCATACATCAAACCAAGTACATATGGGAGCTTATTAATCGATTCGGGATGGAATCGTCTTCAAGCAAAAGGACTCCCATGAGTACGACAATCCATCTACATAAGGATGAGAACGGAAAAGATGTAGACGTTCGTCTATATCGAGGTATGATCAGTAGCTTGGTTTATTTAACTGCTAGTAGGCCCGATATCATGTTTATGCTTGTGTGCTAGATATCAAGCTGACCTAAAGAATCACACTTGATTGCGGTTAAACGAATTTTTTGTTATCTCAATCATTCACTAGATTATGGGTTACTTTACCCTAAATCTGGCACATATGAGTTAATCTCATATAGTGATGCCGACTTTGCCGGATGTAAATCCGATATGAAAAGTACTAGTGGCATTTACCATTTCCTAGGAAATTCCTTAGTCTCTTGGTTTTCCAAGAAACAGGACTTGGTATCATTGTCCACGACTGAAGCGGAATATATTACCGCAGGTCTTGCATGTGCACAAGTTCTTTGGATGAGACACACTCTTAGAGACTATGGTGTCAATTGTGATACTTGCCCTATCATGGTTGATAACCAAAGTGCTATATGTCTTTCCATGAATCCGGTACATCACTCCCATACCAAACACATAGATGTGGAACACCATTTTATCAATGATCATATAGCTAAGAAGGACATACTCGTAGAGTACATTGAAACCCAAAAACAAATTGCTGACATCTTCACAAAACCTCTTAAAGAAGATTCGTTTGTGAGGTTGCATGGAGAATTAGGAATTATGGGTGAATCTGAAATTTAGGAGCTCAACTTACTTGTTATAACACTTTTTGAGCTCATATCATCATGTTGCATCTCTTCATTTGATATATCATATATTTGTTCTAAGAAAGGAAATTGAGATTTCTTTGATTACATGAGTTTTTCAGATTGTTTTAAGAGATTTATGTTATCAATGATTTATCGTTTGATATTGATTTTATGATGAGTTTATGTTAGAGTATAGGTTCTACCTTGAGTTGTGCATATCCTCTGGATTCTACCCTCACTGTGCATTTTTGGACCAGGACAGACGACTGTCTTCCCTTCGACAGTCGACTGCCCTGCTCTATCTATTTTGTCTGCAGACTATATATTTCGCCCAGGCGACTGATGACAAATTTACAGTCGACTGTCGGATCAACAGGCGACTGCATTTTAGTCATCAGGCGCCTGTCTATTTCGTATGTAGTCTCTGTTCTTTTCATCAATTTTATTGATTCGCAGTCAGTCGACTGAAAGTATAATACAGTCGACTGTCTCTCTGACAAGCGACTGCGTGTTACTCAACAGTCGACTGTCTGTCATCTTAAGCTTATTTCTTATCACTTCATCCAGTCGACTGACTATTGTTCATCAGTCGTTGTCTCCTATTGTGGTGGTTCGTTCAATTGATCTGAGCCGTCAATTCTTTGATCCAACGGCCCATAATCTTTTAACCCTTTGATATATGATCGAGAGAATTCAGTTCGTCAGCATGTTTCTCTCTCCTCCGATTGAAACCCTTCGTCTTCCTGCTTCAAACTATCAGTCGATCGTTCCTCCAGTGATTTTCCACAGTTTCATTTGTCGATTGCATCGCACGGATTTTGCTGTCTCGTCTATGCCCCTCGACTAGGTTTGATTCTCTCCTAATTGTCTCTCTCGTGCGATTTTCCTTTCAATTCTTGTCGATCTTCCCTCTGTTCGATTGACTGTGCAATGGCTCTCAAGACCAAGAACAAGGGAAAGACCATTGCCTCTAAGCGTGCTAGGGTTCCCAAGCCTACAACTGCCAAAAACAAACAACCCTATAAGACCCGTACCAAGCAAGCTGATTCTCCTTCTCGCTCCTATTTGCGGGGTTATTCTCCCTCTTCTGTGTCTTCTTCTTCTGATGTTGTGCCTCTTGTGAAGCTTCAACGCAAGCCCATTGGTGTTCGCATCAATGAGCCTTCCGCTGAGGCTCCTCCTCCACCCTCTGATCCCCTCGTTCCCATTTGCCGAGATGATTTGTGCTTGGCAAAATTTCACTCTCTCATAGGAATCAAACTTCTTAGATAGCGTTATATTGTTTTTCCCACCTTCACAGCTGAGAGATTATCCGAGATTCTATCTGTTGCTTGATTGGCTGACCTCTTTCACTTCTCTCAGAGCGAATCTTCTCGGGCTTATCTATTTTTGGTTAAGTTCTTTTATGCTAACCGCATTCGCGTTGAGTATGCTTCCACCAGAGTAATTGATATTGTTGTCCAGGGGACCTCCATTCTCATTGATCCCACTCTTTTAGGGACTATCCTTAGGATTCCCTCCTCTATATCCCTTCCCTCTGATATCTCCATTTCAGACATTGATGAGCTTGATCAGTCTGTCCTTCGGGACATGTTCTGTGTGATACCCTCTGCTCTATCTTCTGGTGTTAGGTCGTTCATGTTCTCGGCTAGGGGTTGGGCTGTTCACCTTGTGGTGAAGTCCAACATCCTGCCGAAGTACGGATCTTCTGACCAGCCTTCCCATGAGATACTGAGGTGTATGTACGTGATCTTCTCCGGCATGTCCGTAAACTAGGCCGGTGTCCTCCTCGATAGGATGGACAAGGTCGAGTTTACTTCTTCCTCCTCTCACATGTCTTGCAGTAGACTTCTTACAATGGTTTTTCGTCATTTCGGGATTGACTTGTCTCCCTACGAGCCCGTGCCTTTTGGTCCTCTTCTAGATGCCTCTGCAAAGTCGAAGTCTTCTTCGGCTATGCAGTCTGTATCTAAGAAGAGGAAATCCACTTCTGCTCCGTCTTGCTCTACGGTTCCTCCTGTAGACTAGCCATCTACCTCTGCTCCATCCTCTCATGAAATTCTCTTTGAGATGGTCTGTGGTCTATATGAGCTTGCTTTCTTGTCATTCCAGCATCAGGGCATACCCTTCCCTGAGCATCTGAGACATTTCGTGCCACCCCAGCCTCATCAGCCTCATCCTCCTATCATCACAGAGCTCATTGTGCATTCTGGCGTAGCTGCTTCTCAGGGTGTTCCTGCTGCTGATCCACCTCTAGAAGATACCATCGCTGACCCAGAGAATGCTTCTTCCGCTACTGCTCCTGGAGACTCCCACTCTTAGATTTTGCTTAGAGTGTTTGGAGTGGTATTTGTATGATGGATATTCTTGCAATGATGATGTATGAGTATCATGATGTATTTTGTTTTGAGTCTCATGTATGATGTATTTTTGATATTTTTGATGAACATGGTGATGTTCATATGTCTTTGTACTTATGTGATCGTCTTTCACTCACACACACACACACACACATGATATTTCAGTTTATTTGTCGGTTTCACACATTGTGTAATTGCTTATCATATCTGTGTGAGTTATGTGAAATTGTCTCCATATATGCTATACAGTTCATGTGATGTGATTTGAGACAATATGTTTTCTTCGTGTATTTCAAATGTTGATATTGGACTTCCATTCCTCTATTCACATAAGTTTATGATGTGGTTTTATGAGTTTTAGTTATATATATCTTTAAACTCTCTGATTATTGATAGTTTTTTATTTAGCACGATTGTTAGTGTTATTTTTACTCCCACCTTTTGGATAATGCCATAGGGGGAGAGGAATAAACATATAGATTCATAATGAATGTGCTAAGTATATATACTAATAACATTGAATCTAAGATTGAAGTTGCCTTAGATTCAGGGGGAGTAAAATACAATGAATAGGGATTTTAAATCCTAGATTTCATGATTTCATTTCATTCATGCATATCTTACTCATTTGCTTCAATTTTTATATAGATGCCCTAATATTTGTTGTCTAACTTGATTGGCATCTATGTAGGGGGAGTAAGTATTCGATAAGCACAATTATTTATCTTTTTGTTTATGTTTGTTTGTCATCATCAAAAAGGGGGAGAATGTTGAGTATTGGACTTCTCCCTACTTGGTGTTAATGATGAGCAAACATAAATACTTGTGACTAATCTCCTATTTTGCAGGTAATCCATTGCCTAAGCTTATTATGAAGATATACTTGCAATGGATGACATTCAAAGATCATTGAAGGCAAATGAAATGGATTAGATGATCATAGATGGTGATTGAAGCTTATAGAAGAATTCAAGCTCATGCATTGGATAGAAGAGAGAATTCGTCAAATGTAACTTTCTTATATCTCTTCCAGTATGTAGCTTAGAAGTAGAACATTGTTGGAGCGCACACACATCTTCATTTCAGTCTTAGGATTTCATTAGATCAAGTTTCCTTAGACTCCAATTCATTTCTATCTTGACTATGCATGTAGTGTTCATAACAATTGATTGCTGAACGTTTTACAGTCGCTTGTCTCAAAAATATTCGACTGTGTTTTATTCTACAGTCGCCTGTTATGCACAAACTTTTACAGTCTAGTTTTGGGCTTCTCTGTTTTAATTATTACAGGCAACTTATGAATGATTCACAAGCGCCTGTCCAAGTGACAGTCGACTGTGTTTTGTTAATCAGTTGCCTGTCTATCAATAGCCCAAAGTCTATCTGTCTGATTACTCTGGCAAGTCGACTATTGTTGAGTTTACAGTCGATTGTCCAATGGAATAGTCGACTGTCAATACAGCAACAGTCATCTGTCTGTGAGCCAATTTGTTGACTCAACTCTCTGGAAAATCTTAGGGTTTTGACAGTCGTCTGTATAAGGATTTACAGTCGCCTGTTCTGACTAATAGTCGACTGTCTTATCTTCATCAGTCGTCTGTCCTATTCTCCCAGACAGTTTTTCAGATTTCATCAACTTACCCAACTTAAGGCCAGTCGCCTGTAGTAGGATTTACAGTCGCCTGTTGGTTTAACAGTCGACTGTCTATGCCTCATCAGTCGACTGTCCACGTGGTAAGTTACCGTTATGAATTCTTACATACCCTATCTGACTGTGCAGCAGTTGACTGGTTTCGTCAACAATCGACTGGCGCGAGCCCAGATTCTATCCGTTGAGATTTTTCTCACGGATTTCAAAGGGGGTTTTGCTATTTTCGGTTCAGGGCTTTGAGAAACCGATAGAAGGAGCCTCTACTGTTCCATTGAGAGGTTACTTAGTCACTCACTCATTCATTCAAGCTTTCATTCTCAAGATCAAAGCTTTCAAGCCCTAAAGCCCTAAGAATTCATATCTTCAATCTCTTGCTCTCCAACCTAGAATCAAAGAGATATCTTCTAGGCATTTGGTGCAGTCAAGAGAAAGGGCTTTCCTCTCTTCCAAGAGAGTCTTTCAACACACAACACACTTCTCCTTCAAGTTCTACTTCAAGGCATATGTGATTATAAGTGTTGCTTTCATATTTCATAACTTTCGTTATTTGAATTTACTCTCGGGTTGTAAGAGTGGTTTGCTTGCTCCCAAGTTGTGGGAGTCAAGGTCAATCGATTGTATTTCGATTTCACTTGTAGGGTTGCTACAAGTGGGTTTTAAAGAAACCTCAAGTTAGAGTTCTAATTTGAGTATCCGGTTATTAACCGGGTGGAAGGGACGTAGGATTACCGGGTACAAGTCGGGAAGTTACTTGGGTAATCTGAACCGTTGAAACATCCTTGCGTTTGTATTTGTTTCAATTTGGGTTTATTTTTTATTCCTCACTATTTGTTGGTTAGGAATTTAAATTGGTGTAACTATCTTTTTTAATTGCATAAACACTATTCAACCCCCCTCTAGTGTTTTCCCATAGCCAGGGTCCTTACACATTTTCATCCAACTGAGTACATGCAGCAACTCTGGGTCTGGATGGAATAGACTGGCTGGATCCGGTGCTCATGTTAACCTTGCATGAAAGAAAAATTGACAATGGAGACATGCAACACACACATGTATATATACATAGTACCAAAAACAAAGCAGTTAAATAATGGCAATTAAAAGATTTCAAAAATTGAAAATAAAATTGATACATACATCATAACAAAATTGCTACAAACAAAATTGATGCATAGATACATCCAGACTGAAACTGCTACATACAAAATTACATCAAGAAGCAACAACTGAAAATGATACCTACATCAGAAAAACCCAAAAACAAAAAGCCACAGACCCAAAAAAATCTCAGTCTCCCGAATGAAATTGCAATATACACAAATTTGTTAAAGAAGCACCAACTGAAATTGATACATACATCAGAACAACAACAAAAAAAGCCCCAGACATAAAAATTCTCATTCTCCAGACTCAAACTGCAACATACACAATTTTCTTAAAGAAGCAACAACTGAAAGCCCCAGACATAAAAATTCTCATTCTCCAGACTCAAACTGCAACATACACAATTTTCTTAAAGAATCAACAACTGAAACTCATACATACATCAGTAAAACTCAAAACAAAAATGCCACAGACCCAAAACATTCTCATTCTCCAGACTTAAATTGCAACGTACAAAATGTTCTTAAAGAAGCACCAACTTAAACGGATACATACATCAGAACGACCCAAAAAAGCGTCAACCCCAAAAAATTCGCATTCTCCACACTGAAACTGCAATATACACAAATTTCTTAAAGCAGCACCAACTGAAACTGATACATACATCAAAACAACCCAAAAAAGCCTCAGACCCGAAAAATTCTCATTCCCCAGACTGAAACTCCAACATACACAATTTTCTTAAAGAAGCAACAATTGAAACTGATACATACATCAGTAAAACCCAAAACAAAAATGCCACAGACCCAAAACATTCTCATTCTCCAGACTTAAACTGCAACATACACAATGTTCTTAAAGAAGCACCAACTTAAACTGATACATACATCAGAACATCCTTAAAAAGCCTCAGCCCCAAAAAATCACACTGAAACTGCAACATACACAATTTTCTTAAAGAAGCAACAACTATGATACATACATCAGAAAAACCCAAAACAAAAATGCCACAGACCCAAAACATTCTCATTCTGCAGACTTAAACTGCAGTATACACAAAATTTCTTAATGAAGCACCAACTTAAACTGATACATTCATTAGAACAACCCCAAAAAACCTCCACAGACCCAAAAAATTCTCATTCTCCAGACTGAAACTGCAACATACACAATTTTCTTCAAGAAGCAACAACTGAAACTGATACATACATGTGAACAACCCAAAACAAAAAAGCCACAGATCCAACAAATTCTCAGTCTCCAGACTTAAACTGTAACATACACAATTTTCTTAAAGAAGCACCAACTTAAACTGATGCAGACATCAGAACAACCCAAAAAAAATTGGTCTCCAGACTGCAACTGCAACATTCATAATTTTCTTAAAGAAGCAACATCTGAAACTGATACAATCATCAGAACAACCCAAAAAAACCCCCCACAGACCCAAAAAATTCTCATTCTCCGGACTAAAACTGTAACATACACAATTTTCTTCAAGAAGCAACAACTGAAACTGATACATACATGAGAACAACCCAAAACAAAAAGCCACATACCCAACAAATTCTCAGTCTCCAGACTTAAACTGCAACATACACAATGTTCTTCAAGGAGCAACAACTTAAACTGATACATACATCAGAAAAACCCAAAGCACAAATGACCCAAATAATAAAAATATGACGTGTGCCCTCAGATAAACATGTTTTGTAGCTTGAACATCAGTAGGTATTTGGAAGTTGCTCATTATAAATGAACCTTCAAGCCAAATACCTCCTAATTCTTCTTATCATATGGTCAAATTCCTTCCCTTCTTTATTGTTCATCATCATAGGGCTATAATTGAAACATACATCAGAAAACCCCCAAAAAAAATGCCACAGACCCAAAAAATTCTCATTCTGCAGTCTAAAACTGCAACATACACAATTTTCTTAAAGAAGCACCAACTTAAAGTGATACATACAGCAGAAAAACCCAAAACACAAATGCCCAAATAATAGAAGTATGACTTGTGCCCTCAGGTAAACATGGTTTGTAGCTTGAACATCAGTAGGTATTTGGAAGTTGCTCATTACAAATGAACCTTCAATCCAAATACCTCCAATTACTTCTTATTATAGGGTCAAATTCCTTCTTTATTATTCATCATCATAGGGCATCAAAAAAACCCAAAACAAAATTGCCACAGAACCAAAAAATTCTCATTCTCCAGACTGAAACCACACCATACAAAATTTTCTTAAAGAAGCAACAACTTAAACTGATACATACATCAGAACACCCCAAAACACAAATGCCCTAAATAATATAAATTTGACTTGTGCCCTTAGGTAAACATGGTTTGTAGCTTGAACATCAGCATGTATTTGGAAGTTGCTCATTATAAATGAACCTTCAAGCCAAATACCTCCTATTTCTTCTTATCATAGAGTCAAATTCCTTCTCTATTGTTCATCATCATATGGCATATGTAGCAGTTTCAGTATGGGGATTGTGTGGATGTATCAGCTTCAGTTGTTGTGTCTTGGGTCATTGTATAGGTATCAGAAAGCAAATATTGGATGCAATATGCAGAAACATCATATATTTACTTTTAGCCCTCAGGAAAATTGTGACATATCATGAATTTAATTTGGAAATCGGCAACTGCCCATTATAAATGAACCTCCTAGCCAAATTCCAAATATTTCTGAAGAACATAGGGACAAAGTGCTCAAAAAAATTTCATCATCATTGGGTTATTTGCATATGGACATATAGTTCAAAATATTCATCATCGTTGGGCTATTTGCATGCACCAATTACCTGCAGAAACATCATAAACCATTCGGACTCAACCCATACCAAAACCTAGCTATCATTAGTAAGCTACAAACGAATATATACAACAACATAGAGATTGTTTGTCACATCATATGTCCTCCCACCCAAACCCAACCCATACCTACCATAACAATAACAAAAACCACATAACTTCAACATAGAGATTGTTTGTCACATCACCTTAACAAAAACCACATAACTTCCAGTTCGAAAACCAACCCATACCCACCATAAAACCCAACCCCATCCCACCCAAACCCAATCACCCCACCACCAAAAAGTCCATCTTCACCTCTCAGCCTCTTCTCCTGCCTTTGTCGCAGCATCTTTCTTACAAGTCCATATCAAACCCAACAACTATCTCTTCAATCATAATCTTCCGAGCCGATGGAGGCAATGCCAAAAAGCTTCGTGCCTCCATCGTATCCTGGTGTAGGGCCTTAAACACCTTAAACAATATCCCAGGCGTATACTCAGTAACCTCGTAAACAAGCTGGGCAAGCGGTCATGTCCAATGAGAGTGTGCGGACCGTATAGCATCCAGGACCTCTTTCAATTTTTTTTGCTATATCCCGAATGACGTCGGGATCTTGTTGCATGGCCCATCAACGATGTTTCTTTTTCCCCATCGTGAGTGGGGTAGCATGGCTGGTCCCCCCTGATGAACAGGACCGATCGACGCATGGGTATGGATGTCATCCGGAAAATAGTGGGGGCGGCGAATCAATATGTATCGGATTAGGAGTTACGTGCTCTCCTTCGCCTTCGCCTCCAGAATATTGTCCACCCAAGTTTTTGAAAATAGTCTTTGAAAGATCCCACCTAGCAGTGTCATCACAAATGATGAGAACAAAATCGTCATACCATGCAATTGGACGGGTCACATAAGCCCGCTTCTGATGGTTTGCTTGAATGATAAGAATATCAAATATGATAAAGGTTATGCAAAGTTATAGTTAATGTATTAGCACATAGCCTATATATAAGATAGATATAATTACCGTCACCCACGGAGCATACGTTTCTGGATCCAGCTCAATGATCTTCCTCTTTGCATCCCATCCTGCACTGCTAATATCCATGCACTCATGTACGTCTTTGAGACGTGTCCTCGACGCTTTCATGTGATTTTTCACATTAACACTTGTGAAAGAAGTCCCATGGATGTTATTGATTTCGGCTGCAGCGGCATTGAAGGCTGTATTTTTAAATGTCTTATCTGATTTAAACCCCTGCTATGCAAGCTCAGTTAGGTATGGAATGCGGGTTTCATCGTGCTCTGTCTTCCACCGTTTGTTCTGATGTGCAGAAGAGGATGGATGCTTAGACTTTTTCCTTGGGCTTGAAACAGACCCTTCGGCATCTTCGCTCCGTCGGCTCGACTTCCTAGAGGAGTCACTGTCGGGTGTTTGTTCATTGCCACTTGGTGGCATAAGCATATCGAAGGCACCACGGGAAGAGGGGCTTCTGAAAGAGGGTGGTTCTCCCCTGGAGCATATTCATATACCCCAGTCCAGGCGGTGATGGCATTGACATTGGCATGTGCATTGGAATGCTGAAAGTTGGATACTGTGGATATCCCATTTCATGCCCACCTGCTTGGAACCCATGCCCGCCTGCTTGGAAGCCATGCATGGGAAAGGGGATAGTTGGCACCTCATGGGCATTGGTCGGTTGACAAGAGGATCCACCCTTCTTTCAGCTTCTCCCCATCGGGACCCATATACATTTTCATTACTTGAATGCATGGGATAACTCCCGTCCCGGTATGGATCACCCACTGACCTGAATTTGCCGCTCCTTCCATCCCTACAACATCAAGAAGATGAAATTGAAAATGCAACATGTTGGCTATAAACATCCAACCATCATATAATCTGATATTAAACTGCAAGGGGACTAAAATTTCATAATTGTAAAGCATATACTTGATAAACAAAGGCATCAACATTTTGGCATACGCAACATAGCTAACATAATGCAATACTCAAGATACAAGGATAACATGTTTAGCCTTAGTAGGCAAATTATATGACGACTCGCTCATAGCCCATGCTCTAAAGTGTTCCCGTTATTATTTTTGTTACAGAAGTCCCCCCACATATCCCAAGCTATCTGCTCCCTACGCATTTTCCATTGATCTCATTGTTCGGTTTGTTCACGAACGGAAACCTGTTGTGATAAATCCATAACATCGTCATCATGCTCAGCGATACCCTCTACAGCCTCCTCAACCCCATCTCCATCTTCAATTAGTTGGGGGTCATGCGAATCTTCTATTTGGATGTAATTATGAAAAATAGTGCAAGCTAGTATGGTATCGACCTGACTTTTGAATGTGTAGTGAGGCTTGGCTGTCATTATTTTAAACTTGTTCTTTTAGGATACCAAATATCGACTTGATCTTTGATCGTAAGGTAGAATGTCGTAAGTTGAATAGCTCTCGTCGGTTTCGAGGAACCGATCAGTATGGTCCTTCAAATGGTATCTAACGCCCCAGTATGGAGATATGAACCCTGACATTATAGTATCTCCAGCATCGCAAAGGTAATATTTACCTACAATCGAAAAATAAAGCCAGTTTATGAGCCAACGATCTCTGAGATACGTATTTCGTATATACATGTAACTTTATGCCTATTACCTTCATACACTCTCAGTCCCATTGGGGGGATCTAGACAATGCATCTTTAAGGACCGTAAAATCATTTGCGGATCCTTCTCACCCGGTAATTACGTAAGTGAATCTTTTATTGGGAGTAACAGTTGTTAGCACATTTTGCGTAACCCCTTTGCGACCTCTAAAGTGGTGTACGAGCCTGGCTGGTAGCATGGCATCTATGTGCGTCCCATCAATGAAATGCAGTCCTACAACGTAATCAATGAGCCCAATTTTCAATCACCATGACGATACTTATTATACTGACACAAATATAGATAATCACATATACCTTAAAAAATAGGAACCAATTTGGATTATTGACTATCTCTGGTGGCGTCTCATTTGTAGCTTGCTTCAGAAACATATCCCGAAGTGCACACACTGCCGCCATAACTTTGTTAAAATACCGGCTCACTGTCCCCCCTCCCCTAATAAAATCCACGTGCATGACTCTATTATTTGACTTGTGCCCTAAAATATGCAGGAACATGTCCAACTGCTCCTCGATGGATACATGAATAGTGTCCTTAAGAAGATCATGCTGACGCATTAGCATGTCTTCACATCTGTAAGTAGTCCAAACAGCTATTTTCATAACCATACAGAATTCTCTGCATGTGGGATTTTCTATGTAGATCCCGCATAGCTGAGGACTCTCTGGGAATAGGGCCGGCCCTAGCATTATTGTCCAGTTGTAAGGCTAATACAACAAACGATATTGCAACCGTTGCAGCGGTACATAACTCACAAGCTGAATGGTCTCCTTGTGTATCCATGTCCCCCTTAATGGAATCAAACAATACTTAACACGTAAGAGTTGAATGACATATGATATTACCATATAGGATGACATGGAAAAAATATACATGTCTCTTCCCATTATCCTATATAACTTATGTCAAGCTCAAAAGATAAACCCCACATATATCCACTATAAATTTAATACCTACCATAAAAAATATGAATAACACATTTCATATAAAATTGTGCATATCCAAAACATTAGCCCACAGATTTAATGTGTAATCATTGTGGCACACGAGGTTGCTTTGTCGTTGCTCTTGCCTTTTCACCCCCATAAATACCCCATCAGTAAATCAATTTTCAATACACCCGTCGTAAAAAATACCCTCTCGATACGTTTACGTAAGTAAACAGTTTGTAAACTGAAAAATAAATTTTAAACTCTAATAGTTTAAAATTTTAACTTTAAATATACTTCATTTAAAACAAATAAAATCATGAACTTTCAGTTGAAATGGGGATCCAACACTGTATAAATCAAATTGGGGCTTAAATGGAACCAACTAGCAAGCCATCCATCGTGTGCGTACGTAATCAAATCAAATCCATTCCATCATTTCTCATTTTTTTCATCGTTGGGCCTTTTTTAAGAATGCACAAATCATGCAACCATCGATAGTTTAAGAATTTTGTATGTATCAGTTTTAGACTTGAGAATGAAATTTTTTTGGTCTGGGGCATTTTTTGGGCCATTCTAATGTATGTAACAGTTTCAGATGATGCTTAATTAGAAAATTGTGTATGTAGCAGTTTCAGGCAACATACAAATAATTCAGCATACAAAGAATTCATGCACCCATCGATACCAACTTCACGAAATAATATCTGCAAAGGGTCTAAACCCTTGAAATTTGAAACCCTTGCTGCATGCAACCAAGGAAAGCATTTTTGTTTTGGGATTTTCTGCTGATGTATGTAGCAGTTTTAGTTGTTGCTTCTTTACGAAAATTTTGTATGTTGCAGTTTGAGTCTTGAAACCCTGGCCACATGCAAACCAGGACAACAAGGGCAGCAAGGATCACCGCATAGAGGATCCCATGGCTCATTCAGATCAAAGCAAAATTAATAAGAGAGCAGCAGAAATTAAAGCTCGTCGCTAATATCGCAGAAAATTAGGGTAAAGCTAACCGCTCCTCTCGATCTCCTCCGATTCTCTTCCCTCCTCGTCAATTGATGCACACACGATGATGCTCCGACTCCGGTGAGACAGTGGGACCAAACAGGAGTTAGGGTTTTGCTCTGAGCTTCGCCGACAATACGATCCGACCAAGCTAGGCACACCATCTTCAGATCTGACCTAGAAATCACGCCAGCTACTGATTCCAACAAAAATGGCCGGACATATGGTTTTTCCCAACCCAACTGAAACCCACACAAAGAAGGAGAGAGGAGGGGTGATCAGAACAGGCGTGGCCCAAGAACGGAGAGATTTCTTCGTAATCCCCGGATTTCAGAGAGAAGATTTGGGGGTACCACGTAGGAGAGAGAGGTCGCCAGAGGAGAGCAAAGGAGCGGAGCAACAGAACACGTGAAAGGAAAACGAGAGGGGAATCCTCGATAAAGGACGCGAATTGACGTGCTACAGTGCTAAAAAGCACTTTTTCGAAGCAAAGCACCCGAAAGAAACCCGAAAGAAAGAGGTCTAACATGTGTAAAAATAAAAATAAGGAATTAAATCATATTTACAAAGTGAAACGTTGCCAAACTGGACTAATATGTAAATCTCAATTTTAGGAGGGCCTCTTGTAAGATCCACATGTAGGGAGAGAAACACCCTCCGTAGTCTCCGATCCTCTCCGGTCATATCGTTTCGTCTCTCTCTCCCTACATCTTCGATTTTCCCCCAAAACCCTAAACCTAACCCTAAATCGAGATTTCGATCAGCCGGCAGCCATGGTGCTCGGGCAATTGGGCGGGAGCATCTCCCGCGCGTTGCAGCAGATGAGCAATGCCACCATCATCGACGAGAAGGTACTCAGTGACTGCCTCAACGAGATCTCGCGCGCCCTCCTGTAGGCCGACGTCCAGTTCAAGATGGTCCGCGACATGCAGGCCAACATCAAGCGCATCGTCAACCTCGACGACCTCGCCGCCGGCCACAACAAGCGCAGGATCATCCAAAAGGTACCGCAAACTATCTTCAATTACTTTCAAGTCGTTTGGTTGGCTTGTGTTGAGTCGCTTGGATCGTTAAAAATTGGAACAGTTGCAAATTTTGTCGGTCTTAGACTGATTTTAAAGATTGTAATTTGTGAATTCAGTGGGATTATACGTTTACGATGAATTTAGTGGCAAGATTTTAACTTTATTGAGACAAGATAATTTAGATAGGGGCTTTGGCATTACCTCTTTTAGAGGGAGAGAGAGGTTTAAATTTTCGCTAAACTTGCATATGAAGTCGATGGTTAGAATGTTGAGAGAGATTTACAGTTGGGGGGAGAAAAGCTTGTGGCTCAAACAAAACTAATTTTCCGCTTATGCGGAAAATGTTCCAACGAGCTTAGTTGAATTGAAGTATTAGCATGGGAATGTGGTATTCTTGCAATGCCAGATGCTATGAGTTGTCATGAATTTGAGGTGTCAATTCAATGCCATGGAGATTTTTTCAGTGGGATTGAGAGGTTACCTTGTTTCTGTCAATAATAACTTAGGACAGGTAGATCCATTAATGTTTTCATTGATATTTGGCATGCCATCTATACCAATGAATATGATTAGGAATGCATAGTTTGAAAGCTCAACCCGCCTGCAAGGACCTTCTAGAGCAAGTAGGATTGTCGAATCTTTCCACATAAATTGCCAATTTTATAACAAGTTTTCAGAGTTTGTACCATGTAATTAGTTTTTTACTGCAACCTATAGTTTCAGAAGGGACCAATCCAAAACTCAGTTAATAGTTGGTTTCTGACCCTTTTTTTATGTAGATAATCTTGAAGAATGCACAAGTCTTGCAAATTTGTTCAGTTGAAGACTTCAAGGCAAAAAAGTATAAGACCATTTATGTCATATCTTTCTTCAGTTGCCTGTCTTATGTTTTTTGCCTTGAAGAAATTATCCTTGTAGCATCTTCTATTGTCTAATGTTTAAACATGATTTATATGCATTCTAGTTGCCATATCTCATATCTTTGTTCATTTACTATCAGATCTCCTATTACCATTCACTGTTTTGCTTTATGTAACCACTTTGAATATCTTCTTTAGGCTGTTTTCGATGAGCTTTGCAAGATGTTGGATCCGGGGAAGCCTTCCTTTACACCAAAAAAAGGAAAAACAAGTGTGGTAATGTTTGTAGGTTTACAAGGTGAGGTTCATGTCCAGAAGGTAGGACTTATGTTACCCTGAGCTCATGATTTAGCTAATGGCTTTATAAACTTGTAGTCTTGTTTT
The DNA here is from genome assembly GCA_030789695.1 of Scilla litardierei. Lineage (NCBI taxonomy): Eukaryota > Viridiplantae > Streptophyta > Magnoliopsida > Asparagales > Asparagaceae > Scilla > Scilla litardierei. The sequence goes on from CM061141.1 coordinate 114,713,098, forward strand.
AGTATCGAGTTACATACCCAGAATCTAAGACTAATGTCATTTTTAATTTATGATTTAGTTACGATATTCAAATATTGTAGCATTTGTTTGTTATTGGAGGTGGCGGTATATGTCCATTACCTATACCGAAAATATTCCACCTGACAGCTTGATGATGTCTTGAATTAATATACTTCTTGCTACCAAACTGACAATCATGTGAAATTTAGCACACGATAAAAAAGCTTATGCTACTTTATATAAGTACTTAGAAGTGGATATATACTTTTATGGGAGCTTAGTTGGGGAACTACTTTGCAAAAACTTTTCAAGAAGATCTGATGAGTCGTGGATTTTATGTTGCCACTTTGCTGTTAACCATGGAAACAGGTTTTGGCCGACCGATACCCCAGCTGTTTCGTTTCGGTCTCGGTGTGTAACGAGACTAAAACTAGGGGTTTATTTCGGTTTTGGCCGGAACATTGCCGTTCCGGTCGAAACCAATTTAAAAAAAAGAAGAGAAGAGAGAAAGAGGAAGAGGAAGAACATCATATCAAAAAGGAAAGTTCTACAACTGCGTAAAAAAAGAAAAACAAGAAAAAGAAGATGAAGAGGAAGAAGAGAAACTTACTTGGAGATCTTGCCTCCCGTTGCCTCCCACTGCTCCTTCCACCTTCTTCCTCTTCCGATGATTTGTTTTATTTATATGGGAATTAAGGAGAAGAAGAACAGATGAGAGAAGAAGAAGAGATGAGGGGAGAAGAAGGAGACTCGGGTTAAGTCGAGACTTCATGTGGTATAATGGGGGATGCTACTTACATTACACATCTTGCTAAACATATTACATTTATTTACAAGTTTGCCATTGCCTTTTACAATTTTAATGTCAATCTTGTAAATAAATGCAATATGTTTAGAAAAATGTGTTTGTGACTAGCAACACTAAGTATTTGAAAATAATCCCTTAATAGTATAATCATATACACTTCCCACCTTGCCTTCAGAACAAATAATATAGATTAGTACATGAGTGTTTCATCCTTTCTCAAGTGCGCCTATTTTCTAATCACATTTCCTTTTACATGCTATACAACTATTATCATGGATTTCACCGGATACAATAGGGCAACCAATGGTAAGAGAGTGGCTGAACGATGTGTCGTAAACATTATTCTCTCATTGCAGGTAAGTTGGAAACGTCAAGGAACACCAAAATGATAATAAGAACTTAGGACTTGAGATTCCATGGTCTGATGCACAAATAATAACTCAAGGTTAGAATAATTTCCCATATCAGCAAGAAAGCAATCTAAATGCTGTCCAGTAACCTTCTCTCTTGAAAGTAAGTAATGGATGTGGATATTCACATTCTACATTATGTTAAAACATATTCCATTTTTTTTACAAGTTTGTCATAGTATTTTGGACGACAGCGTGTATTCATAAAAACATGTAATGTGAATAGCAGATTTTAACTAATATTGTTACAAATTATCTTTTTAGTTAGAAATTATCGTATTAGTTACTATTTATGTTATTAGTTTGTCATTATCTTATTAGTTGACTCACAAATGTAGTTAGTTACTGGTGAAACCAAAACTACCGAAACCTAAAATTTTCGGAAGAACGGAATCGAAACCAAGATCTCAAACATTGTTAACTTCCAACACAGCCAACCTTGTTATGGGCCATATTGAGGGAATAAAGAGAAAATGTTTAGTATTTGACATTATTAGGATAAACAATATGCTAAATACTTGCTAGTATTTTCCAGGCCCATTACATAAGTTGTAACAAATAAAAAGATGGTTAGAAATCATCCTTTCCTTTTTGATGAGAATGACATTGATCCCGTGTACATGTTCCATACCCTTGTAAAGCACTTCCTCCTCCAACCTGCATAAATCTGTACCTTCTACAGGATCAGCAAGATCTTCATCAATGTCACACAATGTTGTTTTCCTTTTGAATATTCCTCACTTTTCATGGAGGAAAGTGTAGGCATGTTGTTATAGCATCTTGTTCCCAAAGCACGAACATATGAACAGCCTTGTGCATCAATTTATTTCACAACACAATGAAATTAATGGTAACACAAGAAGCTTCACTGGTAGTCTAGGCTCTGAAGCAAAGGTGATTCATGTTAAAGCCACCAAACCATGCTCGTTGGATCCATCATCCACCCACTTAACTGGTTGTGAATAAAAAATGTATATTTATTGCAACAACAGGAAGAAATGAAAAATTCTTTGTTCACGTTTGCAAGATTATCGTTACTTGGAAAGCATCTTTGCAAGTAGTTGTTTGTTTCTTTTGAAATCTCCAAATCTCCATCCTGCTTTGGATAAGGCATATCATTTTGAGAGTAACACATAGATAAGAGAATTTATAAATATGGGCATTAACTAGTATGTAATTCTTCAATATGATTCCTCCCATATTCATGTAAGGATATTCTCAAAGCATTATATCCGATTGAAACAGAACCACTGATGTGGTTGTTTGGGGGCTCATGCTTATCATTTCACATCTTTGCAAAATGAACGCCAAACCATTAGTGTTGTACATTGTAACCATTAACGATCTTAAATGATGTCAGACTTTGATGTTGAATACTTTGTTCAATGCTCCACTTGAAGCCTTATGTTCTCTTGGGCTGTAACCCTTCTATTGGGATGAGGTAAGGGATCCTTATTATGCTTGAAGTTGTCCCTTTATTAAACAATCTACTTTAAATAAAAAATTTATCCATTCTGTACCTTAGGGCATGGGGCAGTTCCCTTATATGGAATTTTTGAGTAAGCCCTAGCTTATATATCTTGCAGCTTATGCATCTTGCAAAAGTGTCATTTGAGCATTGTATTTCCCAAAGATTTAAATGGCATGAAACGAAACGAAGCGGAGCATGCCATCAATCAGCCCCTTTCTCCTTTTAAATAATATTAAATGCATAAATTTAACTAAAAACTTGATATTATGAAACATTACTCCAAGAAGGCTCTAAAAAATAAGTTATACTAGAAAGGCCATATAGAAGTATATTAACATACGGCCGATGCACTATTTTAGGGGGAAAAAAAGAAACAAATAGAGGAAGAAAAGTGAAATATATCACATTAGGAACTTGCTCAAATTTTCAGTTTAGGCTAAATCAACTGCAATTAGCTTGTTATTAAACAAAAGAAGGGCAATCGATTAATTCAGTTGTGCATTATTGTCATTTGGGATGTAACATTTTATGCTTAATGCATGGCTTTAGCTATTTGTTTTCTGTGAGTAATTTCAAATTTGAATATACTGCTAAATACAATCCAGTGGCTTTAAAACAGCTTATAGAAGTGATTAATCATTATGCACATGCCATACATACCACATTTAGTACCGGTATTCTTTGTTAATGTAGTGTCAACGTGCCCTTATATTAGTACACATGTATAAAGAAGACCAAGCTATCATGTGTACGCATATGCGTTGCTGGTATAATAGTATTTAGGTAGTTGGGAAATTGGGAGCCAATGTTTTAGACAACTCTAGATGAGGCGGGGAACCAGATCCATTGCCTAGTGCCTAGTCGCTTAGGCAACACCTAGGCGGTGGATGAGTAATTTAAAAGTAGAGAGATGGTGGGACATCGACTGACAAGATGGGCCTGTCGACTCTGTTGCATCGCACACAACCTCCACTACTTTATGCCCATTGCCTCTATGGTCTCTTGCTTGTTGCCTTATCCTCGTTAGAGAGAGCATAAAATATAGAGGAGTTAGGGTTATTTGAACTCTAACCGCCTTCTAATAGAAGCGGTTTGACCCACTTTAAAGAGTAGATATAGAGAGGAGTTAGGGTTATTCAAACTCTAACCCGGTTTAATTGAAGCAGATTGACCTATGGTTAGGGATCGAATGACCCGATCCTTTATATCTCTCCTCACTTAAGTGAAAGAAGGCGAATGGAGGTAGGCAACAGGCAGCCCCATCTCTTTATCTCTTTCTAGTATTTCTTTTGATTAGTGATATGTTACCTAGTCACGATGCCTACTGCTAATCAGGGTGGCTCTGGGGTCGCCTGGGCCGCTTTTAGAAACAATGATGGGGGCTAAACCAAATGATCTCTCTATCTAAAATGTCATAGAGGGAATGCAAGAGAATGCAATTTGATGTTGAGTTTGTGGACGGTGGAATCTCTTCGCAGCTCAAGGTGCTAAAAGGGTTAAATAGTGAGGGAACCATATGGTTAACTGTATGCAATGTCTAGGGGGTGCATGAAAATTATGACAAGTTGTCATTTGATATGTAAACTCTAGATTCAAGAAGGAATGACGATGTAGCGTTGGAAGAAAGTTAAGTCAGACTATGGTATTTGTAACCTTCGTTTAGTGCACCGTAACAATGAATGCACATCAGAATATAATCTCTCAAATATGAAGGAATTCAGTATGGAGTCAAGGCAGAGGTATGTGTGGTGTGTTTGTGTGCCATGCCTTTTGCTTCAATAATACAAAGATGGTGGCATCAAATAATTGATAGTCCATATAGATTACGAGTTATTGTAGTTGATCATAGAAAATATGATGCAACACAAGAAACAAAATAGGTCTGGAGTTTATGTGGTAAAATAAGAAGTTTCAAAAATTCTAGGAAATAGGACAATAAAGCTAAGTATTTATAAGATTCTGATCTCTTCCCAAGGCACCTCATGCCCCACTCAACTCACAAGAAAGAGATTTCAAAGAAAACTAAGGTACCTTGCGAACCAATATAGAATTTCTTTTAAACTTAATAATTTTTAATTCAATAAAATTAAGAGTTGGACTACATCATTTAAAGGTAAACCTTTGTGCATCACAAGTGCACATCAAAAATTAATAAAAATTAATAAAAATATCTAAAAATAGAAACATCAACTAAACATCAAAATGAACTAAAGTAGGTGAAAGATGATGAGTAAGCGTTGTAAGTGATTGGCTAGTATTAAGCTTACGTGAAACAATTGACTTGGTCGCATCATGATGAATAATTTTTAGAGCTCAACGCGAACTTGATCTGTGCAAATATTTGTAATAGGTTATATAGAACAAACCGCTCTATGCAAATCTCTGGCCATCTCGTCATCCTGCAAATACCTCATTCTCATTTTGCAAATCTCTGGAAATTTGTTTTTGATTCTGCTATAGACTTGTGATTATTATTATTATTGGCAATGATTTCAAAGTCTCTAAATACTGGTCACTCATATGGTGTTGATGATGCTTAGTGAATGCATTATGTCTATGGTCAATTTTAGCGAGAGTAAACTAAGGATCCCAAGACTAACCGACTTGGTTCCTGTTGTGTTAGTGTCCAATCTATCCTTTTGATTTTCAATAACAATCTTAGGTTGGATATGAGTTAACACAAGCTAATTTCCTTCAAACCTAAATGAATATGTTGGATCTCTTAGAATGTATACCATCTAAGATCATACAACCATATCATATCGAAAAAGATTTGTGATGCAGCCATTTATTGAATATGACATCAAATGCGATCATGGTAACTCAAAAACTTGATACATATTTGATATCGTTTGGTAATATCGTGTGAATTTTTATAAACACACGCGATGTTGTATGGCTGTGGATAAGATAGCCTTAGTTCCTATTTTCTTTGTAGTTGAGTTGGCGACTAATTCTGTACAACTATCTTTTGTACAACCATCTTTGTTAATCATCATTTTGAAAGCTCCATCTATAATCTTGATTTATGTAAAGAAAACGTTCATTTTTTGCCAACCCTTCTTACGTCTAGGTGTGAGCTAAACATGTAATACCATTTAATAGGGCACTAGACTCAAGTAAGCCATCGTCTGTATTACTAGCACCCTCAAGTGAAAAACACTCCTCCACAACCCTACTATATCAGAATCTCACTTATGTTCCAACTCCTATATTAGAACATTGACAATCAAAGTGGTCATATCCATGATGTGAAACATCGAACCTTTTTTGGCTTTTGCTGTCAGGAGTCTCTAATCTTAATCTTGTCATTAGATTCCTTAGAAGTATTCATTTTAATTTTGGTCATGTTTAAAGTGGTTACTTAAGTTGCTCTTCTACTTTGATATCAATTTGACGTAGCACAAGAGACAAAATAGATCTATGTTTTCAAATCTAAGTTTATGAGCTGTTGTGAACCATAAATTAGGAAAAATTTCTGGGATTAGGAAAAGAAAGCTGATAATAAATAAGATTTGGACATTTCATCCTGGTATATCACGTACACCATTCTCAACATACGAGAAAATAAATTAAAAAACTAAGGTTCCTCCCAAATTAATCTAGAATTTCTCTCAAATTTATCGATTTCCAATTCAATGAAATTAATAGTTGGAATTCATCCTTATTTAAGGGTAAATTTACAACCACCACATGTGTAAAAAACAACTAAAAATAAAATAAAATATTAAAAAATAAAGGCACATGCATGATTCATGAATCTACTAAAAATTAAAATATACTAAAATTAAAGATAAGGCTAGAATAGCTCAAGTCGGATCTCCATGAAAATAAACTAGTCATAACCAGTGACCATAGGTCATGAAGCATTCAAAATATTCCTTTGAAAAATTTCGACACATCCAAAATCTTACTCCCAAAAAATTTGTACTCTTCAAAATTCCCTTCCAAAAATTCACAGCCACCTTCAAAATATTACTGCATAACAAAATTTTTTTAACCACATTCAAACTAAAATTTGGATTCCCCATATAATTTAGTTCTTTCAAAAATTTTAGTTCTCCAAAGTTTAGTTCTATCTAGATTTATTTCTCCCAAAATTTAAAATTTTAGTTCCCTTCAGATTTAGTTCTTTCCAAAATTTTAAATTAAAAATGCAGTTCCCCTTAGAAAATTCAGTTCCCCAAAAATTTTAGTTTCCCAAAATTTAGTTCCCTCTAGATTTAGTCCCATCAAAATTTAAAATTTTTGTTTTTCCTAGATTTAGGTCTCCCCAAAATTTAGGGGTCTTCCCCAAAATTTTCATAAACGCATCAAACACTCATTCTAACCATTCATCAAGATTAAATTCCGGCCATCTTTGTACCTTTTGTCCATGTATAATAGATTGTGTATTTCAAATTCAGAAGAAAGAAGAAAGCAAATGATGAATCATTTAATGGGTTTCTACTTACTGGCTTATGAACCTTGCTGAATGAATGAATGAGAGTAGAGCTAATGTTCCATGAATTCCCTACCCCAACATGGTTCAACCATTGCTTGTACATGATTTTTCTACTCTGCCAAAATTGATGATAAAGATTTGCAATTTTCGAAACCCATAAAATTCTGAAGTGTGACTGTATAGGAAGAACTAGGCCACATCCCCATAAGCACCATGAAAGAAGCATCAATAAATAGCCTAAAATCTATATTGGAAATTGTTAAAAACTTTTAATTCAATATTGTTACACGCACATGGCACATGCACGGAAACAAACTCCTTCCCTTTTCATGTTTTGCGAACAGCATGTTAATCCCCTTTGCAAATATATATACAACCTTCTCCTTGTCGTTGTCGAATGCATAAATGTAAGCAGTCCATGTTCCTTTTTAATAATACTCTGTTTCGCTGCATCAAACACTAGAGAGTCATTTTGCTTTTTATTCACCACATCTGGTATTTGTTGGTCCATTAATGGACATCAGTATTCACTTGTTAAATTGAGTTTGTCCATTCTCACACTTATGTTTATCTAAGCTACTTCCGCTAATGCTTTGCTGATTACTTTACATCATTAATGGTGTATCCAGGTTCTGGGAAAACCACAACTTGTACCAAATATGCATATTATCATCAAAAGAATGGATGGATGTTGTTTTTTGCTAATAAATCCACCCACCCCATAACTCCCATGGGCCCCTCCTCTGTTTCTTGCTGTTGGGATTTAAAAGCCAGCTTGGCTTTTGTCTCCTTGAGGAAACCTGCAGCATCATCTTTCCAGCGGCCTTTTTTCAGAGAGCAAAGCTCTCGTTTGTTTTCCAGTGAAGGGAAAAAAGAACCGGCCGCCATTCTCTCTTGTAGAACCAAAAGGAGAGATTGGATCTGAGATTGGAGGGGAAGAAAGCTAGGGAGCTTCTTCTTGTGTGAGATCCAAGGTGAGTGTCTGTATTTCTTCTTCCGTGTTTGAGATCTAGAGTTCCTTGGGTAGTTTCCTAGTTTGGAGCTATATTACCAAGGAGTGATCTCCATTGGTGTGGGATTGGTCCCTTGAGGAGCTCTACGTGTTGTAGAGGCTTTGTTATCAAGGATTCCCACTTGAGAAAGAGTGTGTGTGAGCTTGGTGAGAGATCTAGGGTTAGGTCTTGTTGCTTGGAGCTTGTCTCTCAATGTGGAGGAAGAAGAAGATGGGATCGGTGTATACCTTGCTTGATCAATAGTGGAACCGGGTGCATTGGATGCTGGACGTAGGTTGTTCGCAACCGAACCAGGGTACATCTCCGTCTCTTTTGTGTTGCTCTTAATTTCGTATTATATTTGCGTGCTTAGATTATCTATCACAAGATCGTCGAGGGAGTTGGTAGTTGGTGACAACTCTCTCTTGTGTCCGTGAGGTGTTTGGTTTTGTGCCTAGGTGACATCTCGGTGGAATTCGGGCTTGGGACCGTTTTGTGGCACAGTGTGTACTTAGCCAAGGTGTTGGGGAGGTGCACGGGGAACCAACAAGTGGTATCAGATCATCCGGTTTGCGAAGAAGTGTAGTGCCGCGATGGCGTCTTGCTCAAGTGAGGAGGCGACCGAGTGTTCATACGAAGTAGAGAGGCTAAATGGCCGGGACAACTATGGTCCGTGGCGACAAAAGATGGTGGCTTTGTTGAAGCACCATGGAGTTTACGGTGCCGTATGTGATACGTGCATGCCATGTAAGACAACGGTGTATGATAAGCGAATGATGGAGCTTAAAGCCCTCGGTGAGATATTGCAATCCTTGGAGGATGAGATCCTTCGGCAATTTGCCAAAGTAGAGGTCGTGAGCGACCTATGGAGGATGCTTGAAGCTCGGTACTCGACCAAGACACCCATTGGACGAAGGTTGCAATTGTGGCAACGCTTCTATACTCACAGGATGAAAAGGGGAACCTCATTGTGGAACCATGTTGGCGAGATGGACCGTATTGTAATGGACCTACGGGAAATGGGGAGTGTGATAGAGGACGAGCAACATGCCATGTCACCATTGTGTTCTCTTGCTCCGGTGTATTCCAAATTTGTAGGCTCGATATTAAATGGCCGAGACTCACTCACGTTGGATGAGGTGAAGTTTGCATTGAATACAGAGGATCTTTAGAGTTTGGTGTTAGGTGAAACCAATGGTTGTGAGGTATCCAATGTCATCCGGGGTCGCCAAGAGGGCGGACCCACTCCAAGATCCAAGACGGGCCGTTCCAAGAGTCGGAATCGGCGACGACAGCAGCGGTTCAAGTCAATGGGCCGTGGTGACAACAAATGCTTTCTATGTAAGGAAATCGGGCATTGGAAGAGGGATTGTCCGAGGTTGAAAGCGAGGACGTCGATTGGCATTGTGGAAGATGTTGCTCAGAGTTCGACTCATGTTAGAGCACGAGACATGATGTTTTCTGACGATGATGATTGCTCGGTGTTTGCGGCATACCCCGTGGGAGAAGCGCAATGTTCGTGGCTATTGGACTCGGGGTGTTCATTCCATGACTCCGGATCGGAGTGTATTTGACTCATACATTTCATGCATTAGAGAGCGGATTCTCGTGGGGAATGGTATGGAGTGCGAGCAGGTTGGGAGTGGCACGGTCAGAGTCAGGATGCACGATGGCATCGTCCGTGTGTTTGATGGCGTCAGACATGTTCCTGATCTTCACAGTGGCCTGATATCGATAGGAGCTTTGACCGGGATGGGCTACAGGGCAGTGATCGAGGAGGATCGACTGCGTATTTTCCGAGGATGCCTGGTTGTCATGAGGGGAAAGAAACGTGGCAACTTGTATGCGCTCGATGGGCACACAGTAGTAGGCGAGACTGGCAGATCACATGAGTCCGAGAGTAGAGATCCAGCGAGACTGTGGCATCTCAGATTGGGGCATACTGATGAGCAGAGCCTTGACATTCTTCAGAGGAGGAGTGTGTTCAGAGGTGATCATGGGCTTGAGTCTTGCAGTGACTGTAGTGCAGAGCGGCCGAGGTAAGTGCAGTTTGGGACAGCTGTCAGACACAGTAGGGAGCCCCTAGGGTGCGTCTACGCCGGCGTATGGGGTCCATGTCCAGTTCCTTCCCTGGAAGGTGCGAGGTACTTCGTGGCCTTCATAGATGACTTCTCGAGGAGAGTCTTGGTTACTCTCATGGGATCTCATGAGGAGATCCATGAGAAGGTGCGGCTATGGAGGAGCATAGTCGAGAGGCAGATGGGTAGACCCGTAGGAGAGATCCGTACCAACGACATAGAGATACAGGATGTTTGCAAGTCAGAGGGGATCGCGTGTCGATACACCATTCCTGATGGAGACCCTCACGGTGGCGTAGCAGACAGCATGATCAGGATGTTGGTAGAGAAGACACGAGGGCTATTGAGACCATCCGGCCTTCCTAGGGAATTATGGGCGGAGACCCTTGCTACTGCGGCATACCTCATCAACCGAACACCATCATTAGCCGCATGTAGTTCTATTCCCGAGGAGTTATGGACGGGCAGAGTCATTGACTTCTCGCACTTGCGTACGTTTGGATGTCCTGTGTGGCCACACGAGAGGGACGATGACGATGAAGGACAGTGCATGCATGATTGTGTCCTAGTCGGGTACGCTGGTGGAGGTGCAAGAGGGTTCAAGTTATGGTGTCCTAGTACCCGTGAGGTGATTGTCAGACGAACGTCATGATTGACGAGTCTGCAGTGCTTAGGGTGGAGCAGACTCATGACGGTATGCAGAGAACAGAGGACAGCCCGGTCCATAGAGAGGATGAGGTGATTCAGATTCAGACTCAGGCATATGATCAGACACGTGTGCAGACGGACAGGGTGCAGAGTTCATCTGATGTGGTCAGTGTCAGTGATCAGCATGCATCTCAAGATGTAGCTCCAGATTCAGTTCAGTTGGAGGTGCAGAGGACAGCGGTCTACGAGGAGGCGTTGCAGTCGGTCGTTGTATCGATGCAGTTAGTTGCAGTGTGTGAGGGGACAGAGGTCTCTCACAGTTCCAGCGTGCACGTTGTGGGTGCTCTCGAGGAGACCCAGCATGCTGAGGTGTGCAGTTTTAGCTTTGAGGTAGAGCCGTCGATCTACGGAGGAGTAGGGCAGTTGGTTTCCGCGCCGATGCCAGAGGTTGCAGTGGGTGAGGAGATGGAGGTCTCTCACGTTTCTAGCACGCATGTGTTGGTTACTTCTGAGGAGGACCAGCGTGTTGAGGTGTGCAGCTCCAGCTTCAGGGTAGAGAGGTCTTCTGAGGAGCTTGACATCAGGGTAGAGCATTCACTGTGCATGGTAGAGCAGTCTTCACAGTATGGGCACATGCGATATGGCTCTCGTTTGGCTAGGGATAATTTATCAGGCGCATCTTCTGATACTTCAGAGGCCAGACCGGTAGAGATGCAGAGTAGCAGGGAATCTGATAGCGTGGTGGAGCATGGAGACTCCCACGGTAGTGTGGAGACTGCGATGGTGGTCACATGTGGAGTTGCCACTAGGGACATGGAGCTGAGAGTTAGGAGGCCACGTATCGAGTGCGTTCTCGCTCGATATAGGGAGGAGGCAGAGCCGAGAGGAGCTCCTTCAGTGTGCGCTCATATCTCACCTTCGGCGAGTTCATCACAGGGAATGGCAGGTGAGGACGATCTTCAGAGGCTAGATGTTGGTGCGACGGACAGTTTGGCGCTTGTGTGTGCGCATTCGTGTCTTGAGTCGTCGGCACAGTCAGTTGAGGCGCAGAGCCGATGGACGGCTAGTCTTAATAACAGACATCAGCAGATAGAGTGGATACAGACAGCGTATCGATGTGACCCAGCTGGGGTCAGTCTGCAGAGCGGTGGGGATGACGGCGTGTTTCTCATAGATGATGGCCATGACGAGCATGAGTTGCTCGCGGACCCGTGGGGTGATGATAGGGATGTTCATGGATTGACAGAGGGCTCATTGGACACTGGCACGGTGTCATTTGATTCATTCATGGAGTCCGAGCTCGCAGGGTTATCCTCAGAGACAGATGACTTCATCGCAGACATGACGATGGACGAGGCGGAGATGCATGAGGCTAGGCTCAGACTTCTGAGCTTGATATGTCTCTCGGAGGATTGACGCGCCTTCTGGCGCGATTTTCGATGCACATGATGGAGGTTCACATGTCCGATGGTCAAGGCAAGGTGAGTTCATACACGACCGTTTTGTGGCACAGTGTGTACTTAGCCAAGGTGTTGGGGAGGTGCACGGGGAACAAACAATGGAAACCTGCTCTTGTTTGTGCCGATACATTTAGAGCTGGTGCTTTCGATCAGTTAAAACAAAATGCAACCAAAGCTAAAATTCCTTTTTATGGAAGGTAATGTATGAAAGCATTCTTAAGCTATTTCGTAATTGTACTACTGAATTTTTGGGATATGAAGTGATCGTGTTGTTTTAATACTTTCATCGCTCAAACTTATGCCTTTCCAATTTGCCTAATCGGAGAGCATATGCTATCTGATTCCCTAAACCAGACTTCATATGAAGCAGTAGAGTTCAAATGGTTAGGTTCTCTAAGCAAAATGTAAAGCTTTTGATGTTGAAAACCATGATGATGATTCTAAAGTTTCACAATCAACTTTGTCCTGGGCCTAATATTCTCTTATATTATTCACCATATAAATAATAAATTAAGAAAGCTATGACCTGAAATCGATTTCTGCATGATATATGACATTCACTTCTTTTTACCACATGTGGCTTTTGTATCTCTTATAAATATTTACTTTTATTTTGGATCTTTATCATGAACCATCCTTTCTTACAACCATATAAGACATTGACCCTTTAAAGTCAATAATAGCTGTGACAAATTTTTAACGGAGGCACCGGTGATGCTTCTGATTGAATGACAGCAGTCAATATTTATTTTACAGGGGTGTTCAGTCGGTTCCAATGGACTATATTTCGTTTTTTTTGTGCTCAATAAGATATTCTGCTTTTAACATTAAACACTAATAATCTTTAAGTTTCTTCTAAGGTTGCACCATGTACGTTGTAGCCTATCTACGCTTCCTATGGTTATACTTTGTTATTCTAAATCTAGTCATTTGCTTCTACAGCTATATGGAATCTGATCATGTAAAAATTGCGGCAGAGGGTGTGGAGAGGTTTAAGAAAGAAAACTGTGATCTTATTATTGTGGATACCAGTGGACGGCACAAGCAGGAAGCTGCCCTCTTTGAAGAGATGCGTCAAGTGTCTGAAGCAACAGTAAGATACAGGAAACAGTGCTATGGAGACACGACTCTAATGTATGAACACAAAAGATAGAGTGTGCATATATGCATTCATACATAAACGTGTCCATGCATCCAAACGTACACACATTTCTAATCATATAATACATGCCTTTGTGAAGTGCAATAGGACAATCAAGCTCAGATGTGGATGATACAAATCTGTAGGAACGACCGACCTATGAGAAGGAACTAATCCTGCACCCTAGGATGTGCTAATATGCTTGAAAACCCTCATTGATCCAATGATTAACTTTATTTGAGTCATAAATCCTACCATATTAAACTGTATACCCATCTATTATTATAACCGATGTGAGAATAAACTCATTTTCTAATTACGTGCCATGCCACTTTAAGCATTCTGAAGGATTTGAGAAGTAAATCCTAACAAAGCTTAACCTTAAGTTTTTAGTGAAACCTACCAACACTAGAGGAGGTAATGTCTTAATAGAATTTTGTAGATGAACCAAGACACATAATGTAATGAATCTAATCACACCCAGAGCCAAAGCCTGACAAGTTGTCGAGATGTGCAAGTGAACAGAGTCTCGCAGCGAATGACGAGATGTGGAAGTTCCACCTCAAACTTTGATACCTTGTGATTAGAGAGGAAATGAATTAGGAGAGAAAAGGTTAGAGAGCCTGCTTTTTATTATATATAAAGAGAGTAATGTCATGTTTACAAAGCTCGTTCACAATGTACTTATTCTAGGAGTAATGACAAAAAAGTCTTGGTGGGTGATTATGTAAGTTTTAGAACGTTTGGAAATATGGAAGGTTTGACAGGCTTATATAAAGAATGCCTATTATGAAATTTATGGTATTATTGGGATATCTCGGCACTTAGCCTTATCTGTGCCTTAGAGTAGAATTAAATATCGTCCCCTACAATGCGCATCAACTCTCCCACCCTTAAAAAAACCCAACACATCCCCAACATTCACCTCCAACAATCTGAGAGATATTTTGCCCGATCAAGGAAATTTGGAGTGTATCAACTGGTCTTTACTCTTTAGTGTAAGGTTCTAAATATTGGATATCGTAATCGTATGGGATGTGGGTTTTACATATTGAATATCCTATATTGGATGATATATTCAGGGTACAAGATCATATAAGATGTTGATATGGGGCACACATGCACACACATAAACTAAAAAGTAGTTATAGCATCCTAGTCATCTATGCAATAAACATTCCATAAATAGGAAAAATAAAACATAACATATTTTCTACAAAGCACAAAAATAGACCAGGAATAGAAAAAATAGATATTTAAAAGGATTTCAATAATCTCATTACTCGTATAACATAAAAGTTGTATTTACCATAGTTTTAGGTTTCGGCCGAAACCGACCGGTTTCGGCCGTTTCAGATCGGTTTCGGAGGGGACCGGTCCGAAACCACATGTTACTTCTCGGTTTCGGCCGTATCGGCCGGGGTTTCGGCCGTATCGGCCGATACTGGTCGAAACTTGTCCGATAACGACTGAAACTTAAAAAAAATGAAAACAAGAAGGAGGAGGAGGAGGAGGAAACATCACCAAAATCCAGAAAAAGAAGAAGAAACGAAGAGATGGACGTACCTCATGGTCGCCCGCCTCCCGCCGCATCCTCGAAGAAGCCCGCATCCTGCAATTTGAGGTCTTACATAGTAGCATATTCTAGCATTTAATTTAAATTTTGTTTGCACTGTGCAAGTGCAGTTGTCCAACACATGCTAGCATTGATTAAGAAGTTTGACCTTTTGCGTGAGCTGGCCACTAAAGTCTTTCCATTTAATTACAAGCTTGACATTCAGTCACTAAAGGTTTTCCATTTATTTACAAACTTATCATTTTCAGCCACCAAACCCTTCCATTTATTCAAAAGCTTGCCATTCTCATTTATTTTCAATCCTGTTGATAAAAAAAATGTAATATATTTAGCATAATACTTTTAACAAAATGTGTAACTAGTAAAAAGTATTTGTGCTAATATTTGATAATATTTGATAGTATTTAATAGAGTTTTAAGTATCTGAAACTACCGATACCGATGAAACGAAACTACCGTCCGAAACCACCGAAACGGACGATACCGATACCGATACCGAAACCTAAATTTTGGGAAGAGCGATACCGAGACCGAAACCGAGACCTAAAACCTTGGTATTTACTACTGGCATGAATGAATGAAATAATATTAAAAGATGGGAACGTGGTAAAAAATGAGAAGGAAAAAGGACAAAGAGGAGAAGAAGAGAAAGAAGTGTGAAAACCTGATATCTATTTTATGAAATTTTGTTAAAATAACTTGAATAAGTTTGCCAACATTGATTTTCGATCAAGATTTTTGCCATGATCTTATCGAGATGAACCGTCACTCTTTGTTTGCGTTCCTCCTTTTTTCCTTTTTGATTGATTGATTTAAGGAAAGAGAGCTTATTATTATGTAATAGGGTTTGGTCCAAATATTGGACACAAATTTGGTCCAAATATAGGGTTTGGTCCAAATACGTGGAACTCTCTCTCTTATAAGAAAGGCTTAGATTGAGGATGACGACGACAATGCTCTTGTCATCGGGTGTCTCTGAGGTTCTGTATATTTTCTTTGTTCTGTAGTTTGATTTTTGTTTCTGATGTTATCACTGATTTTACATGTTCTTTTTGAAAATGGGATATTGGTGAATGCATTGTTTCCAAATTTTTGAGTGATTAAATGATCATACCTCCACTTTCCTGTGCAGGGTTGCTGCTACTAAAAGTCCAGTCATATTTATTGGAACTGGTGAAGACATGCATGAGTTTGAAGTTTTTGATGTTAAGCCATTTGTGAGCCGGCTTTTAGGTAATGCTTTTGACCATCTTCTTGTGCTTACAAACCTGCTTGTCAGGCAGAATTATGGTGCTTAAAACTAGACGATGTGCTACCAAATATAGGTATGGGTGATTGGTCTGGCTTTATGGATAAAATTACCGAAGTTGTACCTACTGATCAGCAACCTGAGCTTCTCCAGAAGCTCACTGAAGGAAGCTTTACCCTGAGACTTATGTATGAGCAATTTCAGAATATACTCAAAATGGGCCCAATTGGCCAGGTTTGTCAGCTCTATTCTATCTTATTATCTGAAATGATCTTTTCATTACATCATACATTTGTGACATATTTTTGAGAAAACCCTAATCAACTATTAAAGTGAACACACAACCTTTGCCCTCGTAAAACTTTTCATTTGTTCTTCAGAATATAAAGAGAAATATGTTTTAAAACTGTATGATATATAAAAGCTTTTCCTGTCTTATCTCCTTGTTTGAATCTATGGTAATGGCTGGGAGACATGGACAAGGGTGTCACACACCGACACAGACACGAGGTGCCAGAAAAACAATTTTCCAAGCTCTAGCAATGAGAACAAGACTGTTTATGTATTAATTTGTGTGTGTGTGTGTGTGTGTGTGTGTGTGTGTGTGTGAACACTTGTCTCATTTGAAGTTATCAACTTAATATTCATATAAAAGGAACTTATTTTGTGTGTGTGTGTGTGAACACTTGTCTCATATGAAGTTATCAACTTAATATTCATATAAAAAGGAACTTATTTAGTAGAATGATCTATATGCAGTAGTTTTTGTCAAAAAGGGCACACCATAGTTCATATGATACATATTATTAAAGTGAACATCATGCACATATTCGTAAATGTCGGACACGGGTGGGCACATGTGTTGTGTTCATGTATTGGGCACATCAAGTTATGAATAGGGGAAGTGCCCTACATAGTGTAGGTTTGAATGCGTTGAAAACCTAATGTCATGTTATATTAAGGGTATTTAATAGTTTTTTTGGGGGCGCGGGGGGGGGGGGGGGGGTGGGGGGGTGTGTGTGTTATTTGTCCAATCAGGGTTATCTCAAAATTAGTTGTTAAAAGGGGATTTTATTTAAATTTACCCGAAGTAAAATTTGACTGAAGATATGACGTTATGTGATTTAATAAATGCAATTACTCCTTCAGAACTCAGTTAGTAGTTGGAATTCACTTAATTCTCTTTTTGGTGTTTTATTGTCCAACCTTATGCACCATCTTTTTTAATGCCCAAATGCATTCTCACCCTATTTCCCAGTTAACCTAGTATTGACTACAGGGGCGGAACTACCCAAGTTGTGGGGGCACGGGCTCCCACCAAATGTTGATGTGTGTGTGTGCGCGCGTGCGTGCGTGCAATGCATATATTAGGCCCCCATCAAAAATATACATGTATTGGGATTTGGGACCCCATCAAACCAAATGCCAGGATCCGCCACTGAATGGCTACATGGTACTGTAGTTGAGTCTACTCTGGTGTGTTCCCTCCATTATTGTCCAACCTTATAACATCTTTTTTAATGCGCAAATACATTCTCCCTTCTTCCCTTTGTGGGAGTTAACATACTATTGACTACGTGGCACTGTGGTTGAGTCTACTATGGTGTGTTCCCTCCATTTACAGGACATGAACTCTCGTGATTGCTTTCAATAGATCCGTTAGTGCAAGCACTTCAAAATAATATAATAGAGATTCTTATTGAAAAACATAGTTATATGCCATATTGCTTTGTATTGGACTACTACATGGAAAAAGGAAACTAATGCATGCAGGGAGGAGGGGGTGGGTCAGTGCGCGTGCATCTGCGCTTGTCATGAACATGTTGTTTTGGAACCTCAAACTTGTTAACACATGGCACTTTGATCATTCTTCCTCTATCGAAGTGGCTAACTCAGCATTCCCTCTTACACACACACCCAAGAAAACACAAGAGGGTTACTTAATCGGGGAAGTATTTGATTGCCTGGCACACTCAGTGACAAACGAGGTCCCTTACATGCCTTATATTGGCAAGTCACCTTTACAGTGGATGAAGATGATAAGCCTTCTAGAGGCTTTCATAGATCGATAGCTACAAATGACTATAGAGTATGGATCCTTCCATCTAAAATGTCTATGTACACTTGGATATAAGAGACATGTAGAATATTCTACATGACATCATGTACAAAATCACAGGTTTTCTTGTTATGTTATTGTCCAACTAGGTGCTGAGAGTGGCACTATTGGTGCAGGCTGTGAAGCAGGCACATGTGTTGTTAGGCCGACCATCACATATGGGCGGAGGCGCAAGAGCATAAATGGTAGTTTACTCTTTTGGGCTAATTACCTAATTAGGGCTATTGTTTAAATAAGGCACAAGGGGTCATTTGGGTTTTCATGCTGATTAGTGTGGAGAGATTAGCAGTTTTTTATTTTCTTAGTTAATTGGGAGAGAATTGTCCTTCCTCTCGAATTGGAGGCCGTATTGTTGTTGGATTTGATTTGTTATCAGTAAAATAGCACTATTTTGTCCTAATACTGTCTTAGATCCTATCAAATTGGTATCAGAGCGCTTGAATTTGGGGACAATGATGGTGAAGACGGTTGATGTGTTGGAGGATAAACTGGGGAACGAGGTGGAAATTCTCAAGAACACGATGGAGGAATGGTTCATGATTTTTCAACATTGGTTTTTTTCTCTTTGAAGACCATGATGAAGCAGTTGTTCGAGATAAACAGCTACTCCCCACCCGTGATTGTTCCAACAGGGACGAATTAGAGCAGGGAAGACATCGGAGATTGCGGCACAACGACGACGGAAAAAGCCATTGCGAATGAAGGAAGAATCAAAGTTGGTGGGACGGGAACCAAATGGCGACGGAAGGGAAGTTCGGCACTGGTCCTTGGGCTGGTGACGGAACCATGGCAGTGGGCCATTCGGCCAAGGGGGCGGTCGGATTTAGCCAGTTTTGGGCAGATCCGCTCACGATGGCGGTGCGACCCATGCGAAGGCAAACATTGGTCTTTACGCATGTGTTTCAGGCCATGAGACGACAGAGTCTGGCCGGATCCGACCAGATTGTAACGACTGGTTTTTGTATGATTGGATTATCAGTGTGTTTTGCTTGTGATGGTGGGTTCTCTCCTTGTATGGTTTCCATTTTCATAGTTCCCGCTTTCATTCATCTCGTTGAGATTTCCTAGCTTTCGTTTTCATTCCTTTTGATGTGATCTTCTAGCTTCTTCCTTAGAATCATTGAACTCGGATTAAGTCACTCGTGACGAGCTTCATATCGATCATATCTTAGCGATAGGTTGATCCTAGAAACCTTAGAACTCATCTCGGACCTTCGCGCTTCATTTCGAGACTTTTCGTGCACGTTAGTTGGTTCAAGAAGATCAACCGACCGACTAGATTCCAAACTAGTCGGTCAGGAAATCAACTGGAACCGACTAGTTCATTCAATCAATTATTCAGGAGTTACTGTTTACTCTTAGTCGGTCTAAGAACAACCATCGACCGACTAGATGCTAAACTAGTCGGTCAGGAATTCTTCTCAGACCGACTAACTCTCATTTCCATGATCTCTCTCAGAATTCAGCCTTTAGTCGGTCAATGAACACTCACCGACCGACTAGTTCTCAAACTAGTCGGTTGACAAGCCTTCACAGACCGACTAACTCATAGTCCAGTTTTCCTGAGCAAGCTA
Source organism: Scilla litardierei (assembly GCA_030789695.1). Taxonomy (NCBI): domain Eukaryota; kingdom Viridiplantae; phylum Streptophyta; class Magnoliopsida; order Asparagales; family Asparagaceae; genus Scilla; species Scilla litardierei. The sequence goes on from CM061141.1 coordinate 114,733,068, forward strand.
CTGTTTACTCTTAGTCGGTCTGCGTTGAACAACCGACCAACTAGTTCCTAAGCTAGTCGGTCACCAATCCTTCTTTGACCGACTAATCAGCCCAGGAAACCCTAGTTTTGCCCTAGCCGCCACACTTTTCTATAAATACGCCTCAAACGTTTTCTTCTTCTTCCTCATCACCCCAAACCCTAATTTCTCCCCCATTGAGCCCCCTTCTTCCCCAAACCATTGATCCTTCATCCCAAGCTCATCCATCATCATCCAAACCCTCATTTCATATATCCTACCTCTCCTCAACCTCAAACCCTCATCAAATCCCCAAAAGCCTCATCCAAACCCATTTCTCCAGATTTTCCCCATTTCCAGATCTGAGCCGGATCGTTCTTCCGTCGCCGTAGTTCTCGGCGTCGTTCCTCCGCTTCTTCACGGGTAGTATTCTTCCTTTAATAATCTCATAACCCACACTTGATATTTGTGAAACCCTAATAAAATGGATCATTAGAAATCGTAGGGTTCGATTGTGAATACGAATTAGTTACCATTCTAATGTTGTTTTTCCATGACAGTGATCCATTCCCGTAGATAACAAATTTGTGTGATGTGCCTTCGTTGATCGTTCTCCTCGGTGCTAGGCAAGTGAAACTTGCATCTCTTGATTTGGGCCATGTCTTAGGCCATTTCCCTTGCTTTAGCGTAAAAGAGACTAGACGTTGAAAGGATAGCCGTCTAGACGCCTTTGACCTAGCTTGACAACGAAGCTTGGTCCGTCACCCTCATCATGCTTGTATGTCACGTTTAAATTCAATTAACGCTACACAAATATCTGTTCATGGCATTGCATATTGATTATCCATCGTGATTGCGTAGCACACGCTACAATACTTATATTCCTGGCTCGTGTTTCAGAAGCGAGCCCTGTAGTTGGAAACCCCAACGCTCGATAAATAAGGCTAGGTGCACCCCTATGCCAAGTGAAATACACTTCCTGGCTCGTGTTCTAGAAGCGAGCGCAGTTAGTTGGAAACCCCAACGCTCGACACATATGGGTGGGGTAAGAGATATGCGGCCACTTGAGCCCCGAGTTGGCCTGATCCGCCACTCCGGCCAGCAGGAGAAATCTCTAGTGCACAAGTGATTAATAGTGATAAGTGAATCGTGATTAGTGCTTAGTGATTGCTACATCGTGAGTGTGTGACACTCTCTTTTTAAACTGCTGCATCAAACTAAACTGTCATGACATTGCTTAATATTATAAGTGCTAGGTTGTTAGTTACTTTCAGTTTCCTTGCTCAAGTCTTTAGACTTGCTGACATGTGCCCCTTTTCTCTTTTGGGTGACACATGTTAGACCTAGAGCCAGAGCTCGTTGCAGAGGACGTTGTGTTTGCTGTGGAGGAGTCTTGTGGACACCGGTGACTTTGTTGAGTTTCCTTTATGTTTTAGGATTCCTGTTAGTTGTTGGTGCGTGGCACCTTTGTATGTATGTTATACCTTGTTGGCCATGTTGGGCCTTAGTCTTTCCTTTTAGCCTGGTGGCTTTTCTGTGATATTGTAATTTATTCAATGGATATTCAGAGATTTCTCCTTTGTCTCTTTCCTTTATTATTATTGTTGTTTCGTTTGCGTTGCAAGGACCTGCCATATGATAATTTATACGCTTATCAGACTTGGAGTTTCACAGCTTCAAGTCTGAGCGGACCTTCTCACGTCTCGCCTCCACATTTTTGGGAAGCGGGGCGTGACAGGTTTTATTGGTGGCCCATGCAGGTCCATTTGCAAATGTGAACTATCGGAACAATGATAATAATTATGGAATGTCCATTAAATAAATTAGAACATCCAATTTATAAACCTTGAGTCTAGTTTTTTTAGCGTTCATATGCCTTAGGTAGCTGGTAGACGTGTTAGGGCATCTGTCTCAGCTTAGTAGGAACCCATTAGATCAGGACCCTAGCTAGACTTAGATAGACGTCGGTGCTTGCTAGTTAGGAATCCTTGATTGTTAGCTAGACTCCATGTTAGTGATTTGTTAGATTGTCTTAAGAGTTACTTTAGTGGTTCCTGTCTAGCTTTGACTAGGATAGACTTCTAGAATTCTTTGGTCTCTCGCTTGGGTTCATCGATTTCGGACCAAGCTGAACTCATTTCATCGCTGTCTAGCCCTTAAGGAGTCTTAGCGCTTAGTTCCATAATCTTTAGCTGGTTGACCGTAGGAGATTCCCGTAGATTTTCATAAGTCACATCCTAGGCGTATTTATGCTTTGATCATCCGACCAAATCCCTTGCCTCGATTCCCATGACCACCACGTTTCTATAATCGTTGATCCTTCGAATGTCCCCATTCGCAAAGCTTAATTTCTTTTAAAGTTATTTTTCTATTTTCCTTATTAAAGTTTTCGCTAAGTTTAAATTTTGTTTTAAACCCGCTACGTATATACTTGAATTTCTCACTTTTCGATTGAGTCAAAATTCCTTGTAGATTTCGGAGTCTAATGGTTGTAATTATAATTGCTATCTCGTAACCATTTTCTTGTCTATATTTTTGCATTTCGGTTTAAAGACTCCAATACTATTTTGAAAAATTCGATATACCATTTTCTAACTATGAGATCCATTTTAATTGCATAACATACATACTTTAAAATCTTTTCCAAGCTAAATGGAATTTCAATTGTTATATGTATACTTATATCTCGTACTCTTTCGTTGACTTAAATTAATTTTTGAAATTCGAAAGTTTTGACGAGATTTTGATTACTGTTTTATAATGTTTTACAGCATATACCTTTCATACCTATTTGAATATCTTGTCCCTTTTCATAAATCGATTTAATTCTGAGCCGCAATTCTATTTTCCAAATTCGATTTATGAATTTTCCTTTCTTATTTATGCTATTCAAATGACTCGTCGCGCTCCCTTAATATACTTTTCAAGTCACAGATGATTTCAGCTTTCAACAAATCAAAGTTATGTTCAAACATTTTCCCGACTACAGATTTTTGAAAAATTACGTTCCGTAACCACTTCCCTTGTCCTCAATTCACATGACCACCTCATTACAATTATCCTTGATCTTTCAAATGTTTTCCGTTGCAAATCTTGATTCTTCCAAAGTTATTTTCGAATGCTTTCCTTATTTGAAGTTTCACTCAATTTAAATTTTGTTCTAAACTTCTTTAAATATGTCTCCCTAAATTTCGATGGAGTGAAAAGTCGTTCTTGAATTTTGAAGACTTTTGGTCGTAATTTTAAAATTACTATCTTGTACTATTTTTTCTAACAATGTATCTTTCGCATTTCGATTTTTAAACTTTATTACTATCCTGATGGTTCGATACACCGTCCTTTTTCCTAACTACAAAAATTTATTTTAACCACTTATCTTACATACCTTTAGGGGTATTTTTCCAAACTGAATGGACTTCAACTAATTTTTGTATACATCAATTATAGGTTCGTCGTACTCGTACTTCAAAAGTTTTTATACCAACACGTTCTTTCGGCGAATCCTTATTTCCCTAAAAGTATCTTCGATCTTCTTCTTTCGTTAAGTTTAAATTTGTTCGAAACACTTTTGATATATGTAAGGTTTCATGCTCCTTCGTCGACTTAAATTATTTATGTTTTTAAATATCGAAACTTGTGTTGAGATTTTTAGATTAGAAGTCTATAATATTTTCAGCATATACTTTCGTATCGATATAAATGTCTTGTCCCTTTTCATATACCAATTTCATTCTGAACCGTATTTCTATTTTCCTAGCTCGATTCATAATTTCTTTTCTTACTTGTGCCATTAAAATTTTATTCGAAAACACCTCGTGCTTACTCTTAATAAACTTTTCAAGTCCCTTTGGACTTCGGCTTTTAGCAAGTCGATTTTATGCTCAACATTTTCCATATTTCAGATTTTTGTAAAAAAAATTACTATTTCGAAATCATTCCTGACTTAGACCCTTCATAAAACGGTTTAAAAGTTTTAATACTAACTTGACGAGTTTAAATATCCTTTTCTCTTTCCATACTACTAAGATATTATCTTTCCATTCACCACACACACTTTTAAGATAATTTCTAAAATATGACTTCAATTATTTTTATACATCGGTACCACGTTCGTTTTGCTCGTACATTAAGATCTTGTATAAATCAATTTTGTTGGCAAATCCGATTTTCTCTAAAAGTATTTTCGATATGGTTTATTTGGGATTTCTCTTCAGTTTTAAGATTTGGAAAACCTTTAGCATGCGCTTAAATTCTACACACTATACTTGATCTGATTTCAATCTTCGAATCTCAAAACTTTTCCAAAATTTTTAGATTGCTGCCGCATAACATTTCTGACCTATGTTTTAATGTTCGAGTAAATGATTTCCTTTTTCCTCATGATGATTTTATATAAGCCAATAAATCACTTTTCCTCTTATTACGTATATTCGTCTCAAACTCGTTTTCAAACAACTTGTTTATCGACCTCTAAATAATTTTATACAAACAAGGACTCCGACTTTTTGAAGTACAACGGTCTTCGAATTCACATATTTTAACTTATGTTGTTTACACTACCTTCTTTACGTATTCCTTAAGGGTATCATTGCATCATTTTTCCACCTAAACATTCACAGTCTTACCCTGATTCCCCGAACCAAATTTGGCTCCTTATCTTCGTCCTAGCTGAACACATGTTTTTCGATCTTTCTATTCGTCATGATCTAGGTTCGGTTCTTCCTATTGTCTAGCCCATAGAGCTTGTCGTTGCTTGTGTCAACCTTGTTATAGTTTGGTGGGCCCATTAGTTAAGTGGTTATGTCGTCGTAGTGTTGATTTCGTGGTGTGTATATAGTGGTATGGGTGTTGGCATTTGTATGTTGTGTGTAGGTAATCTTCTGCTTGAGTATGATGTGATATACGTATGATAACAGAATGATAATTTTGATTGGTACTACTTGTTTTATGAGATGTCGTATGCGTGTATATCAGGAGGTATGCCCGACTATTGCATCTCTTAAACTTGTATGTAGTTGATGTGTTGATATGGTAATTATAAATGGATGGATATGGTGTGAAAATATGTGATACGTGGATGTGTATGCCTTGGAGTGGTATTGGTATGTGTATGGATACTGTGTTACGCATATAAATGTCATGCTATGATTTGAGTCTCACTCAAGCTTGAGTGGGCATACTCTATGTACTTTGGTATAATTGTATGTGGTGGTGAATAGTGATGGATGATGTATGTATGGTGTTTGAGTTGTTTGTGCTTGGTTGTGTTACGCACACGATTGTGGGTGGCTATACCGATATATAATTATAGGACTATATGTGGTGAAAATATGGTGAAATATTTGCATGTATTTGAATGACTAAATAAATGTGAAATTATTTTCAAATGAGAGGCTCGGTTATTTTCTTATAGTAAGTAATAAGTGTTTATCGTTGTATAAATATATTGACTATATATATGTGATTGAAATACTTGTATGAAATTGATTGACTATAATAAGTATGAGTGTACTATGTGCGTGAAAATATGTGTGTAGTGGTAGTAATATTTGATTTCTAGTGCATATATATAAGCACTCGAAATGAAAGTACTTGGTTGAATTCATGATGTGATATTGGTTGAGGATAGTTACCAGAGCGACTATATATATGTTAGAAAGTCCGAGGACGGATTTTATTCTAAGGCGGTTAGGATGTAACGGCTGATTTTTGTATGATTGGATTATCAGTGTGTTTTGCTTGTGATGGTGGGTTCTCTCCTTGTATGGTTTCCATTTCCATAGTTCCCGCTTTCATTCATCTCGTTGAGATTTCCTAGCTTTCGTTTTCATTCCTTTTGATGTGATCTTCTAGCTTCTTCCTTAGAATCATTGAACTCGGAGTAAGTCACTCGTGACGAGCTTCATATCGATCATATCTTAGCGATAGGTTGATCCTAGAAACCTTAGAACTCATCCCGGACCTTCGCGCTTCATTTCGAGACTTTTCATGCACGTTAGTTGGTTCAAGAAGATCAACCGACCGACTAGATTCCAAACTAGTCGGTCAGGAAATCAACTGGAACTGACTAGTTCATTCAATCAATTATTCAGGAGTTACTGTTTACTCTTAGTCGGTCTAAGAACAACCATCGACCGACTAGATGCTAAACTAGTCGGTCAGGAATTCTTCTCATACCGACTAACTCTCATTTCCATGATCTCTCTCAGAATTCAGCCTTTAGTCGGTCAATGAACACTCACCGACCGACTAGTTCTCAAACTAGTCGGTTGACAAGCCTTCACAGACCGACTAACTCATAGTCCAGTTTTCCTGAGCGAGCTACTGTTTACTCTTAGTCGGTCTGCGTTGATCAACCGACCGACTAGTTCCTAAGCTAGTCGGTCACCAATCCTTCTTTGACCGACTAATCAGCCCAGGAAACCCTAGTTTTGCCCTAGCCGCCACACTTTTCTATAAATACGCCCCCAAACGTTTTCTTCTTCTTCCTCATCACCCCCAACCCCTAATTTCTCCCCCATTGAGCCCCCTTCTTCCCCAAACCATTGATCCTTCATCCCAAGCTCATCCATCATCATCCAAACCCTCATTTCATATATCCTACCTCTCCTCAACCTCAAACCCTCATCAAATCCCCAAAAGCCTCATCCAAACCAATTTCTCCAGATTTTCCCCATTTCCAAATCTGAGCCGGATCGTTCTTCCGTCGCCGTAGTTCTCGGCGTCGTTCCTCCGCTTCTTCACGGGTAGTATTCTTCCTTTAATAATCTCATAACCCACACTTGATATTTGTGAAACCCTAATAAAATTGATCATTAGAAATCGTAGGGTTCGATTGTGAATACGGATTAGTTACCATTCTAATGTTGTTTTTCCATGACAGTGATCCATTCCCGTAGATAACAAATTTGTGTGATGTGCCTTCGTTGATCGTTCTCCTCGGTGCCAGGCAAGTGAAACTTGCATCTCTTGATTTGGGCCATGTCTTAGGCCATTTCCCTTGCTTTAGCGTAAAAGAGACTAGACGTTGAAAGGATAGCCGTCTAGACGCCTTTGACCTAGCTTGACAACGAAGCTTGGTCCGTCACCCTCATCATGCTTGTATGTCACGTTTAAATTCAATTAACGCTACGCAAATATCTGTTCATGGCATTGCATATTGATTATCCATCGTGATTGCGTAGCACACGCTACAATACTTATATTCCTGGCTCGTGTTCCAGAAGCGAGCCCTGTAGTTGGAAACCCCAACGCTCGATAAATAAGGCTAGGTGCACCCCTATGCCAAGTGAAATACACTTCCTGGCTCGTGTTCCAGAAGCGAGCGCAGTTAGTTGGAAACCCCAACGCTCGACACATATGGGTGGGGTAAGAGATATGCGGCCACCTGAGCCCCGAGTTGGCCTGATCCGCCACTCCGGCCAGCAGGCGAAATCTCTAGTGCACAAGTGATTAATAGTGATAAGTGAATCGTGATTAGTGCTTAGTGATTGCTACATCGTGAGTGTGTGACACTCTCTTTTTAAACTGCTGCATCAAACTAAACTGTCATGACATTGCTTAATATTATAAGTGCTAGGTTGTTAGTTACTTTCAGTTTCCTTGCTCAAGTCTTTAGACTTGCTGACATGTGCCCCTTTTCTCTTTTGGGTGACACATGTTAGGCCCTGAGCCAGAGCTCGTTGCAGATGACGTTGTGTTTGCTGTGGAGGAGTCTTGTGGACACCGGTGACTTTGTTGAGTTTCCTTTATGTTTTAGGATTCCTGTTAGTTGGTGCGTGGCACCTTTGTATGTATGTTATACCTTGTTGGCCATGTTGGGCCTTAGTCTTTCCTTTTAGCCTGGTGGCTTTTCTGTGATATTGTAATTTATTCAATGGATATTCAGAGATTTCTCCTTTGTCTCTTTCCTTTATTATTATTGTTGTTTCGTTTGCGTTGCAAGGACCTGCCATATGATAATTTATACGCTTATCAGACTTGGAGTTTCACAGCTTCAAGTCTGAGCGGACCTTCTCACGTCTCGCCTCCACATTTTTGGGAAGCCGGGCGTGACACAGATCCATGCCGCGTGACGTCTAACGTGACGTTACCTCTGGGTTCTCGACGGATTCCGCCCGAAGGAGCAACAACACGGTTTCTGCGTGGGTGGGCAGCGAATGACCCCACAACTGTTAGGGGGCGATGGAGGGAGGCCCTGGGCGAGCGACGCGCGATCGGGAAAGTTAGGCCGATAGTGGATTGCGAGAGGCCTCGAGCAAGCGGCGACGCGGCCGTGGAAGGTCGGTCGCGGGGTGGGGCTGGCAGATGTTGGATGGACCCCTCGGATTTTTGTTGGAATCGCTTCAAAACAGTGGGCATCGAATCACGATGAAAGGGTTCCGATTGGTGATTTCAGGAGTCCCACGGCTCCCAATTTGAATGAGTACCATTAATTTCATTAGGAGCAGTCCCGATTTAGAGTCGGACATGGGCAATTTGGCACCGACTTGCGGATGCGGAAAATGAAAATACCAATCTTTAACTGAGAGGACGCCTATGGAGGGGTGTACTAAGTCAAACGGTATTTCGCCGTCAATATACTTATAGAAGAGGAGAAGCTGCTGACGAGGGCCTTATGTTTGGAGAGATAGCCGTTGGTGTGATTCTAATGGTGGGAACAATGACAAACCGTCCGATTGTGGGAAGAGTTCAAGGATCACCTTCTGGAGCAGTTCCGTGATACTTAAGGAGGTGACCTGCACGAGCAGTTATTTGCACTAACTCAAGAGGAGACTGTCATGGAATATATGGAGATGTTTGAGTTGTTGTCGGGCCGAGTGCAACTGTGCAGGGGACATCGGAGGCATGGTTGGGAGGAAACTTCATGAAAGGGCTCAAGATAGATATTCGAGCTAAACTACGTTTTTGAGGCCGATGAGTCTAGGTGAGACGTTGGAGTTGGCACAGATGATTGATGATAGGAACGTGGTGGAACGTGCTAATGGAACGTTGGGCGGGTTCATTTTCTGTACCAACACCATAATGGGAGATATCATACACATCCAGGAGGGGTTCAGTCAATCTGGGACAAGAGCAGTGAAACACGACTAGAAAATATGTTCAAATGCCTCACGAAAATGGAGATACAAAACAAGCGAGCGAAGGGATTGTGTTTTCTCTGTGACAAGAAGTATGTTCTAGGATATCACTGTCAGGACCACATCCTCTAGGTTTTAATCGTTTGTGATGAGGATGGCGGCGTGGAAGTCGAGGAAGAGGTAGGATAGGATGATCCTCGCTTTTATGTGGCCAAAGCCTCGTTCAATTCCATCGTGGGATTTATACCGAATCACACCATGAATTAAAAGGGAGGATCGTGGAGTAGGACAGCTGATCGATAGTGGGGCTACCTATAATTTTATCTCTAACTGAGTAGTGGACCAACAGAAACTTCAATTGGAGGATATAAGGAGTTTCGATGTGGTCTTGCAGATAGGAGTGGTAGAGCAGAGTCGATGGAAATAATGTGGGCTGATCCTATCGATGCTGGGATTTCAGGTATATGGGGATTTTCTTCCGTTAGATCTGAGTAGTATAGATGTGATTCTAAAAATGAAATGGCTATAGTCTTTGGGAGAAATGAAGGTCAATTGGAAGTTGTTACGTATGGAATTCCAAGTGAGGAACCTGTCAGTGACGCTACAGAGGGACTCGAGCCTATACCGCACATTGGTTTCCTTATAAACCATAGTGAATGCTATATAGACCGCTGGGATTGTTGATTGAATTATAGGGGTTGGCAAGAGAGTCACCAGAGGAGGAGCAAGACATCCCCATAAAGGTACAACGGCTCCTGGCTCTATTTGAGGGAGTATTCCAAATGCCACGCGGGTTTCCCTCCGCGGGACCATGAGCATGCTATTGTATTGAGAGATAGGGTATCGCTCATCAGTGTGCGACCGATCGTACCGGTATCCTCAGGTGCAGAAGGATGAAATAGAGAACATATCTAGGGAGATGATGCTAGCTGGAGTCATCCAACTGAGTGTGATCCCGTTCTTGAGCTTGATCCTTTTGGTTTAGAAGAAAGATCACAGCTAGAGGTTTTGTATCAACTAGTGGGCCTTGAACAAGAAAACGGTCTCGAATAAATTTTTCATCCCAGTGATTGATAAGTTGTTGGACGAGTTGCACGGCACAGTCGTGTTTTCTAAGATCGATCTGAAGTCAGGATATCATCAGATTTGGATACGAGCCGAGGACGTGACGAAAACCACGTTCAGGACTTACAATGAGCATTACGAGTTCCTTGGCATGCCCTTTAGCTTGACCAATTCTCCTGTCACTTTTAAGTCACTTATGAATAAGATATTCTGGCTGTATTTGCGGAAGTTAATTTTGAATTTCTTCAATGACATTCTGGTGGACATCAAGACTGGAGGAACATAATCATCATCTATCATCTGTACGCTAATACGAAGAAATGTCTATTTGCTCAAATGTAAGTGGAGTATCTCAGTCATGTTTTAGCGAAAGGGGTCGCAGCCGACAAGTCTAAGTTGGCGGCAATGCTAGATTGGACGCGACCAAAGACGCTGAGGGAGCTACAGGGGGTTTTGGGGCTCACAGGATATTATCGAAAGTTTATCAAGGGATAGTACGATTCCATGGTCATTGACAGACCAACTGAAGGACAACTTTAACTGAGGGAAATATGTGACTCAGGCCTTCAAGAACCTAAAGTAAGCCATGACCGGTGTCTTGATATTCGCTTTACTTGACTTCAGCCGCCCTTTCATCGTGGAGATGATGTGTCGATGTATGGGCTAGGGACGGTTCTGATGTATGACCAACAACCAGTTACGTATTTCAAGTATTGACTGCGAGGGCTCGGCTCAAGTCAACCTATAAGCGCGAGCTTATGTCGGTCGTGTTGGCAGTTCAGAAGTGATGGTCATATTTGTTGGGTCAGTGTTTCATCGTTCAGACAGAACAGAAGAGTCTCAAGTTCTTACTGGGACAGCGTATGGTGATGGAGGAACACCATTGATGGATCTCCAAGCTGCTAGGATATGATTTTAAGATCCAGTACAGGCTGAGGTTGGAAAATAAGGCAGCCAACATCTCTAGACGGTGAGAGGAACCACAGTTGATAGCTCTGTTCCCTTAGTGCTTGATTGAGAGCCTTTATTACAAGAGATTAAGGCAGATGAGAGATTATCGAAGATTCGAGGTGTCTTAGTGCATATTTCGACAGAGTATTCGGGCTACTCGTTGTACGGGCAACGATTGTTATATCAGGGCAGACTAGTATTACCCCGGACATCGATCCATATTCTGAGTTGTTACAGGGGTTCTATAGGAGCACCATTGGGGACACTCTGGGGTCCTCAAGACATACATTCGATTAGGAATGAAGTTGTACTGAGTTGTATGAAGAAGGATGTGGCAGAAATGATGGCTAGTTGTGATGTTGATGTGAATCGTCGTAGATCGATTCACACCTTTAACGTGGAAAAATTAAAAGAGAGGAAAATATTTGGATTTGCTTGATTGAAGAATAAAGGAAACAAGATAATGATCATTATTAGAGACAAGATCGATCTCCCCGCTTTGGATGAACGGACTAAAGCTTAAGCACCGTCAAATGACGCTTGAAAGTTTTCTCACAATTCAAGCATATCCTAACCTTAGCCCACGCCCTCACTTATATAATGTTTAGGCGTGGTGCGTACAGCAAAACTAGCAAAATTTATTGTGCATAAAGAAACTTCGCCAAAACAGTCGGTGCGCATAGCAATTACTCCTTCGGCCTCCTCTCGTACGTAATGATCGCATCATTACTCCGCCCCTAAAAGAGCCACCTTGTCCTCAAGGTGGTGCATGAAGTCCGCGGAGGCTCTACTCCAAGTGCGCGCAAGCCTCCTCCTGGATCAAAAGGATAAAAATGATCTCCACCGCTTTCACTGACATTCTGAAGAAATCCAAATCTGAAAGGTTTGAAAACTTGAAGATCCGGATCTGAAAATTTCAGATCTGAGACTTTCATATCTGGATCTGAGACTTTCAGATCTGGATCTAAAAGATCTGGATGTGAGAATTTCAGATCTGGATCTGAGAATTTTAGATCTGGATCTGAGAATTTCAGATCTGGGATTTTCAGATCTGGATCTGAAACTTTCAGATCTGGGATTTTCAGATCTGGATCTGAGAATTTCAGATCTGGACCTGAGAATTTCATATCTGAGACTTTCAGATCTGGATCTAAAAATTTCAGATCTGAGACTTTCAGATCTGGATCTGAAAGATCTGAGGCGTCGCTCTCCTCTTTCTCCACCTCATCCTCAGAGAAGTACCCATGAGACTTCATCAGATCGGAGTCCGCAGCTTCATCAAGACCCAATGGTCTATAAGCTTGCTCCCTGTAAAAGAAGACATAAAAATTTCTCGGATCATAATCCAAGATTTCTGACCCCAAATCTATGCATTTCCAATAGCGCCCAATCATCAGGTATCACCCCATCAAATTGGCTAAACATTGCAAGTGTTGAGCTGTCCCCCTGGCTGCGGAAATGCAATCGTAATAAGATTTAGCAATTTCATAGTGGCTAGCTGCATCATGAAATCTTCCATCTCGAAAGAGTTTGTTTCCTTGCCGCAGCGCCCGTGCTTGTTGTAGCAAATCACCCATGGATCGTAGATGCTCCGATACCAATTGATGTGAATCGTCGTAGATCGATTCACACCTTAACGTGGAAAAATTAAAAGAGAGGAAAATATTTGGATTTGCTTGATTGAAGAATAAAGGAAACAAGATAATGATCTTTATTAGAGACAAGATCGATCTCCCCGCTTTGGATGAACGGACCAAAGCTTAAGCACCGTCAAATGACGCTTGAGAGTTTTCTCACAATTCAAGCATATCCTAACCCTAGCCCACGCCCTCACTTATATAATGTTTAGGCGTGATACGTACAGCAAAACTAGCAAAATTTATTGTGCATAAAGAAACTTCGCACAAACAGTCGGTGCGCATAGCAATTACTCCTTCGGCCTCCTCTCGTACGTAATGATCGCATCAGATGTTTGGCAATGTTACAAGTATATGATGATGGTGCCGTGAAGGCTGTTCAGCCGTTGGCTTGATCGGACCGGGTTTGGGAGGATGTCACGATGGATTTCATTGAGGGGTTGCCATGTTTGGATGGATTCTCTATTATTTTTGTTGTGATGGACCGCCTCATCAAATATGCACACTTTGTGGCCCTTCGACACCCCTGCACTGTTGTGACAGTAGTAGCTGCCTTTAAACGTGAAGTGATGCACTTGTATGGGATTCTCGAGTCGATAATGTCTGATTGCGATCGTAGCTTCCTGAGCCATTATTGGGGGGGAGTTGTTTAGGATGCATGGAACAATTCAATAGAGCCTTGGATATCACCTGCAAACAAATAGACAGACAAAAGTGGTTAACCGGAGTATAGAGACATATCTGCGATGTTGTGTCTGAGACACCGAAATAATGGGCAAGATGGTTAGCTTGGACGGAGTATTGATACAACACTTCATATCACATCGCGTCTCAGACACCCCCCTTTTAGATCCTATACTGGCACGATCCCCCGATCCCGCTACATTATGGCTACAGTTTCACACTGGTGTCACATGTATAGTAGTAGTTGGAGGAGAGGGATAAGGTGTTGGAGGAGCTGAAGCGACATCTGGCAAGGGCGGGGGCACAATAGGTTATGAAGAGACATGCAGATGCCACATGAGGAATGTGCAGTTTGCAGTGGGCGACCGAGTTTAGCTGAAGCCCCCGCCTTATCGTCAGAAATCCTTGGCACATATGAGGAACGAGAAGTTAGCGTCGCGGTATTTTAGGCCTTACGAGGTCGAGCCAAAGATTGGCGAGGTGGCTTATCCCTTGAAATTACCGTCGGCATCTGCTATTCACACAGTATTCCATGTCTCACAGCTGCGCCAAACAATTGGTGATCATACACATTTGCCATTCTTGTCACCGACGCTGACGGACGACATGGAAGTGATACTAGAACCGTCAGAATTGAAGGGGTATGCCAAGGGGGTCGAGTGCCAATGAAATGTTGATCCAATGGAAGGACCTTCCAGACTACGAAGCGACGTGAGTCGTTCAGTGCAATTCTGTAGCAGTTTCCAGAATTCCACTATAAGGACAAGGTGTCTCGTTCATAGGGGAGTAATGTTAGGCGGATCATCACATGGACGGAGGCGCAAGAGCACAAGGGAGGGGTAGTTTAGTATTTTGGGCTAATTACCTAATTAAGGCTACTCTTTAAATCAGACACAAGAGGTCATTAGGGTTTTCATGTTGATTAGTGTGGAGAGATTAGTAGTTTTATTATTTCCTTATTAATTGAGAGAGAATTGACATTCCTCTCAAATTGGAGGATGTATCGTTGTTGTATTTGGTTTGTTATAATAAAATAGCCCTATTTTGCCCTAATCTTGTCTTTAGATCCTATCAGTTGTTGGGGTAGGGGGTTTATTGTTCTTTTATTTATTTTGGCAGGGGTTGAAATTAGGCTTTTAGGGTGTGAGGAACAGATGTGACAACGTTGTATTTCTCTAAACCACAGGATAGAAAATTTGCATTTGATAGACAACGATTCAAGTTAAACAAGCATCGTCATGTATTACCTGGACTTTGTCTTTCTTTTTCATTCTTCACTCTATAAATACCTCTCTGAAGATAACTTGGCACATTTGTTTTAGACCCTTAATACTTTTTCAGTTACTTTTGTTTCTAACTGCAAATGTTCTGCATGTTTTATATAAGAACATTTTATATGATCGTTCTAATATGTAATTTTTGTGTTTTCCCCAAAAAAATGTAATTTTTGTGACAAGCAGGTGATGTCTATGCTACCAGGATTTAGTGCAGAAGTGATGCCGAAAGGTCATGAAAAGGAGAGCCAAGCCAAGATCAAGAGATACATGACAATGATGGATTCAATGACAAATGAAGGTATATACTCAAATCCCGGATTTTTTTATTAGAAAAAAATCCAAATGCCATGGCATTTAACCCATCAAAATGCCTTTCAAGTTGCATCTTTGAATCTTCTCTAGGCCATAATTACCTGGCTAACAAGGTTGGGACCTTCGGAGGATCAATGCCGGCCACATTAATCTGTATTGCCTAACCAACTTTTAAGTTATCCATTGGCTTTCTGTTTAGTTTTGAAATGATGCAGAGCTTGACTCCACGAACCAAAAATTGAAGAACCTCATGAAGCAGATGGGCAACAAGGACCTGGGCGGCTTGGGGGGCATGTTTGGTGGTGGAGATAGATAGTCTCATCCTTACCATCTCAGCATGAGATCCTATCTGCAGGTGAGGTTGATGGTTCAGTTTATCTCTATGAACTCGGGAGAATCACATCTTGCATTACTCCATCGATGCTCAGAATGATAGCCATTTTACACTGTGGAGTATGAAAGCATAATGTATTTATCATTCGCAATGCCCCCAGTGATCATGAGCTGAATTGATGAAATCTGTGTAATTTATTGTATGAACCGAGGCGAGGATCCACGGTGGACTGATCTTAGTTGGATGTGGATTAATTGGACGGGGTATGGGTTAGTTCAGTAGTTTCTGACGGTGCTTGCAGTTGTTTCCCAGTATTATGTTTTGCAGAACAAAGAGAGTTTGATTGATGCCAGTGGATCCCATAACTTGTTGGATGTTTAGTTAAAAAATGTTAAGCTCGCAGAGGATTTGAACATTATGAAGTCCTTAATGTATCGCAATTAGGCGTTTGATGGTTCAAAATTACAAGTGCTTGTTTGCTATAAAAATATGATAGCTTTCAGTTTAAGCAATGACAGACAAAACTTGGGCAATGTGAAGCGAAAGACCGAAGAATATCGTTTTTGATCGATTCAGATCAGAATAAATCAAACATTTAGAGGGTTTAATTTTTTTTTTTGTGGAACTGTGGAGACTGGATCATTACAGTCCTCCATAAGGATAGAAAGACCACAAAATTGATATCAATAAATTCTACTTTTCATAAGCTTTCCAACGATATCAAGGATGCGTAAACGATGATGCGTAAAATGGACACGTGGGCACGTGAAATATAACTGGTCAGTTTATTTTTTTTGGATTTTGGCATGCACACCAACATACACCGCACCGTGTATATAGCACGCCTATATTTATATATCAGAGGAACTCATCTCAGACCTGCAAATTACCAACCATCTACCAGAAAATTATGAAAATGAAGACGGTCGTTTATTGTTCTGTTTTGTTCACTGAAACTGCTGGTGATTGTTTATCTTCAGTTTTCAATGTACAACGTCTGAAACAAATGAGCTTATTTTCAAAAAAATATTCAAACCCTTCTAAAAGCTAAATTAGAGCACACTTCATTTACCTCATCTACTTATAAAGAGGTAAAAAAAGAGAGGAATTCTACAACCGAACAATCAGCATATTATAGATACAAATGTTCAGGACCTTCAATATCACCATTTAACAGCATGACAATCCCTCCAAGTAAATACAATCTGTAACAAACACCATCATACTGGATATATGGAGTTCAGATGGTTCCAAGAGAATATATTCAGGAAGCGTACACATACGCCAGCATTGGTTAGCCAAGCGTGAGCACAATCGGCAAAATTGTTGCAATAACAGCCTGCTCAAGAAAAAAAACCAATAAAGCAGGATTATGTCGATGAACAAAAGTCAAATAGTTTACAGAAGAGGCGCAGTCACAAATGAAATTCTTAAATGGCAACTGTGAAAGATTTCTCATAGGCCACGATCCAAGTTTGGGTAACTGATGCATAAATTACAAAATTGAACAGCTGCCTATAATTGCTTCAACAAAGTTATGATAATAAATTTCTTTTTACATTGACATCTCCAGACACAGCCCTAGAAGCTTTTGAAGGTGAGAATGGATTTAAAATTCATTTCATAGAAAATACTTTATATTGAAATCCATCAGAGGTAGATCCCTAACCCGTTACCGTAAAGGGTGGAAGGAGAGAGGGAGACAGCATGGGATCCAATGGAGCTATTACCAGGTAGCAAAGTGACTTGATGGACAGGTTTTGGCTTAAAATGGTCTGATAAGTGACTCAGTGATGTAGACACGCTAAACAATACGTTTCAGTTGGCCGAAGACCTTTAGTCTTATTTAAACATGCCTCTAAACAGGTAGTTTAGTTTATAAGCTGCAGAGCAACCTAAGCAATCACTTTAAAATATGACCAAAGCTGAAATCATGGCTGCTAAAGAATCTAATAGCAAGGATAAGATTAGACTATTCTCACGGCAAAAGCTAAAATGTGTTTACTGTTTCCGATGTCATGTGTATGACCATTTGTTTCGTCAGTGACCCAATATGAGCTTACACATAGGGATTCATTATAATGAGGGATGGTTGACGAAGAGTGTTTCACCTGAGGATGATAGTGATGCCGACGACGCCATGATTCTAATGCCTGATTACTATATCAGTAGGTGTCTAGCTATTATGATGAGGATTTGTGAATGATAATATTTTTTTACCTACGTCAAGATAAAATCATTTAAAATGATGATTAATGGAGGTACCTGTATAAATTTAATCGTCAAGTTAGCTACATAGAAAATAGAACTTAAACTTAAATCTCACCTGCATCCATATGTCACATGGGTCGATAAGAATTCACACATTGTTATGTTGCCAAATGTGTATCAAGTATTTGAGTTACCATAATAGCACATGATGTGATGATTTACCAATGGATGCTGCACATATCTTGTAAGGTAGACAACAGCTGTATGTCTTTGATGTTTCATATTATTGAAAATCTAACACCAATTCATTTGTGTTTAAAGGAAAGATGATTGTATTGACTCTTAACCAACATAAGAGTGTAGTTTAAAATCAAAAGGTTATGTTCATCACTAACACGTCACACATGAAATCTATTAACCTTATGATCATGAGTTCACTAAAGTTAGACATTGAACATGGACATATTGTATTTCTTAAGCATTATGAATATCATATGAGTGGCCTGCATTCCAGGACTTGCAAAATCAATGTTATTAAGAGTAATTATCACAAACCTATTGCATGATCAATAGATATTTGCAGGCATTTCCATTGCAGATGACGGTGTGACCATAGTTTATCGAGAGAGGTTTGTTTTAGAACATATACGGAGGTTTTGCACGTATCGAATATGTTCTCATACATGTTCTCGTCGAGCTCTGCAGAGAATTGATCCTAATCTGCAGAGAATTGATCCTAATACGACTGAGTCGATTATTTCATGCAAGTTTAATGATGGCCAATTACTTACAACGTTAACTTCTTGTCTCTTGCATCACATTGGAGACGATTGATCAATTTTACTTGATTTGTCCACCTTCTATCGCCATTCATTAGGAGGTAAATGTTCAAAAGCCAAGGGGAATGATATGGATATGACTTGAGCTGATTTTAGACCTAGCTTTTATTTTAGCTTATTTTCATTTTAAGTTGATTTTTCAGTATCATCACGTGTTGCACATGTGTTTTTATTTTTAAAGATTTTCGTTTTATTTTAGTTGATTTTTTATTTGCATGTGCAATGCACATAAGTTTACCTTTAAATAAGGATGCACATCAACTCTATTATTTAGGAATTAATAATTGATAATTTTGAAAAAAAATTAGGTTGGTTCATAAAGAACCTTAGTTTTTTTCCCTTAAATCTCTATTTTTGCAAGGAGCTGAAAGTGGATGTGTGAGTTGCCTAGACAAGATGTCCGAATCTATCCTTTTTGTTATCCAAACCTTAATTTATATCCCAAATCCTCTTTTTCTTTTCAAAATTTTTGTTTCCTATCATTTTAGAACCCTAGATCTGGTTTCTTCATGTGCCGCGTCAAAAGGCATACAAGTAGGAAATGTGAGGGCAAGAATAATAAACTTCATCTTGATTCTCAGCTTCTGTGAAGTCTTGTTCTTGACCAGGACTATCGTCAAAAACATAGTAATTATTCCTAAAACACAGATAAGATATGAATGAATATAATGTTTTTCATACCACCCCATTAGTCAACCCTCCTCATACACTTACCGGGAGTTGCTCACATGTTTGATGTCCATTACATGAATGCTATTTTATTAAAACTCCAAACTATACTCATATTCCCCCATTTTAAGACCCCTCTCCCTCTCCCTCTTTCACTTCTTTATCATCTTCTCCCCATCCATTCAAGCCACCATTGCAAGCTCATCAACTGTAAATTCAACTTCCATGGGGAGAGAATCAGCCAGCAAATATAGCCATTTGCTTCTCCACATAGATGCTATCATTCCAATATTCAATCAAATACAAAATTTTAACTTAATGAGTTAATTCTTAAGATTAAAAAGTTGGAAGAATTTCTAATGGAAATTGTCCCTCAAATTTATTCTAGGTAATTCATTATGTCATTTATCAATAATCCAAGAAGTCAATCAAACATTCAATTCATATTTTCTGAAGAAATCGAACCTCGATTTTGTGGTTAACTTTGTAGTTAAAATCCAAAGTTGGAGGAATTAAATTGCAACAAATATCGTTGATGCTAATTTCACTACCAATGATGGCGGTACAGGAAGGGGATCTGCAGATGACTCATAAGGTAGGAGCCAGACTAGGTTCAACAATGTTTGCTGCTCATTGGAGCGTGATAGTCAAGAGTCTCTCTCTCTCTCTCCCTTTTCTTTTTTGTTGTTTTTAAAAAGCATTGCAGTTATATCAACAAGTCTTTAGACAATGGACATCAACACTGTAACCAGTCATACAGCTTGGTGTATCCTTTCCCCGAAAAAAAAACATGCGCCAGACCCAACACAAGCCCACCACGTCTGTCCCAGTATAGTCAACAATATACACGACCATCCTGATTATTCTCTTGTGCCAATATCAGTATAACTGTAAGGCATCAATACCTGGAAATATGAGTGATGTTCCCTGATTTCCAGATTAAGTACTTACGCTACAGTTTGCTAAAAAGAAGAAGAAAAATATAACTGGTTTTTGACAAAGAGGAAATTATATTTACTGTCTATAGGGTCCATGATCAATCTTTCACATTCAAAATCTTCCCTTGGACTCTATAGAGTCATCCCTTATGACAGGGGGAAATTTATTAAGTAGCAGAAAAGCAGTCCAGTTAAAAGTTTAAGTAGAAAACCTCTCTCATTATCATAATGACTCATAACCCTTAAAATATGATTCCAGTTTCCAATTAAAATCAGAGAAAAATGCATGAGCCAGCTGTAACCCTAAGAAGAATGCACAGTAGTTTTCTAGCTTCATACAAAAGTGGACATGGCACATATCCTTTGCAGTAGTTTTCTCAAACAAGGACAGAACGATATCTGACAGACTGAAATAGAAAAATATAATTTGGCAGGACCAATGGCACACAAAACCATATTTATGTAAGAAACTAAAAGAAGTGGGAAAACAATCATGCCATAAATATTTGGAGGATAGCTTGTGTTTTGCAGGCCGACAACAGAATGAGAGCGCCATTTATGAAAAAAAATGAAAATTTTAAACAGGAAAAAATAACGTATTATTACTTACCCCAATTGTGCAAGCAATATATCCTGGTTTTTCTCTGTAATCAACTCTGGCACACAGCAGAATGAAAGCTGCAACATACCAGGGAACCGCACCAAGAAAGAAACCAATGATGAACCTTTCAAAGAAAATAGAAATTGTTTGGGTCACAACATGTCCTCTCGGCATCATAAAAATTAAAAACTAAAGAAAACTACATTTTGTTATTTTTTTTTTTTTTTTTTTTGGGGGGGGGGGGGGGTGGGCGACCAATGATGAACCTTTCAAAGAAAATAGAAATTGTTTTGGTTACAGCATATCTTATCGGCATCATACAAAATAAAGAAACTACATTTTGTTCGTTTTTTTGTTTTGTGTTTGTTTTTTTTTCGCGGGGGGGGGGGGGGGGGGGGAGGGGGGGGGGGGGGAGAGAGAGAGAGAGAGAGAGAGAGAGAGAGAGAGAGAGAGAGAACATGCCAGTACAGTCCACGATAGACAAAGCTATATACATATTTCAAGTTTTACTTACTTAGATCATCACATGCCCATACAATGCATACCATAAGCATAAATATTGTAAGTGAATTTTACTTACAGAAACCATCCCATTCCCATCCCACAGCAGGGCAGGCGTGGCTCTGTCACAGGCATTCCTTCAACAACTGTTGCGTAACCTTCAAAATTAACAAAAAACAGATTTAGGCATATTAAAAAGAGAGAAAGAAGAAATGAGAATAACTTGTTAGTGTGGTCAACCTTATTTATTCATTAATGACGCTATACCCTTGGTCATGGAAACAAGGATGCGGCCCAGCTCAAAGATGGTTGCTATATGGCAATCAGGTTTGAAGTTGATGTGGCCAGTGGCTGACTACTGTTCCTATTTCAAAAAGCCTAATGCTCATCAACACCGAGGGTCTATCTGGTGTGGCAACGGCCAGTGAATTAATTACACAGAAAAGCAGTTGGGCATGTATACGCTTGAGCTGCTCTTCCACTCAGTTTTAGTCACAAGCATATGCAAACTTCAGCTACTAAGGAGAGTTAGTGAGGATGAGCTATTGTGATGTGGGAAGTATGGCCGTAAATAAGTTCAAGAAGCTCAAGGCTTCAACTGATTGCCCCAGTAAAATTGTTCAAACTAGTTGTATAATCTAATCGAGCTTGACCAAAAGTTTATGATTCATTAGATAAATGAATAAACATGAACATAGTTTAGGTTCAACCTGTTTTAACATCAAACTCGAATAAAGAGGCTTGACAAGAGCTCAATTAACAAACGTTGACACCATATTTTGGTACGATAATTTTTCATTTTAATTTGATATGCCTTAAGAGAAAATGTTTCATTGTGATACTTTTGATTTGAGCTTTTTCTATTAACCCAGAGTTGTGCTAAGGGGTGCAAAAAAGCTCATTTCTTTGCTTCATGAATGGACACTGGATCCTGATGAAATGCAGGTAAGATCAGGATTGGAGGATTTTTGTCAAATTTAAATAAGCTTCAACTCAACATGACTAGCGAATTCAAATTATAGCGGCAGATTTATTCAGATTGTTTGTCTTGTATAGTGGTTTGTAGTTCAGTAAAAACACAGGCATATAAGTATTCACAACCCAGCTCACATGGGAAAACAATATCCCTCAAAAACCCGTTACAACTGCAATGCTATTTTTGAATAACCTCGGGGCCTTACCCTGGGGCATAAGAGGGAATGTAAGTTGTTAGAATATAGTTATGTAGGGTGTTCTGTAAAAACTGCATTATGAATTTATGAGACCTTTATCAATAATAACATATTTAGGTTTAGCAAGATTAATTAAATTTCTCTAATCATTTCATTAGAATTCCCAATCTCCGACATTAACAGAAGTTGGTAAAACCATTAACGTAAGGAGGCCGGTGAGCTCAAGTTCGAACCATCGTTATCGCTTCATATTCTATTCTTGCACGAACCTTAGTCTAATTAAAGCCACCACACTCGCCCTTTGCTAATCGTCTTCACCATCATAATCTCTTGAAAGACTTTATGAGTACAAAAGAAGGTTACTGAATAGTTCAATACTTTTGTAACTTCAGTGATTGATAACAAATTAAACAGAATATTAGGCAAATAACACACAGATTGTAGTGACATGTTAAGTGTTACACATACATGACCAACACCACGAACTTACAATATTTATTGTATAAATAGGTATCATTGGTCGTTACATCAGCTGGATATCAAGACAAACCTTTCTCAATAATATTCTTGATGAAAATGTTTATAGAGAGCAACCACCTGGATTTGTTGCTTAGGGAGAGTTTGGAAAAGATTGTCGGTAGAAACAATTCATGTATGATCTGAAGCAATCCTTGCGAGCATGATTTGGGAGATCTACTACCATTATTCAAAATTTTAGAACGCAACTATAAAGAAAACTTATCAATGATATTTCGGATGCTTCATGGAGAGACATATCTTGCTAGTGATCTATATTGATAATATAGTGATCACCGAAGATGATATTGAGAGGATTAGAGATCTTAAGGCATACTATCAATAATTTTAGACAAAAGATCATGAGCCACCAAGTTACTTCTTTAATTTAGAGCTAGTTAGATTGTTGTGAATGGATTGTGTTGTCATAATAAATATGTATTGAATATTCTTGCAGAGATCGTGCTATCTGGATATAGACTAGTCAGCTCTCCTATGAATTTAAATTCAAAGTTACTATCAAATTAGGAAAATCTACTGAATGATCACGAATGATACATAAGACTTATTAGGAAACTCAGTTACCTTACTGTGACTTGACCTTGTGATTTGACCTGATATCGTGTATCCAGTGAATGTAGTTAACCAAATTATGTTGGCTGTGCATGCATATCAAAGCTAAACTTTAGATAGTACATTATATGAAGGGTGCGCCAAGCATGCGCCAAGCATGCGCCAAGCAGAGAACTCATATATTCATATCATGATCATATTCAGATCATGTAGAGTGAATGACTTTTCAAAGGCTGTTTGGACATGATCGCCCATTACTATGCGATCTATTATTGAATATTGTGTATTTATTAAAAGAAATCTCGTGGCATAAAAAGAAACAAAAGGTGGTTTCATGGTCAAGTACAGAATCTATATTTCAAACTATGATAAATGTTATATGTGAATTGGTATGGATAAAAATATCATAACAGAACTTTAATTCACAGTTCCTATAATATGATAAGAAAACAATTATCCATATTGCAAAGAACATTATCATTTATAAGCATACAAAGCATATTGAGATTGATTGTTATCTATGCGAAGGTTGTAAATAAAAAAGATTATACATACTCTTCACATAACCTTCATGAATTAGTTCGTGGACTTGTTCATAAAACCTCTTGGAAGTCCCTGTATTGTATTGTAGCAAGCTTGTCATGTATGACTCAGCTTGATGGGAAATGTTAGAATATAATTATATAGGGTGTCTTGTGTAAAACTATATTATGAGACATTTATGAATAATAACATATCTAGGTTGAGAGAGATCACTCACTCTTTTAACCCTTTTGCCAAAAATACCTAATATCTAATAATAACAGAAGTTAGGAAGATGATTGATGTAAGGCAGTTGGTGAGCTTAGGTTTGAACAATCATTAATAGTACTTATTCTCTTCTTGTACAAGTCTTGGTCCAATCAAATCCTTTGTTCGCAGTAAGTCGCTAAAGCTCATTAGAACTTTGATTTCCTTATCAAAGGTTTGCATGGACATACAAGCTTTCCCCACCAAATAATAGGTATGTGGAGTCTACTGTGCTAGTACAGTTAGTTGATGTTGTGTATATTGTATCAGTTGTAATCTGGTTTGGAAGGCAGGTCTTCATATAGCTTTGGGATGTGAGGCTTGATCTTTACCATTCAAAGAGAGTATCATGTATTCAATGATGGAGATAAAGCATTAAATACAGTTTTCACCAACCTTAATGACCAAGAGATGAAATTTTCTTTGAGGATGGAGGCATCATCTAAGGCCGATTCTAATGGATCACCACATGTTTTAAAAGCAAGGTACATCTGCCTAGCTAGTGCAATTAAGCTAAGCAAGCTTAGTTCTCAGTACACTATAGTAGGTGGATCAATCATGATGAGAATGGACTTGGTACCTAATGTGAGGGTTTAGATGAGCCGGTATAGTTTAATAGTCTTCGCCGGACAAAGCAATGTCATATCTTGCTCTATTCTAGTAGTAGAAGCTAGAGTAGGTATCTTAGTGGCAATGTCTCTGTCGAGATTTGCCCAATAGAACTCACCTAAACCAGAATTCATATATGCCAATAGTTAAGACCACCACCATTCTAGGTCCGCTCAAAAGGAGTGAAAGAAAGTGATCAGAAACTCAATGGATTATTCTCACACGGCACCTGTTGCTCGATGGATACCATTTTGTTACACTCTTCATCGATTCTCTCTACGTTGATCATTCCTCAATGCTACCCGATATCATGAACTACGATCTTTCTAGCAATCAAAGTGTTTGTTGGGCGGATAGGGTTCCTAATGGTATGTTCCTATTGCCTGATTAGATTCCGACTTTGAGTGATCAACTCATTGACAAATTACGCTAGAGCACTGGTACACTCAATCCATCCCTGGAGCTGTAATGTGGCTATCATCAAAAGAAACCTCGAGGTTGGAGAAGGGCGAGCGCATATTTAGTTAATTACAACTTCCCTTTAGTGACCGTTCACATTAACAATAGGAATATTGATTCTTTTGCAACATGTTTTTTTTTTTGAGATTAGATGGCCATGAAGTACTACTCATGCAAAAGCTAACGATATTGCATTCATTCTCCACTTATTTTGTTGGAAAAACCAATGCTACCATATTTATCAGTCTTTTTCATCTTATGGGAGTTAAGCACTTAGAATTGAAAAAAAAATGACGGGAGAGCTCTTCGAGACAGTAGAATGGCGATTCCTCACAATTACTCCATGCATAATATGGCAAATAGAATCTCAAGACGCAACAACATCTATTATGTAAGGAAACATTGACTTACATGAGGGTATCTTTTTTCTCATTGTGATTTAATAGTTATATCACAAATCTTGGTTTGTATTTTATGTCATTTCCATACCAAAATGATCGATACTTGAAACTCTTTCGTGCGGTTTCGATTGGTTTTGCTTGGATTCGATCGAAACCTTGCTCCTTACAATAAAATATGTGGTTAAGCTTAAATACACAAATATATTTGAACCATATATAAAAACATTTATTATAAATTCTAAAAATTATAAAAATCTAAAATTTTATTGAAAATTTAAAAATTATATTATATAATGGGGATTAATGGGTATCATACGTCATATGAGGCCTTGTCTCATATTCCCTCTCACATAAAGCAATCAAGTACAAGCCCACATGGGCTTGTACTTGGTTGTACTTGATTGCTTTATGTGAGAGGGAATATGAGGCATGGCCTCATATGGCGTATGATAGCCATTATTCTCTTATATAATTTATTAAAATTCTAAAAAAATTTATTACAAATGTATTGTTATATAAATATAAATATAAATATATATTTATCTAAAACCGAAACATATGAAATGTGCGAAACTATATGAAACCTAAAATTTTCTAATAGCCGAAGCCGAAACCGAAACCGAAACCGAGTTCTCAAACCTTGGTAATAATTAATTACTTACATAGGAAAGCGAGTAATGAATAAATACATATGATTGTAGTTACTTATTAATGAAACTAGAACACACCATCAATAGTTACTAGTTTTGTTAGTTGTGTAGTTAGAAAAACGGTACAGAAGGAATGTTTAGTCAGAGATTCAATGAGTTGTGTTAGTGATCATCCTTAACCGACCTGTGGTCGCAGTACTATCGGAATCAAGCTAGTTTAGTTACATCATATATCCTTGTATTATAGCTTTTGCTAATAGTTTCAAAGATAGATGTGTTACTGTTAGGGTGCGGCGACCAACCAGTACAAATCTGTAATTTCTGGGCACCAGAGGTAAAATTGTAATTTTGAGAGTCCATATACATATCTGTAAATTTGGGCTAAAAATCATAGATTAGTGGTATTTTATGTATTTTGGATCAGCGGCTCATTAGGAGGGTTTAGTATAAAAATGAGAGGAGAGCTCTTGAGAAGGGGATGTTGTTTATGATGAATTTGGTGAAGAATTGATTGAGATTAGGAGTAGAACCCACTGTGTTATTGGGAGAGGTAGGCTTCCTCTCAAATTGAAACTTAAGAGAGCAGTCCTCCTCTTGAAAGAGGCCAAATTATCCTTGTATTTCCTTCTTTTATTTAAAAAAATCTCACCTTTCCCTCCAAATCTACAAAAAATCCCATCTTTTTCCCAAAATCTTTAAAAAAACCCGAAATTTCTTCCCCAAATCCCTAGCAAACACTGTTAAATTGATATTTGAGCATTCAATCCAAGAATCAATGACGATGATGGATAGACTCGAAGCCACGATGAAGTAACTCTTTGAGGAGGCGAGATGCCAACTACTGGAGAAAATTTCGAACATATTCGTCAAGCCTGTTTGAATCTATCTGAAGAAAGATGAAGCCAAACGACACAGATCTGTAGCAAAAGACGCCACCTTTAGATAAGGACAGTGAAAAATTCATCTCTTTTGAAGAGATCCATCAAAAGAACGATCCAGCTTCAGATCTGATCATCAACGACAATTCCGACGCAGATTATGTGATGTGGTCTAATACTCTTATCTGATGGAAGGAATGTATTTGGTTCAAGCATGTAACATAAAGATGTCACATTCATCATTTAAATATCGCAGGAGCCAGTTTCATTCTAATGATTATTTTTGGGTTTTATGAACCTTACTTGAAAGCAATATAAGAAAATACATTAGGTTTCAGTAAGAAAAGGCTAAAGTAAACAATGTTTAACTAGATCAGGCCCATCAGAGAGTCAAACCAATTGCGACATAATTTAGGTGAGACCTTATATAACCCAAAGCTTAAGCTGAAGGTAGAGGTCTAACTTTTAATTTATGTCCTTTGCTTTTCACTAATCTTTCAAAGGCAAGACAGACGATTTCAGTTACACATGACCTTAACAATCTCTCGCTTCATAAATGATCCACAGGTTTGACATGAGACCAACAATCTCTCATACTTGGGTACATAAGAGGGCATGTCTTAGGACCCAACACCTTGATGTGATATTACATGGATGGCTCAAATGGCATAATGATTACCAACAATTCATTTAAAAAGGTGCTACACAAGAGGGCTAATATAAACGGCTCAAACCTCCAAGACCGATGATAGGTCAACCGATGATAGGTAGACCGATGATATGGCAACCTAATTTTTCTTGGTAAAAAATCATACCCAAACTCTCCCTTGAGCCATAATCAGGCTTGATGTCATTTGTTATGACAATATTAAGCCTTAGTCAAGCTAGTGAAATTAGAGGCTTTATCTAACCCAAAGGCTTTAAGCTGATAGGTAGACTCCTAACTTTCTATTTATGTCCTTCACTTTTCTCTAATCTTTTCAATGTAGGACTATTTTCAACCTTACTATCTTAACAAAAGGTCAGTAAAGATTAAACATATTTTCTTCGCTTATTTTGTTGCTAATCTTTAGAAAAATATATTACCTTACTTTTCATTTAACTTAGAAAATTAAATGCTAGGTGTAATCTAATGATATATTTGGATTTTGGAATCCGAAAACCTCTAGTTGTAGAAAGCATATTCTCTCATACCATATCTCTGATAAATAATGTCACTGCCAATCCTGGTACCATGTTCCACTTGATTATAATTATGTACTATGCAAAATAATAGGAAAGTTGGTGACTTGCTAATAAGTCATAAGAGATATTAAGTTATATATATATGAAAATAATGGGTATCATATGACATGTGAGGCATCTTCTTATATACAAGACGCAAAAAATGGGGTGGTAGAAGCCCACATGTGCTTGTACTTGTTGTAACACCCCACTTTTTGTGTCTTGGTATATAATGAGATGTCTTACATGTCATATGATACCCATTATTCTATATATATACGGAATTAGTCAACTTGTTCGACAGAAACTATTTGAGGCTTTTTAAATGGTATGTAAGGTCCGGTTATCTATTAGGATTAGGAAGTTATTAAGCCAAAATTCCCACCACTCTTTTATTTTGGACATACCCTCCAATTTTATGCCAACAATGCAGAAATATACATCTTTGAGGAGTTGGTCCTAAGTTTTTTATTTCAAATTATTATGAGCTTTTGTCAGTTGTAGATGTTTTGGATACTAGCCTTGTTTAGAAAAACAAAATCTAAAGTGGGAGCAATGTAGTTAAGGTCATCTTTTTGCTTATTGTATCATCTCACCTTTTACTCCAAAAGATGAGTATATTATATTAAAGTTACCTATCATTTTCTTAGTTCTTAATCAAATACCCAAAGTTTTTAATCGTTCCAATTTGGGATCCAAACTCCTAATGGAGCTAGCAAGTGGACAAAATGGTATTGAAGACAATGATCCCCCTTGCAATCCCCATTGCAAGAACCCAAATCACATTTCATTTACTATACTAAAGTTTTGCTTTCAAAACTTAAATTATCCTCCCTCTCTCTAGTCGTCTCCCTTGGACCTTCATTCATTTAGTCATTCTTTTTTGTTGCCTCCCCTCTTTAACTCTATGTTTCTCTTTTTTGTAATCAGTCTCTCTTGTCTAGCTAATTAATCTTGGTAGTTTACTTTTCAATATCTAACTCTCATTTAACATTCTATTTATCTTTCTTTTAACATTCCTTTTTCTATGTCTTTATGATTGTTTCTACATTCCATGCATCATGTTCTCTGTCCCCCTCCCCCCAACATTCAACTATCTGAACTCTTAATCGTCTTTTCTCTCTTACACTCTTTCTTTAACATCCTTCTATTTGACTCTTCATCTCTATATTATGGTTTTCTTTCTCATTAACTCTCTAACTTTCTTCTTCTAATACCTTGTCGCTATCCTCTTTCCCTTGTCTTGCTTCATATTTTGTCTTACTTTCTCTCTTTTGTTTTGGCTAACTCTATCCCTCACGAAAACCATTTCCCTTCTGACATTACTAAGAATTTGGGACTAAAGAGTTTGGGTTAGGTTATAAGATCGGGGACTAGGGTTACGTTTAGAAGTTAAGGGGGTGAATGAAGGCTGGGTCAGAGTGTAAGGTTATGCTTAAGGGTTAAGCGTATGGATTAGGGTTAGGGGTATGGTAAGTTCTTTTTTGTGTGTGCTAAATAGGACGTATGCCCATATGAAAACATTTTAGCATTTTTGTGCTATTGCTATTAATGATGGCCTTCTTCACTCAAATCAACCATGTGTTTCTCTCTATTTCCAATTGACAAAATAAAGGAACACGAATGTGTAGCGAAGGTTATACATTTTATATTTGTCTTCCGTCCTTTATTTGGTTTAAACCCTAACAATAGAGGAAGAGCCGAGTAGGTTTCTAAAGTTGGATCATCGGTTTTGGATTGTTGGATCTGGAATTGATTGATTCCGATGATAAAAGGGAACACTTTATGGCATGATTGCCAGAGAAAACTATTTTCAGCAGTAATTTCACAATATAATTTAGAAACATAATTAAAAAAACCCCAAATCGAGCTAACGCATCAACAAAAAGAGATCTGCGGCCTTTTGTGCTACCTGCGACAGCGTGGTACCCGTGGGCATAGTAGGCGGGCCTAGCGGAGGGATGGCCGGGGGCGGGGATGACGCCGGGAGGGGTCACCTGCTGAGGGAATCCCATGGCCGGCTGCTGCTGATACTGAGGGGGGTAGTAGCCGGCAGGCCCACCCTCGAATGCCCCGTAAGGCGGCGGCGGCGGCGGTTGGCTGTGATGGGTGTTCTGGTAGTAATCGCCGGACTTGGCGTCACCCGTCATTTTTTTCCCTCCGGGAAACTCGAATGAAGAAAAAGATTGGATCTTTGAGGAGCGTATTTTTTACAAGATATCAGTTGTATTTTGCGGAGCGGACTCATATTTAAAGGCCGGAACACCGCCTTCTTTTGGTGGAGGGTTTACCGTTTGGAATAGTAAATCTTAGGAGAAATTAGCGAAGAGAGAGAAGATGAGAAGCGTGTTTCTTTTGGTTGCTTTGGATTGAAAAGTGGAGATGAGTTTTGTTTGTGGGGCACATAGTAAAATAATATGTTTCTTTGGTTATATGGGTATTGGGAAAGTTGGTTGGGTAAAGTGAGAAAGTTGGTTATGATGATTTGTGATGAGATTACCCCCAACCGCATTTGGGCAATTAACTTGTGAAAACCCAAGAGTTAATTAATTATTAATTAAATAACTATTAAATATGAAATAAATTAATATTAAATAAACATATTTAAATACAATTTACATAATTAAATTTTAAAAGACCGAATTTAACAAAGGAATATTTAATTGAATAATGCCGAATAATTAGAAACGCAAGCACGACAAGCAACACAACGAACAGAAATAAAAAACAATTTATTGAACTGACAGCAAAAAATGGTGTATCTTTTTAAATGCTCACCGAGAAGCTCATATCAGATAGAACAAACCAAAGTCACATTCCAAAATAGCCAATATTTACAAAATACATATAATATACATATTACAAGTCTCATCTGACATCCCAAAATACAGAAATAAAGGTTTACATTTTCATCGCGATAATAAACAACACTAACAAAAATAGCAGAAAGCCTAAGATCGCATAAAAAACCAACTTAATGGTATTGTATTCGGAGAGAATGGTGTCCATTTTCCACGCCAACCGCCCCTCAATCTCCAAAAGCCGCCTATCAGATACCGCTGTGGAAGAGGATGCATGGGTCGGGCTTCTTGCAAGCTCATCAAGCAACTGTAGTATCACATAAGTGGACCACTCAGAGTGAGATGGATCCTTCCATTCGTAGAAGTTGCATTTATTATTCCCTCGCACAGGACAGCTCCAAAAGCGACGGCCAGGATTATTTCTGGTCCATGATGTTCTCCTGGGAACCCGTATCCGACAATGGCAAAACCTGCTGTCATCATCATCTGGATCCAACTGCGACCATGTAGGAAGTCTGGATCTGGGTTGAATAGACTGGCTGGAACCGGTGCTCATTTGTACCTTGCAAGAAATAAAGATTGACAACGAAGGCATGCAACATATATACAAATAAATAATGAAAAACAATTTTAAGCAGTAAGGATACATACAGAATTGCATCAAGAAGCAACACCTCAAACTGATACAGACAAATGAAGAAACCAAAAAATAAACGGATAAATCCATAAAAACCCAGAAATAAACTGAAAAAAATTAATATTTGCGAAAACCAAACAATCCCCACGATGAAATTGCACCATACCAACTTGGTCCGTACCCAAGTCAAATAAAAATTATTTGACTTGTGCCCTCAGGTAAACATGTTTTGTAGCATGAACAGCAGAAGGTATATGGCGGTTGCTCATTATAAATGAACCTTCCAGCCAAATACCCATATATCTTCTTTTCATAGGGTCAATTTTCGTATTTATTGTTCTTCATCATCGGGCATAAGTTGGTTTTGGGGGCATAGCTCCAGGTTGCAGTATGTGTTTATGGGTTGTTAATTTTGGATCATGGAATCAGATTTTTGTGGCATTGCTCCAGATTGCTGGTTGTATGCAAAACATACATAAGCCCTCAGGAAGAAATTAATTTTATTATGATAAATAGTTGGTAATAGGCAGTTGCTCCATCACATATCACCCACTCATTTAACATCCGCTCATTTCATATACCGATGCATACCGTCCATATCATTTCATATGATTTTCAATGTATCTCACGAATATACATCATTGGGGAGTAATGGAACCATCAAGCCTAATACCAACTATTTATGCATAACCGAGGGACATAGGGATCAAATAAGCATCTTCATCATTGGGCTATAGGTAAACCACAACAAGGAGCCTTGCCAACCAATCTACAGCCGAGAGCAATGCCTGGAGAAATGCCACAACAATCTGATTCCATAATCCAAAATTAACAACCCATACATACAAACTGCAGCCTGGAGCATTGCCACAAAAATCAGATTCAATGAGCCAAATTTAACAAGCCATACAAACAAACTGCAGCCTGGAGCAAAGCCACAAAAATATGATTCCATGTTCCAAAATTAACATCCCATACAAACAAACTGCAGCCTGGAGCAATGCCACAAAAATCAGATTCCATGATCCAAATTTAACATGGCAAACAAACAAACTGCAGCCTGGAGCAATGCCACAAAAAATCTGATCCATGTTCCAAAATTAATAACCCATACACCCAAACTGCAGCCTGTAGCAATGCCACAAAAATTAGATTCCATGATCCAAAATTACAAAGCACATAAACACAAAATGCAACCTGGAGCAAAGCCCCAAAAATCTGAAAACATGAACCAAAATTAACAACACATACACACATGCTGCAACCTGGAGCAATGCCTCAAAAATCTGATACCATGAACCAAAATTAACAACCTCATAAACACACACAGGAACCTGGAGCAAAGCCCCAAATTTGGATAACATGAACCAAAATGACCAACCCATGCACCCATACTGCAACTTAGAGCAATGCCCAATAAATCTGATTCCATTATCCAAAATTAACAACCTCATAAACACACACAGCAACCTGGAGCAAAGCCCCAAAAATCTGATAACATGAACCAAAATTATCAACCCATACACCCATGCTGTAACCTGGAGCAATGCCTCAAAAATCTGATACCATGAACCAAAATTAACAACCTCATAAACACACACAGGAACCTGGAGCAAAGCCCCAAAAATCTGAAAACATGAACCAAAATTAACAACACATACACACATGCTGCAACCTGGAGCAATGCCTCAAAAATCTGATACCATGAACCAAAATTAACAACCTCATAAACACACACAGGAACCTGGAGCAAAGCCCCAAATTTGGATAACATGAACCAAAATGACCAACCCATGCACCCATACTGCAACTTGGAGCAATGCCCATTAAATTTGATTCTATTATCCAAAATTAACAACCTCATAAACACACACAGCAACCTGGAGCAAAGCCCCAAAAATCTGATAACATGAACCAAAATTAACAACCCATACACCCATGCTGTAACCTGGAGCAATGCCTCAAAAATCTGATACCATGAACCAAAATTAACAACCTCATAAACACACACAGGAACCTGGAGCAAAGCCCCAAATTTGGATAACATGAACCAAAATGACCAACACATACTCCCATACTGCAACTTGGAGCAATGCCCCATAAATCTGATTCCATTATCCAAAATTAACAACCTCATAAACACACACAGCAACCTGGAGCAAAGCCCCAAAAAATCTGATAAATGAACCAAAATTAACAACCCATACACACATGCTGCAACCTGGAGCAATGCCCCAAAAATATGAAAACATGAACCAAAATTAACAACCTCATAAACACACACAGGAACCTGGAGCAAAGCCCCAAAAATCTGATACCATGAACCAAAATGACCAACCCATACACCCATACTGCAACTTGGAGCAATGCCCCATAAATCTGATTCCATTATCCAAAATTAACAACATAAACACACACTGCAACCAGGAGCAAAGCCACAAAAATCTGATACCATGTTCCAAAATTAACAACACATACACACAATCTGAAACCTGGAGCAATGCCCCCTAAATCTGAATCATTGAGCAAACAAGAACAACAAAAAACACAAATTGAATCCTTTTCCATCCCCCGTCTAAATCTCCACCAACATAACATCGTCACTGCACAAACATCTTCCCATCCCAGCCACCTAGACTCCTAGTCCAAATCAAACCCCGCAACTATCTCTTCTATCATCATTTTCCTAGCCGCTTGAGGCAAAGCCAAAAAGCTTCGTTCCTCCATCTCATCCTTGCGAAGGGCCTTAAAGACCTTAGACAATATACCCGGGGTATACTCGGTAAACTCATAGACAAACTGGGTAAGCGGTTCAGTCCAATGTGAGTGTGCGGACCTTATAACATCCGCGACCTCTTTCATATTTTCTGATATTTCCCGCATGATGTCGGGATCTTGAACCATGCCCCGTCTACGTTGTTTCTTTTTACCCATCGCAGGTGGGTTTGACTGACTTGGCCCTCCCTGATTAGCAGGCCCGGTTGAAGCTTGGGTGGGAATTTCTTCAGTGACATTGTGTGGTGGTGAATCTATATGTATCAGCTCTGGACTTACGGGCTCTCCATCGCCTTCGCCTTCATGAAACTCTCCACCAAACCTTTCAAAAATACCCATTGCTAAATCCCCCTTCGCAGCGTCATCACCAATGACGATAACAAGATCATCATACCATGGAAGTGGATGGTTCACATAAGCCCGCAGCCGATGGTTAGCCTGAACAATTAGAATATCAAATATGATAACGGGTATGCAAAGCTATATTTAATGTAGTATCACATAGCATATTTATAAGGTAGAAGTAATTACCGCCCCCATGTAGCATACGCTTCGGGATCAAGCGTAATGACCTTACTCTCCTCATCCCATCCGTCTCCGCTAAGCACCATGCACTCCCTTACGTCTTTGAACCGTCTCATCAACGATTTCATGTGATTCTTCACATTAACACTGGAGAATGAAGTCCCATGGATGTTATTTATTTCTGCTGCGGCTGCATTGAAGGCTGTATTTTTAAAAGTCTTATCGGCTTTATACCCCTAACGTGCAAGCTCAGCAAGGAATGGAATGACGGTTTCATCGTACTCATTCGTCCAAAGTTTGTTCTGTTGTGTTGAAGATGTAGGCTGCTTCGACTTCTTCCATGGGCTTGACACAGACCCGTCTGCATCTTCGCTTCGCCGGCTCGACTTCCTAGAAGAGCCACTGCCGGGTGTTCGTTCGTTTCCACTAGGTGGCGTAGGCATAGCGAATGCAGGTGGGGAAGCTGGGCTTCTGAACGAGGGTTGCTCTCCCCCTTGCAGCATATTCATAAACCCCATTTGATCGCTCCGGGATGTGACCCAAAGAACGGTTGTAGTTTTACCGCAAGTGCACGGTGTAGCAGCGAGCGGGATATCGAACACAGGGAGGACGAATGACCGTGCTTGTTCCAATCAACCTGGCTATTTAAGAGAGAAATTTGCCTTTGACGATCCTGTCACAATCGTCAGACAAAAATGCGGAAATATCAAATCAAATAAAGAACGTCTAGGGAATGGGGAATCCCCGCTACTCACCGTATTTCATAAATGCGGTTTATCGGTATCAAAATTGCTTGAATGAGGATTTGGATGAACTAGTTGCAACTGAATGTAGAACCAAGCTCACGCTCTCGCGCTGTTGCCGGTCTATAGCTATCCTAGGTTTGGGTCCAATCTCTTGCAAACCCTAGCCTAGGAAAGCTAGCATTAGGATCAACATCATCGTCCAATCGCGCACCGAGCCCAATCTCTTGCAAACTCGGTCCACGACCTAGATTGGGATAGTTCCTACCCGTCCAATCTCTTGCAAACGGGTATTGGCATGGAATTGCAATCGGAAATCCTAGTATCGGCCCAATCTCTTGCAAACCGATACTTCGAAAATCCGACTCCAACCCAATTCGGATTTCTAGGGTTTCCTATCAAATTGGGATCCAATCTCTTGCAAATCCCAATTGATATGAATACCTAGCCCTCCGTAGTAAATTGATCCCAATCTAATCCCTAATAACAATTCTAGCACAATTTCTACCAATTCATCACAAATATGAAAATGGGCTTGTAGGGTTCATCCCCACGCCCCAAGACGTGGAGACTACTCACAAATCATAGCAAGATCACAAAAATAATCGTTGAAATAAGCAATAGAATTCATCACAATATTGAGATAAGCAATAAAAATAGAATTTTTAAGGAAAAGAGATGCAAACCAATGGAGTTCTTCAATTAATCCAACAAAATTCCAATCTTTTTCTCCTCTCCAATCACAAGAATAAAGCTAAAAAACTAATCTAAAAAACTGCAAAAATCTAAGAGAGAGGCTCCCTAACCTAGGGTAAAAACAGGGTTTAAATAGCCCTCAAAATCGTCCAAAAACTGTGACCAAAATACCCCTGCACAGCCTGTTTTCCGCAGTTTTCGCTACAGGCAGCGCATCGCACTCGGCCGAGTGACAAAAGTCGCTCGGCCGAGTGAAAACCCTGTAATTTTCCAGTAAGTCGGGGCTTTCAGGGGTCTCTACTTCGGGGGCGGCTCGGCCGAGTGAGTTGTAGTCACTCGGCCGATGGCTTCATTGTACTCGGGCGGACAGGATTCTCCACTCGGCCGAGTGGGTCTTCTGAAGCTCAGGCAGCCGAAAAACAGAAACTTGGAGATTTTTGAAAGGCTTCGTCTGGGCGCCACTCGGGCGGACGTGGTCTCGTCACTCGGCCGATGTAGTCTTCGGTGCTCGGCCGAGTGCACACATAAATCGTGTCTGATCTGGTCGGCCGAGCAGTGTCTCGCTGGTCGGCCGAGTGGCTCCTCCACTCGGCCGAGTGGGACACAAAAAATGCCCAATCTGCTTCTTTTGGCCTCCTCGTCGCTCCTGCGACGTCCGTTCTTCTTTCGCTCCTCTCCAACAGCAAAATACCCCTCGGGGAGGTCGTCGGTGACCGTCTAGAGTAAGCGCATCTCGAGATCACTCCAAATCGCGCCAAATCACCTGAAATGCGACAAAAACAACAAATCGTGAAAAGCATCGCAATATCGTCGATATATCGTGAAAAACATGATTTGGGCGATCTAAATGGCATGCAAACATGCGGAAAAAAGGTGTAAAATAAGGAGTGATCAAAATCCCCCAAGCTTGCCTCTTACTCGTCCTCGAGGAAGATAAGTAAAAGGCGAACCCGGTGGATTCGGAAAATGAAAACGGCGAAAAACGAAAAATGAAAAACGAAAAAAAGTGAAATCGAAATAAGATAAAGAAGAAGGAAAGAAGCGAAGAGGTAGGATACTAGATCATTTTCTCAGGACGTGGGTTTCACTTACTCATATAGCATGCACCGAATGAAAAATACATGTCAAAGGATTTTATTTTGATATCATAGTATAATAGTGCAATTAGAAACGGAAAACCCACGAACAACGATATAATCATGAAAAACGGAATAATTCTAAAATTAACATCGTCTGAATCATTTAAAGCGGTATACAAATCACAAATCACACACTTTTCAATTGAACGCTTTCTATCAGGAGTATAAGAGTATCACACTATAGAATAGAGAGAATAGAAAAGCATGGATTTCATGAAATGAACGCTAGGCTTAGATTTCTGGATTTCGTAAAGCTAAAAATAATCTCACCGAGTATAGAATATTACTTAGCCTAGGTCGTCGTGCAACGTCAAGTAGTCACTCTCTCACACATCAATGGATCCCCTCCCCCAAGCTTATCTATAAGCGTGGTGGCATAAAAAATATTCACATCCCCATTTTTATATAGCTCCAAATGTAATAAGAAGAAAGAAGAAAGGAAGAAAGTGAGATGGGATCTTTTATTGAGGATTTTTCCTCTTTTTCTCTTTTTTTTCTTTCTTTCTTTTTTTTCTTTCTTTTTTTTGTTATAGCATATGTACACAATGATCCCAACTCAAAGAGAGATAATGATATACAAGAATATTCTTCTCTCTTTTATTATATTTTTTTTATAGAATAAGAGATTTGGAGCTAGGAATTAATAGCGGGGGAAATGCCATATAATAGAATCGCTAAGGGGAGATTTACCAATGATTTTTAAAAGTAGAGAAATGATGTTCAAGATTTGTGGAGAAAGAAATAAATGTAACTCTCGGTTCACTCTATAAGACATGCACGACAACTTCAGCAGGGTAATCTAATCTACTCAGTTTCGATCACAAAAAAGCTAACTAATCCAGATTTATCATAGCTAACATCATTCAATCATCCTGAAGTGAAGTGTACAATTCATGCATATAGAAGTGATATCGGAAAAAGAAATCAGTACTCCAGATATAGGCATTCAATGCGTGAATCTTGGTGTGCTTTCTGTGATAGCATACATATGAATATTCAGACTCAGCTAATAGTAAAATTTCATCCATTTTCATGCGGAAAAAAGTGTGGGTTACTGTCTCTAAATGCAAGGCAAGTCATAGCATATGATATCAGAAATAAAGTCTAAGACATGACAAATATAGCATGCATATAGAGTAAGCTAAATCCAACGTCATCATCATCACAGAAAAGTCATCTCTAGCATGAGATGAAAAAGAAAAGAAATAAAGATAAAGGGAAAAATAGAACTATTTACAATGCGGCACACAGCAAAAATAAGAAAAACGTGATGCATGGTAAAATAAAAGAAAAATAATGAAAATGAGTGCAAAAGTGAAAAACGGTGTGAAAAACCAAAAATAAAGGTGGCAAATCGAAAAAGAACGTGAGAACTCACTCCCCCAAGCTAAATGGCACAGTGTCCTCAGTGTGCAAAGTGTGGCACACCGAGAGACAAGAAATGTGAGGGGATGGTGAGGATGCATGCATGAAAAAATGAAAATAAAAAATAAAAAGAAAAATAAAGAAATGAAAATATGATGCGGACATGATACATGCACAGATAGGAGTGATACAGATATATAAGTGGCACCAAAACTCTCCCTCTCTCCCAAAAAAGATATATAAAGATATGAACAAAAAGAGAATCCCAAAATAAGTGAGGGGAGGGGGTGGACAAAAAGGCGTCAGGACCCAGCAGAAACGGGCAGCACAACGGCAAAAGGAATCGATGGCATCAAGGGTGCCTAGGAAGGTGGTGCTGCACCGTCTCCATCCTGAGGCGGAGGTGGTGGGGGTGGCTGGACAGGTCGCTGAGCGGGTGTGGGTGTGGGAGTGGTAGCAGGTCGGGTGTGTGTGGAAGTGTGGGCGGGAACCTGCTGGGTGGGTGGGGGTACGCACGGGAGACGCTCCAGAACCTGGGTGAGACAGTAATGGATCTGGGGGAGCAGCTCGAAGCGGCCAGCCATCGCAGAGACGGTGGAGGACAGGGTCCTAAGGTCGCCTCTGAGGCCACTCACCGCCCCCTCTAGAGCACGAATGCTCTGAAGTACTGTGTCAGGGGGAGGTGGTGCAGAGGGACGCACCAGGCGGGGCTGTGCAGGGCGTGGCTGGCGAACTCTGGTCGCGTATGTGACTGGCTCAGCGGGGAAGGGAACAAAAGGTGCTGCGCCTGCAAATGTGGGCCTGGCCTCAGTGTGAGGACGGGGCACCGGCTGGTGGGAAGTGGAGGCAGCAGCAGCGAAAGAAGAGTGCAAAAGTGGATGCGAGGCGGCTAGAGAGGTCAGTGGTACAGAAGTGTGGACAGACGCCACGACACTCTCAGAGAATACAGCAGGGGTGGAGACAGAGGTGACTACCGCTGGGGTGGAAGTGTGTGGACCAAAAGGCGCAACCCCATCGGAGATCATGCTAGCTATGGTCTCCACGACCGCGGAAAATGAGGGCTCTCCACTCTCAACAAAGGTCGACGGGCGCTCGGGGAGTGCGGAGCAAAGAGGCTCGACGGACAGAGGGCCAGTGGTGGTGGTGGGAGTGGTGGTGACAGCCTCGGAAGTGGTGGAGGTGGTGGAAGTGGGCTCAGCTAAGGTACTCCCGACACCGACAGCGGTGTCAGGAGCATCGGAAACGTCAGGTATGGGCTGAGGGGCCACAGGGTCAACAGGGTCGGCAGCGGGCTCGGCAGGGTGTGCAACAGTGTCTACCGGGGGAGCGTGGGCCTGCTCGGCCTCCTCGGCCTCGAGCACGTAAGCAGCGGGGATGAGAACATCCATCGCAGAGAGCCAGTCAACGTGGGCCGGTGCAATCAGAGTCCGAGCAGGGCTCGGGAGAATCATGTAATCGGCCCCGTAAGGGCCGTGCAACCAGACCCAGTGACGCTCACCGTGCGGACGAAGCATCTTCATCCGGGCCATAACATCTATCGACAGAGAAGTGGGGCCCGGGACGCGTCGCAAGTCGTCGGGGAAGTCCTCGCCGGTCATAAGAGCAAGCAAGGTGATCAGGCCGCCGCAGCATATCGGTGAGCGAGCGCCCACCGATACGATGATGCGGTCCAAAAACCAAGCCGCGACATCGATCACGACGGCGGGGACCAGCTCATCGCCATCCCTAGATAGAGCTCTGGGACGCGTCATCGCGTAGAGCATGTAGAGCTCTGGCGTAGACATCGTGCACGGCTCATATCTGGCCAAAAAGGACGTCGCCATAAGGCGCTGAGCAATGCGGAGGCAGGGATGGACAATGGCCGAGGCCTTGGCCCTACTAGGGTCAAAGGCAGCGTGGAGACCCGTAATCCGGGCCCAGAAGGCACCGGCGTCGAAGGAAGGTGGGGGGATATGGGTGGGGCCGTAACCGCGATCGGCACCGGGGACAGCGGGCCACGAGAAAAACGCTCTCATCATATCGAGAGTGACCTGGCACTCTCGATCCATGAACCGAAACGAGCATCCCTCGTCGGTCCGAGCGATCGAACTCAGAACCTCAAGTGTCGAACGGGTAAACGTATCCGCCGACACCTGGAAGAAATCTCGCCAGCCCACGTTGTCGTACAACGTGAGCATCCCCTCTAGTACCCCCAGGCGTCCTAGGTCAGCGAGGTGTGTAAACCTGGAGGGTACGATCGAGCGCTGGGAGATACGGTCGAAGACGGCGCGGTGTGCGTCGTCTCGGAACGTAATCCCGAGCGGCCCGACCAGTGGAGCCGGTGGTGGTGGCTGTGGTGCGGCAGGGAGAGGCTGTGCGGGCTGTGGGTGCACTGCAGGCTGTGCAGGGTGTGCGGGGCCTGCAGGCTGTGCTGGGTGGACAGCGTGTGTGGGAGACGGTGGAGGAGAGTCCTCCAACTCATGGGAGGGACTGGCATCATCCGACCGCTTCCGCTTGGCGGAAGCTCTCTTCGACCGCGGCCGTGTCCGGGGCGGCATATCGGCCCCGAGCGCGCCGAAAAATGTAAAAAGTGCGGTGTGTGTAAAAGAGTGGAAGGAGTATACCCAGACACGCTGCGAGTGCTCAGCAATGGAAGCGTGTGAAGTCAGCGTCTCCACGAAGCTCAAATCAGTCCCGAGAAGCTCCCTTGGGCTCCCCTAAGCTCCCAAAAACAACCTGCGCGTGAAATGGAGATATCAGCGGGTAATAATCAAAACGTATGGAGCATTAGGGGTATCATAGATAGATATAGGAATTGATTTGGGTTTGGGGGTCGTTTAACACATGGATCCTCAAAAATACACAAAAAGAGGAGAAAAAATAGAAATAGGGGGTACCGGAGGCGATCGGAGCGGCGGCCGCCGGCGGCGACTCGGGCGAGGCGCCGGCGTGTGCTCGGCCGGCGGTGGCGGACCGATCGGTGGCACGGCAGCGGTGGTCGGGCGAGTAGGGTCGCGAGCGAGGGGAATCGGGCGAGGGGAGGTGCAGAGTCGGGGCGCGATCGGTTTCAGCGTTTCGAAAATCGCGCCCCCCCCTCAGCCCTTATATAATAAAAGTTACGACTCGGCCGAGTGACTAGGCCACTCGGCCGAGTGGGATCAATGAAAATTTCTCCTCGCTTACGCTTCGGCCGAGTGGCTTTCCCAGCCTCGGCCGAGTGGAGTAAGTCCATTCGGCCGAGTGACTCAAGCTACTCGGCAAGACTCGCCCTAAGAGGGTATCCGTTTTACTCGGCCGAGTGGGAACAGATACTCGGCCGAGTAGCAGTTATATTGGAATCAGGAAAATAAACAGAGAGTGGGGTACATCAGACTTCCCTCGTTCGTGAGCGGCTCGGCCGGACGAACTTTTGTACTCGGCCGAGTGACTAGTATGCTCGGCCGAGTGAGCCTTGTGTTCTGCTGTTTGTCTTCGCTTGGGCTCTAAACTCCGTCTTTCTTCCTCCAGTCGATTCCATCTTCCTCCTAAGCGTCGAGCGCCTTCTTGGGGCGCTCCTCGTCGTCTTGTTCATCCTCCTCATGATGGATCTACCTATCTCCTCTCCTGTCAAGAAAAATAGGACCCGTTGTCACTAAATTTCTGGGCGAACGACTCAAAACACTAAAAATTTCTAAAACGAAAATAAAGAAAAAGTAAAAATAAAGCAAAAACCGTCGGGTTGCCTCCCGACAAGCGCTCGTTTAAGGTCGTGAGCTCGACCCCCTATAATTTTCAATCAATGCGGGATGTTTGGTGCATATGAGATGCACCCATCAAACTTTTCGGGGAGAACGCTTGGATTTGGACGTGGCGGCGTCGTGTTCTCCCTCGGTGGTCTCCCATCTTGAATAGTGTTGGGGGGAGGCTCCCCCAAGCTAGCATTTGCTCCGATCAACGGCTTTACCGGTGATGCCGATTTCCGTACCGGAGGAGCTTTCTTTGGAGACTTTAATTTCGAGAGCTTGCAGAGCTCTCGAATCCTTGTGACATCAGCGTCGCCTTCATCATCTTCAGCGGAGAGGTCGGGGGAATCATCTTTCTTCTCATCTTGGCCTAAATCCGGGCCTTCATCGAAATCTTCATCAAAAAGAGCGCCAATTGAGTGGGGGATCGCCTCCTCTATCACCTCATCAAGGAGGTCCATGTAATCAAGCTCCTCGTGGTAAGGCATGTGCTTCATGGCCTTAGGAATGTGAAGCTCCACCTCAATGTTGCCGACATTTAAAGTTAGGGTACCTTCGTGCACGTCGACAATCACTCCGGGGTGGCGAGGAACGGGCGTCCAAGTATCAATGAAGTATCTCCCTCCTCCTTAACGTCCATGATCACGAAGTCACATGGCAAGCATATTCCACCCGGGACTTGTAGCGGGATGTCTTCGGCGATCCCTACCGGCCTTGTTATTCGCCCGTCGGCCAATTGAATGCGCATGTCGGTAGGTTTCAACTTTGTCCCGGTGTTTAGCCTTAAGAACATGGAGAGAGGCATGAGGCTCACACTATCCCCTAGATCAACCAACGCCTTTTGAAGAGGGACGCCGCCCAAGGTGCAAGGAATCCGAAAACTCCCCGGATCTTTAAATTTGGCCGGCTCCTTTTCTCTCTTGGTAAACCAAGAGCCCTCCTCGGCTAGCATGATCTTCTCCTTCCTCTTTCTCCCCGAAATCAAGTCCTT
The DNA here is from genome assembly GCA_030789695.1 of Scilla litardierei. Taxonomy (NCBI): domain Eukaryota; kingdom Viridiplantae; phylum Streptophyta; class Magnoliopsida; order Asparagales; family Asparagaceae; genus Scilla; species Scilla litardierei. The sequence continues at coordinate 114,776,808 of CM061141.1, forward strand.
CAAGAATTTAGCATATGTGGGGATCTCCACGATGGCGTCGAGGAAGGGAATATTGAGGCTAACTCCTCTTAGATACTCGAGGAACTTCGCTAGCCTTTTCTCCATTTTCGCTCTCGCTAGTCTTTGGGGAAATGGGACCGGTGGCATGAAGCGTCTTTCCTCAATCAATTGTTCCGCTCTAGATTTCTCCTTGTCTTGTGGCTCCTTCTCCTTTTCAACTTCAACAATCGGCTCAATTGGCTCCAAGCTTTCCTCCACGGGCTCCTCGGTAGGAATCATGGCGGGGGTGGTGTCCTTTCCGCCTCTAGTGGTAACGGCCACTACGGCGTTGATGTGGCCGGTGTTGCCCCGTGGGTTTTGTTCGGGTTGCGCCGGCAATCGTTGAGTGTTCCGATTGAGCAACGCCAATTGCTCCGATATTTGAGCCACAACGGTATTAAGGGAGTCTTGCCCCGCCTTCAAGGTAGCATTTACCTTATTTTGCTCGACCATGAACGCCTCCACTCTAGCTTCGAAGTCGGATCGTTGTTGAGCTTGAGGAGGGTTTTGATTTTGATTCCTCCACCCTTGATTGTATCCGGGCGGCCTATATGGTGGAACTTGTTGCTTCGGTTGAAAGTTTTGTTGAGTAGGCCCCCTCGGTGGATAGTTTTGTTGTTGGGGTGGTGGTGGTCGAGCTTGTTGAGGTGGTGGTTGTGGCGGGTTCAAAGCTCCTTCATTGTTGGCGTAGGAGAATCCGGGATGATTTCTTGCGGCCGGATTGGCCCAATATCCTTGGTTCCCCGCAACATATTGTACTTGCTCCAAGGATCCTTCTCCTTGCTCTCCTCCCACGTACATGGCTTGAGATTGGTCTTGCCAATCACACATTTGGTTCGTTGGAGCGGAGGTAGAAGGGGCTCCTTGGGGCTCCGTGATAAACTTCTCCAATCTCTCCACTACCTTGTGGAGAGAATCAAATTTGCTCGTAAGCTCCGCCACGGCCTTCGCCTCATAGATACTAGTCGGCTTCAAGGAGGACGTAGAGTGTCCTCGCTCATCGCCCCATTGTTGATTATTTGAGGCCATCTCCTCAATTAGGGCCGTAGCTTCCTCGGGAGTCTTTGACAAGATAGCACCATTCGCCGCGGCATCAATAATTTGTTTGGTCCCCGGTTGGAGACCGTTGTAGAAGCTATGCACTAGCTCCCAATCTTCTATACTATGGTGCGGGCATTGATGCTGCAAATCCTTAAAACGCTCCCAAGCTTCATAGAGCGTCTCCTGTGGTCCTTGTTTGAAGGACATGAGAGCGCTCCGGATCTTCACCGTCTTGGATGGCGGATAGAACTTATCAATAAATGCACTCGCCAACTCGTCCCAAGTGGTGAAGACACCCTCAGCTTGCGTCCTCAACCAGTATAGTGCCTTGTCCTTTAGCGTGAAAGGGAAGAGATGCAGTCTGATGGCATCGATGGAGACCCCCGGCATCTGAAATGTGACGCACTTCGACAAGAACAATTGTATGTGGTAGTGAGGATTTTCATGGGCATTCCCATGAAATGGATCCTGCTGCATCAGAACCACTAATCCAGTCTTCAGCTCGAAGTTCTTGTCAGCCGCCAACTCCGGCATGGCAATGGATGAGGTAGTGGAAGAGGTCTTAGGCCGAAGCCTATCTCGAATAGAAATTAGCCTCGCCATCCTTGCCGCCAATTGATCCGCAGTTTCCGGGTTGGTCATAAACCGCCCTTCCGGATTTTGTCTCCTTTCCGCTCTAAGTCTCCGCACGGTACGTTCGATCTCGGGATCAAATAATAAAGCTTCAGGGTCCGCCGTAGATCTCGTGTACATGCACAGGGGAAACAGAGTTTCAAAGAAATGATTAGTACCGTGGAAGGGTTAGGTAAGAGATAAGAAATAAAAATAATGATAATAAACAAAAAAAAGAAATAGCTAGGGTGAGAAAGAATCAAACGCAATCGCCTCCCCGGCAACGGCGCCAAAAACTTGATCGCTCCGGGATGTGACCCAAAGAACGGTTGTAGTTTTACCGCAAGTGCACGGTGTAGCAGCGAGCGGGATATCGAACACAGGGAGGACGAATGACCGTGCTTGTTCCAATCAACCTGGCTATTTAAGAGAGAAATTTGCCTTTGGCGATCCTGTCACAATCGTCAGACAAAAATGCGGAAATATCAAATCAAATAAAGAACGGCTAGGGAATGGGGAATCCCCGCTACTCACCGTATTTCATAAATGCGGTTTATCGGTATCAAAATTGCTTGAATGAGGATTTGGATGAACTAGTTGCAACTGAATGTAGAACCAAGCTCACGCTCTCGCGCTGTTGCCGGTCTATAGCTATCCTAGGTTAGGGTCCAATCTCTTGCAAACCCTAGCCTAGGAAAGCTAGCATTAGGATCAACATCATCGTCCAATCGCGCACCGAGCCCAATCTCTTGCAAACTCGGTCCACGACCTAGATTGGGATAGTTCCTACCCGTCCAATCTCTTGCAAACGGGTATTGGCATGGAATTGCAATCGGAAATCCTAGTATCGGCCCAATCTCTTGCAAACCGATACTTCGAAAATCCGACTCCAACCCAATTCGGATTTCTAGGGTTTCCTATCAAATTGGGATCCAATCTCTTGCAAATCCCAATTGATATGAATACCTAGCCCTCCGTAGTAAATTGATCCCAATCTAATCCCTAATAACAATTCTAGCACAATTTCTACCAATTCATCACAAATATGAAAATGGGCTTGTAGGGTTCATCCCCACGCCCCAAGACGTGGAGACTACTCACAAATCATAGCAAGATCACAAAAATAATCGTTGAAATAAGCAATAGAATTCATCACAATATTGAGATAAGCAATAAAAATAGAATTTTTAAGGAAAAGAGATGCAAACCAATGGAGTTCTTCAATTAATCCAACAAAATTCCAATCTTTTTCTCCTCTCCAATCACAAGAATAAAGCTAAAAAACTAATCTAAAAAACTGCAAAAATCTAAGAGAGAGGCTCCCTAACCTAGGGTAAAAACAGGGTTTAAATAGCCCTCAAAATCGTCTAAAAACTGTGACCAAAATACCCCTGCACAGCCCGTTTTCCGCAGTTTTCGCTACAGGCAGCGCATCGCACTCGGCCGAGTGACAAAAGTCGCTCGGCCGAGTGAAAACCCTGTAATTTTCCAGTAAGTCGGGGCTTTCAGGGGTCTCTACTTCGGGGGCGGCTCGGCCGAGTGAGTTGTAGTCACTCGGCCGATGGCTTCATTGTACTCGGGCGGACAGGATTCTCCACTCGGCCGAGTGGGTCTTCTGAAGCTCAGGCAGCCGAAAAACAGAAACTTGGAGATTTTTGAAAGGCTTCGTCTGGGCGCCACTCGGGCGGACGTGGTCTCGTCACTCGGCCGATGTAGTCTTCGGTGCTCGGCCGAGTGCACACATAAATCGTGTCTGATCTGGTCGGCCGAGCAGTGTCTCGCTGGTCGGCCGAGTGGCTCCTCCACTCGGCCGAGTGGGACACAAAAAATGCCCAATCTGCTTCTTTTGGCCTCCTCGTCGCTCCTGCGACGTCCGTTCTTCTTCCGCTCCTCTCCAACAGCAAAATACCCCTCGGGGAGGTCGTCGGTGACCGTCTAGAGTAAGCGCAGCTCGAGATCACTCCAAATCGCGCCAAATCACCTGAAATGCGACAAAAACAACAAATCATGAAAAGCATCGCAATATCGTCGATATATCGTGAAAAACATGATTTGGGCGATCTAAATGGCATGCAAACATGCGGGAAAAAGGTGTAAAATAAGGAGTGATCACCATTCCAGGAGGCGATGGCATCTGCATAGGCATTTCCATGGGAATGTTGAAATTTGGATATTGTGGATATCCCATGCCATGCCCACCTGATGGGTACACAAGCCCACCTGCTTGGAAGCCATGCATGTGATAGGGCATCGTTTGCATCCTCTTGTGAATTGGTCAGTTGACAATGGGATCAACCATTCTGTCAGCTTCTACCCATTGTGTCCCGTATACATTATCATAGCTTGGTAGAATGGGATCACTCCCAGGCCGGTTTGGTTCACCCGCTGACCAGCGTTTGACGAGCCTTCCATCCCTACAACATCAATCAAATTAAATTTAAAATGCAACGTTGTGGCAATAAACATCCAACCTTCCTATATCATGAACCTATACTGCAATCTGACGGATAAAATGGCATAAGTGTCAAGCAAATAGTGGAAAAGCAAAGTCCTGAAAAAATTTGGAACAAGCAACAAAGCAACACTAATGCAATATGTCTGATACAAGAATGCAAGTTCAGTCAAAGGAGGCAATAATATACGCCGACCCCCCTCATAGCCCATGCTCTAGAGTGTTCCTGTTATTATTTTTGTTACAGAAGTCCACCCACATATCCCAAGCTATCTGCTCCCTACGCATTTTTCATTGATCACGTTGTTCGGTTTGTTCACGAACGGGCACCTGTTGGGACAGATCCATTACATCATACTCAAGGTCATCGATACCATCTACAACCCCTCAACCCCATCTCCATCTTCAGTTAGATGGGGGTCATGTGGATCTTCTATTTGGATGTAATTATGCAAAACACTGCACGCAAGTACGATTTCGACCTGACGTTTGAATGTGTAGTGCGGCATGGCTGTCATGATTTAAAACTTGTTCTTTAGGATACCAAATGTCGATTCGATCTTTGATCGTACGGTAGAATGGCGTAGGTTGAATAGCTCTCTTCGGTTTCTAGGAACCCGATCAGTATGGTCCTTCAAATGGTATCTAACGCCCCTGTATGGAGATATGAACCCTGGCATTGTTGTATACCCAGCATCGCAAAGGTAATATTTACCTGCATTCGAAAAAATAACCCAATTAATGAACCAACGATCTCTGAGAGAAGTATTTCGTATGTAAATGTAAATTTATGCCTATTACCTTAATACACTCGCAGTCCCAAGGGGGTGGTTTAGATAATGCATCTTTCAAGACCGTAAAATCATTTACGGATCCTTCCCACCCGGCCAGAACGTATGTGAATATTTTATTTGGAGTAACAGCTGCTAGCACATTTTGTGTTACCCCTTTACGACCTCTAAAGCGGGATACGAGACTGGCAGGTAGCATGGCATCTATGTGAGTCCCATCAATGAGACCATTGAGTCCTACAACGTAATCAATGAGCCCAATTTTCAATCATCACGACGATACTTATTAGAGTGGGATATATACAGGTAAGCACACATACCTTGAAAAATGGGAACCAATTGGGGTTATTGACTATCTCTGGTGGCATCTCATTAGCTGCTTGCTTCAAGTACATATCCCGAATTGCACACACTGCCCCCATAACTTTGTTAAAATACCTGCTCACTGTCCCCCCTCCCTTAATAAAATCCACTTGCATGATTTTATTCTTTGACTTGTGACCTACAATATGCAGGAACATGGCCAACTGCTCCTCGATGGATACCTGTATAGTGTCCTTAAGAAGATCTTGCTGACGCATTATTGCTGCAAGATTCATGAAAGCATGTCTTCGCATCCATAAGTACTCCAAACAGCTACTTTCAGACCCCCACAGAATTCTCCGCATGTGGGATTTTCTATGCAGATCCCGCATAGCTGAGGGCTCTCTTGGTACAGGTGCAGCCCTAGCATTTGTGTGAAGTTGTAAGGCTACTACGACAAACGATATTGCAGCCGCTGCAGCGGTACATAACTCACAGGCTGTATGGTCTTCGTGTGTATCCATGTCACCCTTAATTGAATAACACATATATTTACTGTTATTTATATACATAACATAATACATATGAATAACACATTTCAGCTAAAATTGTGCATATCCAAATCATTAGCCCTCAGACATAATGTGTAATCATAGTCACACACGCGGTTCCTTTAACGTTGCTCCTGCAGTGTCACCCCATAAAATGCACCATAAAATCTGATCCACTGATCCCAAAAAGAAAACCACGTAAACCAAAAATTAATCAAGGAGCCATAAAACCACAAAGATGTGATACAACTCACCAAAAAATATCACCTGTAATAACACAAAAACAAAGGACTCAACATTTTTGTTATTAGGAACAACATAAGATACAATGAGCCAAAAAGAAAACCACATAAAACCCTAAACCAAAAAAGTTAAAAATTTGCAACATTAGATACCAAGGGCCTGTTCCATTGTGGTTTCTTTTGTTGATTTGGTCCTAGAAAGTTAAAAATTTGCACTTTCCCCACCCCTTACATCCAACCTGCAACAAGAACCCTTGCCCCAAAAATATGATAACATGAACCAAAATTTAACAACCCATACACCCAAACTGCAACCTGGAGCAATGCCAAAAAAATCTGAATACATGATCTAACTTTAACATCCACATAATCACAAAATCCACACTGGGGCAATGACCCAAAAATCTGTTAACATGTACCAAAATTAACCACCAATTCACACAAAATGCAACCTGGAGCAAAGCCCCAAAAAACTGATTCCATGATCCAAAATTAACATCCAAATAAACACAAAAGGCAACCTGGTGCAATGCCCCAAAAATGTGATTCCATGATCCAAAATTAACACACACAGAAACACAAAATGCAACCTGGAGCAAAACCCCAAAAATCTGATTCCATGAACCAAAATTAACAACCACATACACACAAAAAGCATCCTGGAGCAAAGCCCCAAAAATCTAATTAAATTATCCAAAATTAACATCCACATAAACACAAATGCAACATGGAGCAATGCCCCAAAAACTGATTCCATTATCCAAAATTAACAACCCCTTAAACACAAACTGCAAACTGGAGCAAAGCCCCAAAAATCTGATTCCATTATCCAAAATTAACAACAACATAAGCACAAAATGCAACCTGGAGCAATGCCCCAAAATCTGATTACATGATCCAAATTTACCAACCACATAAACACAAAATCCAACCTGGAGCAATGCACCAAATATCTGATACCATGAACCAAACTGTAGTAGCAAAGCCCCATAAATCTGATTCCATTATCCAAAATTAACAACAACATAAGCACAAAATGCCCTGGAGCAATGCCCCAAAAATCTGAATACATGATCCAAAATTAACAACCACATAAACACAAAATCCATCCTGGAGCAATGCACCAAAAATCTGATACCATGAAAAATAATGCAGGAACAAAGCCCCAAAAATCTGATTCCATTATCCAAAATTAACAACCACATAAACACAAATTGCAACCTGGAGCAATGCCCCAAAAAATCTGAATACACTGAGACAAATATAACATCAACATAAACCCTAACTTCAACAAGGACCCCTGCCACATAAATCTGATACATTGATCCTCAATTCACTCCTTAAAATCCCAAAAACTCATTAAAAATTTAAGATTATATATTTAATATTTAACACAAATAACATCATAAACTTTCAGATTAATGGGGGTCAGACATTTTATGATTCAAAAAGGGGCTTCAAGGGAACAATCTTAGCAAGCCATCCACCGTGTGCGAATGTCATTCGTTCCAACTTTTTTTTATCATCATTGGGCTTTTTAGACTGCACAATTCTTTGCATTCTTAAGACAAATAAATCATCATACAAAGAAATCATGCAACTAAATAACCCCATTTCCACAATAATATCCTCATATGCCCTAGGGGGCCCAAATTTGAAACCCTAGCCGCATGCACAACCAACATCAAGGTAGCAAGATAGTAACACCCATGCAACAAAGTTCATCACATATAGGAACACATGGCAACATCAAATGTAAGCAAAAAATTAATTTTGAGTTGAAGAAAATATACCTCCGCGCTAATATCGCAGTAATACTAGGGTAAAGCTCACCGATATGGCCGACTGCCTCAGATTCCAGTCCCTTGCAGCCAATCAAGGCACACACGAGGTGGCGCAGCCTCCAGCGAGCAAATTGGGAAAAAATCGAAGCTAGGGTTCTGCTCACAGCGTTGGAAATCCGACCAAGCTTGGCACACCCCCTTCATCTCCGACCAACAATTTCGGTGGAGCAATCGAAGCTAGGGTTCTTCTCCGAAACAAACCCGCAGCTAGGGTTCAGTTCATGCTGCACACAACTGAAACCCGCGGGAAGAAGGAGAGAGGAGGGGTGAGCACAGCAGGTGGGGCCTGTTTTTCTCAGAGAAATGGCGAAATCGTCGAGAAACCCGGGGATTTCATGCGGGGGATCTGGGCTTGCCACATAGGAGAGAGGAGAAGCGGGGATGGGGTGAAAGCAGCGGCGAGGAGCAACGGCGAGAGGAACACGTGAGAGGAACACGCGAGAGAAAACCCTAGGGGATTCGGGCAAAAGAAACCCGAAGTGACCGCTGAACAGTGCAAATTTTGCACTTTATCGCCCGATAGCTCCCAAAAGAAACCGGTTGGAACATGCCCTTAGCTGTATGTGGTACATGTCCCTTTCACACTGACTGCGGCCGTGTTCAATTCTAAAATCAAAATCCCTACAATCAATCGTCAAAATTTGAGAAACCCCCGTGGTCCCACATCAAGTATTAACGTCACCACTGAATGTTATTGCACAAAATTTCAATTAAAGTAGCATCAAGAACAAACAATCGTATCAATAACCTAGTAAAAAATTTTAGGAAGTTGTCACGCGGATGTATCGAATCCGCATACGATTAGAGTTCAACTTATTTATAAATTTGTCATTCTAAATTTCTCATCGACGATAAATATTAATCCCCAAACTGTCCACCGTTGTGCGCGGTGAACAAAACGCGACCCGCCGACCACGACAACATCGTCAGCCCCGGCGCCGCGCCGACCACTGCCGCCGACCGTTCGACAAATATTAATCCCCAGCCCACTCCGCCACCACCGTTGTCTTTCCCAAACCCCTCCATTGCTCCCTCTGCTACCTCCGCCGCTGCCGTCTTCATCTTGGTTTTGCTCAGCGTGTCGTCGTCGTCTCCACGAAACCTAGATCTTTCCGTGAAGCCCGAAATCGTTGTCGTCGTCGTGGAGAGAAGAATCGGCGCATCCTCGAATTAGGGTTTTGTGGAGAGGAGAATGGTCAATTAGGGTTAGCTGAAGGAGGAGGGGTTCATCCAGTGCCGGTTCAAACATAAATCAGGCCTAAAGCGAAACTATATATGAGGCCTAAGTATCGATGCAAAATTTTTAGGAGCCTTCATATTACTGAATCTCATTCAGGTTATTTAAACATTTTCCTAGCTTTTTGAGAAAACTATCGAAGGTGATCATTCCGGAGTGCGGACAAGTGGAAGGAGAGGGCGCCAGGCTGCCAGCAACACCACGAGAGAGAGAGAGAGAGAGAGAGAGAGAGAGAGAGAGAGAGAGAGAGAGAGAGAGAGAGAGAGAGAGAGAGCAGTGAGAGAGAGGGGCTGAGAGCAACGGCGTGTGGGTGTGGCGAGTGGCGACGTTGCATTGGAGCCGGAGGCCTAGGGTTTGCCATTTGAGATTTTTTATGTGGTATTTTGCCGTTTGAGAATTGAGACTTCAGACTTTGACAAAGTCTCTTGCCTCTTGGGATTCTCCATTGGCATTGCTGGACTTGGACTAAGGCGGGCTTGGAACTGAGGTGGGCACGCATCACAACAATGCCTTGAAGAAATAAGATAAAGGAAGTGGGCTTAGAAATTTTAATTGAGCGGGCTGTTACCTGTTGGGCTTAATTGAAAATTAAATACGAGGCCTCTCAAAATCGGAGGCCTAAGGCGGCCGCCTCAGCTGCCTTGTGGTAGAACCGGCCCTGTGTTCATCGGTGTTTTCACGACAATCGTTTTCACGACGTGGGCCCCGATGCTGGTTTTGCTCAACCGAGGACTTCACGGCGATGAATTGATCTGAGATCTGAGATCTAAGATCGTCTTTTACACGAAACCGAGATCATCGTCTTCTTCTTCGTCTTCACGGCGATCGTCTTCGTCTTCCGCGTTGTGGGGTTGTGCGCGCTGAAGAGGGGGATAAAGGTTGTGCGCGCTGAGAAAAACCATGGTGGCGGTGGGGTTTTACTAGCGCGAACAACCGCTATGTGCAACGAGGGTAAAAATGGAGTAATTTTTTAATGACAAACTTGAGAATAAATGGTTGTGCACGCGAGCAATTCAGTATGTGCACGTAGCAACTCCCAAAATTTTATGACATTGTGACCGTATAAGAGTTGAAAAGATGAAGAGTAAACTGGAGAAACTGTAGATGTGTAGACATCATAGAGGAAATTTCATTAGACCGTCACTTCTAAACCCACCTCTCCCCCCTCCCCCCCAATTTTTTTTCCTAGATTGTTTTTCACATTCTAAAACCATAAAACTTCAAATACGGGGGACTATAGAGGCTTTGGCACTCGATCCACTCGTTGCAAAGAGTTCTATGGTTGTGAAACTATTGCATTTGCAACAGATAGATCGAGGGTCAATTAACGTTGGATTCAATTGATTTTTGATACGATGATCATCCATGAGATGGTATAGAACATATTTCAAAAAAAATTTAAAATAAAAAAAATAATGATGTATAAATGCGTCAGCACGAGAAATTATTTGAGAATTACTATCTACACCGAAAAATCTATGCAGAGATATGACAAGTTTCCAAAGGCGGAAAAAAATTAACCAATTTAATGTCAAATCTCTCTCTCTCTCTGAGTTTCTTTCCCTCTTTGGGGGTAATGTCACCTCCCTACACCGAGCTCTTCGGTGTAGAGAGTCATTCTCAATTATTTTAATGCTGACAACACATACATTATTCTGATACAAGAAAGTAGGAAAAACATGCTGCTGTCTTTGAGATGGAAGAGTGTCTTTCCATCCTATTCATGTGAGTATAGGATCCGACCCATTTCATATAATTCAATTAGTAATGAATTAGGTATGGCTATGACAAGATCAACCCATGTTCAAGTAAACACACGCACACAATACTTGACTATAGACACATTTGATGCAGATGTGTTTTAAAAAAGGAGAGGAAAATTTAATGCGTCATGGAATTGGCGTTGTTAACATCATCATTTGGTGTTTTTAATCGATCCCTTAAATAGAAAAAAATATATTTATAAGCCAAATATTTTTTTTCATAACTTGTTTTGAATTTGATAAAAGATTATTTATAGATCTGACGATAAATAACATAACAGAGTACATCATATTGCGTGTGGTGGATTCTGATTAAAAAAATTTTAATTTTATTTGTATAAATGTATATTAGATATCGTCATCGTCATCTTAGCCTTCATCCTTAAAATTGGGATAAGTAGATTTATATCACATATATAAATTTGTTTATTTTAGCTACATATAGTGTGCTTAAAATATAAGCTACATGATACAACATTGGGCCGGCCTGGACTTAATTGTTTATCTGAGTTGGCTAAGGCCGAGATGAGCTATCTGCTTCGGCTCAACAACCCCACGACCTGAACGTGCGTTGGGGGCTTGCTCCATTTAAAGCACCAACCGAGTTGACCGGGTAAGATCCTTAATCAGCTCCAAGTGTAACGCCCTTTAACAATGGTGGCATTCAAGACTAGCCATTTTGGCACTCCATCAAAAGCGACTACTCAGGTCAAATGTAATAAAGTGCCTTCAATACTTGGGCACCACCAAGGATGACACCAAGGAAACCATCGCCCATAAGTAGTCCCTCCAACGAGGAGGGACATGACGAATCTCTGGGACCCGAAACTCAAGTATTTCTATACTCGCATCTACTCCACCAAATACTATCCTCCATATAGCTCGGCCAGAGAACTAGCAGACGACCTCCCAACAGGTTGGGCATAGTTCCACAGAGCATCCCTTAGTCATCTGCTGACTTAAGCATCAGGTGAGATTTGATAGAAACCCATATCCGATCTCCTGACAAGCTTCATGTGTTGTAGGTCGCTAGGGGGATCACTTAGCAACATCTCGGTCCGGCATCCTTAGCTCAGCCTGGAGTCCATTCAACCCGGAGACAAGCTCGTCCAGCGCCCCAAAGGCTGTCCCATCTTCTGTGTCAGCGGTATCCTTTGGGACATCCTTCAGCAATATCCATGGTGAGAAAACACTCTAAAACATCTGACGCCGTCTGTGGAAACACATTCTTGGAATGCAGAACATCAACAGACGTACTACCAATGAAGACACAAGTATACCAAGCAAACCACTGTATAAAATTTTAAATTTTGGTCTCTTTGCACTCAAATGTATTTCAAAGACATTCTAACAGGAAAGACATTCTTGATTTTTTCCTTCACCATTTCCTTTGAAAGAATGCAGGTCGACTTTCATCCCATGATCATGTCGACCGACATATTCCAGATCAGCCGTTAGTCGAGTGACCACCCCCTCGCGGCCGACCAAATACTTTGTCAGCCGTAAGGGTGGGGGCCACTCCCCTAGCAGGCCGGCATACTCTAAATTGGCCGTTAGTCGAGAGGCTACTCCCCTCGCAGCCGACCAAAGACTTTGCTAGCCATAAGGTTGAGGGCCACTCGCTCAGCAGGATGACCCACTCCAAATCGACCGTTAGTCGAGGGGCCACTCTCATCGTAGCTGATCAAAAAATTCGTTTGTCGTAAGGCTGGGGGCCACTCCTGTAACGACCCACTCTCAGGGGGCTATTACTGATTTGATTATTTTACAGGTCTGCAGATCACCATTGAAATCAATATAGCCACGATGCAGAGATGTACAAAAATACCCAAATAGTGTCCATTTATTACAATCCATACTGTACAATACACTCCAACAAATATATATGAAAGAAAGGAAGTACATAAGTGAAAATAACTCTGAAAGTTGCGGTCTCAGGGTCGAACTCTGGCTCTGCCAACTCAAGAACATCTACCTCAACAGGTGCGTTGTCTGCGGTGCCATGAAGATGGAACCGTAGGTAAATCACAACAATTCTAAAAATAGAAATTAAAGCAGTGCACAAGTCTAAAGCAGGCTAAGTATGAGAACATGCTAAAGAAGTAGCTAAAGACAAGTGCGACAAGTAAAGTAAATGCAGTCATGCATACCAGAGCGATAAGTAAAGTACGAGTGGCTACACAAGTGTAATAAATAACGAGTATGCAAGGCATAAAGTAAAGGTGACTATATAAAAGTGTGCATAATGTGTAAAGTAAAGGTGACTGGGCAAGAACTACGTGACTCAAGCCGGAGAGTATGATATGCAACCATTAAGTTCATCTCTTGCCTGGGCGCGCTTACCCAGATGAATGCTGGATCACAGGCAGCGGTACATGTATTTTACCGAAACATAGGCAGCGGGACAGGATGCCGAAACACAGGCAGTGGTACGGGAAGATGAACTCCAGTCACTCCCACACACTCTCAAACTATGAGTTACCCAAAACTCAGTAAAGTGTCAAGTGTTCTATGTACATGTTTTCTTACATGATGTTCCATAAGTTGTTTCACAAGATTTTCCACAAGATATTCCACAAGATATTCCACAAGACATTCCACATGATATTCCACAGGATATTTTATTAGTATGGCATGCATCATGTGATGTAACTATTTAAATGTGAGTAATCGAGCAACAAGTGTATCGATGTTTCATGCAAAGTTTAAGTGACAAGCATCAGGACATGGTAAGCGAGGATGGTAGGGAGTTATCATGGTGAAAATGAGTTTACTCCGAAGCAGAGAGCAGGTAAAGATGCTAATGGCGGTTGTGATAGACCGACTTACATACCAATAGAGTTATGCACAATGGTCTCACTCCAGAGATATTCAAAGGCATTAACAACACTCCAAAGAGCTTCGCTTGTTGAAAAGTCAAGGCAGAAGCCTCAATAGAGAATGTCAGTCCTGATCAATGTTTTGAAGTCTAACAACTATGATACCGATCCCATGCTTCGAGCATGCGGTATTTCCATTAGTACACAATTTACCCAAGTAGATGGTCGCGTGCTACAACGACCAAAGTTAAAAGTTGGCAATGTCTTTTGCTTAAGTCCATAGTCATTCTACAGTTGATTAGTTTCCTATTAGATTAGGTCTCTAGTATTTGGTTCAAGTCAATAGCCGTGCCGAGGCTATTCATGAAATCCTAAGTTTATACAAGTACACTATCTAGTTTTCTAAATTTAGAATTAGAGTGACTTACTGTTATCGAGATCGTCGTCGTAAGACGAGGTTGGAGCTAGGGCTTCTAAAGGAGCTGGTGCATGAGAACAGTACCTGCAGTCACAAGAAATAATTGGTCAAGGGCCACACGATTTTCTATCTATTTTCCTTAATGTGTTCGTATTTTTATTATAGCTTGAAAAGTCGTCAAAATCCGTTCTAAAATTTTATACAGGCTAGATATAAGAATAAAAATATTTATATAGGACGATAATATATATTTTTCTAATAATTTTAAAAGCTCAAGAATGATTTTTTAAGAATGAATTTATAAACTAATTTGCTAAACTTAAAAAATAGATATTGTAACATTCATAAATTTCTTCTGATTGAACGACACGTCGAAATACTTCGAATAAGCTGTCAAAATGATCGTCTCGTTTAGTAGAATAACAAGATATTTTTATATTTGGAAAATACATGCATTTTTAGAAGATATGAATTTTAAAAGTAATTTGGAGATAATTACGTATAACTTTCAAAATTTTATTATTAAATATATTGTAACGACCTGTTTTTATATATACGTATTTTGTACATATTTAATTAGTATAGTGATTTGTTTAAGGTTTTATTATATGATTTTATTTATTATTTAATTTTGGTTGATGTTAATTGCAGGAGAGAGATCGTAATAATCCGATTATCCTAATCTGATGATCCTCAAATCTTATCTTGATCAAAGCTAGACCAAATCTAAACATCTTAACGATACCGATTATCTAATCCAAATCCTAATAAGTTTTATTTCTCAATCAAATTATCTAAACCAGTAATCTAAAGATCTTAACGATGATTCCCTGATCAAATCGTAACCGAACCAATCTTCTGATATCTTAACCACATAATTCTCTAAATCAAATCCTAACCCAAAGATGTTAGCTGAATCGACTTTCTAAAGAAATCTTAATTGCTAAAATCTAATGAATCTTAAACCGATTCCATCCTATCTCCATAACTTGACTTTAAATAACCAAGTCCAATTGATCTAATCTTAACTATATTATTTGCCTAAATCAGACCATAACCTAATCATCATAACTAATCTAAATATCTTCACTGTTTTCATAATTGAATCTATTTTAATCAAATCTTAACCAATATCGTAACCAAATCGATTCCCCCAATTGTATCTTAACCCGAAATCTTAACTAAAATTTCTTAAGGTAATCTAAATTAATTTCATAAAAGAATCTTAATAAAATATTAATCTTGATAATTCTAATATCTAAACTAAATTTATCTAATCTTATTTTTATCTTAATCTAACCTTAATAGATCCTAATTAAGTCTTTTCCTTATTTAACTCAACATTATTCATTTCTTATTTAATGGATTATATTAATTAAACCCTTTTCTTTTAATTATCTTTTCCCTATAACAACATAAACTACTCCTTGATATCCTAACTAATTGACTATTAAATATCCTAACTATTTCCATATCCCAACCCCCACATGAATATCCCCTCCCCCATAATCCCCAGGCCACGTCCGAAGCCCCACAACCCACCATATATTTCCCATGCAGCACGATCTTCGTGCATGGCCATCTCCCCCTCCAACTTCAACCACCCACTTCCTCATCCGCAGGTTGCGCATAGCCATGGGGAAAAACTCAAGGAACTTATTTATAAATCCGAGCTTCCCTCCTTCTTCTTGTTCATAAACCCAAGCTTCCCTCCTTCACTCTCTAAAACATAGCCCACCGCACATCCGCCCTGACTCGCCATCGTCATCCTCTTCCACGGTAACCCCAACCTCATCCTCAGCTCCGACGTCCCCCACTACCGTCCCCCACTCCGACCCACAGCCCATCACCTCCCTTCAACACCTACACCGCTCAAACCACCGCCACCGCCTTCTCCCTCCCTCGAAACCCAGGAGCGTGCCTCTTCGCCTCGACCCCAGTGCGACGTCCGCCACCTTAAAACTCCGTCACTTTCGTTCTCCCCAAACACCGACCCGCTTCTGCCTTGCCTCGATGCCCACCAGCGACCTCGAAACAACCCCTCCTCCTTCTTCTGCCGTACACGACAGCCTCCGCCTCGCCCCCAGGCGAAGTTGCCATCTCTGACCTCTCCTCCAAGGCCGCACCACCGAAACCCAGTCCCCTCTCCGATCACACCTCCAAGCCCTACGCCTCCTTCAACCACCGCCCGCCTCTTCGTCTCCTTCCCTCGACCACGAATCCCCGCCTCTCCGACCTCCCATCGCCAAGCCCTCCAGCGCCTTCCCACGGCCTTCACCTCCAGGCCACTGCCTCCAAACACCCCACAGCAGATCGCCGTCCGCCGTCCTCTTTCCCGATCATCTCGCTCTACCATTGCCCCCGTTCGAAGTGTAATGCCCCTAAGGGATATATATAATGTAGTGTACATGGGCATGTTGATGAATAGTGGTTAAGTGTAGAGAGAGATGTGGTAGTTGCTTTTTGTAATTAAGTTAGAATATTTGGGTTGAGAGAAGGGGTGTGCTTAATGGCATTTTAGCAATTAGTGTATTAGTAAGAGGTGCGTGTGTGCATAGAAGCATACCAAATGTAGTAAGGAAGTGGCATAAGTAGTAAGTAAATACTCAAGTATAGGGGTAATTGTATTCCCATATTGAACTAATGGTATCATTGTAATTCGCATACCAAGGTAGAGGGTATTTAATATAAGGCTTTGTGCATGTCAAACTTGTAAATAAAGCACAAAATTTGAGGGCATTTTAATAAGAAGTTCATTGTAATGACATTCTTGTAATTAAGGAATAAAGATGGAGGGTTTTTAATAAGAGGCCATGTGTCATGGCAAACTTGTGAATAAATTAAACTTTCAAAGAGATATTTTCTCCTCCTTTCTACAAGATTCTTATCCCTTCTTCTCTTTTTCTTTTTGTTTTGATCTCATTTGTTCCTCTCTCTTTTTGGCCGAAGTATCCAACCCACAAAAAAAGAGGGGAAGAGAGAGAGAGAGAGAGAGAGAGAGAGAGAGAGAGAGAGAGAGAGAGAGAGAAGAGAGAGAAGAGAAATTAGGAGTGGCAATATTGCGGGACGGGGCGGGTATTTAACTACCCAAGCTTGCCCCGACTCATCTACAGGCCGGGGCGGGGCGGGTCGCGGGCCGGGGTGGGACGGGTTCTTTCTTACCAAAACCGGGTCGGGCCGGTCGGGTCAGGTCATTAGTGCCATCCATATGAATCCCAAATAAAAATTTTATTTGTAAATTGGGAGAATTTTGATTTATTTGGTAATTTGGAATTGGGAATTGGCCCAATTAGGAGAACCGTGAAATATAGTATGAGTTATGGGCTATTCGCTGACTGCATGGTCCGCATCAAAATATTAAGGTTTTTAGAACCTCTATAGTTTACCGGGGAGGGCCGGGGCGGGCCAGGGCGCATACAAAGCCTAAGCTTGCCCCGACCCGGCTGCGGGCCGGGTCGGGCCGGATCAAAACCGGGTCGGGCCAGGTCGGGCCGGGCGGGTCAAGCCATTACTGCCATCCCTAAGAGAAATCAAAGGAAAGAAGAGGAGGAAAAGGAAAGGAGAAGGAAGAGAAAGGTGGAGGAAAGGTGGAGGAGTCATCCACAACCCCAAGCTAAGTAGGAATCCTCTTTCCCTCTTTTGCCTTTGCATATCATGTGGTTCTTGTAAAAATTATGCATGTTGTGTTTCTGAAGTTTTCTGTAGAATCTGACTTGCTGTTTAGCCGTGAATTCTACGCAAAATAGATTAAATAAAAATCTGAAATAATTTTAGTCATGTAGATCTTGAAGTTCTACCCCAAAATCATATAATATTTGATATAAGTTCAATTCAGAAATTAGGAGCAAAAATTCCATCTTTACAACATGTCGGTTTGATCTTCAGTCTAGACACAGTTCATAAAAATTAACCTCAGCACCTGCACACACAATGGAATTTTATGTTTTTGGTCTCGTTGGAAAGTTAACAAGTTTTTCTAAAATTTCATCACAGGGTGTATTTTTCAAAATTCTGGCTAAAACATGTCCAAAAGCAGCAATCTTTACAGACTCTGAAATCTATCTGGAAAACAGATTTGGCACACTTCACCAATTAATTCAATATAAATCACCTACTTAATATTTTTTCTTGAAATGTTATATGTGAATCCAGGACTAATAAATCTACAACTTTCATTTGTATTGTATGGTTATGTTCAGTACAAAACTAAGGAGAAATTTGCTCATCAATCCGAATGTGGTCAGAATGCTGTTTGTGTTATGTGTTATAGTTTTGGTTTTGTGATGACAATGGACCTTGTATGGTGTTGGATGGTTGACACATGGAAAGATTGACCCTATGAGATGGGTACGACATGAATGGGGTGTTGAGAAGGGCATGACACATGTGCACATGACTCATTGAGACACGAGTGTGATAACTTGTGTGTGTTTATTGATTTATGTTTCATAAATGCAAAAATGATGTAAGTAAATAAATGATTAAGTCCTCCCCAGAGGAGGGTGACACGGGGTTTGGGGGAACCAAAGCAGTAGGTGGACATGAGGGATAGACCGGTTGTGGTTTGCACTCTTGACGTAGCCCATGAGGCGGGGAGTGGCGGATATAAGGAGAAATGAGGGAAGGGCTCCTTTGTTGACAGCATTGAACGCTTGGCTCAGTCCAAAGCATGTCTGGGGGAGTTCCAGTTCCTCCCCAACTGGAGGAGGAATGTCCAGCCCCAAAAGGGTCCTACCTACTGCCTAGGTTCCAAAACGCTAACCAATGACTTGCTTGATTTGTTCTTCTATGCTCTTAAATGTGTTCATACTTGTAATTTAATTGTTTACTTCCTCAGCTTGCACTTATTGTTGTTCAGTTATTATTGTACCCCCTTCCCTCATACCCATTTCCAGTTATATATGCTCTTGTTGTCGTGGTCTTGTCATGCCTTGTCTATTGCATTACCATGCATGTAGACGCATATTAGGTAGTGGCATTTGATGTGAAGTTGGATATCCTACTGGGTCACGCATGACATGCCCAACTGTTGTCTTTTCAGGTATTGGAGATGGTTGGAGTAGTTGGTGGCATGGAGCTGGAGCGATAAGAGTTGAGTGTGGGTTGGGCTGTGTGATGAGAGTGTGAGTGACTTGTACTTTTGGTTTCTCTTTTGGGCTTGGGGTTTGTCTTTGGGTGTTGAGTTGTGAGAGGTGTATACATTGTATAAGTGGAAGTAAATGGATGTTGGAGATGCATAAGAATTCAGATTTTCTCTTGGTTTAGTTGTTGGTTCTGTTGTCCTCTGTGTTGTTCTGTGACTGTCCTGGTTGCTCTTTGTTGTTGTATAGGAACATTGCAGGTACTACCCCAACAGTGCGCAGTGGCCTGCTGACTCAATTGTATTTCTTTTCTTTTCTTTCCTTGTAACACTCGCTACCCTGGAAGAACCTGAGACGGCTTCGTACTTTTCGGGTATCTTGGGAAGCGGTGCGTTACATTTGGTGGCCTATGCAGGTCACCTCACTGTGACTGTGTACGGATAGTGCATGTAATGTTCCTGTAGAGGGTAGCCGAGTCCTAAGGTGCGTAAGGCCTTAAGGTAGCCCTACGTACTGGGAAGCTGTGGTATAGAGTCCTCTGTGGACATATAAGGATGGTTGTTGTGTATATATGGATATATGGGTTAGAGTATACAACTATGGTTAGGTATATAACTATGTATTAGAGTATATGTATATGACTATGTGTTTACATAGTTATATTAGTGTGGTATGTATATTAGCATGACTATATTTGTCTGTAAGACATTTTTCCAAATAAGGATATAGCTGCTTGTGTAACTAGTATCAGTGGATGGGTGTTATGCATGTATGTGTATACGGGTGATGTATGTTATATGAATACGGTGACTGGTTTTATGTCGGCGCGTTTACACGTGACATTATATATGTGTAGTTCAAGATGTACATATACATGTATGTGTCTATGTGTATAAATTTGTATATATATATCGTGTGTGTATGTATGTGTATAAGTTAGTATATATATTGTGTCTAAGCCTAAGTATGAGTGTACCTATGTTTAGATGTACACATGAGTGGCTATGTATAAACATATGTTAGTTTATCTGTAGAACTACATGCTAGTATAGGTTGTGTGTACATGGCTATAATAGCTATCTGGTTGCATATAGTCATGCCTGTCTTATGCATGTCTAACATATGTATACTTGTGTGCATGTCTATGAAACGTATGCGTGTAGCTCTAGTTGTGTGCAGATACTATATGTCCATGTGTATCTATGTGTGTATCTTGTCTGTGCGTATGAAGCTTTGTATGTATATGCTTGTATGTATTTTGTGTGTATCTATTTGTACGGGTGTATACATATGCATTTGTTTGTATATGATAGCTATGTTTGTGTATGTTTGCAAGGTGTAGATATGCATAGATACATGTATATGTGTATACAACATGTGTGTGTGTGTGTATTTGGATATATCGAAGTGCATGTGGTATATGTGTGTGTATACATATGTAGCAGGTAATGTGTATCCATGGTGGTGGACATGCATAGTATGTGTAGAGTTATACATATATCTGTGGGTGTGACATGTAAATCTATTTAGGGTGTTTTCCCGTATAAATAGATGTAAGGCTTAGGTATGTTTATGTACAGGACTATATATGGATTACTGGGTGCACCTAAGTATGTAAATGTGTTTTTCTACATATATATATGTATGTGAGTGTGTATGTGTTGCAAGTGCATATGTACATTATATGAATGCGTCTATCTAAGTGTGTACGCTTCTTGAATCATGATTGTGTTTATAGTCGTGCTTCTACTTAGTTATATCTATATGTGTCGTCTCAGGTATGTGCATGTACATACTTGTGGATACGTTCTCCTGTCTTGAAGACCTAAAATAGATGTACATATAAACATGTGACATATATGTGTGAACTACATGTTGATGTGATGTGTGCTTATTTGTTATCGGTATGGACTGTATATGTGATATGCGTAGTTAACACATATATTAGTGTAGGCGATAGTAGCATGTGGTGTAGGCTACCAGTAATATCCTAGTATCGATAAATTTGTATGTATACGTGTTATGGTTGTATGTTTAGTAGATATAGGTTGGTGGATGCGGTCATAGCGACATGAGTAGCTATACTAGGCTGTATGTGTATGCAGGTATTAGTTACCCATAAATATGAACAGAATTTAGCTATATCTGTATGGTGATTGGCTTGTGTGATGTTAGTAGATTTGATTGTACTTGGTAAAGTATTAAGTGTATGCACGTGTATCTTGGCTAATTTGCATGAGTACATGGTATGTATGTGTGAGAGTGCACATAATAGATGCATACCTTTATATATAGTACTGTGTAGGCCTAGTAATGTGTGTGCATCTGTGTATATGTATACGAGACAAGGATGGTTGTATAAGGGTGTGTAGATATTTGTATATATGTAGGAAGCATAATACATATATATACATTGGTAGGTATGTTATACTTGTAAATGTTTGACTTGTTTATGGACCCTGACAGTCTAGGTGGTAGTATGTATATTTGTAAGGGTATGGGGTGGTTTTTGTATGATTAGGCATGAGTGTGTCCTTGTCTATGGACGTATGTGGGTATGTGTCGTTGTGTGGATGATTATCCATAAGGTGGGTGTATGCTAAATGTCTGTGCATGGATTCCGTATGATTAATCGTATTCCTATCTTGTGGTAACTCTAATAGGTGTGCATGTGATATGTGCACATATTAGTCTATCAGTACATCCAAGTGTATATTAGGGTGCATGTGAGACTATGTGTGTATGAATGAACATGGAGTGTATATTGCTATGTATGTGTTATGACGACTTGTTTGTATGTATACATAGATCTTGGACAGGAATGCGTACTTTTATATGTATAGCCTATGGTGTATTGCGTGCATCTATGAGCATAGTACATATATAGTGTTGTCATATTTTATGTGTAAGGAGCCCTTAGATCATCCAGCCCTTGGTTAGACCCTTAACCTAGAAAGTCCGGGGACGGACTTTATTTTTAAGGTGGGGTAAGATGTAATGCCCCTAAGGGATATATATAATGTAGTGTACATGGGCATGTTGATGAATAGTGGTTAAGTCCGGGGACGAACTTTATTTTTAAGGTGGGGTAAGATGTAATGCCCCTAAGGGATATATATAATGTAGTGTACATGGGTATGTTGATGAATAGTGGTTAAGTGTAGAGAGAGATGTGGTAGTTGCTTTTTGTAATTAAGTTAGAATATGTGGGTTGAGAGAAGGGGTGTGCTTAATGGCATTTTAGCAATTAATGTGTTAGTAAGAGGTGCGTGTGTGCATAGAAGCATACCAAATGTAGTAAGGAAGTGGCATAAGTAGTAATTAAATACTCAAGTATAGGGGTAATTGTATTCCCATATTGAACTAATGGTATCATTGTAAGTAGCATACCAAGGTAGAGGGTATTTAATATAAGGCTTTGTGCATGGCAAACTTGTAAATAAAGCACAAAATTTGAGGGCATTTTAATAAGAAGTTCATTGTAATGATATTCTTGTAATTAAGGAATTAAGATGGAGGGTTTTTAATAAGAGGCCATGTGTCATGGCAAACTTGTGAATAAATTAAACTTTCAAAGAGATATTTTCTCCTCCTTTCTACCAGATTCTCATCCCTTCTTCTCTTTTTCGTTTTGTTTTGATCTCACTTGTTCCTCTCTCTTTTTGGCCGAATTATCCAACCCACAAAAAAGAGGGGGGGGGGGGGGGGGGGGGGGGGGGGGGAGAGAGAGAGAGAGAGAGAGAGAGAGAGAGAGAGAGAGAAGAGAAATCAAAGGAAAGAAGAGGAGGAAAAGGAAAGGGGAAGGAAGAGAAAGGAGGAGGAAAGGCGGAGGAGTCATCCACAACCCCAAGCTAAGTAGGAATCCTCTTCCCCTCTTTTGCCTTTGCATATCATGTGGTTCTTGTAAAAATTATGCATGTTGTGTTCCTGAAGTTTTCTGCAGAATTTGACTTGCTGTTTAGCCGTGAGTTCTGCGCAAAATTGATTAAATAAAAATCTGAAATAATTTTAGTCATGTAGATCATGAAGTTCTATCATAAAATCATATAATTTTGATATGTGTTTAATTCAGAAAGTAGGAGAAAAAATTCCATCTTTACAACATGTCGGTTTGATCTTCAGTCTGGACACAGTTCAGAAAATTAACCTCAGCACCTGCACACACAATGGAATTTTATGTTTTTGGTCTCATTGGAAAGTTAACAAGTGTTTCTAAAATTTCATCACAGGGTGTATTTTTCGAAATTCTGGCTAAAACATGTCCAAAAACAACAATATTTACAGACTTTGAAATCTGTCTGGAAAACAGATTTGGCACATTTCACCAATTAATTCACCATAAATCACCTACTTAATGTTTTTGCCTGAAATGTTATCTGTGAATCCAGGACTAATAAATCTACAACTTTCATTTGTATTGTATGGTTATGTTCAGTACAAAACTAAGAAGAAATTTGCTCATTAATCCAAATGTGGTCAGAATGCTGTTTGTGTAATGTGTTATAGTTTTGGTTTTGTGATGATAATGGACCTTGTATGGTGTTGGATGGTTGACACATGGAAAGATTGACCCTATGAGATGGGTACGACATGAATGGGGTGTTGAGAAGGGCATGACACATGTGTGCATGACTCATTGAGACATGATTGTGATAACTTGTGTGTGTTTATTGATTTATGTTTCATAAATGCAAAAATGATGTAGTAAATAAATGATTTAGTCCTCCCCAGAGGAGGATGACATGGGGTTTGGGGGAACCAAAGCAGTAGGTGGACATGAGGGATAGACCGGTTGTGGTTTGCACTCCTGACATAGCCCATGAGGCGGGGAGTGGCGGATATAAGGAGAAATGAGGGAAGGGCTCCTTTGTTAATAGCATTGAACACTTGGCTCAGTCCAAAGCATGTCTGGGGGAGTTCCAGTTCCTCCCCAACTGGGGGAGGAAGGTCCAGTCCCAAAAGGGTCCTACTTACTGCCTAGGTTCCAAAACGCTAACCAATGACTTGCTTGATTTGCTCTTCTATGCTTTTAAATGTGTTCATACTTGTAATTTAATTGTTTACTCCTCAGCTTGCACTTATTGTTGTTCGGTTATTATTGTACCCCCTTCCCTCATACCCATTTCCAGTTATATATGCTCTTGTTGTCGTGGTCTTGCCATGCCTTGTCTATTGCATTACCATGCATGTAGACGCATATTAGGTAGTGGCATTTGAGGTGAAGTTGGATATCCTACTGGGTCACGCGTGACGTGCCCAACTGTTGTCTTTTCAGGTATTGGAGATGGATAGTGTAGTTGGTGGCATGGAGCTGGATCGATGAGAGTTGAGTGTGGGTTGGGGTGTGTGATAAGAGTGTGAGTGACTTGTACTTTTGGTTTCTCTTTTGGGCTTGGGGTTTGTCTTTGGGTGTTGAGTTGTGAGAGGTTTATACATTGTATAAGTGGATGTAAATGGATGTTGGAGATGCATAAGAATTCAGATTTTCTCTTGGTTTAGTTGTTGGTTCTGTTGTCCTCTGTGTTGTTCTGTGACTGTTCTGGTTGCTCTCTGTTGTTGTATAGGAACATTGCAGGTACTACCCCAACAGTGCACAGTGGCCTGCTGAATCAATTGTATTTCTTTTCTTTTCTTCCCTCGTAACACTCGCTACCCTGGAAGAACCTGGGACGGCTTTGTACTTCCCGGGTATCTTGGGGAGTGGTGCGTTACACAAAGCCACGTGCTCGCCTCCCGCCTCCAGCCCTTCGACCAGCCGCCCACGAACCCGCACTCTCGCCACAGACCAAGCTTCCCACACCTCCTGCCGTCTCTTCGATGACCCACACCAATCTCCGACGCCCATCAACAAGCCCCCTCGCCTATCCCTGCAACCACCTCGACCCCAAGATAACCCATGCTAGTCTGCACCCCAGGCCCCCCAAAGTCGCCGGTGAACCTAGCAACCCCCCGACAAGCCGAGCCCCTCCAATGTCTCTGATCTCTCCTAAGGCCACAGCCTCCTCCACTCGTCGCATGCTGACGTCCCCCACTTTGTGCGTGTTTTATGTGTGCAATAATATGATTTGGGGCGTGAGATTTAAATATTTGTAACCGCAAGCGCACGGTGTTGTAGTGTGGCTTGGGGTCGAACTCAGGGAGGCGTGGATGTGCTTGTGTCAAGTAGGATCAAATTCACCCCATGGGCGAGCTAGCCCGAATCGGATAATGGGTTGTCACAGTAAGTGGAATGCAAGAGATAAACAATATAAAGGAAAACCCCGGGACTTTGGTTTCCACCCTATCGTGCGATTCTCGCCGATACGGCCTACGGGTAGGATAACGATCGGAATTAGGGTCTAATGGTGAGACGTTGCCTCTAAGAGTGGTACCAGCGTCCCATGGGCCCGATATTCCGGTCGGTACCCAGGATGATACGCCAGACTTCCCGGGTTCGGTCAGTGGGCACTCCCATGTCCATTAACACTGACCGACTCCGGGAGCACTAAGTTCGCAACGATAACTCCCAACGTCTCATCCTACCGCTCCCGCGTGCTAGGATTCGACGTCTACGCTAAAGGCATGAGCTATGGCTAGGGAGTCAACCGCCAAGTTTATTCCCCCTTGGCCCAATGGTCAAAGGCGGTCTTTTTCCCGCCGATGACAATAAAACACCCCGCGTAACCTGTAACGGTCGCTTTCCGACCTTATGATTTTTTTTCCGCGTGCACGTGCTTTATCGTGCACGTATTCTATTTGACTATTTCTGGATTCCGAAATTAGCGTTGTGATATGCCGTTATGATCGTTTGGGAGTGTAGAATTTTATAGTAATTTTTGGGAACGTCTTTCACGGCTCCTTTTCTCGCAAAACGATTTTGAATGATAGGGACGTTTTAGTCATTTGACTCAAAATGCCGTTTCCAATTTTACGTAAATTCTTGGTAGGCATTACACACGATCAGGTTCCATAGATCTGTGCGTCTCGTCTCCACGATCGCCCCGGTATTTTCGGATTATTTTTCTGATGCCCGGTTTGAGTGATATTGCCCGGATTAACCTCGACCGTCGATCTCCCCAAATCAGATTTAAATTTCAGAATTGTTGTCAAATATGGCAATATCTGGCTATTAATCTATTTTATAACCATTCCTAAACTGTTTCGCTATTTCTCCCCTAAACTTACCCCAATCTGCACACTCCTCCATCCCTATACCCCTAACACATGTAACCCTAAACTTAGGTCTAATTAGCTAATCTTTTTTTTGGAAATTTAGCGAGAATTTTATTGAGGAAATATACAATTATAGATACAACAATAGCACATCCAGGCCTATGTTATTTACAGAGAGAGGATAGGGCACAAGCGCCGTCACTCTCCACTGTAAATACCACATCCTAAGTGTAACTATTAAAATCAAAATACAAGCTAGCTCAATTCTCAACCCATGTCCCTGAATTCCCAGTTGGAAAAAGCTATGATTTCATCATTGGTTGTCGGCTCTTGGCCATGCAACACGACCCTGATATCAGCGGCAATCTCATCAAAGATAATGGTCCTGCTTGTCTTCACATTTTCAAATATACGCCGATTCCTTTCTCTCCAAATATGCCAAACCGAAGCAGCAAGGGCAGTCTTAGCCAAATTGTCTATAGGCTTTTTCCCTGCAAACCGGGAAAGGTAGAAGTCTCCAACATCTCTTAAACTTGTTACATTTGTAGTAGCACCAAGCTTCAATAGGGATCTGCTCAAGATATAATTTGAAAAATCACACTCGAAAAACAAATGATCGATGCTTTCCCCTTTGTTATCGTCGCATAAGACGCAATGGGTAGGGATATTGAGTCCCCATCTGCCTATCGCCTCTTTAGTGAGTAATTTGCCCTGAAAAGCACGAAGTAGAGTGATAGACATTTTAGGAGAGTGACGATTATACCATATCAACTTGTGGAAGGGGAACAGGTTGCCACGCCGCCGAACACCTTCCCAAGCCTGTTTAAAAGAGAATTGGCCTCCAGGAACCCAGGTCCATTCATCTGTGCCCGGCCTTAAAGAGTAATGCTGCAACTTAGAACGGAAAGGGTCAAGTGCTGTGTCCGGTGACCAAGAGTTATTGATCCAATAGTCTCTCACGGTTTTGTGCTCAGACCCTGGCGAAACATTAAAAGTCAAGCACAGTGGCCCTCCATCCATCCACGGGTCTTGCCAGAATGACGTTGCATAGCCATCTCTCACACGCCGAAGAATGAGGTTATGAGAAATAGCTCGGCTTTTAAGGAGCCTTTTCCAAGTACCTGAGTCCGTTACTTGCCCCTTAGCTGCAAAGAATCCAGTTTTAGGCCGGTATCTCACCCCCATGTGATTGGCCCAAATGCTATCAGAAGTGAGGTACCTCCTGGTAAGTTTCAGGCTAGCTGCTTCATTTAATTCCTCCAAGAGTCTAATACCAACTCCGCCCTCCTTCTTTGGTTTGCAGAGGTCTTCCCATGACCATGCTCTAGATGTTCCCAGAATAAAGCGCCGACACATGGTTGAAATTGTCCTGAGGATGCTGGTCGGAATGCGGAAAGCGTGTATCCAGAAGGCCACAATACCATAATCACCGTTCTGACAAGTTCAATGCGGCCAGCCACAGAAAGCAAAGAAGAACTCCACCCCAACATCCTCTTTTTACACTTATCTACAAGCCTGCCGTAATTAGTAGCTTTTGGATATTTAGATGAAAGGGGCAAACCAAGGTAGGTAGAGAAAGTAGCAGCAATTTTGATTCCCAAAATATCTGCAAGCATGGTTTTCTTAGTGGCCCCCTTGCTAAACAAACCTGCACTTTTGTCCCAGTTTACCTGTAGCCCTGTATAATTATAAAAATCCACCAATAATTTTTTGATGCCCAAGAAGGTGTTTTTATTTGCCCGACAAAACACCAGAAGGTCATCAGCAAATAAAAGGTGAGAAATGGAACCTGTGCGCCTCATAGGTTGAATGGATCCCATATTTGTGGCCCTAGAGATTAAGATAGAGAAGGCCTCCATAGTAATTACAAATAGATAAGGGGAGAGGGGGTCACCTTGGCGAATGCCTCTATTACCCTTGAAGTACCCATGTGGAGATCCATTAATCATAACAGAGAAGGTAGCAGTAGTAATGCATTCCTTAATCCAGCCGATAAATATTTCAGGAAAACCCAATTGCCGCATGAAATAGAAAATGAAGTCCCGATTGATGCAATCAAAAGCTTTCCTCAGGTCTAATTTTAGGCAGGCTCTACTTCCCATAGGTTTGCTGAAATCTCTGATCTGCTCATGAGCTAGGAGAGAGCAGTCTGTCAAAAGTCTACCTTTGAGAAAAGCAGCTTGGTTAGGGGAGATAAGCTCATGAATCACCTGTTTCATCCTGTTGCAAATAATCTTACTAATGATTTTATATAGGACATTGCAACAAGCAATAGGCCTATAATCACCCAGGGTGGAAGCATTGGTTTTTTTGGGAACTAGGGTAAGGTAAGTGTGGTTAATAATTCTGAGTAGGGAGCCAGATTTGAAAAACGATTTGATGGCAGAAGTTACCTCATCCCCAATCTGGGCCCAATTATGATGAAAGAAGAAGCAGTTGTACCCATCTGGACCAGGGGACTTATCGGCACCTATCTGGAAGACAGCAGCCTTAACCTCATCATCAGAGACTCTCCTGATTAGCCAAGCCGAAGTTTCAATAGTCAATATACGCTTCGGGGTGAGTTTCGGGAAGGAGGAACTGTAGTGTTGCTGATTATATAAGTCTTCATAGAACGAGGGTGCTTCCTTTATGAGATCTTCAAGATGCAGCTTACGGTTACCATTTGCGTCCACAAGGTGACAAAGATTGTTACGGCAGCTCCTTGACTTCATAGCCATGTAGAAAAACTTAGTATTCATGTCTCCCAGTTTCAGCCAATCCTGCCTGCTCTTCTGACGGAACATGTCTTCCTCAAGCTTCATAGCATGTATTAATTCGTAGAGGAGGTGATTTTCTTTTTGCTGGAGATGAGTAGAAAGATGGATGCACGGGTCTCTGCGGATCTCCTCTAGATCCCTCTTATATTTCTTCACCATATTAGAAGCATGGTACTCTCTAGCCCACGCACGGAGTGCCGGTTTCAGCCTCTTTAGTTTTTGGGTAAGTTTGTACATAGGAGTACCCTTTTCCATGCCAATCCAGCATTCATCAAAGATCTTCTTGTAACCCGGGCATTGTGTCCAGTAATTAAAAAATTTGAAAGGCTTAGGGCAAGAAATCACCTGATTATGAAGATACACCACCATAGGGGAGTGGTCACTGGTTAGAGGATCCAGGTATTCTGAAAAAGTCTCGGAGAGTAAATGAAACCAGGTAGCATTACAAAAAACCCGATCCAGCTGAGCAGATATCCGTTGATTACCGATCCGATTATTGCACCAACTCATTTTATTTCCAGTGCTTTTAATCTCCTGTAGTGAACAGTTGAAGATGCAATCACAGAAGTCCTGTACCATAGAAACATCTAGCTTTCTGCCACCAACCTTATCCCTGGAGAATAGGACACAGTTGAAGTCTCCACCTACCAGCCAGGCAGAATTACCAATCAATGCCTTGTCACCCTCTAGGCTTTTCCACAATTCTTTCCTTTCCACCATCGTGTTGTGGGCGTACACACCGGTAATAACACAAACAAGGCCACCTCCATTAGTACAAGAAACAGACATATGTTGGGCCGAGCATGAAATGAGGGAAATTTGCCAAATGGAAGGGTCGAATCCCATAATGATACGTCCACCAGGGGCACAAGCAGAATTGTCAAGGGTTAGCCACCCCTTAGGGATCCCTGATTTATTATAAGAAACAGGAGCCTTGAGCTTAGTCTCTAAAATAATAATAGAGGACTGATTTATTGAGCTAATTCTATTCCTCAGGTCCTTCCGCCTGACCTGATTATTGAGCCCCCTTGTGTTCCAGATGAGGATAGTCATAAATCAATGTTGGGTTGGTGACCACCAAGCACCTGAGATCTAGTGCTCCTCCTGCTGGTTCCTAAAGTGTTAGGAACAATTTTCTTCTTTCCCGCTTTGATGTCGGCCTTGCGTTGTAGTTGGTCAACCACATCCTCCTCCCATTCTGGATTTTCTATAGAGATGTCCACAGGTAATTTGTCTATATCGACATCATTACAGTCCGAAAGGAGTGAAGGTAGAGCTTTAATGTGCGCATGCTGGGTATCCCCCTCATCTGGAACCGGTTGCAGGCTGCTACAGGAAGCAGCATGGGTATGGCTGGACTCTCCTGCGACTATTTGTGTTGCAATATGGGTAGACTCTGGCAGATTGTATAGCTTGGTTGTATCACAGGTTCCTGCTTCCAACAGGACACTAGGCCCTATAATATATACCCCAGGTTCAACCATGCTTTCAGTGTCTCTTGAGTTAACATGGGAATTGTTCAATAGCTCACTCTCCACAGTCATCTGTATGGCTTTCTCCTTCATAGGTGGGGTACCACAGTTAGGTGCAACCTCCTTCAAAGGTGATGAGGAATCTCCAATTGCGGAAGGTGTATCCTTCATGGCCGAACTACAGAGGACATGGGCTCCTCCACCCTCCTCCGCAATTGATAACCCAATTTCTGATTGCATCAGGTCTCCAGCAGAGTCCTGGGCAGTCTTGGCAGCATCGTCATGGATTGAAGGGAGCTTGGTCTTAGAGGGGCATTGCACGTCAGTATGTCCAAAGCAGACACAACGACTACAACGAGGGGGCTCACCTTCGAATTTAGTGTCAATAGTAACAATCGCACCATCCTCCATTTCCACTTCAAAAGATGGGACCAGTGGAGTTGTGGCATCAACCTCTATCAAACAATGAGCATATGAAATTCTCTCCAAGAAAGCGGTAGCTCGGTCAAGGCATATCGGCTTGCCTAATACTGAGGCAATAATATTAAGACCCTCAAGATTCCACATATATAGTGGTACACCGTGCAATTGAACCCAAATAGGGATGGAAGAGAGGATGTCCCGATCATGTCCCATGTCTAGGCTCCATCTCTTGAGGACTACCAGACGCCCGTCAAATAACCAAGGCCCACCAGCCAAGATCCGGTTGCATTCCTCCTGAGACTCAAATCTGAAGTAGAAAAAACCGTTCTCCTTACTGTAAATTTGAACCCTCTTCTTGGGCTTCCATAATCTGTCCACCCATGATACCATTTGGCCATAGAAAGGGATATCCCCCAGGACGTATCCCACAATCGTGTTCTTCCATCTATCGGCACCCCGAAGAACAAGATCACTAGGGAATTTGGCACACACCGTTCCATCATCCCTGATCTTGGGTGGGACATGCGACATACCCAGAGCCGAACCGTAGGAGCGCCGATTAGCACATACATCAAGCCATGATAGTTTTGCCCCCATGAATAGTAATTAGCTAATCTATTACTCTATTATTATTATTAATAGACCCTAACTCCTATTATTATTACTTTTTACCTACTGCCTTTATATCAGAACCCAAGCCTTGACCCTATATTAAACCTACATTCACGTGCTGGTTCACCCTTGGCCCTATATATTAAACCCTATTCCTTGTATAGCTTTGGGTCACCCATTTTAAACCTAGGGTTTGTTGTTTCTCTCAGCCGCCACCAAGACACAAGGAACCCCCACCCCCGTGTTATACCCCCTCTCGCATCACACACTCGCTCTCGCTCTTGACCCCCGATCACCTCGACTCGCCCGCAACGCCTCCTCTCCCCTCACTGTCGGCTTCCTCCTCCACGGCGATCCCACCGTCTCCGACCAGCGGCTCCGCCAGCATAGTCCTCGCTCATCCGCCCTTCCACGCGCCAAGCAGCCCGACTCCTGCTGCTGTTCCCCTTGACGGCCGCACGTTTTTCCGACCGTCACACCGGCTGCCCCCGCTGCCCTACGAGCCAGAGCCACCTCCCGACAGATCTGCACCGTCGCTCGCGCCCAGAGCCACCCCCGCCTACAACCCCGTTCGTCGGCAACCATCCCCTCAAGCCCGCCAACGTCTCGCTGCCGACCATCGCGCGCGCAGCCGCCTTCCGACTCCCCTGCCATCGGATCACTGCTCTCTCTCCCTCTTCACACAACTGCCGCCCTGTCCTCTTCATCGGCAACTAGACCCACCATCGGAGCCATCCCCTCTGCCACAGTCGCCAGCAGCCCCGGCGTCTCCAAATGCCTCACCTCAGCCTTTCCGGCGCCTCGAGTCTTCGACTTCACCATCCGGAGTCTAACCAGCCAGCCTCCCCTTTGGTTCGCCAAGATCCAGGCCCTTCGCCCTCAACCACAGACCATGGAGCAACCACCCTCAAGCCCGCTGCCACGGCAGCCCAACAGCCCTCCTCCACTCGACGCCAGCGCGCCTCCGAACCGCCCTGTCACCTCCGACGATGCCAACACCTCGGACCCACCGCCCTTCTTCCTCCCCTCGACAAGTCAAGGACTTCGCCCTGCATCATGGAAACAAATTGACGTGGTAGGTGAGTCTTTTTGAAGATATGAATAAGCAGTATATGTATTATTATATAAACTTGTCTGTTACAACATTAGTAGTATTATTATAATATTAGTAAACTATTTTACCTTGTCCCTTAGGACGCATGAGTTGATGCCTGAGAGGTAGCTTTAGAAACGAGGTGACCATGACTCTTCCCAGTGCATGTACGGTACCCTACGCCTAAAACTCCTAGGGTAGTACTGTCGGCTTAATATCAGCAAACTATTTATATATAAGTTAATGTTAGTAAGTGGTATAACACAGTAAGTGTTTCTCTTTTATATGAACAGTACCCTCTTACTGTACCCTAAGGCTACTGGCTTGTTATGACACCTTGGGTTGTACATGTGAACAGTATTTTGGCAATATTCCCTTAAGTCATGTAGCATTGCATTAGTTGGTTTATTAATAGGACCGTACTTTTCAATCGTTATTTATATTAGTGACACCTTATATATGTATGACCTATTAAGACAACTACAAGCTCTTTAAATCAGAACCTTATATCATGTACAAGTTCGTACCATATGATATACTACATCCTAGTCTGAGATTAGTAAGTAAGTGGAGACTTTATGGTATTCTTGTGTTGATATTATTAATGCATGTCACAGGTAATTCGCGTTTCCTATTACAATCACATGGTCACCCAATTAATCAGAAAACAGGCAAGTGTGCGAATTTACATAAATTATTGGAGCATTAATGTTTAAGTACATTCTCTAAGCGTGCGTGTCGGTGAATTCTTAATAAGTGTATTGGTAATGCAAGTGTATCCCACTTGCACTTTTGGCCGTGCTTAGGCCTTAGTTGGTTAGAACTGATAACTGTGGACAAATAGAACCGGACGTGAAATGATAGCCTCCGGGACGACCCCTGACGGCTCAGATTTGACGACGAAGTCTGAGCCTGACAAAAATAACTTTTTACATCGTAGGGCTATCATGTGTGTGCGTGTGTGTGGACACCCTAGAATAACCCTTCCCGTCTTGTCACGTCCCGTCCCGTCTTGCACAGCCTACGGGCAATAGGGCACTCACCAGTGAGTGGGTGATCCCTTGTACTGATACACAGCCCAGAGGGCAATTGGGCACTCGCCAAGCTAGAGCGAGTGATCCCTTGTCGTGATACACAGCCCAGAGGGCAATAGGGCACTCGCCAAGCTAGAGCGAGTGATTCCTTGTCGTGCTTGTCTTGTCTTGTCATACTTGGGGTTTGGGGTTGGGTTGAGCGTGTGCACGGTAAGAGGGTCTGATCCCCCTCGAACCGTAAGGCGTGAACCCTTTCGTGTCACACTTGTCTTGTCCTGTCTTGTCCCGTCACGTCACGACTTGTCTTGACACCTGTTAGGTTAGTCCCGTGGTTGGTAGCACACGCTATGACTACTACTACACGTTACTTTCCTGCTACGTCTACTTCTTTTGTGTTATTCAGTTTTAACCTCAGCATGCTAATCAACCAGTAAACCGTCTGTTATAACCCCAACATGCTAATCAACCAGTAAACCGTCTGTTATAATCCCAGCATGCTAATCAACCAGTAAACTGTTGTTAAATAGTTCGGTACACTTGCGGTAAAGTCTAACCCTTCTTATAGACTTTACCTGATGTACAGTTCCTTTTTCTCTTGGGTACTGTACGTCAGGTGTCCAGCCAGAGTTCGTGGACGAGGCAGACTTACCGGGGTACGTGGAGCCGAGGACGTCGACCCAGAGTACGTGCCTGACGAGGACCAGACCTTGAGGACCTTTCAGTCGTCACTTTTCAGAGGTTACTACTTTTAGTTGTTCTTTCAATAGTTGTTGCCATGCTTAGGCTTCCTCTTTTTAGACTTTGTACTCGCTGGATATTATTTCTCTATTAATGAACGCCACTTTTTTCTGTACTTCCTATTGTTTCGAACCTTATTAAATGCAAGAACCTAAAGGTTTTATAATGGTACCCCTACAGACGCTTATTGGGCCCGAGCTTCACAGCTCCGGCCTAAGCGGGCCTTTGTCACGCTTCGCCTCCGTATTTTTGGGAAGCGGGGCGTGACAGGTTTTAGTGGTGGCCCATGCAAGTTATGCACAAGTTCGGAACAATAAGAGTACCGCATTCATTTAATATCCATGTACAAGTCTAAATTAGGTTTTCCCAGTCTTAGATGGTAGGAAGACTTAGATAGACGTCCCAGTTTGATAGTCAGGTGCCTTGGTTAAGATTTAGTCATCCTCGTCCTAGAATACCTTAGTAGCCCCTACTTGACTCTGACCGTATTAGATTTCTAGAGCTCGTCCTTTAGTCGTTCGCTCGGGCCCATCGACTTCAGGCCCAGCAGAACTAACCCTGATTCTCTTAGGAACCTTCCCATTAGATCCTGGTTACAGTCTAGCTCATTAGGAAATATTAGTGCCGAGCTCTCCTGATCTTTAAACAACCCGATAATTAGAATCCATGACTCCTAGCATCTTCCTGATTATTACCCTTTCGTGTTTTCGACCGTAGAGTTCCATCGTAGCTTCATGAATCATATCCTAAGTGCATTCATCGTACGATCACATTTCCTTCCCCCGATTCACGTGATCGCTTCCTAACGATTACCGTCGATCCTTCGAACCTTCCCACATGCCAATTCTGTCTTCCTTTAAAAGGTATTTTCGAAATTCATTCTTCCCTCAGTTTAACTTCTTTGAAAACTCTTATTAAATATTTAAAATTTCTTATTTCCGATTGAGTTAAAATTGTTTCGCAATATTTTGAAACCTTCTTGGTCATAAATTTTAAGTCACGGTATCGCACTTATTTTCAAAACGGTATCTCTCATATTTTCAGTTTTAAAACCTTGTTAACATTTTGATAATTTAATTTATACTTTTCTAGACTACAAAATCTATTTCTAACCACTTACCGTACATACTTATAAAATATTTTCTAAACTAGAGGGAACTCCAACTATTAATATTATTATTATTATATCAGTTCTATGTTCTTCGTGACCACATTTCAAAATCTTTGTGTAAACTTATATTCATTTGCAAAACAATCGTTTCTCACCCCAAACCCTTCTTCCTTCGTCTCACTCGTTTTCAGAATTGTAATTTTCTACCATATGCTCGTTTTTCTCTACCTAATTTTGTAAGTATAAAAATATAAGATACCGTATTTCACACGTGATCCTTCTTTATTTTTATTTTGAGCAATATCTTAGTTCCATCCAACCAGTCATCTCCTTATCCTCGCCTTATCCAAACTCGCTTCTTCCGATCATGTCTCATTTCGCTTTTGGTTCCGGTCCTATCTATCATGTAGACATGGTGTTTGTAGTTGTCTGTGCCATCTAGTTTAGTAGTGGGCCGTTGTTTTTTTGTAATATCGTCGTGGTGTATATACATAGGTATAGTGTATAGACCTGTATAAGTGTTTTACTTTTAGGATCTTGATGTTTGTCTCTTGTGCCCTGTATGCATACACAATGTGATCCATGACATACATATGGAGTTGTCTGAATAATGGTATTCATATTTGTGTGGATAACGTCATAGCAGGTAAATTCCTTAGACCTGGTTTTCCGTAGTATAGTTAGCGTATTTTGCTGCTTATATATGTTTCAAAACCTATTTGCTTTCTTTAAATCAAATCCCTAAAGTTTTGAAATAAGCACACAAGTTCACAACGCACCTATTTTTTTCCTTATCTAATACCTCAACCCTACATGTTTTTCCAGATGTTAAAAAAAATCTGTCTTTGGCCTTAAACTTCTTCTTCTTTTCTTCGAGAGTGTTATCTTTTTGATTGTTAAGATATTATTAGTACTAGCTATTAATCTTATAGGATTATATTGCGGGTGTGCATAGAGTGAGATGAGATATACGGTAGCAGAGATTGGTTGAATTTGTACACAAAGACATTTAAATAGATTTCTTTCGGATGACGACTCAATGGAGAACTCTGATTTGATGAAATTAGGTATAGGAAGATGAGTACTTAATCGATCTGAAACTTGAATGAGTGGTAGATTGGAGTAGCTATAAAGGTATGGTATGATTTAGAGTGACCATGAAATGATGAAAACATTTGGAGCGTCAAGACATGAGTATTAAGTTAACGTGAGAAGACATTGGGAATAACACGACGTGTTGAGATGAACGGATGGTTAGGTAGGCGGACTTAAATTGGTTGGGATTAGTTATGGTGGGTAGGATGAGATGTGATTCTGATAGTTCAATTATTTGGCGGATAAATTTATGGGAAGATATGACAAGGAATGTATTAATGACACGACGATTGTTGATTTGCGAAAGGTATGATGAGATAGACAAATGTTCGTCTTGGAATGGTGATCGACTAGAACGTAAGTTTAGCGATTGATTAATATTGGGAAGCGATCGAGAAATTAAAGAATGCTATGGAGCGATAATGTTTAATAGAGTGGTATGGTATGTGAATCTGATTATTATCCTTTTATGAGAACCCGGGGTTGGAAATTTGAACAGCAGTGATGGGTCTATAGTTAAGTGTTAGGATGTGAGATTAGTCATGGCTTTATCCAATGAAAGGACGAGTTATGATGGATTATTGAGGAACGTTGTTTGAAGTTACAGGATTAGTGATCTTTATGTGTAGATATGATAGTTGCGGGTATAAGGTTGTATAGATATTATTATTATTAGTGTAAGTGATTCCGAGGGCGGAATCATTTCTAAGGTGGGTAGAATGTAACGGTCGGTTTCCGACCTTATGATTTTTTTCCGCGTGCACGTGCTTTATCGTGCACGTATTCTATTTGACTATTTCTGGATTCCGAAATTAGCGTTGTGATATGACGTTGTGATCGTTTGGGAGTGTAGAATTTTATAGTAATTTTTGGGAACGTCTTTCGCGGCTCGTTTTCTCGCAAAACGATTTTGAATGATAAAGGGCGTTTTAGTCATTTGACTCAAAACGCCGTTTCTAATTTTACGTAAATTCTTGGTAGGCATTACTCACGATCAGGCTCCGTAGATCTGTGCGTCTCGTCTCCACGATCACCCCGATATTTTCGGATTATTTTTCTGACGCCCGGTTTGAGTGATATCGCCCAGATTAACCTCGACCGTCGATCTCCCCAAACCAGATTAACCGCCTACAACCCCGTTCTTCGGTGACCATCCCCTCAAGCCTGCCATCGTCTCACTGCCGACCATCGCGCGCGCAGCCGCCTTCCGATTCCCCTGCCATCGGATCGCCGCTCTCTCTCCCTCTTCATGAAACTGTCGCCCTGTCCTCTTCATCAGCAACCAGACCCACCATCGGAGCCATCCCCTCTGCCACAGTCGCCAACAGCCCCGGCGTCTCCAAACGCCTCACCTCAGCCTTTCCGGCACCTCGAGTCTTCGACTTCGCCATCCGGAGTCCGACCAGCCAGCCTCCCCTTTCGTTCGCCAAGATCCAGGCCCTTCGCCCTCAACCGCAGACCATTGAGCAACCACCCTCAAGCATGATGCCACGGCAGCCCGACAGCCCTCCTCCACTCGACGCCAGCGCACCTCCGAACCACCCTGTCACCTCCGACTACGCCAACACCTCGGACCCACCGCCCTTCTTCCTCCCCTCGACAAGTCGAGGACTTCGCCCTGCATCATGGAAACAAATTGACGTGGTAGGTGAGTCTTTTTGAAGATATGAGTAAGCAATATATGTATTATTATATAAACTTGTCTGTTACAACATTAGTAGTATTATTATAATATTAGTAAACTATTTTACCTTGTCCCTTAGGACGCATGAGTTGATGCCTGAGAGGTAGCTTTAGAAACGAGGTGACCATGACTCTTCCCAGTGCATGTACGGTACCCTACGCCTAAAACTCCTAGGGTAGTACTGTCGGCTTAATATCAACAAACTATTTATATATAAGTTAATGTTAGTAAGTGGTATAACACAGTAAGTGTTTCTCTTTTATATGAACAGTACCCTCTTACTGTACCCTAAGGCTACTGGCTTGTTATGACACCTTGGGTTGTACATGTGAACAGTATTTTGGCAATATCCCCTTAAGTCATGTAGCATTGCATTAGTTGGTTTATTAATAGGACCGTACTTTTCAGTCGTTATTTATATTAGTGACACCTTATATATGTATGACCTATTAAGACAACTACAAGCTCTTTAAATCAGAACCTTATATCATGTACAAGTTCGTACCATATGATATACTACATCCTAGTCTGAGATTAGTAAGTAAGTGGAGACTTTATGGTATTCTTGTGTTGATATTATTAATGCATGTCACAGGTAATTCGCGTTTCCTACTACAATCACATGGTCACCCAATTAATCGGAAAACAGTCAAGTGTGCGAATTTACATAAATTATTGGAGCATTAATGTTTAAGTACATTCTCTATGCGTGCGTGTCGGTGAATTCTTAATAAGTGTATTGGTAATGCAAGTGTATCCCACTTGCACTTTTGGCCGTGCTTAGGCCTTAGTTGGTTAGAACTGATAACTGTGGACAAATAGAACCGGACGTGAAATGATAGCGTCCGGGACGACCCCTGACGGCTCAGATTTGACGACGAAGTCTGAGCCTGACAACAACAACTTTTGACATCATAGGGCTATCCTGTGTGTGCGTGTGTGTGGACACCCTAGAATAACCCTTCCCGTCTTGTCACGTCACGTCCCGTCTTGCACAGCCTGCGGGCAATAGGGCACTCACCAGTGAGTGGATGATCCCTTGTACTGATACACAGCCCAGAGGGCAATAGGGCACTCGCCAAGCTAGAGCGAGTGATCCCTTGTCGTGATACACAGCCCAGAGGGCAATAGGGCACTCGCCAAGCTAGAGCGAGTGATCCCTTGTCGTGCTTGTCTTGTCTTGTCATACTTGGGGTTTGGGGTTGGGTTGAGCATGCGCACGGCAAGAGGGTCTGATCCTCCTCGAACCGTAAGGCGTGAACCCTTTCGTGTCATACTTGTCTTGTCCTGTCTTGTCCCATCACGTCCTGACTTGTCTTGACACCTATTAGGTTAGTCGCATGGTTGGTAGCACACGCTACGACTACTACTACGCGTTACTTTCTTGCTATGTCTACTTCTTTTGTGTTATTCAGTTATAACCTCGGCTTGCTAATCAACCAGTAAACTGTCTGTTATAACCCCAGCATACTAATCAACCAGTAAACCGTCTGTTATAACCCCAGCATGCTAATCAACCAGTAAACTGTTGTTTAATAGTTCGGTACACTTGCGGTAAAGTCTAACCCTTCTTGTAGACTTTACCTGACGTATAATTCCTTTTTCTCTTGGGTACTGTACGTCAAGTGTCCAGCCAGTGTTCGTGGACGAGGCAGACTTACCGGTGTACGTGGAGCCGAGGACGTCGACCCAGAGTACATGCCTGACGAGGACCAGACCTTGAGGACCTTTCAGTCGTCACTTTTCAGAGGTTACTACTTTTAGTTGTTCTTTCAATAGTTGTTGCCATGCTTAGGCTTCCTCTTTTTAGACTTTGTACTCGCTGGATATTATTTCTCTATTAATGAATGCCACTTTCTTTCTATACTTCCTATTGTTTCGAACCTTATTAAATGTAAGAACATGAAGTTTTTATAATGGTACCCCTACAGACGCTTATTGGGCCCGAGCTTCACAGCTCCGGCCTAAGCGGGCCTTTGTCACGCTTCGCCTCCGTATTTTTAGGAAGCAGGGCGTGACATAACCGTTAGATTCCTAATCACTATCGATTTCCTAGTCCTATGGACGCATCGGGAAGAACCCACGAAGGAGTTTCCACCAAAATGCCAGATTTGGGAACTACTCACACATATTTAGTAAAAAGCGATCTAAATAGAAATCGACCGTAAAAATCATGATCAGGCGATTGAAAAGCAGTAAGAGCAATGCTAATAACACTATATTAAAGTTTGACAAAGATCGGAAAACTTACAAATATCTGAAAAATTACAGCCGTCAAGAGAGAAAAAACAGCAAAAAATAACAACTCCGGTTTCTGGAAAACCTAGGGGTCCTATATATAGAATATGAAATCACCCGATCGGGTGAAAAGTCACCCGATCGGGTGACCTGCTTCGTTTCTGGCATCGCAAAATAGGTTTCCACCCTGTCACCACGACACGGTCGGTTGAAGGTTGAAGTTGGTCGGTTGGATCTTCGTACCGTCGGGTGAACCGGTCGGTTGATCTCTTCGTGTCGTGGCCTCGGAGAATCGGCTACAGGTGAACCGATCGGGTGAAAGTCACCCGATCGGTTGGCATTCAGCGTCAGAATTCTAGAGAGTTGGGACGTTTGAACCGGTCACTGAACTGACCAGGTGACTTCTTGGCCGCTCCAACTTGTGTCCGGGTGGTGCACGCGTGCATCACCCGATCGGTTGGAAGTGACCAACCAGTCGGGTGAGGGGCTGAAAGATGCGATCTTCGTCGTTTGACCCCCTGGATCACGCATGACTCCTCCAGTTGCTCCGGGGACTCATGATATCGTCGTTTTATGTCCCCTATGCCAGTAAAATCCTGCAAAATACGAAAAACACGGAAAAGTGAAAGAAAACAAGAAAACATGAGAAAACGAATATAAGACGGCGGTAAATAACAGAAAAACACGGAGGAAAACGTGCGCAAATATATGAAATATAAACGCACGTCAAAATCCCCCAAGCTGAACTCTTCCTCGTCCTCAAGGAAGACGAGTGAGAGTAGGAGCTCGGAGAGAGAAAATAGAGAGAAAGAGAGAAAAAGAAAACTCTATATCCTAGATCGCCCGTCAGGGCCAACAAAATCAAAAACGACACACCAAGCAAGCAAACGCCAAATCGCATCACTAAACCAAGGAATACGAGTCCAAACAAGTGCCATGGGCCCACGCGGTGAAGCGCGAGTGAGTGTGGTCGTGTGCTAGCAGATGTTGTCACTATCTACGATGTGCGATAAAGCTCGATATACACAAATCCAGGAAATGACCCAAATATCGATTCGAATTGAATAAAGCGGTGAATATATAGTTCAAGCATGCATGAGAATAGAGAGAGAATCGAAACATATCATGCGTCAGGGACTCCACAACTAGGGTTAAGGAAATCACCACACTATAGCCTAGATAATACCTAAAAAGTTCCTAAGCCAAGTGTTTTCGAAACCGATGGGGGTTGAGATGATGTGGAGTAGAACACTCGGTGCAAATTCTCGCCTTCCCTTTGTTCTCGGCAAGTAGAAAAAATATTCACACGGGAATTTTTTGGGTTTTGGGTATTTGTATTTTTTTTGACTTTTTGGCTATACAAATTTTTTTCTTTTCTTTTCTCTTCTTTTTGGGTTTTTCTTTTCTTTTCTCT
This sequence comes from Scilla litardierei, assembly GCA_030789695.1. Classification (NCBI taxonomy): domain Eukaryota; kingdom Viridiplantae; phylum Streptophyta; class Magnoliopsida; order Asparagales; family Asparagaceae; genus Scilla; species Scilla litardierei. Next base: position 114,818,826 of record CM061141.1, read on the forward strand.
TTTTTTTGGATTTTTGGGTTTTTGGCTATACACATGTGCACTATCCCAAGTGGGAGAACGGTACACGACGAGGGGATTTGCACCAAGTAAAACAAAAAAGAAATCGGAGTCTAAACACTTGGGCAAAGGAAACTATACTCGCTAATTAGAGCATGGGCTAAATGGGTTATCCTAGTCCTTAATTGTGGAATCCCGACACATGCGAAATGAAGTACACGATATATATAAAGCATGCAGAAGCAGACATGAGAAATAAATACCGCATATTCAAATCGAAGCATGATAATCTATGGGTCATTCCTGGACATGTATATAAAGTAAAATCACGAAGTAGAAGTACACCACACAGCTAGGCACGACACACGACTCACAAAAAGCTGAGTGGATCCACGATGCATGAAATACAAGAGGACTCGATATCCTAGGGCTAGTGAGTGTGATTATCGATGTCATGCTAGGTGTGTGAGATTTTGTGGCAATTCATCATAGGGTTCATCTCTAGGAGAAAGAGATAAAAAGAAGAAAAGAAAGAGAAAAAGAAAAAGATGGAGAAAAACGATTCAAATAACAAAGAAAAAGAGACACATGACGCATGAAGTGCGACTCCCCCAAGCTGAAACTTGCATTGTCCTTAATGCAATAGAATTAAATACGGGAGGGCAATGAATATGGGGGGGAATACGCACAGACACAAAAAGACACGAAAATCAAGAAAGTCACACAAACGAGACCGAAAATAAGAAATAAAAATAAAAAGCACACCACACGACATATAAACAGAAAAGAAAATTAAAAAAAAAAGGGAAAATCACATGACACGACAATTAAACAAACACACAAAGAAAAACAAAACAAAACAGCAAACTGAAAAATGTGAGGGGGAGGTCAATCGGAGTCGCTTGCGGTAGAATGGTAAGGGGATGGCGAGGAGGGTGGTGAATAATGGTAGAAGGAATCCTCCGAGGACGAAGGAGAGGGTGTGCGAATAGGAGAAGGAGGAGCAACAGGCAGGACGACTGGAGGATCGGGATATATCGGTGGATCGTGGTGGATGATGGTGGGACGGGGTGGACCGACACACGGGTGCCAATCGGGAGGATCCATGGGTGGGAAGTGAACGAGTGAAGTGTACCAAGGATCAGGGTAGAACTCCCAGGGTAGGTGTGTAAGGCGTAAGGGGAAACGCTCCGAAGATGAGGGTGGGAGGATGGCAAAAGGAGCGCATGCATGACTATAGAGGTAGGCTGCACGATCCTCCCCAAAAGGAGTAAGCATACCGATAGAGATCAAGTAGTCGCGATCGATACGGTTACATCCCGGGACAATAGGGAGGTCGGTGGGCATCCTCAAGACACATCTGACAATAAAAGTGACAATTCCCCCACAGCAGATAGAGCCA